>CM060904.1:260593048-261843048 GCA_030737815.1 Allium fistulosum | reverse complement strand
TACAATACATATCAGAGTTACACATACTAGAGAATGATAATTAATGCAGCGGAATACAATGGTGTAGTGGAATATAATAAATAGTACTAATAAAATCTTCGTCTTCGTCCTCCAGAAATAGGGCCTTCAAATCCTGAAATGCTCAGGCTGACCCGAGCGAATTGAAAAGACAAAACACTCGAGTCAGAACTAAAAGATCTTATGTAAGTTAAATGAATGAAATAAATATGAGTGTAAACGGCGTCAGAGATGTTTACGGGGTTTGACATCTCCTATCCAGTGTCTAACGTAAGTGCAGTAACTTAAGAAATGTTCGCGATTCACATCTCTTAAGGATCCGTTAAACTATCTACTATGTAGTAATATTCGCTATTATAATAATGTCTAATCATAAAATAAACTTACTTTTAAATAGCATTAAGGCTTTACATTTTCCACCTTAACACGTAATAGTCCCAGTAGTCTATCCAGTATTAGCATACTCCCAAAATGGGGGCTACCCTCGATACTCCACAGGCTACGGGAGAAATCACAACTCGTAGTAAAGCTCGATATGGTAGGTGACACGGCACAACTAGGCAATGCCAGGGTAGATATACCCAGTGTTTTAAATCTCGGATTTTGGCCAATATCTCAGGAAAATATCTCGGCTATCTCGGGCGATATTTAAAACACTTATAACTAAATAGGCTGTCAAATCTCGGATTTTGGCTGATATCTCGGATTTTTCATCTCGGCCATCTCGGGGAGATTTAAAAGCCTGGATATACCAATTACGCATCCGGACTGGTGGTGACGCATAGTAGCCACTACCGCCCACCTCGAACAACACTCCCAAATCGAGGGTGCGCACCAAATAAAATCACAAGTAATAGAAAGGTATCGAAGAAGTGTGTCCGATCAGAGGTGCTACCTCCTTGGTCCGTCAATCGCTCATGTTTTAGCCACCTTATGCAAACTCACGGTAGTTGGGTCCACGTATATAACTTATTATCGTCGCCACCATCCTACTTCATTCTGGAAACTCCACCGCGTACACAGTTGTCAAAGTGGTTTTCGGTATCGACAGAGAGTATGTCCATATCCGATCCCGGTCTCTTTAACAACCAATCGTTATTATAACACCATGATCATTTAAAAATATATATACTTTAAAAACCCATAATATCATTTCCATTTCAAAACATAACCATTATTTCAAAATAGTATATACTTCAAAACCAAATTCAATAATATATCATTTAAATAAAATCCAAATTTTTAAATCACTATTCTTACTTTTATTTATAAAACTTGAAATATTCTTTAAAACCATCTTAAACCCAAATCACATAATGAAGTCATATTCTTAATTTCAAAATTTCAATCGGTTTCAAATCAATATATTCAAAGATAGTTCTTAAATAAATTCTATTTCAAATAAATTCATTTTTCAAACCATATTACTTTCATAGTTATAACAGTTTCAAAACCAACACCTTGAAACAATAATACTTTAATTCCGATAAAACATTTCAATTTTGAAATATATTTCAAATCTTTAAATATTCCAAAATTTCCAAACCAAATCTGATAATCTCATATATTTCTTAATTCAATTTACTATTATTTAGTTTAAAATTATTTATTAAATAAATTCGATAGCATTTACATAAAGCTCAAACTTGAAATATTCGTAAATCAACTTAAAACATCATCAAGTTATACATAGCTTAAATTTTAAGAATTTAATAATATTTATTTGATATCAAAATCAGTATTTATATAAACCCTTATTTTTCCAAAAGCCATAGAAATCATTTCAAAAATAGATATATATAGACCAACTGTGTCTGTATATAATTTTCTATCCTATGGTCAAGTGATACGGATATTTATCATTTCAATTCGCAATTTTAAAATAAAATTACGGTTATATATCATTTTGAACCGCAATCCCGAATGAAATGAAAATGCATAATAACTTGCAGTTTATACAATATAAAATATAGCATCCATTCATCCAAATATCAATAAACAACCATTTATTACAATAATCATCCAATTTAAACAAAACATCAATATAAAGCATATAAAATATAACAGGCATCAAAGAATAGTTTATATTCAATTAAAATTAATAACTGTTTAACTGGCAGTTTATATGCAATAATAAATAAATTCAACTGGCAATTTTATGCAATAATAAAATTAAATAACAATTTAATTTAAATAAATGCTATCTAACTGAGGTGATGATTAAATATATGCCCAAACAATCATAGATAAATTGTAAATCACATCAAAATTTAATTTAACAAACATAAAAAATCTTAGAAGTTGTGAGTGGGTTAAAACACTCACCTTTTGAATTTAAATTGAATTTAAATCCAATTTAAACCCAAAAATTGCCCAGTCTCAGAATTCATCCAAACTAGTGCCAAAAAGTCCGGAATTTCATCCTAACGCAAAAATCCGCGCGTGAATTGGAGTTCGTATGAGAAAGTTACAGCGATTTGAATGAGTTGGAATCAAAATAAAATAAAATAAATAAAACAGGCTATTACCAATTACATTGCCACGTCACTGCAGCTTCCTTCTCTCACGCGTTCAACTACAGTAAACACGCACCCAACATACAACTTTGATCGTGCCTCCACGCCATTGATTCAAGCACCAATTCCGAAAACAAACAGTAGACGCAGATTCGAATTGTCGAAATATACGATATATAATTTTTCTGAATTTTTCTGAGGAGTTTGAAATTTTAGATTTGAATTTGATTTGTGTTTGGATCTAAAATTTGTTTGTCTGCCATTGAGGAGGAGAGATAGTTGGATTACATACAGACAAATGAGAAATAGAGGTATGCTAGGGTTTATAACGGGTATTTATAGAGAAAGCTAAAATAGAATAAATGGAATTTACTTTATCTCCAATTATTAATTACCATCAATTAAGGTCTTAACATTTGTTCCCTAAATTTAATTTCACTACATTAGATACTGCATAAATTCTTATCTTATTTATATAACATTAAGGTTCTTTTAACTCTGATTTATTTCCAATTTTATTAAAATTTGATTTCTCATTTCAATTAATAGACTGAATAAACGGGCAACACATTAATATCGCCATCGTTTACTTTTAACTGTGTTCATAAGTTTATTGTTTACAGACACAAGTTACTCATTTACAAAATTTCAATTTCGTAATCACATTCAATCTATTTTGTATTACTTCATTGGTTTATATATACTTTGAATTCATTTAATCACCACTAATTGAGTCAATTACTGCAATTGCTTTCGAATTAAAATTTTGAACTAAACAAATAGGTAACTTATACAATTGTAACCATTAAAAATTTAATCAACTTTAAGTTTAATACTTTCAAGCAAATAATATAATTACTTATAGAACATTGACTTCTTATTTATTGTAATCCAAATTCATTATAATGCTTACATTTATTTCCTATTTCCAATTTGTTACAACTTTACCTATTAACACTATTTCCTTTATTTAGGTTATTATTTCTAACATAGATCACAAGCTTACATTCCTTTATACTATCTTAGGGAACCAATGTACATTTCTAATACTTTATTGCATTTATTGAAATCAAATTTCCAAATTTACTAGATACAACAAATTATAACCTTACAGTTATTTCAATTAATTGGGATTGCGCAAAAAAATTATTTATTAACATAATTGCATTAATTTATATTCAGTAACCAATGAATCAATATATATTTCACACATAAATACACTGATTGTATTGGTTTATACTATATTCCATCTTAAACTAAGTCATAACATTTGAATCATTATATTAAATTGGAAATGTTCATTCATGTTCATTACTTATTAACTTGCAATAACGTATTTCTTTAATTTACATCCAATTACCGTTAACCATGTTTTTATAGCACAATCAATTCAATACTTACCTCTAATTTCTCATATTCAATTTATATCTAGGTATAAACCTTCACTACTCCATTTATTACTTTACACAATAAAATAACATTTAAACTCATAAATGTAATACCCAATTTCATTTTAAATCCAATGGATTTCCAATCAAAATTTATACATATTTCAAACCACTATTGTAATTACTCCCAGAACATTGGTTTTATTAAATGACCATTTATTATAATTTAATTTCCTTAATTAAATCCAATGTTTACATTTCTTTTCACATTCCAAATTTTATAACTAAGTATACATCTACATTATTCCCAACTTACAAAATTTGAATTAATTACTATTTATTGGTTGCTTTACTGATCAATTCAATAATTGCATTGGTTTCTCTTATATTAAATTTATTACCCAACATTCCTATATTCATCTTAGATTTGTTTAAATGGCTATATTCCGGAATGTGAAATCTTGTATATTACACATATTAATTTAGGTTTTAAAACTAAATAATAAAGTTTCCTTAGTCCAATCCTTTTTACCAATTTAATTTACATTCACACTTCCGTTATTATTTCAACAATCATTAAAGTAACGTTTATCAACAACACAAACATTATGATTTATTTATCTAACATTGATTGTATAAGTTTCCCATTTATTACGTATTATAGTATCAATTGATATAATTTAAAATCTATTTCCCAAATCTATTACTTTTTAATCAACTAAAACTTCACAATTGTTTACATCAATTGGGATTTACACTACATTTATTATTTATCAACTTGTTCTAACCTTATTACCTAAATTTACATTCAGTTACTATTGAGCAATACTATTTCATTTCATTCAATAATTCCACTAGTTTTACTCAAATTCCCGTTATTGTAAACCTTATTTGTTCATTAAAATTAAATTTTGATTCCAATTAAATCAACAAATTCAACATGCAATTTATAATAGTTATTTACAAGTATGAATGGAATTAACATTTATTTCAAATATTATCTTAGTTTACATTAACATAATAATTTATTACCTTTAATGAATTTAATCCCCAATTTATTACATGCAATCAATTTGACCTTACTTACTTCAATATTCCCACCTTCATCTTAATTCTAATACACTATAGTATCCGATTTCAATTTCTCACCATAAACCCATTTATTATAAATTGCATACCCATTTATTATTTCAAATAAATAGATTGATTCAATTCAACTCTTTTATTAAGTCTATATTAATCAATATAATATTTCAGTTAATTCAAATCTTACCTTGAATTACTTATTTCATTTTATACCCAAGTGCAACAATTTACCCTATTTCATTATTATTGATTTCACTTCAATTGTAATAATTAGTTTTAATAACCATTGCTACACTTAATTCTTAACATTTACTTTATTATCAATTATAAAATTTTATTTCTTTTTAAATTTAGTTACAAAAATCTTATTAAAATGACAAATTTAATTAACGAAATTTACGGGTCGTTACAGAAGTGGCTGCTAGGGTTTAGGGAATGAACGACTAGAGATGTGAAATAAAAAGGTTAGAAAATAGAAAGGCTTTACTTGGTTTCCAAGAAAAGAAACCTAAGTCCCTTTGTATTTCAAAGCCAAAATTCAAATAAAAAATCAAATAGAAAAGAGATTTGAAAATAAAATAAATGTCTAAACAAAATAAACTAGAAAATAAAATAGAGAATGAACATAGGAAAATAGAAAATAAAAAACAGAAAATAATTGCGTGTAAAACGCTGTATTTTATCAAATTAAAAAAGTATAAAATAGAATTTTATGAAACGAAAAGCGGAACAGATATCAGAATTATATTCTTCTTCAAATAAAAAGAATAAAATTTAAACATTAAAATTTAAAATTTTAAACTGAAATTCAAAATTTGACCAAAGTTGACCAAAATATAAAATTTTCAGAAACTGTTTATTTTATTATCTTTGGAAAATAAATTACAAACAAAATCCAAAATTACATTGGAAAATTCCAATATTTAAATTTTAAAAATGATTTAAAAATCAAAGTTTTCAATTAAATTTTTAATTAAAATATTTACAAAATTATGGGTTGTTACACTCTCCCCCACTCAAAACTTTTCGTCCTCGAAAAGGAACGAGGCACATAAAACACAGAAAACAAGAAAGAAGATTGAACTTATACCTGATAACTGTTGTTATAGGTAAATTCAACCAGATGGAGATGATCATCCCAAGATCTTCCATAAATCAAGAACACAAGCACGAAGAAGATCCTCTAGAATCTGATTCACTCTTACCGTTTGACCGTCGATCTATGGATGGTAAGCAGTGCTCAGATTCAGATGAGTACCAAAGATTCTTGAAAAGTTTCCAAAATAGACTGGTATAAGCAATACCCTTCCATTCTCTAACAAGATACTGAGAAATGAGGACAACTGAAATGATAGAGTTATGATATGAAATCACAAAGAAATATGGGAAGAAAGACTTACATTGATCGCAGCGATCTTAACTGGATCAACATAAATTCCATTACTAGAAACAATATGTCCAAGAAATCGGACTTCATCCTTCCAGAAATAGTATTACGAAAATTCAGCCTTCAACTGATGATTCCTAAGAGTCTCTAGAACAGATTTCGAATATGACTCCTGTTCTTTCCTTGACTTGGAGAAGACATGGATATCATCAACAAAGACTAGAATAAACTTGATAAGCACAACATGGAAACACGATTCATCAATCAGCAAAGGAACATGGGCATTAGTCAAACCAAAAGGCATAACTAACCATTCATAGAAAAACCATTCTCAATACAGAAAGCAGTCTTGGGAATACTTTCCTCATCGACATCGAGCTGGTGAAAATCCGTGGCAAGATCAAGCTGAGAGAAAACAGTAGCTCCATGGCTGACCAATTCGAATTTCGATTTCTCAGTTAGAAGGTAGGAGAATGGAAACAACCAGAAAGAAAATAGATTGGAAAAAAGAATAAGATATTAAATTTAAAACCATGAAATTTCAACTTACATTAATAATTAATTTCATCCATTTGACTTCACTTAAGTTAAATAAATCTTAACTATTTTTAATCTCATTATCTCATCATACAATTATCTTAAACTAACAATTTTCCGAAGTCATGAATTTTGAAAATCATTTTTTATAATCATAATTTATTCACTAAATTTAATTCTTCTTTATTCCAGATTATTATTAAATTTATTCCACTTAATATATCTAATCATATTATTAAGTTTATTTACTCTTTTTATAACTACTCAAATTTGATTATAAATTCCTTTAACACCATTTTATATTGTGTAACGACCCGTATTTTTACGGATCGAAAAGTTCGTAAAATCTAGAATTTTCAGCATTTTTAAGTTGTTTCAGATTTTGGCAGATTTTGTTAAGTCCTAAGTCGGTTTGGACGAGTTAAGTATTAAGTCTGGGGTGAGTGGCTGACTTAAGGAGTTAACCGAGTTAAGGAAGTGTAGCTGACGACTTTGTAGACTGGTTGTGTTAGATCGGTTGAGACGACTTAGGATAGTAGACGACTTAAGGTTGGGACCGACCTAAGGAAGAGGGGTAGTGGTTTAGGTCGTTGGACAGTTTGGGATGACTTATAAGGCTTAGGTCGTAGAAGACTTGAGGAAATTGGATCCTTAAGGGTTTTGGTGAGTTAGCGACTTATAGGAGATAGGTCGCGAGATTTATAAGTCGCGCATAGTCTTAAGTCGTAGAGGATTGGTCTGTTGAGTCGTAGCCTATGTGTTAAGTCGTAGACGACTTTGGAGTTGGGTTGTAACCCAGTTATTTGTTAAGTCATGACCGACTTAGTGGTTGGCTGCTAAGTGATAAGTCGTAGGAGCATAGATCTGTTAAGTCGCACACTTGTTAGTCGTTAGGTAGGAGCTGTTGTTAGGTCGCTTCTCAGTTGAGTCGTAGGCGCGCATGCTATAAGTCATAACCGACTTAGGAGATAGCTGTTATGTCGTGAGTCATAAACAGGTGAGCGCTAAGTCGTGGATGCGAAACTGGTTAGGTCGTAGAGTTTGGGGTCTTAGGTCGTAAGTCGGAGACGACTTATGGAGATAGTCGAGTTACGACTTAAGGAAATTTCTGCTATAAATAGGAAGGTTTTTCTCACTTTTTAGGATCCGGATTTCGAAGCGACGAAGTGCTGCCATTTTGAGAGCTCGACTTCTACACTTCTTCACTTCTTTTCTCCACTCTAATCTAGTGCTTCCTTTCATCCAAATCGAAGATCAAGATCGAAGATCCAAGAGCTAAGGTTGAAGACCTTCATCCATTGAAGTGAGATTTATTCGTTTGAAGCGGATTTGTGATAGATCAAGCTTGATCCTTCGCTGTCCAGATCTGAAGCGTGTTGATTTGGGGTTGTTTAGGTGATTTGGTGAGTGGTGATTATCTCTCACACGGATCCAAAGGAGTATATCGGATCGTTGGCTCGATTTGGTGTTAAAATAGTGATTTCCATGCATTTTCTTCATCCTAAGTGTAGATCCATATAGATTCATTGTTCATGATGATGTTACATCCATTTTATCACATGTTAACCTATGCAAGTTCATTCATTAAGTTTGTAAAGATATCGTTCATGTTTTCATGCTTGTTGGACTTTCAACCCTTTAATTACGAAAATGCCATTATTGTTATAATTGTCTACTTAGATCATATTTGAATGCTTGATTGCTTGGATTAATGTTTGATTTGATTGATTGTTATGAATTAGATGATTGATGATTTGATTTAGACCGAAGATGATTCAAAAGCTAAGAGAAAGGCTCTTGAATTGGGAAAGCTGCTCGTGGCATACGTAGCGGGATGATGAAGCTCTTATGCATAGATTTGATGATGTGATGTTGAGATGAGGCTTTACGAGGATGTGATGAAGCGAGGCAATCATGTGATGAAGACTTGGTTTAATCCAGATGGGATCATTCCAAGCATGTTGATAACTCGGTGATATGATTCGAGTTGAGGATAATGAATGGATATGAGAATAGTCGTCGAGGAGGATGACTAGGAGGCTTGGGTCTCATCGTTGTTGAAGGTTCTAGCATGCTCAAAGCAAGAGTACGTTTGGGCAGATTCGATAGTCCCAACGGCCAACTGTTGATGGTCGAGTACTCTGGGCAGATTCGATAGTCCTAGGCACGGGCTGCGACGACGTGCGGAGTACTGTCTAGAACCGGGGTTTCCATTAGCCCTTGACGGACGGCTGAAAGAATGTGCCGGTCATTCAATTAACGGTGATATCGAAGCAATGATAACAGTGATAGCCAGAGTCATGGATGTTTGGTTGTATCGTCATTCGGTCTCAAGAGCAGTGTTTTCCGGGTGCTTATCTGATCTTGGTTTAGGCCTTGGGGGTTTGTGCTTGGAAAACATCGCCCTTGACTCGAGTGATAATTACTTTACTTTAAATTGTATGCTCTGCTATGTTTGCTTCTGCTTAGTGTGTGTCTGGGGGCTATCACTGTAGAATGAGGTTGGAGTGGGAGGGTTGTATTCCTATTCCTTTTCCTTTATGCTCTTTTGGTATGTTGATTGTTAATTTACTGCTCACCAAGACGGTTGTCTGACTCAAGGCTTTATGTTTTAATTCTTATTGCGTTGGGCTGTTCGTCCATTTTGGGACGGGCAGACTAGGTAGTAGGTGACAGGTGATGTTCTTGCTTCTCACAATGATGATATCGAAGACGAGCTGGAGGGTTGCATATTATCTTCTTACTATATGTACCGGATGTTCCGCTGTTTTGTATATCTCTGAGTGTTATGTAGTGAGGCTTGATGTATTGGCTATTTGGATGCTTGTATTCAACTACTATGAAGTTTTTATATGATGGCATTTTATTCTGTAAAGCTTCACTATATATATGTTCTATTGTATTTTGTCCATGCGCTGTGAGTAATACGATAGATTTTGTTGTTTTAATTTACCCTGACAATCGTCCATGGTCGCCTGGCACACTCTTCAGCACACTATCTCTAGATTAAGTGCAGGGGTCATGGGCGGTCGTCACATTTGGTATCAGAGCATTGGTTAATCGATCTTACCCAACGCTCGCTGACGTAACTACGTATGAGAGACGTAATTGTATTTTGATGGATGAATACTATATATAATATAGTAGTTTAGTTGAGTTTGAGTCCTTTATGCAGTTGTTTCTCTAGATGTTCTGATCATTCCTTTTTATAGATATTGGGAATGAGTCGAAGAGGGAGACCAGCCGCTAGGGAAGGCCGTGCTACTGAGGGACTGCTGATTATGCAGCCATGTTCGAAGCTATGATGACTTCGATCATGAGAAGGATACCATTTCCGGGGGCATCAGTAGATGTTGGAGTTCAAGTCCAAACTCCGAAACCAGTGGATTTTGCTAAGTTGTGCAAGGACTATACTGCTCTGGAGGGAAGGTTTTCTTGGGAACAGAATCAACTATCGAAGTCCAGAGATGGATAGATGCTTATAGAAGGATCTTTGGTGATTTGGGAATTGATGATGCAACTAAGAGGAAGTTGGCATCAAGGCAGCTTCAAGGGAGAGCTTCTGATTGGTGGAACTCTATTACCATCAATACTCTGGAGGAAGAGATTACTTGGGAGCAATTCCAAATCAGATTTGAGGCTAAGTTCATTTCTACAGCTCAGAAGTCTGTTCTGTTCAAGAAGTTTGTAGAGCTCAAGCAAGGTGGAAGACCAGTTCTTGAGTATGTTTCTGAGTTTGAAGCTTTGTCCAAGTATGCCCGATCGTATATCGAATCTGCATATCAGAAGAATGAGAAGTTTGTGACAGGCTTGGACAGTTATCTTGGGAGACAGTTGGTGGATCATTTGGACGATTCATTTGAGAAGCTTGTGGAGAAGGCTCTCAGGCATGAGAGTGTGTTTCCTAAGGAAGGATCTGTTGTTGCTGTGACCAGGGAAGAGTCTAAACCCTAGCAGGGTGGAAACAAGAAGAGGAAGCAGCAACAGCAGAAGGGTAAGGATGGCCAGAAGAAGCCGAAAGGCGAGCTGACTTGCTACAATTGTCAGCAGAAGGGCCATTTCTCGAAGGATTGTAAGAATCCGAAGGCACCGATGAAGTGTCACAACTGTGACAAGACGGGGCATTTTAGGAAGAATTGTCCAGAACCGAGGAGGGACAAGCAGATTGTGCAAGCTTATGCTTTGAGAGTTGTTCCGTCGTCTTCGAAAGCTCCTACTGCTGAAGAGAAAGGAAAGAGTGTGGTTGTTCAAGGTACTCTTTTCCTATGTGGTGTTCCAGTTAGAGTTCTGTTTGATACTGGAGCGTCGCATTCGTTTGTTTGTAATGAACTTGTAGACCGGTTGGGTTTGGAACCGGATATAGTTGATAGGCCATTGGTTGTGACTAATCCAGTTGGGGGTTCGTCTTGTTTGTGTATGTTATGCCGTGGTCTGATTGTATCGAGTCATGATTGCTCTTTTGTTTGTGATTGCTTTGTTCTGAACTTTGCGGGGTTCGGAATTATTTTGGGTATGGACTGGCTTAGGAAGTATGCGGCAAAGGTTGATTGCAAGAGGTTGGAAGTGACAGTCGAGAATGTGGAGGGGCGAAAGTTTGTGATACGATGTAAGCATGAAGAAGGCGTCTTCATGAGCTTCATGTATTCGCTGGTTGTTCCACGGGATGGACTGTCATTAGTGCCAATCGCGAATGGATTCGAGGATGTCTTTGACGAAGTCAAAAGGTTGCCGCCGCATAGAGAGATCGAGTTTCGTATAGATCTAGTTGAAGGAGCCAGACCTGTTGTGATGCCTCTTAGGCGGATGGCGCCTAAGGAACAGCAAGAGTTGAGGGTGCAAGTTGATGATCTTTTGCAGAAAGGATTCATTCGGCGTAGTGTGTCCGAATGGGGTGCACCAGTTGTATTCGCAACCAAAGCAGATGGATCGCTGAGGTTGTGTGTCGATTATCGTGAGCTGAATAAGGTGACTAAGAAGAACAAGTATCCATTGCCGAGAATAGATGACTTGTTTGATCAGCTTCACGAAGCTAAGGTGTTTTCTCAGATGGATTTGGCAACGGGATTTCACCAGTTGAGAGTGGCTAAGGATAGTGTGCCGAAGACTGCTTTTAGGACACCATCCGGTTTCTATGAGTGGCTGGTAATGCCGTTTGGATTGACTAACGCGCCAGCTTATTTTGTGGATCTTATGAATAGAGTGTTCAGAGATCAGTTGAACAAGTTCGTACTTGTGTTCGTGGATGATATTCTGATTTATTCCAGAACTAAAGAAGAGCACAAGACGCACTTGCGTATTGTTTTGGAAATCTTGCGGAAACATCAACTGAAGGCTAAGTTTTCGAAGTGTCACTTCTGGAAGAGTGAAGTGAGGTTCTTAGGCCATGTGATTTCTAGAAATGGAATAGCGGTTGATCCCGCTAAGGTGGCAGCAATCCAGGATTGGGTTAGACCTAAGAATGCATCTGATGTGAGAAGTTTTCTTGGATTAGCAGGATATTATCGTCGGTTTATCAAAGACTTCTCCAAGGTAGCTGCACCGTTAACAGGATTGACGAAGAAGAACCTAGTGTTCAGATGGGATGATAAGTGTGAGCAAGCTTTCAGAATTCTGAAAGAACGATTGACAAGTGCTCCCGTTTTGATTATTCCTAGTGGGAATGATGAGATGGTGGTTTACACCGACGCATGTGGTACTGGACTTGGAGCAGTGCTGATGCAGAGAGATAAAGTTGTTGCGTATGCAAGTCGACAATTGAAGCCGCATGAAAGGAATTATCCGACTCATGATTTGGAGTTAGCGGCGATTGTTTTTGCTCTGAAGATGTGGAGACATTATCTACTGGGGGTTCGATTCGAGTTGTTTACAGATCATAAGTCGTTGAAGTATCTTTTCTCCCAAAAGGATTTGAATCTTCGGCAGCAACGTTGGCTAGAGTTTTTGGCATCATATGATTTTGGTATAGCTTATACTCCGGGAAAAGGTAACGCAGTGATAGATGCGTTAAGTCGAAGACGTGCAGGACTGGGAGCCATATTTTCTGAATGGAAGAGTCTCGAGTATTTAGCTGGATTTGACTTCAGGCCTAGATGTGAATTGGAACCTGAGATGTTGGCAAACTTATCGATAAGACCCACTCTTGTGGAAAGGATTGGCGAGAGCCAAAGGCGAGATGATAAGCTTGTCAAGATTATCCGTGAATTGGAATCTGGATTGGATCCAGAAAAGGATAAAGGATTCGAGGTCGATCGAGAGGGCTGGCTTCGAAAGCAAGGATGACTAGTTGTTCCTGATATAGATGAATTGAGGAGTGAAGTTCTAAAGGAAAGTCATCACTCGAAGCTGACAATTCATCCAGGTGGAAATAAGATGTATCGGGATATGAAGAGAACCTACTACTGGGAAGGTATGAAGAAGGATGTTGGAGATTTTATTTCCAAGTGTATGAACTGCCAGTTGGTAAAAACCGAATAGAAGAAGCCAAGTGGATTGCTTCAGCCATTAGAAGTTCCTACATGGAAGTGGGAGCAAGTATCGATGGATTTTATTGATGGACTACCTAGAACAAGAACGGGAAATGAAGGAATTTGGGTCATCATAGATCGTTTGACTAAGAGTGCTAGATTCATTCCTGTTTGATCGACTAGGACTGCATCAAAGTTGGCTGAGTTGTATATTAAGTGGATAGTTCGATTCCATGGTATTCCAAAGAGTATAGTGAGCGATCGAGACCCATTGTTCACTAGTGGATTTTGGAAGAGCTTCCAGGAAATTTTGGGAACCGAGTTGTGTATGAGTACAGCTTATCACCCTCAAACAGATGGTCAGGCCGAGAGAGTCAACCGATTTTTGGAAGATCTCCTCAG
This sequence comes from Allium fistulosum, assembly GCA_030737815.1. Classification (NCBI taxonomy): domain Eukaryota; kingdom Viridiplantae; phylum Streptophyta; class Magnoliopsida; order Asparagales; family Amaryllidaceae; genus Allium; species Allium fistulosum. The sequence continues at coordinate 261,829,250 of CM060904.1, read as the reverse complement.
AGCTTGTGTTTTGGATTTTGGAGGATCATGGGAAGATCACCTTCATTTGGTGGAATTTTCATACAACAGTTACCAGTCAAGCATTGGTATGGCACCGTATGAGGCATTGTATGGAAGACCGTGTAACTCCCCGACATGTTGGATAGAGACGGGAGAAAAGTTGATACTTGGGCCAGAGATGATTCGACAGACTTCGGATTGCATAGAAATCATTCGGCAGCGAATGAAGGCAGCCCAAGTCCGCCAGAAGAGTTATGCCGATAAGCGTCGAAAGGATTTGGAATTCGACGTAGGAGATATGGTTTTTGTGAAGATTTCTCCACTGAAGAATGTTATTCGATTCGGGAAGAAAGGAAAATTGACTCCGAGATTTGTTGGACCATTCCCGATTATCGAGCGAATTGGAAAGCTCGCTTATAGATTGGAATTACCAGAGAAGATGTCAAGTGTGCACAATGTTTTTCATGTATCGTATCTACGGAAGTATGTGCACGACTCGAATACAGTGGTTTCTGCCGATAGCTGTGAAGATTTCGAAGTTGATCCAGTCGATAGAAGACCTCGTAAGCCGCTTCGTGTTGTTGAAACCGACACGAAACAACTTAGGAGGAAGGTAGTTAAGTTGCTCAAGATACAATGGAGTGATGATGATAACGACTGTACGTGGGAGGTGGAAGAGAGGATGAAGGCAGCTCATCCTGAACTCTTCAAGGTATGGCCCTAAGGTGTCGTGTCATCTCACGATATTGTGACTTGTTCTAGTGTTAGAATCATGTACGCTAAGCTAGAATTGGATGCATGGTTTGTTGATCGTTATGGATGATAGGCGTACAGAATAGTCTTTGATTGCTTTGTTTGCTTGGAATTTTGGGGGCGAAATTCCTAAGGGGGAGAGAATGTAACGACCCGTATTTTTACGGATCGAAAAGTTCGTAAAATCTGGTATTTTCAGCATTTTTAAGTCGTTTCAGATTTTGGCAGATTTTGTTAAGTCCTAAGTCGGTTTGGACGAGTTAAGTATTAAGTCTGGGGTGAGTGGCCGACTTAAGGAGTTAACCGAGTTAAGGAAGTGTAGCTGACGACTTTGTAGACTGGTTGTGTTAGATCGGTTGAGACGACTTAGGATAGTAGACGACTTAAGGTTGGGACCGACCTAAGGAAGAGGGGTAGTGGTTTAGGTCGTTGGACAGTTTGGGACGACTTATAAGGCTTAGGTCGTAGAAGACTTGAGGAAATTGGATCCTTAAGGGTTTTGGTGAGTTAGCGACTTATAGGAGATAGGTCGCGAGATTTATAAGTCGCGCATTGTCTTAAGTCGTAGAGGATTGGTCTGTTGAGTCGTAGCCTATGTGTTAAGTCGTAGACGACTTAGGAGTTGGGTCGTAACCCAGTTATTTGTTAAGTCGTGACCGACTTAGTGGTTGGCTGCTAAGTGATAAGTTGTAGTAGCATAGATCTGTTAAGTCGCACACTTGTTAGTCGTTAAGTAGGAGCTGTTGTTAGGTCGCTTCTCAGTTGAGTCGTTGGCGCGCATGCTATAAGTCGTAACCGACTTAGGAGATAGCTGTTATATCGTGAGTCATAAACAGGTGAGCGCTAAGTCGTGGATGCGAAATTGGTTAGGTCGTAGAGTTTGGGGTCTTAGGTCGTAAGTCGGAGACGACTTATGGAGATAGTCGAGTTACGACTTAAGGAAATTTCTGCTATAAATAGGAAGGTTGTTCTCACTTTTTGGGATCCGGATTTCGAAGCGACGAAGTGCTGCCATTTTGAGAGCTCGACTTCTACACTTCTTCACTTCTTTTCTCCACTCTAATCTAGTGCTTCCTTTCATCCAAATCGAAGATCAAGATCGAAGATCCAAGAGCTAAGGTTGAAGACCTTCATCCATTGAAGTGAGATTTCTTCGTTTGAAGCGGATTTGTGATAGATCAAGCTTGATCCTTCGCTGTCCAGATCTGAAGCGTGTTGATTTGGGGTTGTTTAGGTGATTTGGTGAGTGGTGATTATCTCTCACACGGATCCAAAGGAGTATATCGGATCGTTGGCTCGATTTGGTGTTAAAATAGTGATTTCCATGCATTTTCTTCATCCTAAGTGTAGATCCATATAGATTCATTGTTCATGATGATGTTACATCCATTTTATCACATGTTAACCTATGCAAGTTCATTCATTAAGTTTGTAAAGATTTGTTCATGTTTTCATGCTTGTTGGACTTTCAACCCTTTAATTACGAAAATGCCATTATTGTTATAATTGTCTACTTAGATCATATTTGAATGCTTGATTGCTTGGATTAATGTTTGATTTGATTGATTGTTATGAATTAGATGATTGATGATTTGATTTAGACCGAAGATGATTCAAAAGCTAAGAGAAAGGCTCTTGAATTGGGAAAGCTGCTCGTGGCATACGTAGCGGGATGATGAAGCTCTTATGCATAGATTTGATGATGTGATGTTGAGATGAGGCTTTACGAGGATGTGATGAAGCGAGGCAATCATGTGATGAAGACTTGGTTTAATCCAGATGGGATCATTCCAAGCATGTTGATAACTCGGTGATATGATTCGAGTTGAGGATAATGAATGGATATGAGAATAGTCGTCGAGGAGGATGACTAGGAGGCTTGGGTCTCATCGTTGTTGAAGGTTCTAGCATGCTCAAAGCAAGAGTACGTTTGGGCAGATTCGATAGTCCCAACGGCCAACTGTTGATGGTTGAGTACTCTGGGCAGATTCGATAGTCCTAGGCACGGGCTGCGACGACGTGCGGAGTACTGTCTAGAACCGGGGTTTCCATTAGCCCTTGACGGATGGCTGAAAGAATGTGCCGGTCATTCAATTAACGGTGATATCGAAGCAACGATAACAGTGATAGCCAGAGTAATGGATGTTTGGTTGTATCGTCATTCGGTCTCAAGAGCAGTGTTTTCCGGGTGCTTATCTGATCTTGGTTTAGGCCTTGGGGGTTTGTGCTTGGAAAACATCGCCCTTGACTCGAGTGATAATTACTTTACTTTAAATTGTATGCTCTGCTATGTTTGCTTCTGCTTAGTGTGTGTCTGGGGGCTATCACTGTAGAATGAGGTTGGAGTGGGAGGGTTGTATTCTTATTCCTTTTCCTTTATGCTCTTTTGGTATGTTGATTGTTAATTTACTGCTCACTAAGACTGTTGTTTGACTCAAGGCTTTATGTTTTAATTCTTATTGCCTTGGGCTGTTTGTCCATTTTGGGACGGGCAGACTAGGTAGTAGGTGATAGGTGCTGTTCTTGCTTCTCACGATGATGATATCGAAGACGAGCTGGAGGGTTGCATATTATCTTCTTACTATATGTACTGGATGTTCCGCTGTTTTGTATATCTCTGAGTGTTATGTAGTGAGGCTTGATGTATTGGCTATTTGGATGCTTGTATTCAACTACTATGAAGTTTTTATATGATGGCATTTTATTCTGTAAAGCTTCACTATATATATGTTCTATTGTATTTTGTCCATGCGCTGTGAGTAATACGATAGATTCTGTTGTTTTAATTTACCCTGACAATCGTCCATGGTCGCCTGGCACACTCTTCAGCGAACTATCTCTAGATTAAGTGCAGGGGTCATGGGCGGTCGTCATATATTGTAAATTATTCAATTAACTTTTTTATTCTATTTGCCTCTATTAATCTTTTTATAACTAAAATTTAAGTGTATAACATTTATTATAACCACTCAAATTCTATTTATAAAATCCTTTTATATTGTATATTATCCAATTACATATTCAACTTCTTATTAATTTAGGTAAGTTATATTGGAATGCAATAGAATATTTTACAAATAAAACTTTATAATTCAATTATTTCAAGCTTAAATATTTATTCAAAAATTTTGGCCTCATTTTATAATTGAAATCATCCTTTAAGATAAAATTTAAGAATTAAATTTTCGGTTAACTCAAACTATTCTAGATAAATAAATATATAAACATAATATATATCAAATCAACTTTAAATCGTATTTTAATATATATATATATATAAATCAAATCAAATTTTAGAAATTCAAATCAATTTAATTCTTCAAAGCAGAACTGTAGCAAAGCTATAGGATGGTCTTTTCACTTCGAGACTCGAAAATGAATGTCGATGATGCTGTAGTCACCACCGAAATTATTTTCCAGCGACAAAGAGAAGAGCACTGATTTAAATCTTTGAAAATTCTTCAGAAACGGTTTCTATTCGGAAATATTTCAAATAATATATCCTTTAAAACTTTAAAACCAAAGTTCGAAATCATTGGAAATTAAATTCTCAAATTCTTGATTTTAAATTCATTTAAATTTCCAAATTAATTTATAAACATATTTTATAGTTTAATTACTTATATATGAGACAAAAGCCAATGATTATAAGATATATACAAAGTCAAATATTATTCTTAACATCCAACTCAATTAACTATAAAATTTCAAAAATTTTACATATATAAAATATAATTATACAAATTTTATCCATTTACCAAGTTTGAAAACAATATGGTGTCAGTTTGCTCTGTTCAAGTGTTTTGGAGATACTATCGATAGCGTTGATCAGACGAATTGATCGGAAACCCAAATCAACATCAACAACTCGAACAACACCATATACCATAAACATTTGAAATATTAGTTTACAAATACACTTCAAGAATGGTTTGAAGATAAGTTGAAACAAAAGACAAGGTTATTAAATAACAGAACAACGGAATGAATAAGCTTATATATAAATCTCGGGCAACCTTAATCGGGTCGACCATGACTTCAAGAATAAGATCGATGTAGAGTTCTGGGACAAACGTACATCCGATCTTAAGAGATAGAATTCGAGATAACAAGAGATAGATAACATTGTAAACCGAGGATGCAGAAATCTTCGGTGAATCAATGCTTCTTGTAAAGGAGTTCACCCTTTACAATCATTCAAAGATCGGCGAGACCGCCAATTTATTATAAAGATCATTCGAAGTGGAGTTATGGGATACTCCGGAATCAAAAGAAGACAAATAGGGAGAGACAAGAATGGATTTTGGAACCGCAGGGAACGTTCCAAAATTCAAAAGAAATCGAGTCAAAAAGAAAGAGATTCAAGCTCGAACGAAAGTGATTCTGCAAGTAATTTACCATATATGTTAAGTTTGCCTAGAACCAAAGCTCCGATACCAAATGTAACGACCCACTATTTTGTGTGAGAAATGCGGATTACGGATCTTAAGGCTAGTATAAACACTAGAGGGGGGGGTGAATAGTGTTTTAAGGAATTACTAATTCTTTTTGAATTTATATTAATTTAAACACAAATGTATACAATATCCAGACACATATATGATCATAGATTCAAACACAGATGCAAATATAAAGTAAAAGCAGTAATGGAAAGAACACACCGGATTTTATACTGGTTCGGAGTTACCCTACATCCAGTCCCGCACAAAAGTACGAATTTCCTTTCAAAAACAATATTTACAATTACAACCCTCGATTTCAAGGCCACGAGGTACACCACTCCAGACTCACAATCCTTTGGGTAGAGATACTTGATTTCCCAGGAAACAAGTTCACCCAATTGATTTCCCAGGCTACAATCACACCTTTTCTCACTTGATTGATTTCCTAGGCTACAATCACAACTTTTCTTACTTGATTGATTTCCAAGGCTACAATCACACCTTTTCTCACTTGATTGATTACAAAGAAGCATATAACTCTGAATAGCACTGGGATCTTGTTGAGATAGTGATAGAGAATCAAACCTGAAATGATCTAGTTAAATTCAATGATGATTTCGGTGGAGTAATGGTAAGAATATATATAAAGAAATGTGGAAGAAGAAGAGGAGTGAAAACCAGAAAAATATTGTTAAAAATTCGTTGAAAACATCCCCCATTTATAGAAGAACAACATCCATGTCTATTCGTGAAAGGTTATGGGGAATAGACACTTCTTTTGAAATTCAAAATTTTGAAACCAACTGCCACTATGTCGACATGGGTATCTTGGGTATGTCGACATCCCAAAGGAAATTTTTGGTGGTTTGTTTTTCTATGAAAATTACTTCTATCTTATATTAAAACTATTTTAAACTTTATAAATATACTTAACTATAGTTAAAATACATAAGTAAATATAGAGAATAATATATATATAATTTTACAATAATTTTATATTTAAATCTAAGTATAAATATTAAATTTATTATTAAAGATAGTTTAAAACAAACTAAGTTTAAAACAAACTAAGTTTAAAACAAGAGTTTATTTTAAAACAAAATCAAAGAATATTTTAAGGCTAAAACATCTTTTTGAAAATCATTTGAAAAGAAAATTTTTAAGGCTAAAACATTTTGAAAAGTAGTTTTGAAAATCATTTTGAAGTAGTTTTGCAAGCTTCTTCCTGCAGAATATCTCATCACATCAGAACTCGAGAACTTGTACAAAACCAGGATGTTCATGGGTTTGTAAGCCACTTGTCGTAGGTTTGTAAGCTACTTGTCGTGGGTTTGTAAGCCACTAAAAAGGTAGAAATGGGTTCCATCCCAAATGAAATATGGAGTGAATATTTCAGTGCTATTATGAAGTTTTAACATAATTCTAGATTCAATACTTATCTTGTATTATTAAAATCTTGAACTCTTGATATTCTTGATACTCATGAGTCTTCAATCTTGATATCTTGAATCTCTATACTGTACAGTCTTCATTCTTGATACCTGCATGGTTAAATCATACATATACATATATATCTAAACTATAATGTTAGTATTTATATTTTATAATCTTATTCTAAGGTTGTTGTCATCAAATCCATCATCTCAAGGACTAACATTTTGGACGATTCAAATCGACAATAAATCCACACATGTCGGACTTGAATAATTCAAAATAATAGATTGTAAATAAAATTCAGCAAAACTCAGAACATACAGTAAATAAATCATAGATCATAAACCTAGAGTAATATAAAAATGCAGCGGAAACAAAGAAATAGTAGTTCATGAAGCTACTATATATATACATCAGAGTTAACAAGATACAACAGAAGTCTCAATATGATAATCAAGTACAAATCTGAATACATCACTGGAATCAACAGGATAACCGAAAGAGAAATAGATAGCTGGATTTTCAAGTAAAGCTCCAACTCTGAAGGTGAGTCTCGAATGATGTATCACTCAGTCTGACCCGAGCATAAAGCAAAATACAAAATACTCGAGTCAGGACATACATACTTATACAATGTAAACCAACTCAAGTGAACTGTAATAAATATGCACAAGTAACTTAAAGGATGCTTGGGATCGCCCATCCTTTAAGGATCCGTTAAACTATTTACTATGTAGTAATATTTGCTATTATAATAATGTCTAATAGTAAACTAAACTTACTTTAAAACAGCATTAAGGAGTGACCCAATATTCCCCTTAACACATAATAGTGCCAGTAGTCTATACAGTACTTGCGTACCTCCTGATCGGGAGGCTACGAGAAGATACTCTATAGGTACGACACAAATAGAAACTCGTAGTAAAGCTCGATATGGTAGGTGACACGGCACAACTAGGCAATGCCAGGGTAGATATACCAATTACGCATCCGGGCTGGTGATAACGCATAGCAGCCACTACCGCCCACCTCGGAACACACTCCCACATCAAAATCGAAGGTTGGCCACCAAATCAATCACAAAGTAATAGAATGGTATCGAACAAATGCGTCCGATCAGAGCTGCTACCTCATTGGCCCGTCAATCGCTCCTGTTTTAGCCACCTTTTGCCAACTCACGGGAGTTTGGTCCACGTATATACCTCAATAGGAATCGTCGCCCCATCCTACTTCATTCTCGAATCTCCACCGCGTACACAGTTGTTAAAGTGGTTCTCGGTATCGACAGAGAGTATGCCAATATCCGATCTCGGTCTCTTTAACAACTAATCGTTATTATAACCCATGGATATTTATTTCAAAATAATTTATACTTTAACCAAATATCATATCCATTTCAAAACTAGTTTATACTTCAAAACCAAAATATCATATTCAACTAGTTTATACTTCAAAACCAAAATATCATATTCAACTAGTTTATACTTCAAAACCAAAATATCATATTCAACTAGTTTATACTTCAAAACCAAAATATCATTTGGATAAACCCTAATTTCCAATCACTGAATATTTCTTTCAATTTATTTAAACTTGAAATATTCCTTTTTAAATTATCTTAAACCAAAACCACTTTATAAGGCCATGTTCTTAAATATTAAATTGCAAATCACTATATTCAAAACAATTCTTAATTAAATACTATTTCAAATAAATTCATTTCCAAAATCATAGTTCTTTCAAAGTTATAACACCTTTGAAACCAAACACTTTGAAACCATACTACTTTGAAACCATACTACTTTGAAACCATATCAATTTAAAATGTTACCATTTGGAAATCATAATATTTAGAAAAATCATAACATCCTTAAAATAATATTCATTACCAAAGCTATAGCATTTTAAAGTTCATTCATTCAATTATACCAATTTCGAAAACATTGTATTAACTTATAAATTTCAAAAATGGTTTATATTTCACCTCAAAACCTATTCATTTAAACCATTTAAATTCAATGTCAAAATCTTTCAAATAATATTCATTTCCAAAGTTCATTGTTATTTCAGCAACAACATCACTTATAAAGTGTCACGGTAATATATTAACATTTCAAAAGCGTTGTCAAATTCAAAACAGCAGCACTTATAAAGTGCTACAGTAGGTATTAGAATTACAAAACAGTTCAGATTTCAAAAACAGCAGCACTTATAAAGTGCTGTAGTAGTTATTTAGTTATTTTCAAAAATAGTTCAAATTCAGAAACAGCAGCACTTATAAAGTGCTATAATAGGTGTTTACTTATTTTAGAACTTAGTTATATTTCAGAATTGATAGCATTTAGCAAATACTATCTATAAAACCACAGCATTTAGTAAACGCTTCCAATAAAATTTCAGATTTTATTATAACATTTCAGAAACATTAAAACTTCAATATTTAGCCATTTTAACTTATAAAACCATATCTTACATTTCAACAATATTCATTTGGGTATCATTTAACTTATGATTTAAATAAAATAACTTTTAATAATTAAATATCCAAATCAAACTGTAATTCATTTATTACTTCAAAGTGCATCATTTTACTTAACCTTTTTCTTACAAATAACTTAATACTTTATTTTAAAATTATCCATTTCATAAATAAAATATTCTTTAATAAGTCAAACTTCACATTTCCAATAGAAAAACAAATTTTCCATTATAAAGTTAAGTCATAATTTAAGATACATTTTTCCATTTAAATCATAATTATTTATTTTACAAAACATAACATTTCACAAAAGAATATTTTATCATAGTTAATATAACAATCCATTTTTCTTTTAGATCTATTCATTTAGACATCAATTAACTATGATTTTCTAGTTAAATAAATTTTATTACAAAATGCCCAATTAAAACTGTATTCCATTTTATCAGTTTAAAATACATTATTTATTACACAAAACATGTCCGTTTCATAAAGTAAAATTCATAACAATTACTAGGTTAGATTTAAAACTTCCATATTAAGTCAAATTCAATTATTAAGTTATTTATCATCAATAAAGATCCTTAATTTAACTTAAAACCAATTATTAACTTATAAAAATTTAACTTATAGAAAAACCAATACACCTTTATAATTTAAAGCATTAAATCAAATTTTAAGTTAAAATTTCGTATATCTATAAAATCCAAAATACTTAATAATCTTTTAGGAAAATATTATTTAAAAATACTTAATAAATTTTAGGAAAATATTATTTAAAATATGACCATGGGCCTGTATAATATTTTCTAACCTAGGTCATGTTATATGGATATGTATCATTTCAATCCGTAATTTAAAAAGAAAAATCGGAGTTCTATCATTTTAAACCCGCAATCCCAAGTAAAACAAATACAATAAAAATCACTCGAGCCTATCATTTCAGCTCATAATGATTTTTCCTTATTCTAATGTCCGTTCGAGTATGTATCATTTCAACCCATAGTGATAGGGAACTTGTAGTGTGAGAATCAGTAAATAAATGAACAGTAGAACATATAATCTTTCAGATGATGTAACAAATATATAAACATAATTTAACATCATATAATCATATCACAGGCATATATGAACATATTAACATAACATATAAATTTTCTACAATTCACGTGCCATTGTTTCACAATTATAAAAGTACGTAGGTCGAGAGTGATAAACTCACATTTTAAAGCTAGAATTGACAAACTAGAGATACACAACAAACTCCGAAAGCACGACAAAGCACGAATCAACTTGAGTAGATGAAGAGTCAGATCCAAATCTTGTATGTACACAAATATCACCAACATAAGAATATGATTCAATACAAACAACAAATGAATTAAGCAATTGAAAAGTGATGAATCAAATGACATAACTTGCCTTAACCAACCCAAGTGGCTCAGCCATGGTCAAGTGGGCTTGACCATACCACACATGGGCTCGGCTATGCTATTTCTGAGGCAACAAGGCTCGGCCATAAAGTCATGTATACACGGCCATGCTTGGAAATTGAAGAGATGGAGGTTACAACTTCATTGGAAGGCCAAAAGGTCAAGGGGTTTGGGTCCAATTGGTTCGGCCATGGTTTCAAGTGATCGGTCTGGGTGGTTCAGGTCAGGTGCAGATCTAGTCATTATGTGGTACGGCCTGGAGTCATGTCAGGTCAGGAGAGGAGGAGTGTATGGTGGTGGCCGAGGCTAAAAGGAAGGGGACGGATGGAAACATGGCTTGGTTAGGGTTTGTTATCAACTTTGGTGATGGATTTGGGTCTCATGCTCACGGCAAGGCATAGGGAAGGTGATAAGGTGATGGTGGCCGGTCAGGAGGTGGTGGTGGAGGAGAAAGATGGTCGGCAAGGAGCATGTGATGGTGAAGGCCGAGCCTAGGTAGAAGGAGAACAAAGAAAAATAGAAAAGAGAAGGAGGAAGCCATTGAATCTTGAATATATTTTCTCAGAATGCAAAATGAGAGAAGAGAAGGGATGGGAAACATTTTGTACATGATTTGCAAATAGAAGTGGTGGCTAGGGTTTAGGGAATGAACGGCTAGAGATGTGAAATAAAAAGGTTAGAAAATAGAAAGGCTTTACTTGATTTCCAAGAAAAGAAACCTAAGTCCCTTTGTATTTCAAAGCCAAAATACAAATAAAAAATCAAATAGAAAAGAGATTTGAAAACAAAATAAATGTCTAAACAAAATAAACTAGAAAATAAAATAGAGAATGAACATAGGAAAATAGAAAATAAAACACGGAAAATAATTGCGTGTAAAACGCAGTATTTTATCAAATTTAAAAAGTATAAAACAGAATTTGATGAAACGAAAAGCGGAACAGATATCAGAATTATATTCTACTTCAAAGAAAAAGAAAAAAATTTAAAAATTCAAATTTAAAATTTTAAACTGAAATTCAAAATTTGACCAAAGTTGACCAAAATATAAAATTTTCAGAAACTATTTATTTTATTATCTTTGGAAAATAAATTACAAACAAAATCCAAAATTACATTGGAAAATTCCAATATTTCAATTTTAAAAATGATTTAAAAATCAAAGTTTTCAAATAAATTTATAATTAAAATATTTACAAAATTATGTGTTGTTACAGTATATATACTTAGTTAGTATATTATGAAATGATCAATGACTAAATGAGATAAGTAAGTGGAACCTAAGAAATTAGACAAATCAATTAAATAATATCTTTGTAAATTGGTTATAGAATTAAATAGAAATTTGCAAAGAAACTTCGAAATTGAATTTTTAACTTTTGAGGTAATTAGAAACTTAGATAAAGTCCAACTTCTTATATATGACTTTTATAGAAAGATTATAAACTAAGATGATGATTAATAAAATGTTTCACAAATAAATTTGTTATTAAATGAAATTATGAAAATGAAGTAAATGTAAACAAAGGAATTTGGCATAGCTAAGAATCAATAGAAATAAATATGTAAGTTGTACGTATATTATTTTATTCGCATAACGATTTAATTAGATTCGAGCATAGAATTTCGAGATTGTTTATATCGATCCGAGTTAGGATTTTTCACTCGATTCTCGACGGCGAACCCTAGATATGGATTTTTGATTTGATTCTGGAATTCTCTATTATAATATATGGCTATGCAAGGAGAATAATGGTTTCGTATCAAGGACCCAAATCTGAGTCCGCACTAGAGATTCCTGTGAACGATACTAGTTTAGAAGTGAAATTATGTGATCGAGTTAGCGATCAGATTTGATATTGCATATGGATGATATATGTATATCGTACGGGCTTAAGTAAAACAAATATTGGAAACTGAAAATGCAGAATATAAAATGATTGTAATTATGATTGGATATCATTGGTAAATAAGATGCAAGTATTCAAAATCAAGAGAATTTGGATTGCCCGACAAAAAGGTACATGTTTATTTTGTCATTGGATTTGGTGATTTTTTTATTGAGCCACTTGGCTTTTGGTTTCTTTTGTTGGTTTGGGGCCCGTAGAGGCATTTTGTAGCTGTACCGATCGAGCCGCACAAAGGAGACTCTACCGAAATATTCCGTAAATCTAGGTGTTAGAAATTTTTTCAAGTTTTAAACTTTTTTATAACTTGTTTTGATAACTAACTTGTATTTTCTGTAAGCCAATCGGAGTAGCGTGGTAGAAGCATGGTAAAGGTTTTCTAATGGATTTTATGCTTTATAAGTTGATTATATTTTTAAATATATTAAATGTCAAATTCTTTACTTAACATCTTTTTGGGGACGAAAAGTTTTAAGTGGGGGAGAATGTAACGACCTATATTTTAGCAATTTTAAATTATTACATTTAATGTAATTATTGAATAGAAATGGTTAAAAATAAAATTTTAATGATTTGGAATGTAAGTATTGGATATGAACTTGAATAAAATTTTGAAATAAACCGATTTCGAAGATTTAAGTAGTAACAAGTATTGAAAATAAATGCTACGTATTAAACGAGTTTACGGTCAATTGTTGGATTAGATAATAATGTTGAATTTATTAAATGTAAATAAAGTAATTGATCGATGACGAAAATACATTTAAAATCCAATATTGAAATTTGTTGAATATTGAATAAATAAATTGTTTAAATTCAATATTGGGAAATTATTTGAATAATTGAATAACGAGAATTGAATGACCGTAAAATGGAAATAGTTGTTCTATAATTTGAATTCGTTTTAAAGATTAAATCTTGTAAGTTCATTAACTTATATTTCAAAAGATAGTGATTTATTGAATAATCAAAATTGTTTAAGTTTAATATTGCAATTATTTGAATAATTGAATTCTGAATTTAATATAATTAAAATCTAAAACCAAAAGTTGATGTAAATTTATTTAAACAACAATAAAGATTGTTAACTTTTAAAATTGAATTTAAAAGTGAATAATTAGAAATTGGAAATTTATATTATAATCGAGACATTGAAATAGCGATCCGGGGCACAGTCTCAGATTTCGACGAAACCAGTTCCATTGGGTCCATAATAGTGTGTTATTATCGGATTTCGAATTTCGTAGCATTTGGAGTTATCGTTTTATCGTACGACGTAGAAACACGTTGAATTAAATGTCGAAAATTTAATATTTTAATTCGATTCAAAAAGCTATCTTCCACATACAATCGAATTAGTCCCCGAAACATGTTCCATTGTGTTCGAAATAGGGCTAAAACTTTATAAACGCCAGGCAGCATGCTTCGTTTGGAGTTCATCTGGAAAAAGTTGAAAATAATAATAAAACAATGTCCTCACGTATACAAATACGTGTCCAACAGTAAACTCTAGTTTCTTATTCACAGCCGCGCCGTTTCTTATTTCAATGGTCGTGAGTGCTCGATTCTTTCCTCCCTTCGATCTCCTCATCCATCGAATATTATCAAAATCTTTCTAAACGAAAATTGAAGAGCGTTGTGAGATCTACAGATCCAACGGTGGATCTTTGTTATCATCGTCGAATGGAGGCGTAGATGGTGCGCGTTCATCACGCGTTCAAGGGGGATTTTCTCAGCCTACATAACACCGAGTTCGACATCGTGTAGGCCAGTAGGCGAGCTCACGACGAGCTTCCATACGAAGGCCGCCGATCGTGTTCAAGATTGTCGGAGGGGGAGCATGAATCGAATTGAGGGAGACTGCTTTGGGTTTGGTTCATGCGTGTTGCCTGGGATAGTCGCGTAAGAAAGACAAAGAACGAAGTGGCTTGGATTTGCAGATCCGATTTGAATGGCCCTGATCTATTGTAGGTTAAATTAAAATAAATAGATGTGTAAATTATTTATATTGAAGTCATGAAATCTTTAAAATTGTATATCTCTCTCATCCGAGGTCGGAATTGGACGAAACAAGAGGCGTTGGAATCGTGACGATAAACACTATGCGATGGAATTGATTTGGAGTCGTTTGGAGCTTGTTAAAATTTTAGGTTAAATCGAACGTTGTTCGATTTGATATAAAATTGAATACTCAAGGTGAGTGTTTAATAACGCTCACAACGTACTAGAATATTTTTATGCTAGTTAAATTTGAATTTATGAAGTGATATGACTTTTATTGGTCGTTGTTCGATAAATTTGATTATCATCTGAATTAATCGTTATAAATTAAAATTGACAGTTAAATTTGAAATTGAAATTGAATTGCCAGTAAATTACCCAATATTAATAACTATGAAACTGTTGTGAATTATATTGTCTGTTTGTATGATTGATTGTGATGGATGTAAATTGGTTGATATTTGGATGTTTGGATGTTTATTTATTTTGATATATCCTGTTATCACCCTGCATATTTATTACGGTATATAAACTGTAAATTGAATTATTTCGAATGAATTAAAAAATAGGTTGAAATGATATATACCTATGACATTGTGATTTGGATTGAAATGATATATATCCATCCCTGAAATTAAATTGAAATAACTGATCGCTTGGCCATAGGATAGAAAATTATATACGGACACCGGACTGGTTAAATGATTTTAAAATCTTTGATTTGAAATTATTTAAATGATTTTGATTTAAAAGAAATAAAAATAAAATTTATAGAAATCGAATTAATCTCGAATTCGAGATTGAAATGTTGAAATAAATTTTGGTTAAAAGTAACTGTTAAATAATTGAAGTTGAGATTTTGGAGTTAAAATCGGAATATGATTGAATTTCACAAACTGATTTGTTTTTAAAAGATTAAATTTTTATTCGAACTTTGAATATTACTGAGTAAAAGTGATATAAAACGATATTTCGAAATTGAGCTCGGAATTTAATTATATTTAAAAATTGGATTTTCAAATTTAATATTGAATTTAAATTTAATTTAAGCGACTTAAATCGATATTTTGAAAATCGAACTCATATTTATTTAAATCAAAATGATTTAAAATTTGAGAATTGATGAAATTAATTCAAATAGGAATTGAATTGAGTTGATCGGAATTGAGACCGAAATTGAATTAATTAGAAACGGAATTGGAATTGATTTGAATATAAACTGGAATCGAAGTTAATTCGAATTGAGAAGTAGGAATTTGATCGGTTTGACTTTAAAACTAATTTCAAATAAATTATTTTAGTATAAACTGTTTTTAAAATCTATATTCTTTTTAATATCCAAATTATTTTAATTTTTTAAATTATTTTACTATATAAACCATTTTAATACTTAAACTACTTTATATAAAACTATTTTATCCCTTTAAACTATTTTTAACTATTTCAACCAATAACACTATTTTTAACTATTTTATTTATTTAAACTCTTTAAAACTCTCTGAACAATTTTTAAAAAAAAGTTCAAACTGGTCAGTGGTGTAATGTTTATTTTTAAATCATGGATTTAAATATGAATTGGGTTAAATGATGTAGCGACCCACTATTTTGGACCATTCAAATCGACAATAATCCACAGACAGACACACTTATCGACTTGAATAATTCAAAATAACAGATTGTAATAAAATTTGGAGCAAATAAAATCAAATACAGAATCACAGACACGGAATATCAGAATAACTCGCAGCGGAAATAAAATACCATAGTAGTTCATGAAGCTACTATATACAAACTCTCAAAACATATACAAAATCTCATAGTCAAAATAAATATAATAGAAGTCAGGGTACATAAATCAATAATACCGAGACAATACTGAATAAGAAATAACTGGAATAGAAGTCGATGAACTGATAGATAAATAAGCTCCAACAGATCTCTAGCTCCAGAAGGTGAATCCAAAGCTGTGATTCTTAGGCTGACCCGAGCGTAAAGTAAAACACAAAACACACGAGTCAGGACATATATACGTATACAATGTAAACCAACTCAAGTGAACTGTAATAGCAATGCATAATAACTTATAGGATGCTTGGGATCGCCCATCCTTTAAGGATCCATAAAACCATTAATTTAATTACATCCCGTGGTTAAAATTCCAAAATGGTAATTTATACTTCGAAATCAAATATCATTTCAAATCCATTTCAAAATATCAAAATATTTCAAATCAAATTATTCCATTTAATCATTTAAAAACGAAGTTATTATATTTAATAGTCAATATTAAATTCTCAAAATTTTACCATTTCAGAATTCATTTATTCACTTAAATTTATTAAAAAAGTGAAATTTCCACTTTTGCAGCATTTAGAAAATGCTACGGAAAGTTATGTTTAAAAACAATTCAATTAGCAAAAGACAGCATTTAGATGCTGTAATAGGTTTATATTTCAAATAAAACTTTAGTTAAATTCAGCAACTACAGCACTTAGTGCATTTTAGCCATTTAGTTCATTTATATCAATTACAGCATTTACAAAATGCTGTAATATCTTTAACTTTAGAAATGATAGCATTTTAGGAATGCTGTCAATTTAAATTCCAAACTTTCACTACAATTTCATAAACAATTAAAATGTATTTAAATCCATTTTAACTTATAAAAATCATATTTTCTTACTTTAAAAACAATCATTTAAATAACCCTTAATTTATGATTTTACAAAGTGAAAGTTTCACAAACAATTATCAAATCTGTAATAATTCACTTATAAAATAAATGTAAAATTTATAATATTTCATTTACTTAACATTTTAATTAAGTTTACCATTTCATAATTTTATTTAAATTCCATTTTATTTTCTTAACTTAACTTTTATTTTAAAACACTTTCACGTTTTCCAAGTTAAGTTATACTTCAAATTTCAACTTTTAAACATTTATTTATTTAACTATTTTTAATTTATAGAAAAATCAATAACACTTTATAAAATCATTTTAAATTAAAATAAAAATCAAATTATCATAATATTTACATTTTTAACATATTTTATAATTTCAAGAAAATATATATATTAACCACGGGTCTATATATAAATTTTCCTTACCTAAGTCAAATGATACGGATAATATATCATTTCAATCCGTAATTTACAAAGGAAAAATCCGGGTTTTATCATTTCAAACCCGCAATCCCAAGTTAAATGAAATAAATAAAAATCGTTCAGGCCTATCATTTCAGCCCACAATGATTTTTCTCTATTCTAAAGTCCGTTCGGGTATGTATCATTTCAACTCATAGTGATTCTATTCTACAGGGAACTTGCAGTGTGATAAACTGATATAAATAAACAGAATAGCGTTATATAACAGTAACAGATGATATGACATGTAATTTATAGGCTTAACATCATATATAAATAATCACAGGCAGTTATAGCATAACATAATAGTACTACACATTCAATTGTTGTCAATTCACATTTGCATAAGTATAAAATGTCAGGTGAGATTTACTCACCTCTGTGGCTGGAGATTGTAATACAAATGACACAACGGAATCAAAAGCATGATGACAAGATTAGAATTTGAGTGGAGAGCGAGATCCAAGCTATAGATCTTGTGTTACAACCCAAAACAAAACCAAACAAATTATAAATTTCAATGCAACTTTGAAATGATATAACTTTGGAATAAAACAAATATGAATGCAACGAATTTTGCCTTGCTTTCTACATTTGTTTGCATAGCCTAGGGGATGTTTTGGCTCAGGTTTGGCATGTCTTTGGCTCAGGCTTGAACATAGGAATGTATGGCATAAAGGCTAGAACAAGTGGAGGAAGTTACAACATAGGAAGGTTAAGAGGTTTTAGGCAACAAAGAGGAGTTTTGGTTCAACAAAGAGGCTCCGCCATGGGGTGTTTCAGGTCGGCCAGTGGAGTGTGGGTCAGGTCATAGGCTAGAGGGGTGTGAGGTAGTCTGGTCAGAGGTGGTTGTGGTGGCCAAAGGTGGTGGTGGTGGAAAATGAAGTGGTGATGCAAATAGTGGTCAGAACATTGTTTTTAAGGCCTCGGTTGCATTTTTGAGGGGTTCGGTCACCATGGTGGGTTTGGCCATGATCATGACCTGGAGTATAGTTGGTAATGATGGTAGGGAAGAGGTGTAGGAGGTGGTGGTTGTGGATATGAGGAGGAGGAAGTGCAAAAGAATCCAAGAAACAAGGCAAAAACCATGAAAAATGAGAAGAAGAAGAAGGAAAAAGTAGCCATTACCAAATTTGTTTCCAAGCCATGAATAGAATGAGGAACAATTGTTTTTTGCAGGAATGAGCACTGGAATACACGGCCAAACAAAGTAATACATAACCAAAAAAAGTAAATGAGGAGTTGTGGCAATTGAAAGGACATAGGAGATGAAAAGACTTCAGTT
The DNA here is from genome assembly GCA_030737815.1 of Allium fistulosum. Taxonomy (NCBI): domain Eukaryota; kingdom Viridiplantae; phylum Streptophyta; class Magnoliopsida; order Asparagales; family Amaryllidaceae; genus Allium; species Allium fistulosum. The sequence continues at coordinate 261,810,369 of CM060904.1, read as the reverse complement.
TCTAAAGCATTTTAAACTCTTTCATATTTCCTTTTTCTTTAATTCAAATAAAACAAAATAAAATCAGTAATTTGACTTCAGAACCGAAACAAAGTAATAAAAAATAAAAATAATTAATTAATTTAAAAGAAAATGGAAAAAGAATATAAGAAATTTCTTAAAAATTGAAAACAGGGTCTAGAAATTACAAATAAATCACTATTGACTTTGGAAAATTAACAACTTCATTTTTAAAAATTATTTTATAGCAAAGTTTTGAAATAAAATAATTCATTTATCATTTCTAAAGTGAAATAAATAATTTAATTTAGAGAAAATAGAAAAATAATAAAGAAATAGTTTATTTAATTTAGAGGTTGATCAGTAAGAATTTAGAGCTGAAAATTTTCTATTCACATAGAAGGGTTCATTTCAACGGAGCTGAAAATGAAAAGCATAACATGAAGGTTGATCAGTAAGAATTTTGATAGGATGAGCTTGAAAATATGGTCTCAACTTCCTGGAAGCAATTAGCAAGCAATAGGCGAGCTTTTCTATCTTCGAATAATTCATCTCTGCCCCAGTGAACCGTTTACTGATGTAATAGACTGGACGCTGTATTTTCATATCTTCCCGTACAAGTGCTGCGCTGAGGGCGTGAGATGAAATTGCTAAATAGATGAAAAGATCTTCACCGTCAGTAGGCTTGGAAAGAACCGGAGGTGTTTCCATGTGATGAATTAGTTCATCGAAAGCATTCTGGCATTCTGAAGTCCACTCAAAATTTTTCTTTCCTTTCTTTAGAGCGTCAAAGAAGGGAATGCATTTGTCTGTGGCTTTGGAAATGAAGCGACTCAGAGCAGCGACTTTTCCATTGAGACTTTGCATTTCTTTCTTTGTTTTAGGGGCTTTGACTTCCCTTAGAGCTGTGATTTGAGTAGGATTGGCTTCAATGCCCCTGGCGCTCACAATGAAACCCAAAAATTTCCCAGATTCTACTCCGAATGAACATTTCAATGGATTGAGCTTCATTCCGTACCTTCGAAGAATTGCGAACATTTCCTCCATGTGTCCCATGTGATCTACAGCTTTCTTTGATTTTACCAACATATCGTCGACATAAACTTCCATGGTTCTACCAATCTGAGGCTTGAACATTGCATTGACAAGTCTTTGGTAGGTTGCCCCAGCATTTTTCAATCCGAAAGGCATAACTTTGTAGCAGTAGAGACCCACATCTATAATAAAGCTTGTGTCTTCCTGATCGGCTCATGCATCATAATCTGATTGTATCCGGAGTAAGCATCCATAAACGATAACAACTCATGCCCAGTTGTTCCATCCACCAATTGATCAATTCTGGGCAGCGGGAAGCAATCTTTGGGGCATGCTTTATTTAGATCTGAGAAATCTATGCATACTCTCCACTTTCCATTTGCCTTCTTGACCAATACTGGATTTGAAACCCAATTTGGATAAGTGGAGTTTCTGATAAAGCCGTTCTCCATGAGCCGATCGACTTCTTCTTTTAGTGCTGTCGATTTTTCTGGGCCTTGAGTTCTTCTTTTCTGTTTCACTGGCGTGAATTTTGGATCTATGTTCAGAGTATGTACAGCAATTTCCAGGGAGATTCCACACATATCAGCGTGACACCAAGGGAACACATCTAGATTGGCCTTTAAGAATGATATCAGCGTGTTTTGAACTGTTATGCTTAGCTGTGAACCCACATTGAGTACTTTGTTCGGGTCTTTCGAGTCAAAAGATATTGGTACCGTTACCTCCACGGGTACCACTCTATTCTCCCCTGTACTGGCTTTCCTGGGATCTATTTCGTTTCTTGCATTGCTGTGTTCGCCAGTACAGGGGCCGCTCCGTAGTTGCTATAGGGTTGGTTCCTTGATGCGGAGCGGAGATGCCGCATCTTTCCCCATTTCTCTTTTCCTGGCCTCTCGGAGTTCTACAAGATAACATTCTCCTCCTGCGTTCTGATCTCCTTTAATAACAGCTATCCCATTATCAGTAGGAAATTTCATTGTTAAGCACCAAGGAGCGAGGACGGCCCTGAAAGCAGCAAGAGTAGGCCGACCCAAGAAAGCGTTATAGGCGGAGAATCCATCAACAATTACAAAAGTTTGCTTCCTAACCAACTTCTTCTGCCCTTCGCCCATTTCAACAAACAAGTCCACCGTTCCAATTGGCTGTTTCAGTTCTCCCGTGAATCCGGCAATTTTGTGTGAAGAGGCTTGTACATCTGTCATGGGGATTTTCATTTGGTCAAATGTCCTTCTAAAGAGTATGTTGCACGAAGCACCACTATCAACCAGAACTCTTCTGACAATGGCCGGCCCAATACCGACAGAAACAACCAAAGGGTCCTCAGTAGGAGCTTCCACTTCAATAGAATCCCTGGTTCTGAACATAATATCATCATGAAAAGTCTTCTGCTGCTTTAGAGGTGCAGCATCTTCCAAGATCAAGACACTTTCTTCAGTCGGAGCATACTTCAAAGCTCTAGCATACCTTTCCATTTCACCCCAACTCCTACCAGCTGGATGAGGTCCTCCTGTGATCACATTGATAACAGGTCTTTCTTTTTCAGTAGGCCTTTCTCCTGAACCAGATGAATGAGCTGGGGGTAGTTGCCCCGGGTTAGATGAAGATGGGTCTTTTCTATTCCTCTTGACGTATTGCTGCAACTTATTCTCTCTTAACAATTCCTCAATCAGGCTTTTCAAATGGCGGCACTCATTGGTATCATGCCCTGGTTGGTTGTGAAACTTGCAAAATCTTCCGCTTTGAACAGCATTCTTCCCAACTTTCACGGCCGGTGGTTTTGGAAATTCAACAGCATCCTTAGTGGTGATGAAAATATTCTCCAGGGTATCGGTCAGAGGAGTAAAGTCTGAAGGTTTAATGAAACGGGGCTTTTTGAAGTCTTTCTGCCTTTTCCCACCATTACTTTCTCTTTTCTGATCTGCAGATTCTTTCTTGCTTTGAATGGTAGCATTATTTTCCACCACTGTTGTCACAACTTTAGCTGGTGCGGAAAGATTCTCTAGGCATATAAATTCGTCAGCCTTTTTGTAGAATTTCTCGAGCGAATTTGGCTCCTTCATCTTCAGCCATTTTCCAAATTCGCTCGATTTGTCGATAGCACGCATCAAATAGGTCAAGATCATTCGTGGCTCTGCGTTATCGACTTCTGCCAGAGCTAAGTTGAAGCGGTTCAAGAATGACTTAATAGGCTCTCCCGGATTCTGTTCAAGACTAGACAGTGACATTATATCTTTTGCCTTTGAAGCGTATAGCCTGAATTGCTCTTTGAATTTTCGGGTCAGATCAGAAAACTGATCTACAGATCGGACAGGAAGCTTGGTAAACCAGAGAAGTGCCACTCCTTCAAAATAAACTGGGAAATATCGGCACTTTATTTCGTCAGTTGCTCTTGCACCGGTCATGTGCCAGTCGTATTTATACAAGAACTGATTTGGATCACTTGTTCCCCGATAAGCAGGAATGGTGGGGGGAACAAATTTTTTAGGAAATTCAGCCTTTAGAATCTTCTCAGTAAACGGAGTTCTACTTGGTGCGAATCCCCATTTGCTTTCGTCTTCATCTCTTTGCATGCTCTCTTTCATTATTTGCTTGATCATACCAGAAAGATATTCCTCATTGTTCAGAGATTTCGCAGAATAGACCTCAGCCATCTTTTCGGGGGTTTGTCCAGGTAAATGCTCATGAAGAACTGGTGACGGCCTGGATCCTTCGGCCTGGAGGGGTGCCCCTTCGGCAGCACCCGATCCCCCGTGAGGAATATTTCTCCCCTCGGAATTGGGAGCAGCATTAGCAAAATTTCCCTCATTACTTACTGGTCTTTGATTCGGACCAAATAGAGCATTCAGCTTTTCCATCATCAGGTTATTCTGAGTTTCAATCTACTGGTACAGTCCGGATACAGCAGTATCTAACTCCTGTCGCGTAACACCGACGCTTGGAGCTGCTTGATTTGGAGAGAGAGAAGTGGCAGTATTATCACGGTCATCGTCAGTTCTAACAGACTTTCGTTTTCTTCCAGGAGCCATTATGTCTGATAAACTTCTGATTTTGTAGGAAATTCTTTCAGCAAACTTCTGTGAAGCAATGGTGAGTAATAGCCTGAGTTGGGTTCTCAGTGAAAGCACCAAAATGTTAACGCTTAAAAGTGAACGCTAACACCCGGTGTGTGTAATTGAATCGTGAAAGTACCACCCGCGTAACGGGAACAGAATTTAAGCAGTAAAATGGCAGAAAAGCAGTAAAAGACAGCAATTTTTAGTGGTTCGGCTCGAGATTAAGCCTACGTCCACTTTGAATCTCTTTATTATTGAATTCGGTTACAGATCGATACAAATCTCTTATCAAAACAGTACAATTTGATCAAAAGAAACAATCTTGACCACTAGCTCAATCTTCGTCGATGAAATTCGATGAATCCGTGTTGGATGTAAGGAATTTCTCTTGAAGCTTGTTGTAGCGTCTTGAATGTTTGAAGATCTTTGGTTGCTGGATGAATGGAGACTTCGACAGAGTAACGGTGCTTGAAGAAATGAATGGCCAAAAGTCTCCTTCATGTTGGAAGTGGTGGGGTATTTATAGGAGCTGATTTGGACTCTGGAAATTTTCCTAAGTCCTAAGTCGTAGCCGACTTAGTATAAGTCGCAGCTGACTTATGATAGGTCGCAGCCGGCTCATCAGTTTCAACACTTCCTTAGTAGTTCACCTCCTCTTCTGGTTTTATGCTTTAAGTCCTAAGTCGCCGAAGACTTAAGGTAAGTCGATGACGAGGTAAAGGTGTATAAGGTGTTCTGAGATTGTACACGACTTAGTATAAGTCGTAGGTCGGCGACGACTTAAGAGATAGGTCGTAGGTCTTAAGTCGAAGACTTTTTTAGGTCGGAGCCCCTCCTTATCTCGCGAACTGCTAAGTCGGAGGCCTTTGTAACTTGCTAATCGGTTAAGTCAGACTACTCTTTAACTCGTACACTGTTAGGTCGGAGCATTTCTTAACTTGGAATCCTTCTTAACTCGGTCTTACCTCTTGAGTCACAGATTACCTTAAGTCGTGACCTGTTGAGTCGGCACATATCTTAAGTCGGCAGGCTCCTAGGTCGGCACATATCTTAAGTCGGCAGGCTCTTAAGTCGTATACTTGTTAGGTCGGAATGTTCCTTAAGTCGTCTTCTGTTAAGTCGCGAATAAGAGGATTAACATTTGCCCCTCGAAGTGTGTGCCTAGGTCATGGGTCATATACTTCGATTTTCTTGACCTGCTCTTTGATTAGGTCGGAAGCGAATTAACAGAGGTCTTAGGTCGGCAGCGTACAAGTCGACTCACCTTCCTACGAATAAATAGTTGAGTCATCCTTCCTCTTCCTCACTCATTCTTCTTCTCGATTCAGCCATTGACACAATTTAGAGCCCTCAGAGATAAATTCCATCCATTCAATCGTTGATCATCCTCCTGTTATACATCGTAAGTTGATCTGATCTGAGTTTATCCATGCCCACTGTCGACTCGATAAATCCCCAGTCTTCGACTTCCATTTGTTCTTAAATGCTGCGGTTCATTATGAATAAACCTTTCGACTGTTTCGCAATTGCCATTGATCACGTTGCAGTTTTGGTAGGGCAATAATACGTCAGATTCGTAGTAAATCCGAGGCGATTCGAATTGGCTTTTTGGGGTGATCCAATGGTGTAATGGAATTAGGATCGTCACTGACTGCGAGGTCATTGGGCTAACGAGTTAAAAGTTATGGAAGAAAGTGGGTTGATGTACTGACTCGGTCACGACTTAGCAATTTCACTGATTTAAGTCGGAACCGACTCAGCAATTTCATGTGTCCTAGGTTTTGAGTCGCCTCCGAGTTAGGACTTAGGATTTCCTGTTGCCTTGAACTAGTTTTTGCTTCTTTATCCGGCCAAGACTCGGGAACTACTAGCTTTGACCCATAGGGAATCTCTCTTAAGTCGTCACCGAGTTAGTACTTAGGTTTTCGGCGACTAAGCAGATGACTTTTGAACTTTGCCTGGACTTTGAACTGTTGAACTATGAACTGTGTTGCATGTATTTCTTCTTACAGATTGCTTCAATTTGCAAGTTAACAATCCTGTTTAACACAACATTCACAGAGTACTGGGACGAATATACTATCACTGACTAACCACATCGAATGACAGATTAGTTGGTAAAGAGAAAGTTAAATTGAATGAATATGAATGAGATGCTGTACAATAACCAATTCAAGTGAAGTATTAAAACAAAATCGTAACAGTTAAATGAAACTGATTTGTCTGTTTTAACACTGCACCTGAACATTAACAAGTTCTGAAATTCTGTAATCGATTGATTGTCAACTAATTTAATTCCAGTTATGCTTGTCTTTTATTTTCATTAGTTTTGCACAACACTCCACACTTTTTAGGAAACGTGCACCTTCACATTTGAACATTCAGCTGATTGTGTAGAATGTCTTCTCCACAAGAAGGAACAGAGCAAGTTGAAGATGCATTTCCAGTTGTTGTCCCGCTAAATGATCCTCCAGAAAGGACTCCTACCACTCTGAGCCATAAAGCCTTTCGTCAACTATGCACCCAGTTCGGCATTGCCGAAGCTGACGCTCTGCTTCCTGAAGTAAATGATACTGCTGATAGGCCGCCCCATGGCTTTGTCGCAGTTAACCGCCAAATGTGCTCGAGCGGAGCTATCCCCCCATTCAATGACTGCCTTCGAGAACTTCTTCTCCGACTATCTATCTCCCCTTTTCAATTACACCCTAATGGCTACGCCATCCTGCTGGGATTATGCGTGCTTTTTAGGAGAACGCTGGACCGCTTTCCTAGTTTCGGAGAAATTCGCTATCTGTGTACTTTTGCCAAAAATAAAGATCATCCTTCTATCATAGTCGTGAGGAGTGCTAGAAATCGCAAGTTGATCACCGGTCTCCCTGAAAGTGTTCATAGTTTCCTGAGCCTGTTTTTCTATGTTCGCTGTCCCCCGGGGTTTTATGCTATTTGGAGAGTAGGAAGTAAGATCACTTGCCTCTATTTCTTATGTTCTTTCAAAATTACCGAAGTCCGAGTTATCAAGTGCTAACTTTGCCTTTTTTCCTTTTCAGCACTTCCTCCTCCTTCTAAAGATCCCGGTCACAAAGTGATTTTTGAGAGGCTTATGGCGGTGCCGATAGAGGAGAGGAGTATCCAGTTTCTATTAGATGATGAGCTTTTGCACCAATTTGGGCTTTTACATCCTTCCAGGTCGACTCGAATTCATGAAATTTCTAGTTCTGATGCAGAAACGTTAGCCGCTTCGGGCTCTCAAGCAGAGGCATTGAATGCCCCAGTTTCTGCAGAGGAAGTTGCATTAGAAACACCTGTCGTAGAGGCTGCTTTGATAAAATGTTCCGCATCCACCGATGTTGTAGGGTCAGTCAGTAAGTCGGCACTTGCCCCAATTATCGAAGAGGAAGAAAATCCTCGAATCACTGAAAAGTCAACCGATGTAGAAGTTGAAAAAGAAAACTTTGCCGGGCACCATGATGATGACACCTTCGATGGTTTAAGTGATATAATGATAACTTCCCGGGAGCTTTTTAAAGATGACATAACTAAAGTCACTTCTCCTGTAACAGAAGCAACATCTACTCTGCAGCAAACTTTGCCAGCTCAAGAATCAACTCCCGTTTCCCAATCTGCTATCACTCCCCAACCAAAGAGTGGTTTGTAGTTCGACGCGCGTAGTTTGCACATCACACACACTTAGGATGCTTAGCACTTATATGAACTTAGCCCCCCTTATTTTGAAGATTTCTAAGACTTGTCTTTTCTTCAATTTCAGGCTCTAAAATGGGACGAACTGGCTCGTATTATGACAACTTACGGCGCTACGGAGGGCGTGATTCTTACGATTATGGACGTTATCTTCCCTCCTACAAAGAATCTGACGAAGAGTGTTCAGCTAGAAAAGCTCAAGAAAGGCGTGCTTACGAAGAGCAGCAAAGAAGGAGAGACGATGACTCTCATAAAAGAAAATATCATGATGACAAAGGGAAGAAGCATGTTACCGATGACCGAAGTAAACGGGTTAAACTTGATGAGAAGAACGCGTCTGAAATTTCTGAGAAAACTGACGCTCCTATCCCTTCTGATACTCCGGCCGGCTCTCCTCCTCTAAAGAAGTCTGATATTCAAACAATCATTAACAGGCCACAATATCACGTTAAAGACGGCCCTCCAACGCTTCAGAGCCGATTTCCAGATTGGTGCCTAAAAGGAGTGCGCTTTGACTTGGATTTGGTTCCGATTGATAAGCAAGACATGCTTAAAAGTCTTGACGCGGTCAGGCTTAATATCGAGAGGATGTCGCAATGGCAGAAACTCGTCGACGAACTTCAAAGGGTCAACCACCTGAATCTTGAGGCGATGATGACCATGGAGAACGATAAATCAGAATGGGACAAATGGCGTAAGCAACATGATGCGGAGATGGCGAGCATTGAAGACGACAACGCAAAGCTTGCATCTGAAGTCAAGCGACTAAAGGAAGATCTGGCCTCATCTTCTGCATCGCACACTCAAAAGGAATAAGTCTTTCAGAAGCAAGTGCGGGATGCACATGCTGCGCAAAGGGACGCCAAAATGAAGCTTGCAGCTGAGCAGCACATAACTGAGAAATATCGCACAGAAAATGCTGAGCTGCGGGGAACAATTGTGTCCCAAAATGCAGAGATTGAGATGCTGAAAGCTAAGCTTCTTAAAGTTGAGAAGGAGCGTGATGACGCGGTCGCTGGACAAGTTGCGGCCGAAGAGTCTCACGATGCCACTAAAGCTAGCATTGATTCTACTCTATTTGACTTCTACATGCACAGCGTTTTGGGCCGCGGCAGCCTTTCATTCTTGGGTCCCAAATATGAGATTACACTTGCTGAAGTTTGGGAGACCATACTAGATACATTTGCCGGCTACGCGGAGGCAGACCTTGTAGCGCTTTATCTGGATGATGAAGCACGCGATGCGCTTATTAGAGGCAAAGAGCAACTTGCCGAAGCTAGAGCCGGGACAGTGGCAGAGGAGCATTCAGAACAAACAATACCTTTTACTGCCCCTGTCCATACTTCGACTTTGATCGATGTTGACATCATCGGTTCTAGCTCTCAATCTCCACTCACTGCAAAAGATGCTGAAGCTAAATTTGATACTTCCGAGACTCCTCTTTCCCAAATTGAAGAGAAGAGCCAGGAAGAAACTGAAGCTGATAAATATGAAATTGAACTTGCGAAGCCAACTCCTATAGGTAATTTTGGCGAAGTCCCGGGTCTAATGAACCAGTTATTTGATTAACCGAGTTTGATGACCTTCTTACTTGTTACTTAAACTTTGGTGAACCGATACCCTCTCTATTTTCGGGAGATGTCGATTTTAACTTCTTTTCTTCTACAGCGGAGGCACCAAACACTGCACAAGTTTCTACTCCTTCAGTTGCCATCCCTCCATCTTTACAGATTACTCCTCCTTCTGCTTCCCAACCGGGATCGCAGGTAGAAAAAATCGAAGCTCTTCAAGGTCTGGACGATCCGGTTATTTCGCAGGAGCAGAAGGCGGAGGATCTTGAAGACGTCGAGAAGACCCCGGAGCGATCTCTAGATGTTGACACGAAGCTTTCAACATTGTTTGTTACTCCGGGGAGCGAATCTTCCTCGAAGAGGAAGGGGAAGCGCGCCATAAGAAAGAAGAAGGGAGGTGCTTCGACTGGGGAAGACAAGACAGAAGAAGACCCAACCACTCCTCCTTCTCCGTCCCGCCCACATCGAATTCCGAAATTAACTATTAGGCCAAGCAAAGGCTCCAAGGGTGGCGGAAAGAAGGAGTGACAAGCTGAACTTTCTACTTCTTATTTTACCTTTTACATGTATAGACCGAAGATTGTGCGGGTACCGGTCCCTGCTTTTGCTCTTTTGAAATATCTGCACATGTAAAGAATTTTCATAGTACTAAATAAAACAGTGATTTTACTTGTACAAATTCTCGTGTATGTGAGAATGCATCTGTTCCTCTTTTTAGTGTAGAATAAACGATTCCTTTTACTTGTACAAACTTTTTGTCTGTGTCTAGGAATACATTTATTCCACGTCTATTTTCCGTGATATTGCAATGAACTTGTGGCATGTTGTGTTTATTAATATAATTGAATTGTATAGTATTGCCCCCATGCCGTAAGTGCATTGCAATATTCCTAGCTTTTTCAAGACTAATACTCTTACTTCAGAGGATAATTACTCCGCTTTTAAAGGGAGAATTATTCTACTTTTAATAGAGTTTATCTAGTCTTTAGAGGAATTTTTATTTTCTCTTTCTGAAGAACGCTTCAACTTTCGGGGATAATCACTTTTATTTATTAAGAAGTGAATTTCCCTATAAGGTGAAATGAACTTTTCTGAAAGAATTCTGTAGTATTTCAACTTTTTTAGGAGGAACTTTTTGAGATGAACAAGTTAATCCTTCCTTTGAGAGTTGAATTGTGCTTCCGGAGAATGCTTTTCGTTCGAGTATTCTATTTTGGGACATGCCTCCGGAGAGGGCTCCTCTTAAAGAGTTGTGCCTCCGAAGAGGTCTTGTGCCTCCGAAAAGGGCTTGTGCCTCCGAAGAGGGCTTGCGGTGCCTTGGGAAAGGGCTTTTGCCTCCGAAGAGGTCATGTGCCTCCGAAGAGGGCTTGCGGTGCCTTGGGAAAGGGCTTTTGCCTCCGAAGAGGTCATGTGCCTCCGAAGAGGGCTTGTGGTGCCTTGGGAAAGGGCTTTTTGCCTCCGAAGAGGTCATGTGCCTCCGAAGAGGGCTTGTGCCTCCGAAAAGGGCTTATTGATTGCCTGGAAGTTACTTTCTCATGGTTGAGTGAATCCACGGGGCGGACGCAAGTTGCTTGATTGGATGCTCGTTTGCACAAACGATCGCAATTAAGTAACAAGGGCCCTGTTCCTTCAGCTTGGGAAGGTGCCCCTCCGGTGGTTCCACCAATCTTTTTTGATTGAGAGAAGTACTTTCATTTTTTGGCGTGCCTCGTCAGAGGGCTTTGTTGAACTTTGAGAAGGAGCGTTGGGTGGTTGGTGCGCCAGGAAGGTTGCGTCTCAGGGGCAAGTAGATCCACGGGACGGACGCAAGCTGCCTGATCGGATGCATCACGATCAGTCAGCAAGGGCCCTGTTCTTTCTGCTTGGGAAGGTGTCCCTTCGGTGGTTCTTACTGGCCCTTTTATTGAGAAGCATACCTCCTTTTGGCTGCTCCTTTGTTTGCTTGGCAATGTTCTCTCATCATCTGCTCATTAGCGATCTTTTATTATCGTTTCCAAGCGCATCTTCTTTCTTTACATTGCTATGTTCGAAGAAGTGGACTTCACTGTTGAGCGACTTCACGGGACAAACGCAAGTTATCTAGTTGGATGTTTGTTTATATCGGTAATCTCAACCAATTAACAAAGGTTTGTCACAGTGGAGTTGCCAACTTTTTATGTGAAGTTCTCCTTGTATAGGATTTGTATTTGGAATTTCTTGTCGCTTGGTATTTGCATAACAGGTGATTTATAGAGGTCGCTTGGTCTTGTGACGAGCAAGCATTGTTTTGATGTCCTGCAATTTTGAATCGACATTTTAGCAATACATTTAAAGTATTTACACATTGAAATAAAACAGGCATTATGAAATAGTAAAGAACACAAGATTTATAGTGGTTCGGCCAAGAATCGGGCCTACATCCACTTTATAGCTTTCATTCATTCACACTGGTTTACAATGTTTTACAATACAACTGACACATTCATCATTATTTTACAATTTTGAACAAAGCTTTTTCTTTCAAGTAAAATAAGGACGTAAGTGGTTGCTGTTCCAGGCTCTTGGAATTGGATCTCCTTCGACAGTTATGAGTTTGAAAGTGCCATCAAGAAGTTTACTACCAATGACATATGGTCCTTCCCAGTTTGGTCCAAACACACCAGTTGCCATCATGATCCTTTTCAAAACTAAGTCCCCGACCTCAAAGCTGCGTTGGCGAACTTTAGAGTTGAAGTGCCTGGCTATTCTTTGTTGATAAGCTGAAACTCTGAGCCTAGCTTCTTCTCTTTTCTCATCAAGAAAATCAAGTGCTTCAAGTTGCAGCTTTTCATTTTCAGCTCCGTTGAAATGAACTCTTCTATGTGAAGGAACCTCTACTTCCACTGGAATCATTGCCTCTGATCCGTATGCCAGTGAAAATGGAGTGTGCCCAGTTGCAGTTTTGTGAGTAGTCCTGTATGCCCATAGTGCTAATGGAAGCTTATCAACCCAACCACCTTTTGCTCTTTCGAGTTGCTTTTTGATGGTTGACTTGATGATTTTATTCACTGCTTCCACTTGCCCGTTTGCCTGCGGATGAGCCACTGCTGAGAAGCTTTTCCGAATTCTGAATCGTTCGCAGAAATCCTGGAACTCTTCACTTTCAAACTGAGTACCGTTGTCTGTGATTATTTTCTGTGGCACACCATATCTGCAAATGATATTTTTCGTTACAAAATTTATTATCTTTTTAGAAGTAATGGTGGCCAAAGGTTCAGCCTCAGCCCATTTGGTGAAATAATCAACGGCTATGATAGCATATTTGATTCCTGATTTGGCAACTGGTAATGGTCCGATTAGGTCTATCCCCCAAATGGCGAATGGCCATGGGCTGACCATCTATGAGAGTTCGGTGGAAGGTGCTCTTGGGATTTTTGCAAATCTCTGACACTTGTCGCACTTTCTAGAGTAGATAGCAGCATCTCGGTTAATGTCAGGCCAGAAATACCCATATCGGAGAACTTTCTTGGCTAAAGTTTGACCAGCTGAATGATCTCCACATTCTCCTCCGTGTACCTCGGCTAGAATTGTCTTGGCTTCTTCCTTAGTTACACATCGGAGCAGAGGCATTGAAAATCCCCGTCTGTATAATCAGCCATCTTGAATTATATATCTCGACGCTTTTCTCAATAATTTTCGACGTTCCTTAGAACTTTCTGGCAGGGAACCGCTGAGTAAGTATTCTTTGATTGGAGTCATCCATGATTCATGCTCTTGAGACGTAGCCATAATCCAATCAATATCCATTTCATCAATGCTTGGAGCTGACAGAACTTCTACAGGAACTAATCCCAGTAATTGAGCTTCTCCGGAACTTGAGTACTTTGCTAAAGAATATGCCTTCATATTTTCCTCTCGGGGTATGTGGCTTATTGAATAGTGATCGAAATCATTGAGGAGTTCGGAAGTTTTAGTCAAATATGCAGGCAAATTTCCTCCTTTGGCTTGAAATTCTTTCTTCACCCGGCAAACAATAAGCTGAGAATCGCTGAAAATCTGTAACACTTTGATGCTTAGTTCCTTGGCGATTTTTAAACCGGCAATAAGTGCTTCATATTCTGCTTCATTGTTTGTTGAAGGAAATTCCAGTCTTAATGCATAACACAATGATCGTCCTTCGGGGGTTTCAAGCACAACCCCTGCCCCAGAACAGTAATCATTTCTTGATCCGTCAACATACAACTTCCACTGGATTGGAATGCCGTCAGTTGTTTCATCTTAACCATTGCCTTTGTCAGTAGATTCTGCGATGAAATCTGCTAAAGCTTGTCCGTTGATTGCTCTTCGGGGGTGATAAGTGATGTCATACTGGCTAAGTTCAATGTTCCATTTCAAGAGACGGTCCGAAGCTTCAGGACGAAACAGGACTTGCTTTAGAGGTTGATCAGTAAGAATTTTGATAGGATGAGCTTGAAAATATGGTCTCAACTTCCTGGAAGCAATTAGCAAGCAATAGGCGAGCTTTTCTATCTTCGAATAATTCATCTCTGCCCCAGTGAACCGTTTACTGATGTAATAGAATGGACGCTGTATTTTCATATCTTCCCGTACAAGTGCTGCGCTGAGGGCGTGAGATGAAATTGCTAAATAGATGAAAAGATCTTCACCGTCAGTAGGCTTGGAAAGAACCGGAGGTGTTTCCATGTTATGAATTAGTTCATCGAAAGCATTCTGGCATTCTGGAGTCCACTCAAAATTTTTCTTTCCTTTCTTTAGAGCGTCAAAGAAGGGAATGCATTTGTCTGTGGCTTTGGAAATGAAGCGACTCAGAGCAGCGACTTTTCCATTGAGACTTTGCATTTCTTTCTTTGTTTTAGGGGCTTTGACTTCCCTTAGAGCTGTGATTTGAGTAGGATTGGCTTCAATACCCCTGGCGCTCACAATGAAACCCAAAAATTTCCCAGATTCTACTCCGAATGAACATTTCAATGGATTGAGCTTCATTCCGTACCTTCGAAGAATTGCGAACATTTCCTCCAAGTGTCCCATGTGATCTACAGCTTTCTTTGATTTTACCAACATATCGTCGACATAAACTTCCATGGTTCTACCAATCTGAGGCTTGAACATTGCATTGACAAGTCTTTGGTAGGTTGCCCCAGCATTTTTCAATCCGAAAGGCATAACTTTGTAGCAGTAGAGACCCACATCTGTAATAAAGCTTGTGTCTTCCTGATCCGACTCATGCATCATAATCTGATTGTATCCGGAGTAAGCATCCATAAACGATAACAACTCATGCCCAGCTGTTCCATCCACCAATTGATCAATTCTGGGCAGCGGGAAGCAATCTTTGGGGCATGCTTTATTTAGATATGAGAAATCTATGCATACTCTCCACTTTCCATTTGCCTTCTTGACCAATACTGGATTTGAAACCCAATTTGGATAAGTGGAGTTTCTGATAAAGCCGTTCTCCATGAGCCGATCGACTTCTTCTTTTAGTGCTGTCGATCTTTCTGGGCCCTGAGTTCTTCTTTTCTGTTTCACTGGCGTGAATTTTGGATCTATGTTCAGAGTATGTACAGCAATTTCCGGGGAGATTCCACACATATCAGCGTGACACCAAGCGAACACATCTGGATTGGCCTTTAAGAACGATATCAGCGTGTTTTGAACTGTTATGCTTAGCTGTGAACCCACATTGAGTACTTTGTTCGGGACTTTCGAGTCAACAGATATTGGTACCGTTACCTCCACGGGTACCACTCTATTCTCCCCTGTACTGGCTTTCCTGGGATCTATTTCTTTTCTTGCATTGCTGTGTTCGCCAGTACAGGGGCCGCTCCGTAGTTTCTACAGGGTTGGTTCCTTGATGCGGAGCGGAGCTGCCGCATCTTTCCCCATTTCTCTTTTCCTGGCCTCTCGGAGTTCTACAAGATAACATTCTCGTCCTGCGTTCTGATCTCCTTTAATAACAGCTATCCCATTATCAGTAGGAAATTTCATTGTTAAGCACCAAGGAGCGAGGACGGCCCTGAAAGCAGCAAGAGTAGGCCGACCCAAGAAAGCGTTATAGGTGGAGAATCCATCAACAATTACAAAAGTTTGCTTCCTAACCAACTTCTTCTGCCCTTCGCCCATTTCAACAAACAAGTCCACCGTTCCATTTGGCTGTTTCAGTTCTCCTGTGAATCCGGCAATTTTGTGTGAAGAGGCTTGAACATCTGTCATGGGGATTTTCATTTGGTCAAATGTCCTTTTAAAGAGTATGTTGCACGAAGCACCACAATCAACCAGAACTCTTCTGACAATGGCCGGCCCAATACCGACAGAAACAACCAAAGGGTCCTCAGTAGGAGCTTCCACTTCAATAGAATCCCTGGTTCTGAACATAATATCATCATGAAAAGTCTTCTGCTGCTTTAGAGGTGCAGCATCTTCCAAGATCAAGACACTTTCTTCAGTCGGAGCATACTTCAAAGCTCTAGCATACCTTTCCATTTCACCCCAACTCCTACCAGCTGGATGAGGTCCTCCTGTGATCACATTGATAACAGGTCTTTCTTTTTCAGTAGGCCTTTCTCCTGAACCAGATGAATGAGCTGGGGGTAGTTGCCCCGGGTTAGATGAAGATGGGTCTTTTCTATTCCTCTTGACGTATTGCTGCAACTTATTCTCTCTTAACAATTCCTCAATCAGGCTTTTCAAATGGCGGCACTCATTGGTATCATGCCCTGGTTGGTTGTGAAACTTGCAAAATCTTCCGCTTTGAACAACATTCTTCCCAATTTTCACGGCCGGTGGTTTTGGAAATTCAACAGCATCCTTAGTGGTGATGAAAATATTCTCCGGGGTATCGGTCAGAGGATTAAAGTCTGAAGGTTTAATGAAACGGGGCTTTTTGAAGTCTTTCTGCCTTTTCCCACCATTACTTTCTCTTTTCTGATCTGCAGGTTCTTTCTTGCTTTGAACGGTAGCATTATTTTCCACCACTGTTGTCACAACTTTAGCTGGTGCGGAAAGATTCTCTAGGCGTATAAATTCGTCAGCCTTTTTGTAGAATTTCTCGAGAGAATTTGGCTCCTTCATCTTCAGCCATTTTCCAAATTCGCTCGATTTGTCGATAGGACGCATCAAATAGGTCAAGATCATTCGTGGCTCTGCATTATCGACTTCTGCCAGAGCTAAGTTGAAGCGGTTCAAGAATGACTTAATAGGCTCTCCCGAATTCTGTTCAAGACTGGACAGTGACATTATATCTTTTGCCTTTGAAGCGTATAGCCAGAATTGCTCTTTGAATTTTTGGGTCAGATCAGAAAACTGATCTACAGATCGGACAGGAAGCTTGGTAAACCAGAGAAGTGCCACTCCTTCTAAATAAACTGGGAAATATCGGCACTTTATTTCGTCAGTTGCTCTTGCGCCGGTCATGTGCCAGTCGTATTTATACAAGAACTGATTTGGATCACTTGTTCCCCGATAAGCAGGAATGGTGGGGGGAACAAATTTTTTAGGAAATTCAGCCTTTAGAATCTTCTCGGTAAACGGAGTTCTACTTGGTGCGAATCCCCATTTGCTTTCGTCTTCATCTCTTTGCATGCTCTCTTTCATTATTTGCTTGATCATACCAGAAAGATATTCCTCATTGTTCAGAGATTTCGCAGAATAGACCTCAGCCATCTTTTCGGGGGTTTGTCCAGGTAAATGCTCATGAAGAACTGGTGACGGCCTGGATCCTTCGGCCTGGAGGGGTACCCCTTCGGCAGCACCCGATCCCCCGTGAGGAATATTTCTCCCCTCGGAATTGGGAGCAGCATTAGCAAAATTTCCCTCATTACTTACTGGTCTTTGATTCGTACCAAATAGAGCATTCAGCTTTTCCATCATCAGGTTATTCTGAGTTTCAATCTACTGGTACAGTCCGGATACAGCAGCATCTAACTCCTGTCGCGTAACACCGACGCTTGGAGCTGCTTGATTTGGAGAGAGAGAAGTGGCAGTATTATCACGTTCATCGTCAGTTCTGACAGACTTTCGTTTTCTTCCAGGAGCCATTATGTCTGATAAACTTCTGATTTTGTAGGAAATTCTTTCAGCAAACTTCTGTGAAGAAATGGTGAGTAATAGCCTAAGTTGGGTTCTCAGTGAAAGCACCAAAATGTTAACGCTTAAAAGTGAACGCTAACACCCGGTGTGTGTAATTGAATCGTGAAAGCACCACCCGCGTAACGGGAACAGAATTTAAGCAGTAAAATGGCAGAAAAGCAGTAAAAGACAGCAATTTATAGTGGTTCGGCTCGAGATTAAGCCTACGTCCACTTTGAATCTCTTTATTATTGAATTCGGTTACAGATCGATACAAATCTCTTATCAAAACTGTACAATTTGATCAAAAGAAACAATCTTGACCACTAGCTCAATCTTCGTCGATGAAATTCGATGAATCCGTGTTGGATGTAAGGAATTTCTCTTGAAGCTTGTTGTAGCGTCTTGAATGTTTGAAGATCTTTGGTTGCTGGATGAATGGAGACTTCGACAGAGTAACGGTGCTTGAAGAAATGAATGGCCAAAAGTCTCCTTCATGTTGGAAGTGGTGGGGTATTTATAGGAGCTGATTTGGACTCTGGAAATTTTCCTAAGTCCTAAGTCGTAGCCGACTTAGTATAAGTCGCAGCTGACTTATGATAGGTCGCAGCCGGCTCATCAGTTTCAACACTTCCTTAGTAGTTCACCTCCTCTTCTGGTTTTATGCTTTAAGTCCTAAGTCGCCGAAGACTTAAGGTAAGTCGGTGACGAGGTAAAGGTGTATAAGGTGTTCTGAGATTGTACACGACTTAGTATAAGTCGTAGGTCGGCGACGACTTAAGAGATAGGTCGTAGGTCTTAAGTCGAAGACTTTTTTAGGTCGGAGCCCCTCCTTATCTCGCGAACTGCTAAGTCGGAGGCCTTTGTAACTTGCTAATCGGTTAAGTCAGACTACTCTTTAACTCGTACACTGTTAGGTCGGAGCATTTCTTAACTTGGAATCCTTCTTAACTCGGTCTTACCTCTTGAGTCACAGATTACCTTAAGTCATGACCTGTTGAGTCGGCACATATCTTAAGTCGGCAGGCTCCTAGGTCGGCACATATCTTAAGTCGGCAGGCTCCTAAGTCGTATACTTGTTAGGTCGGAATGTTCCTTAAGTCGTCTTCTGTTAAGTCGCGAATAAGAGGATTAACAGTTACTTGATGGATCAGAGCAGGTTGTAAAAGTAGAATACTTATGGAAACCTGAAGTATGCATTGGATGCAAAGAATTTGGACATACGACTGATATGTGTATGAAAATAGAATCAAAACAAGTAGGGAAGGCAGCAGCAGAAATTGGGACTAGAAATGAAAGCAGGGTTAATGAAGTAGAGAATGAAAAAATAATAAGAGCCACAACGAAAAAGCAGGAGTGGAGAAGGGTTGAAAGTAAGGGAATAAAAATGAAAAGAGATAAGGAAAAAGAAACTAGAACTGAAAAACAGCAAAATGGAGAAGTAATATCTGTGGATGAACCCAAAAATAGTGAGGAACTTGAAGCGCATGCTAACTTAGTGAAAAAAGGCAAACAAATAAAAGCAAATGAAGAAATCAATACAGACACCAATAGATTTAATGTCTTGATGGAAGAAAATATGACTGAATCATGCTATGCTATAAGTGAAAATGAACAATGCTGTGATAACTGTGACAAAGAAGAGCAAATTGAGGAAGGAGAAATGTTGGGTAATATGCAGGCTGAAAATTGTGTTGAGCAAGAGACATCTCTCTTAATAATGCAAAATGATATGGAGGTTCATGAAAACATCAGGAAAGGGAGAGTAGCATCAAGTGCTAAAACAAGTGCAGCTGAACAGAAAGAAAAAACAACCCCTGATGCTTTAGTATATGAAATTGCCAGTTCAAGTGAAGGAATATCAAAGCAAACAAGTGACATCCATGCCTTAAATGCTGAAAAAGGAAGAACAATGTTTAATTCTCTTCATGCTGAAACCCAGTTTAGGGAGGAACTAGAAAATGATTTAATGAGCTTGATCATAGCTGATCATCATAAAATTATCATCCCCTCATCAGGTTGTTACTCTTTTTCTGGCCATCTGCTTGGATGGATTTCTTTGCCACCTACCACTATTATCTCTCCAAACCCAAAGTTTGGAAAGAATAGTGGCAAAGGTCTGTCTGATAATAAAGAGCATAATGTTGATTATAACACTGTTCAAAGAGGATCTCGTGCAACTAGGAGCACGAAAATTGTGGTTCATCAATCATTGAAGTATACCAAATGATGCAAAACTATGCAATATGGAATATTAGAGGAGCTCATTCTTTAACAAAGCTAGATCAAGTGAAACATCTCATTAACCATCATAGAGTTTCCCTCTTTGCTATTCTTGAAACTAAATTGAATGAAACCCTTTCTATTAAAGCTGCTAAACACATAAACCCTAACTGGACTATTAACCATAATTTGAATCAAGCTTCCTATGATAGAATCTTGGTTATCCATGATCATACTGTTTTATCTCTAACTTCAGTCCTTTGTACTTACCAAGTTATGCATTTTCAAGCCAAACATATTGAATCTTCTCTCTCTTTCTATATATCTATAGTCTATGCCCACAACTCTTCTATCTCAAGACAATCTTTCCTTGATCTCCTTCCTGCATTTAGGCAAAATACCCATCCATGGCTTGTCTTTGGGGATTTTAACTGCTGTTTAACCTTGAATGACAAGCATGGTGGTCTTCCCCTTCTCCCAAATGACACTTTCCCCTCAATAAAGCTATTGAGGATTCAAGCTTGTTATCAATTCCCACAACTGGTGCTGAGTACACTTGGAATAACAGGAGTAGAACTAGAGTCAGAACCTTCTCTAAGATTGATCACTCATTTGCCAACCTCAAAGCATTAACCACATGGCCAACTATGTCTTCTTTTATCCCCCATCCAGTTCTTTCTGATCATTCCCCTATTATTTTCTCTTCGGGACAGAAGTTGTTAAATGAAAAAAGAAGCTTCAAATTTTATAATGCTTGGGTTCATGAACCTGAGTATACTAATATCATAAGTAAAGCATGGACTGAAAATTTCTATGGTAACCCAATGTTTATTTTTTGCAGGAAATTAAGAGCTACTAAATATGCACTACGAGATTGGGCAAGGAACAAATTTGGTGATGGAACTTTAAAATCAGCAATGTTAAGGAAGAAGCTCAATCATGCTCAAGAAGAAATGATGAATAATCTTGATAATCCTGAAGCGGTGTTACTGAGAGAAATTTATTTGATCAATTAAGTGAAGCTTTGAAGTCTGAGGGCAATATGAAGAGGCAACAACTGAGGCAAAAATGGGCAACTGTGTGAGACAACAATACTGCTTATTTTCATGCTGCCATTAAGGTTAAACATGCTAAGGAACATATTACTAACATTTATGACGAGGAAGGGGAATTGCACTCCAATGCTGCTGCAGTTGACAAAGCTCTCCTTAACTTTTTCAAGAATTTGTTAGGTAACAAAGATGAATTCATTCCATCTATTGAAGATCTATCCCAAATGCATTATCCAGAAGTGCTCCCAGAGGAGGCTGACAATCTTGTCATAAAGGTAACTGATAAGGAAATTAAAGACACTCTATTTTCTATGAATAAGCAATCTAGTGGAGGGCCTGATGGATTCAATGTCTTTTTTATCCATAGTTGGGAAATAATCAAGAAGGAATTTCTAAAGGCAGTCCATAACTTTTTCAATTCTTTCAATCTGCTAAAACAAGTGAATGCTACTAATTTGGTTCTTATTCCTAAAGTCCAGACTCCCTCGTCTGTTGCTTCTTTTAGACCAATTTCTTGTTGTAATGTTTTGTACAAGTGTATTTCAAAAATTTTAGCCTCTAGACTTGTTGTATTCCTTAGAAGAATTATATCCAGGAATCAGTCTGCATTTCTTCCCAAGAGAAACATTCTTGATAACATTTTGTTATCACATGAATTATTAAAAGGCTACGATCGTGCACAAGCTTCCAAAAATGCTATGTTAAAGATATATTTAATGAAGGCTTATGACAGTATACGCTGGACATCAATAGTGAGAATAATGGCTCTGATGAAATTTCCCAAAGTTTTTGTTGCTTGGATATACAGCTGTATCTCTACACCATCTTACTCAATTAAATATAATGGCTTCACTTCTAGGTTTTTCAACAGCAAGCAGGGGATCAGGCAAGGGGACCCTATCTCTTCTTATATATTCATTCTAGTTATGGAAGTGCTAACTAATATGCTGTCAAGAAAATATGTGCAGAAGGATATATTGTACCATTCAAAATGTAAATCCCCCCAAATAACTTCTCTCTTATTTGCTGATGATATCATGATCTTTACTAAGCCTGATCAGAGCTCAATTGAAAATATTATAACAACCCTTGATAATTTTTACCTTATGACCGGATTGAAATTAAATGCAAATAAATCTCATATTATCACTTCTGGCATATCTTCTGAAGAAGCTAATACAATAACTGCCATATCTGGATTGCAACAAATGGATAATAACATGAATTATCTGGGTATTCCATTATGTACTTCAAGAATTACTACTAGACACTGCCTACCTCTGTATACAAAAATCTGTAACATAATGACCTCATGGGCAAATAGGTTTCTTTCACAGGCTGGAAGACTTGTGCTCATCAAGTCTGTAATCTCTTCAATGATGGTGTACTAGTCAAGAGTGTTTATTCTTCCCATAAAGCTGGTGAACATGGTAAGAAATGCCATGCTAAGATTTTTCTGGACAGGCTCGATTCATTCTAAAAAAATCATCCCATGCTCCTTTGCTAAAATGGAATTGCCAAAAAAGAAAGGTGGTCTAGGAATCTTCAACTTGCAAAATTGGAATAAAGCTGCAATTAGTGCTCACTTAAATTCTATGCTAAGTGGTGTTGAATCCTTATGGGTTGAATGGACCAGAAAATATAATTTAGGTGGTAGGAATTTCTGGACAATGCCTGTGCCCCAGAATTGTAGCTGGACATGGAGGAGTATACTGGGCTTGAGAACTAGCTTCAATCAGTTTATTAAGTATGAGCTCTCACAAAATAGTAGCATCAAATTTTTGAATGACCCGTGGATGGCTGAAGGCTTATTGCTTGTAAATGTGTTTTCTCCCCATCAGATTGAACAGGCAGGCATAAGAAAGGATGCTCAAGTAATTGATTACTTATTTGGGGGCAAGTTGTTGCTTCCCTACACCAGCAATCAGTATATAGGGGTTATTTGGAGCTTATATCAGACACAACACTATGGTATAGCTGATAGGGATGAAGTACTGTGGAATGGGAAGCAGCACTTTATCTCTGTTGCTTATGACCTTCTTACTAATGTGACTGGTAGACCTACTATAGTTTGGCACAAGGTTATATGGTCCACATCCTCCCCTACTAGGGACAACCAGATGATGTGGAAGGTTATCATGAATGCTTTGTTAATTAAGAACAAAATGTTGAGTTATGGAATGAATGTTGATCCTCTGTGTGTCTTTTGCAAGCTGCAGGTTGAGTCAGTGGCTCATCTATTTTTTGACTGTAATGAATTACGGGGAATCTGGGGAAAATTGGTTAGAAGAATTGCTGATGATCATAAGCATAACTTGTCTGAATTAGAGTGGGATCTTATTAGTAAATCAACAAGGTGGAGGAAAGATAGAAGAACTGTTTTCTTTTTCTTTCTTAAGAAGTACCTGAATTTAGTTTGGGAGGAAATAAACTTGAGAAGTTTTGAAGATAGAAGTAGGAGTATGCAACAACTATGGGAAGTACTTAAGAATGCTATAATCACTGGTATGAAGGAAAGCAAATATGGCTTCAGTTCTCAGTTGGTTGAAGCTTGGACTTAACTCTTTGTTGTTTTATGTTTCTCATTCCCTTTCTTTCTGTCATGTTATCCCTGTGTCCTGTTTTTTTTCTTTTCTTTGTTTTTTCTTTCTGTTTTTGGTCCTGTTTGTTCTTCTTTGTTTGTTATTTCTAAATCATTTTTTTGGTGACTGTGAGCATGTTCATAGTTACTTTCCTTTTTTCAATAAACTGGTAGGGGACCAGTTAACCCCACTTGCCTTGCAAAAAAAAAACACACAATTTTGTTAAATAAAACAATTTACACACAATATTGTAAAAAGCATAACTTTCACAATATTAATCCGATTTCAATGAAACGAAAAGCAGTATTCTTGAAATTAAATCTATTTTAAAAATAAAAGATAATATTCAAAATTTCAAATATTTAAATTTTAAAGTTAAAAGTTAAAGTTTGACCATTTTGACCAAAATCCACTTTTTGGAAATATTCCATTTATCCAGGTTTGGAATTATAATTCACACAAAAATCAAAATTTACATTTAAAATAACAAAATTTATTCTTTATATAAATAAAATAAAGTTTTTAAATCAGGGATTTCAATTAAAATAATTAAAATATACAATTAAAATAATCACAAAATACAGGGTTTTTACAAATGAAGTTATAAACCAAATTGGAATTCGAAACGATTTTGGAAGCGAAATCATGATATTAAGGCGAAAATGATTTTGAACTGAAATAGTATATTTTGAGTAAATATAATGATTTCGATATGGGCTTGATCTTGAAGCGAATATGATATTTTGATATCAAGTATGAACTGTCGTTTTGATCTTGAAGTAAAAATAAGTACTAACCGGTGTGTAAAACGACGTTTGGTTGTTAAAGAGACTAGTGCTGGATATGAGCATACTCTCTGTCGATACCGGAACCACATTAACAACTATGTATGCGGAGGAGACTCCATAACGAAGTGGTTGGATTTGGCGACGATTGCTGGATTTAAAGAAAGAGAACGATGATGGAGAGACCCCGACACTTGTGCCAATTTGAAATAACTAAAACAGGACGGCTTGACAGGGCCATGTGGGCTAATTACCCCGAGCGGACATCCGTTCTTCGATTTTCTTGGACTCGGTCCATATTATTACTCTTGTTGTTGCTTTCGATTGGTGCACCTTGATTGGTATAGCCTCCCTTTGACTCGATAGGGGATGGATGGACGCGGTGGGCGGTCATGGCTATGATGCGTTACCACCAGCCCTACGACCCGAACTGGTAGTATCCTACCTTAGGAATTGCCTCACGTTTCTTGTCTGTAACGACCCTGTATTTTGGACCATTCAAATCGACAATAAATCCACACATGCCGAACTTGAATGGTTCAAAAAAATTGATTGTAAATAAAATTTGGCAAAACTCAGCATATACAGTAAATAAAATAATTACAGATCACAGACACAGAGTAATATAACAATAATGCAGCGGAAACAAAAGGATAGTAGTTCATGAAGCTACTATATATATATATAACAGAGTTAAACAAGATACAACAGGAGTCTCGAATACAATAGATGTCTCAATACAATAATCAAATACAAGATCTGAATGCATCACTGGAATCAACTGAATAACTAAAAGCAGGATCGATAGATAGCTGGATCTCCAAGCGAAGCTCCAACTCCAAAGGTGAGTCTCAAATGCTATATCACTCAGTCTGACCCGAGCGTAAAGCAAAATACAAACACTCGAGTGAGGATTAACATTCTTATATCAATAAATCCAACTCAAGTGAAATATCAACTGAAATACAAGTAACTTAAAGGATGTTTGGGATAACCATCCCCTAAGGATCCGTTAAACTATTTACTATGTAGTAATATACGCTATATACAGTAGTGTCTAATCAGTAAAGTATAATCATATAGAAAATAACGTTAAGGGGATGGAGAACCTTAACGCAGTCGGATCTTAAAATCATAATCGTAGTGGGTTCGATATGGTAGGTGACACGGCACACAAGGCAATGCCAGGGTAGACATACCAATTACGCACACGGACTGATGGAGCGGATAGCAGCCACTACCGTCCATCTCAAACAACACTCCCAAATCGAAGGGTGGCCACCAAAAATCAAAGTAATAGAATGGAATCGAAGAAGTGTGTCCGATAAGAGGTGCTACCGCACTGGTCCGAGATCGCTCCTGTTTTAGCCACCTTATGCCAACTCACGGGAGTTAGGTCCACGTATATACCTTAGGATCGTCGCCACCATCCTACTTCATTCTGGAAACTCCACCGCGTACACAGTTGTCAAAGTGGTTTTCGGTATCGACAGAGAGTATGTCCATATCCGATCCTGGTCTCTTTAACAACCAATCGTTATTATAACACCGTGGTCATTTCAAAATAGTTTATACTTCAAAACCAAAATATCATTATCATTTCAAAACCCAATTAAATACGATATCATTTTCACTTCAAATATATCCATTTTCAAAATCATATCACTTTCAAAAGTTATAACGCTTTCGAAATCATAGTCTTTTTAAATATCAAAACACCTTGGAAATCACGGCTTTGAAATCATAGCATTTTGGAAATCATAACACTTTCCTTTTAAACAGTTTAGATTTTAAAATTAGTATATATAATAAAATAGTTTATAAATAAAATAGTTTATATAAATAGTTATAAGTTAAAAATAGTTTAAAATAAAATAATTTATATTAAAAATGATTTATATTAAAATAGTTTATATTAAAATAATTTATAAAGTAAAGTATCAATAGTTTTAAATATAATTTAAAATTTCTTTATAAAATAAAATAGTTTCCTCAAATTTCACAAATCGATTCAAATCAACTAAAATTCCAAAATTTTAATTTAATCAAATCCCAAATCATCAAATTTCAACTCGATTCAGCTTCTCAAAAAACCATTTCAAATTATCGATTTCAAATACATATCTGACCATAAAATAAGCCATTTCAATTTCAATATATTTCAAAGCTTTAAATATTCAACATTTCAAAACTAAATTCAATACTTATATATATATATATATATAT
Source organism: Allium fistulosum (assembly GCA_030737815.1). NCBI lineage: Eukaryota > Viridiplantae > Streptophyta > Magnoliopsida > Asparagales > Amaryllidaceae > Allium > Allium fistulosum. The sequence goes on along the minus strand of CM060904.1, from coordinate 261,784,094 downwards.
ATCAAATTCACTTTACTATTATTAGTATGAAATATTTACTTAATCATTTCAATAATATCAAAATACAAATTCAATTTAAAAACTTAAATAAACAAAATATCCCATTTAAATTTTATATAAATTTGAAATATTCATTTAAGTCACTTTGAATCAAATTCAAGTTATAAAATCATAACTTTAAAATTTCAAATTTGATAAATTTAAATCAAACTTATTTAAGTAAAATTCATAAATAAAATATAATTTCAAATCAATTTCAAATCATTATAAACTCTATATCTGAAAATATAGATATTAAATAAATACTTATATATCAGCTTTATTAAATCACTTTAATAAATCTTTAAAATCAATGTTTATTAAAACCATATATTTCCTTTCAAAATCATAGAAATAATTTTCAAATATTTATATATAAACCAACGGTGCCTGTATAAAATTTTCTATCCTATGGTCAAGTGATACAGATATTTATCATTTAAATCCGCAATCTTAATTATATACGGGTATATATCTTTTCAACCCGTAATCCCAACTTCAATTCAATGAAAATCGCTTGGGTTTATCATTTGAACCCATAACGATTTTCTCCTATTCTAAAGTCCGTTCGGGTATGTATCATTTCAACCCATAGTGAATTCTATACTAGCAGGGAACTTGCAGAGTGATAACAGATATGGTAATAATATAACAGGCATATATCATTAATATAAATAACAGATAATGGTGTCAGATGTCACAGGTGAACAGTTATAGATAATAGCATATATATAGCAATGTAAATAACTAACAGCAGTATATTTCAATTGTCGTTTCAATTGAAATCAAATTTAATAAATATAAGAACATTAATCGTGAGTGATTGCTCACCTTTCGAGGCTAGAGAGAACAGGAGATGACACGGGTACGAACATGGATATGGACACTGGAATTAAGTTATGAGTCCAAGCACGAATTCGATGATCAAGGCTGATGACAAGGAATGGACGGAATCAAATCAGAATTGGGTCGATGAAGATAAATGGGTATAAGTGAATTTATATTTATATATATAACTATAAATAACTTTATGTATATATATATATATAAATCATATTCTAAATCCAACATCTATTAACTATAAACACACATATAAAATCAAGCATACATACAATATATAGTTTGAAATAAATATATAAACATATATATATATATATATATATTTAAAAAAATCAATGCAAACATATATCTTAAAATTAGTATTTTTAAATTCAAACACATAAACGAGGTCTCTATATATAAATATATACAGACAACTTATTAGAAACACTAAGCTTGATTTACTCACATGTATATATAAACACATACGGTTTCATATAAACACTTATACATCTTTAAACAAATATGGTCCTAGATGTATATATATAAACAGCATATATATGATACTATAATATATAAGCCAGACCCATTATAACTTGGTTGAATATAAATGAAAGCAGCAAGCTACAACAACCAATATATAAATAAACTATTATATACCTTTACATTAAAACACAACCGACTAATATATATATTTTTAACAATATTTGTTATAACAATACAACTTACCTTATATAATATACATATAGTAACTAGAGCAGATCGTATGTGAAATATATGAACATATATAATATGTTGTACACAAATATATTCATATAACTGCTATATTAAACATAACTCAGGTTAAAAGAATAAAGTGACTACGAGTATATATTTACAATATTGAAATCTAGGTTTAATGAATTAAATATACTGTGAACAACTATATAACTCATTATATGGTTATATAACTAACAAATCTTAGAATTGTAAACATATATATAACTTTACTATATAATAAGAGAAACTACAGCCTATATTATAAAAGAACAACACAAGACAAGTATATGACTCATATCAATTGCACAGACCAATATATAATCATAGGTAAAATGTACATACCTACTATATTAAGATATAATTATATCAACAGATCATATATACAAATAATAACTTATATATACACCAAACATTATATATATATATAAATATATATATCTCATATAAATTCATATTTAAAAATCGAATAAGTAACAGATCAAAATATATAGAAATGTAAACCGGTTCTTTATATTCATATTTATATACCAATCAAAATGACCCTTATGTATGCTTACTAACTTTTTTTATATAAATATGTATATATATACATCTTTTAAAAATGCACTATACTTATACACAGATATATATATATGTAATGTAATATACCATTATATATGGTAACTGTAAACATATTAAACTGTAAACATATTAGATAGGCACCCTAACTATATTATATAATACGAAAAACAGCAGATATCATATACCCATTTTAGTTTAAAAATGATCAACCAGACATATACCAAGCTAACCAATATAAAATCAAAAAAATATATATAATTTCCTTTGGCAGAGACACAATAACATGCTTTGTATATATACGGTATAAAATTTTGGATACCAAATTATTTACCTTCAAATATTATAGTACTGACATAATTTTATATACCTTTCTCTTATATAAGGAGAAGCTAGGTACCTAGGCAAAGCACGAAAATGAGAACAACAAAATTTTTCAAATTGAAGAAGACTTACAGCAAAAGAAAGAAGGGAGAAGGATGCGGTGAACAGGAGGCTCGGGTTCGAAACATATGGGATGGGTGCTGGTCTGGTTGCTCGCCTATGGCCGAGGTAGAAGAGGAAATTGGTCGAGGTTGTCAAGGGACAGTGGCGATTTGGTGTGATTGTTTGATGGGAGCATGTGTGGTTTGATTGCAGGGTGAAGAAGGGGAAGTAAGAGAAATGGCTCTTCAATTTTATAAACTCGTTTATTAAAACTCTTAGAAACCAGAAAAAATATGAACCGGTTGATAATATTGAAAACCATTGGAATTGCGAAAGCCACAACTGAAAAATATTAGTTTCGGGTTTCAATTGATTTACGGTGGATAATGAAGGGACAACAGAAACAAAACAAAAAAACTCGAATGCGGAACCAGTACGACTGATCAGTTCACTATTTCATCGTTACCCGAATTCCAAAACACACACATGAATATACTACGAAGATCAGCATGACGAGACGATCAAAACGATACAGAGATCTTAGTGATACGATCATCCGATCAAAAGTCGGTATCGGTACCGAAATGCTGCTAAAATGACAGAAATAAGAAAAATGGAGCAATAGCAATTCAAATTTGAAGGAACGGAAGATGACGTCTCACTCAGAAGATGATTTACAAATCTTCTATAGAAAAATATTCAAGTTTGGAAAACATTTTATTATTACCAATTTTAACTGATTTGAATTTAAATAAAATTGTTCAATAAAATAAATTTCATTATTATCTGATGAAAATTTACCATTTGCTATGTTTAATTAGACGTATTCCAAATACCAAATTTATATTTCAAAATTTAATAATTTAAAATTTCACAAAATTACCAGTTAATTACATTATAAAACCAGCTAAAATTTCTGGGTCGTTACACTCTCCCCCACTCAAAACTTTTCGTCCTCGAAAAGGAAGGAAGTAGGAGAATGGAAACAACCAGAAAGAAAAATAGATTTGAAATACAAAATAAACAGTTAATTTAAAACCATATAAATTTCAATTTAAATTAATTAATACCCAATAATTGATTTCAATCCATTTGATTTCACTTAAGTTAAATCAATCTTAACTATATCTAAATTGATTATCTTATTATCCAATTATCTTAAATAAACAATTTCTAAAATCATAAATTTAAATAGTCATTTATTATAATTATATTTTATTCAACAAATTTAATTCTTTTCTATTCCAAATTATTATTAGGTTTATTCCACTTAATATATCTTATCACATATATTTAAACCATATGAATTACTTTAAACCTTATAAATTTTGATTTAAATTAATTTATATTCAATAATTGCTTTTAAATTCAAGGTATTTCCATAAGTTAATCAATTTCAATTTATTAATTCCGTCATAACAAATTTATTTGTCCCATCTATTATTTAATTAACTTATTATTCTGCTTATCTCTATTAACATCTTTATAATAAAATTTAAGTGTATAACATTTAACATCATTTTTCATTGTAAAATTATTCAATTATATATTCAACTTCTAGATGATCAAGGTAAGTTATATCGGAATGCAATTTAAAATTATACAAATAAAAATCTCCAATTCAATTATTTCAAGTTTAAATACTTATTCAAAATTTAGCTTTATTTATAATTAAAACATCCTTTAACATAATTTTAAGAATTAAATTTCCGTTTAATTTCAAACCCTTTAGAGATAATTATGTAAATACTATATATATTAAATCAAATTGAATTTAAAATAATATACCCATATATATATAAATCAAGTCATACTTAAGAAATTCAAATCAATATTTTTCCAAAACAAAACCGTAGCAAAGCTACACAATGGTCTCTCCACTTCGAAACTCGAAAATGAATGTCGATGATGCGGCCGCCATCACCGAAATTATTTTCCAGCGACAAAGAGAAGAGCACTGATTTCAACATTTTAAAATTCTTTGAAAACGGGTTCTATTCGAGAATACCTTCAATACTACATATTTTAAAATTTTAAAACCAAAGCTTGAAATCACTGGAAATTAAATTCTCAAATTCCTGATTTAAATTCATTTAAATTTAAATCAATTTATAAACCATGTTTATAAATTCATTTATAGAACAATAAATCATAATAAAATATTATCATTTCAAACAACCAATTTAATTTACTATTAAATTCCAGAAAATTTTACTTATATATATAATATAATCATACAAATTTATTTCATTTACCAAATTTGAAAATAATATTGTGTCAGTTTGCTCTGTTCAAGTGTTTTGGAAATCCTATCGATAGTGTTGATCAGACGAATCGATCGAAAACCAAAATCAACATCAACAACTCAAACAACACAATATATAAAACATTTTAATATTAATAATAATTACAAATACACTCCCTCACTCGATGATACAAAATGGATTACAAAGCAAGGATAAAGATTCAAATTAAAGGGACTCTAATCAGAAGAATTCAATTTCAAAGATAGGCTCGAAACGAAGATAAGATAATTAAATAACAAAATAGGTAAGATGGATAGACTTATATAAATCATGGGCAACCTTCACCGGGTCAACCGTGACTTTAAGAATAAGATCGAGGTAACATTCTAGAACAAATCGACATTCGATCGCCAAAGATAGAATTTGGGCATAGCAAAAGGTAGTAGCATCGTAAACCGAGGATACAGAAATCTCCGGTGAATCAATACCGATTGTAAAGGAGTTTCACCCCTGTACCAATTATTCGAAGATTGGTGAGACCGCCAATTTATTATATAGATCATTTGAAGTGGAGTTATGGGATACTCCAGAATCAAAAGACACGAATAGGGGAGACACGAATGGACTTTGGAACCGAAGTGAACGTTCCAAAATTCAAAGAAACCGAGTCAAAGAAGAAGGAACTCAAGCTCGAACGAATGTTATTCTGTAATTGAATTTACTCTATATGCTGAGTTTTTCCTAAAAACAGAGCTCTGATACCACATGTAACGACCCAGTATTTTGGACCATTCAAATCGACAATAAATCCACACATGCCGGACTTGAATGGTTCAAAACAATGGATTGTAAATAAAATTTGGCAAAACTCAGCATATACAGTAAATAAAATAATTACAGATCACAGACACAGAGTAATATAACAATAATGCAGCGGAAACAAAAGGATAGTAGTTCATGAAGCTACTATATATATAACAGAGTTAAACAAGATACAACAGAAGTCTCGAATACAATAGATGTCTCAATACAATAATCAAATACAAGATCTGAATGCATCACTGGAATCAACTGAATAACTAAAAGCAGGATCGATAGATAGTTGGACCTCCAAGCGAAGCTCCAACTCCAAAGGTGAGTCTCAAATGCTGTATCACTCAGTCTGACCCGAGCGTAAAGCAAAATACAAACACTCGAGTGAGGATTAACATTCTTATATCAATAAATCCAACTCAAGTGAAATATCAACTGAAATACAAGTAACTTAAAGGATGTTTGGGATAACCATCCCCTAAGGATCCATTAAACTATTTACTATGTAGTAATATACGCTATATACAGTAGTGTCTAATCAGTAAAATATAATCATATAGAAAATAGCGTTAAGGGGATGGAGAACCTTAACGCAGTCGGATCTTAAAATCATAATTGTAGTGGGTTCGATATGGTAGGTGACACGGCACACAAGGCAATGCTAGGGTAGATATACCAATTACGCACACAGACTGATGGAGCGGATAGCAGCCACTACCGTCCACCTCGAACAACACTCCCAAATCGAAGGGTGGCCACCAAAAATCAAAGTAATAGAATGGAATCGAAGAAGTGCGTCCGATAAGAGGTGCTACCTCACTGGTCCGAGATCGCTCCTGTTTTAGCCACCTTATGCCAACTCACGGGAGTTGGGTCCACGTATATACCTTAGGATCATCGCCATCATCCTACTTCATTCTGGAAACTCCACCGCATACACAGTTGTCAAAGTGGTTTTCGGTATCGATAGAGAGTATGTCCATATCCGATCCTGGTCTCTTTAACAACCAATCGTTATTATAACACCGTGGTCATTTCAAAATAGTTTATACTTCAAAACCAAAATATCATTATCATTTCAAAACCCAATTAAATACGATATCATTTTCACTTCAAATATATCCATTTTCAAAATCATATCACTTTCACTTCAAATATCCCATTTAAATTTTATATAAATTTGAAATATTCATTTAAGTCACTTTGAATCAAATTCAAGTTATAAAATAGTAACTTTAAAATTTCAAATTTGATAAATTTAAATCAAACTTATTTAAGTAAAATTCTTAAATAAAATATAATTTCAAATCAATTTCAAATCATTATAAACTCTATATCTGAAAATATAGATATTAAATAAATACTTGTATATCAGCTTTATTAAATCACTTTAATAAATCTTTAAAATCACTGTTTATTAAAACCATATATTTCCTTTCAAAATCATAGAAATAATTTTCAAATATTTATATATAAACCAACGGTGCCTGTATAAAATTTTCTATCCTATGGTCAAGTGATACAGATATTTATCATTTCAATCCGCAATCTTAATTATATACGGTATATATCTTTTCAACCCGTAATCCCAACTTCAATTCAATGAAAATCGCTTGGGTTTATCATTTGAACCCATAACGATTTTCTCCTATTCTAAAGTCCATTCGGGTATGTATCATTTCAACCCATAGTGAATTCTATACTAGATGGGAACTTGCAGAGTGATAACAGATATGGTAATAATATAATAGGCATATATCATCAATATAAATAACAGATAATGGTGTCAGATGTCAAAGGTGAACAGTTACAGATAATAGCATATATATAGCAATGTAAATAACTAACAGCAGTATATTTCAATTGTCGTTTCAATTGAAATCAAATTTAATAAATATAAGAACATTAATCGTGAGTGATTGCTCACCTTTCAAGGCTAGAGAGAACAGGAGATGACACGGGTACGAACATGGATACGGACACTGGAATTAAGTTACGAGTCCAAGCACGAATTCGATGATCAAGGCTGGTAACAAGCAATGGACGAAATCAAATCAGAATTGGGTCAATGAAGATAAATGGGTATAAGTGAATTTATATTTATATATATAACTATAAATAACTTTATGTATATATATATATAAATCATATTCTAAATCCAACATATATTAACTATAAACACACATATAAAATCAAGCATACATACAATATATAGTTTGAAATAAATATATAAACATATATATGTATTAAAAAAAATCAATGCAAACATATATCTTAAAATTAGTATTTTTAAATTCAAACACATAAACGAGGTCTCTATATATAAATATATACAGACAACTTATTAGAAACACTAAGCTTGATTTACTCACATGTATATATAAACACATACGGTTTCATATAAACACTTATACATCTTTAAACAAATATGGTCCTAGATGTATATATATAAATAGCATATATATGATACTATAATATATAAGCCAGACCCATTATAACTTGGTTGAATATAAATGAAAGCAGCAAGCTACAACAACCAATATATAAATAAACTATTATATACCTTTACATTAAAACACAACCGACTAATATATATATTTTTAACAATATTTGTTATAACAATACAACTTACCTTATATAATATACATATAGTAACTAGAGCAGATCGTATGTGAAATATACGAACATATATAATATGCTGTACACAAATATATTCATATAACTGCTATATAAAACATAACTCAGGTTATAAGAATAAAGTGACTACGAGTATATATTTACAATATTGAAATCTAGGTTTAATGAATTAAATATACTATGAACAAATATATAACTCATTATATGGTTATATAACAAACAAATCTTAGAATTGTAAACATATATATTGCAACGACCCGTACTTTTACGGATCGAATGTTTGTAACCAGTGTTATTAGGTCGTTAGTGTTGTTGATTCGTTCAGAGTTAGATCGTCCATAATTTAGACCGTTCAGAGTTTGAGACGACTAGAGCTAAAGTCGTGTAGAAGTTAGGTCATCTAGAAGTTAAGCCGTGTTGTAGCTTAGGTCGTCCGGGAATTTGGTCGTGTGGTAGCTTAGGTCATGGGGTAGGTTAGGTCGGGTGAACGACTTAAGGATTGGAGCGACCTAAGGAAAGACCACGACCTAAGTTAGTAAGCGACCTATGGAAGATAACAGCTTAGAGGAGTTAACGACTTAAGGGGGTTAAGCGAGTTAACGACTTCAGGAAGCTAGGTCGTTCGAGCGACTTAAGGATTATAGGTCGTAAGTCGTTGAAGACCCTGTGTTGGAGTTAGGTCGTAAGTCGTTGGGACTCGGCTTAGTGTTAGGTCGTTAGGCCGTGTACAGTTAGGTCGCGACTTATGATAAGTCGTTAGGTCGCGCACTTGCGATTGTCACTAAGTCGCGCATGCGTTAAGTCGTTGGATAGTGAGTCGTTAGGTTGCGTAAGGACTTAAGTCGTTGGAGCGTGTGTGTTAGGTCGTGACTTCTGTTAAGTCACATCATTGTTAGGTCGTGCGTATATGTTAAGTCGCGCAAGTGTTAAGTCATAGGATCTGCTAAATCCTAGGTCGAAGGGGATGGTTAAGTCGTAGGATTTGTTAGGTCGTAGGTCGAAAGAGATAAGTCGTGGACGACTTAAGGAGGCGGACGACTTAAGGAATTTCCAGCCTATAAATACACGGTTCTACTTCACTTTTTGGGATCCGGATTTTGAAGCGACGAAGTGCTGCCATTTTGTGAGCTCGAGAACTACACTTCTTCACTTCTTTTCTCCACTCTAATCTTGTGATTCCTTCCATCCAAATCGAAGATCAAATCAAAGATACAAGTGCTTAGATTGAAGATCTACAACCATCGAAGAGAGATTTCATCGTTTGAAGCGGAATTTTAGAGAATCGAGCTAGATCCTTCGCTGTCCATATCTGAAGTGTGTTGCTTTTAAGGTGTTTAGGCGATTCGGTGAGTGGTGGTTATCTCTCACACGGATCCAAAGGAGTATATCGGATTGATGGCTTGATTTGGTGTTAAAATAGTGATTTCCATGCATTTTCTTAAACTTAAGTATAGATCCATTGTTCATGATGATTTGACATCCATTTTACTACATGTTAACCTATACAAGTTCATTCATCAAGTTGTAGAGATATTGCTCATGATTCATGCTTGTTAGATTTGGACTCTTTATTTACAAGACTGCCATTATTGTTATAATTGTTTATTAGATCATGTTTGAATGCTTGATTACTTGGATTAATGATTGACTTGATTGATTGTTATAAATTAGTTGATTGATGATTTAATTTGGACAAGTTGGTCGAAGATGATTCAAAAGCTAAGGGAAAGGCTCTTGAATAGGAAAAGCTGCTCGTGGCATATGACGGGGATGATAAAGCTCATATGGATAGATTTGATGATGATGTTGAGATGAGGCTTTGCTATGATTAGATGAAGCGAGGCATGATGTGAGATAGCCTTGGTTTAATCCAGATGGGATCATTCCAAGCATGTTGTTAACTCGGTGAAAGGGTTCGAGTTTGAGGATAATGGTTGGCTCGAGAGGCGCTTGAGCTAGTATGAGAATAGTCGTCGAGGAGGATGACTAAAAGGCTGAGATTTCATCGTTGTTGAAGGTTCTAGTAGGCTCAAAGCAAGAGTACGCTGGGCAGATTCGATAGTCCAAAAAGACTACAGTTGGTGGTCGAGTACTCTGGGCAGATTCGATAGTCCTAGGTACGGGCTGCGACGACGTGCGGAGTTCTGTCTAGAACCGGGGTTACCATTGGCCCTTGACGGACGGCTGAAAGAATGTGCCGGTCATTCAATTAACGATGGTGTCGAAGCAATGATAACAGTGATAGCCAGAGTCATGGATGTTTGGTTGTATCATCATTCGGTCTCAAGAGCAATATTTTCTAGGTGCTTATCTGATCTTGGTTTAGTCCTTGGGGGTTTGTACTTGGAAAACATCGCCCTTGACTCGAGTGATAATTGCTTTACTTTAAATGTTTGCTTTACTATGTTTACTTCTGTTTAGTATGTCTGGGGTCTATCACTGTAGAAAGAGGTGGAGTGGGAGGGTTGGGTTACTATTCCTTTTACCTTTATGCTCTTTTGGTATGTTGTTAGTTAATTTACCGCTCACAAGACTGTTGTCTGACTCAAGGTTTTATGTTCAACTCTTATTACCTTGGGCTGTTCATCCATTTTGGGATGGGCAGACTAGGTAGCAGGTGACAGGTGCTGTTCTTAGTTACCGACGATGCTGATGACAAAGACGAGCTGGAGGCTTGCGTATTATTTTCTTACTATATGTACTGGATGTTCCGCTGCTTGTATAATTCTCTGAGTGATATGTAGTGAGGCTTGATGTATTGACTATTCAGATGTTTGTATTCAACTATTATGAAGCTTAATTGATGAGATTCTATTTTGTGAAGCTTCACTATATATATTCTCTATTGTATTTTATCCATGCGCTGTGAGTAATACGATAGATTCTACTGTTTTAACTTACCTTGGTGATTGTCCATGGCTGCCTGGCACACTTTTCAGCGCACTATTTCTATGTTTAGTGTAGGGGTCATGGGCGGTCGTCACATTTGGTATCAGAGCTTTGGTTAATCGATTTTACCCAACGTTCGCTGACGTAACTACGTATGAGAGATGTAATTGTATTTTGATGGATGATTACTATATATAATATAGTAGCTTAGAAGTATGTGAGTCCTTTATGAAGTTGTTTCTCAAGGTGTGCTGATCATTTCTTTCATAGATATTAAGAATGAGTCGAAGGGGGAGACCAGCTGCTAGGGAAGGCCGTGCTACTGAGGGGGCTGCTGATTATGCTGCTATGTTCGAGGCTATGATGACTTCGATCATGAGAAGGATGCCAGCTCCGGGGCCATCAGTAGATGTTGGAGTTCAAGTTCAAACTCCAAGACCGGTGGATTTTGCTAAGCTACGTAAAGATTATACTGCTCTTGGAGGAAAGGCTTTCTTGGGAACAGAGTCAACCATTGAAGTCCAGAGATGGTTAGATGCTTGTAGAAGGATCTTTGGTGACTTGGGAATCGAGGATGCAACCAAAAGGAAGCTCGCATCAAGACAGCTTCAAGGGATAGCTTCTGACTGGTGGAACTCTATCACCATTGATACTCTGGAGGAAGAAATTACTTGGGTGCAATTCCAAGCTAGATTTGAAGCTAAGTTCATTTCTACAGCTCAGAAATCTGTTCTGTTCAAGAAGTTTGTGGAGCTCAAGCAAGGTGGAAGACCAGTTCTTGAGTATGTTTCTTAGTTTGAAGCCTTGTCTAAGTATGCCCGGTCGTATATTGAATCTTCATATCAGAAGAATGAGAAGTTTGTGACAGGCTTGGACAGTTATCTTGGGAGGCAGTTGGTGGATCATTTGGACGATCCATTTGAGAAGCTTGTAGAGAAGGCTCTCAGGCACGAGAGTCTGTTTCCTAAAGAAGGATCTGTTGTTGCTGTGACCAAGGAAGAGTCTAAACCACAGCAGGGTGGAAACAAGAAGAGGAAGCAGTAGCAGCAAAAGGGTAAGTATGGTCAGAAGAAGCCGAAGGGCGAAGTGACCTGCTACAATTATCAGCAGAAGGGCCATTTCTCCAGAGATTGCAAGAATCCAAAGGTGCCGGTGAAGTGCCACAACTGTGACAAGCCGGGGCATATTAAGAAGAATTGTCCAGAACCGTGGAAGGACAAGCAGATTGTGCAAGCTTTTGCTTTGGGGGCTGTTCCATCATCTTCAAAAGCTCCTACCGCTGAAGAGAAAGGAAAGAGTGTGGTGGTTCAAGGTACTCTTTCCATTTGTGGTGTTCCAGTTAGAGTGTTATTCGATACTGGGGCGTCGCATTCTTTTGTTTGTAATGAACTTGTAGGCCGGTTGGGTTTAGAACCGGATATCGTTGATATGCCATTGGTTGTGACTAATCCAGTTGGGCGATCGTCTTGTTTGTGTATGCTATGCCGTGGTCTGATTATATCGAGTCATGATTGCTCTTTTGTTTGTGATTGTTTTTTTCTGAACTTTGCGGGGTTCGGAATTATTTTGGGTATGGACTGGCTTAGGAAGTATGCGGAAAAGGTTGATTGTGAAAGATTGGAAGTGACAGTCGAGAATGTGGAAGGGCGAAAGGTTGTGATACGATGTAAGCATGAGGAAGGCATCTTCATGAGCTTCATGTATTCGCTGGTTGTTCCACGGGATGGACTGTCATCAGTGCCAATCGCTAATGGATTTGAGGATGTCTTTGATGAGGTCAAAGGGTTACCGCCGCATAGAGAGATCGAGCTTCGTATCGATTTAGTTGAAGGAGCCAAACCTGTTGTGATGCCTCTTAGGCGGATGGCGCCTAGGGAACAGCAAGAGTTGAGGGTGCAAGTTGATGATCTTTTACAGAAAGGATTCATTCGGCGTAGTGTGTCCGAATGGGGTGCACCAGTTGTGTTTGTAACCAAAGCGGATGGATCGTTGAGGTTGTGTGTGGATTATCGTGAGCTGAATAAAGTGACTAAGAAGAACAAGTATCCATTGCCGAGAATAGACGACTTGTTTGATCAGCTTCACGAAGCCAAGGTGTTTTCTCAGATGGATTTAGCTATAGGATTTCACCAATTAAGAGTGGCTAAGGATAGTGTGCCGAAGACTGCTTTCAGGACATCATCCGGTTTCTTTGAGTAGCTGGTAATGTCGTTTGGATTGACCAATGCACCAGCATATTTTGTCGATCTTATGAATATAGTGTTCAGAGATCAGTTCAACAAGTTCGTACTAGTGTTCGTGGATGATATTTTGATTTATTCTAGAACTGAAGAAGAGCACAAGACACACTTGCATAAACATCAACTGAAGGCTAAGTTTTCGAAGTGTCACTTCTGGAAGAGCGAGGTGAGGTTCTTAGGCCATATTATCTCTGGAAGTGGAATAGCGGTTGATCCCGCCAAGATAGCAGCAATCCAGGATTGGGGTAGACCTAAGAATGCATCTGATGTGAGAAGTTTTCTTGGATTAGCAGGATACTATCGTCGATTTATCAAAGACTTTTCCAAGGTGGCAGCATCATTAACAGGATTGACGAAAAAGAATCAAGTATTCAGATGGGATGCTAAGTGTGAGCAAGCTTTCGGAATCCTGAAAGAATGATTGACAAGTGCTCCTGTTTTGACTATTCCAAGTGGAAATGAAGAGATGGTGGTTTACACTGACGCATGTGGTACTGGACTTGGAGCAGTGCTGATGTAGAAGGGTAAAGTTGTTGCGTATGCAAGTCGACAACTGAAGCCGCATGAAAGGAATTATCCGACTCATGATTTGGAGTTGGCAGCGATTGTATTTGCTCTGAAGATGTGGAGACATTACCTATTGGGAGTTCGATTCGAGTTGTTTACAGATCATAAGTCGTTGAAGTATCTTTTCTCCCAAAAGGATTTGAATCTTAGACAGCAACGATGGCTAGAGTTTTTGGCATCATATGATTTTAGTATAGCCTATACTCCGGGAAAGGGTAACGCAGTGGTAGATGCGTTAAGTCGAAGACATGCAGGATTGGGAGCCATGTTTTCAGAATGGAAGAATCTCGAGTATTTAGCTAGATTTGACTACAGGCCCAGATGTTAATTGGAACCTGAGATGTTGGCAAACTTATCGATAAGATCTACTCTTGTGGAAAGGATTGGCGAGAGCCAAAAGCGAGACGATAAGCTTGTCAAGATTATCCGTGATTTGGAATCTGGATTGGACCCAAGAAAGGATAAAGGATTCGAGGTCGATCGAGAGGGTTGGCTTCGGAAACAAGGACGACTAGTTGTCCCCGATATAGATGAATTGAGAAATGAAGTTCTGAAGGAAAGTCATCGCTCGAAGCTGACAATTCATCCAGGTGGAAATAAGATGTATCGGGATATGAAGAGAACCTATTACTGGGAAGGTATGAAGAAGGATGTTGGAAATTTTATTTCCAAGTGCATGAACTGCCAGTTGGTAAAAGCCGAACAGAAGAAGCCAAGTGGATTGCTTCATCCATTAGAAGTTCCTACATGGAAGTGGGAGCAAATATCGATGGATTTTATTGATGGGCTACCTAGAACCAGAGCGGGAAATGAAGGGATTTGGGTCATCGTAGATCGTCTGAATAAGAGTGCAAGATTCATTCCTGTTCGATCAACTAGGACTGCATCGAAATTGGCTGAGCTATATGTTAAGTGGATAGTTCGATTCCATGGTATTCCGAAAAGTATAGTGAGTGATCGAGACCCATTATTCACTAGTAGATTTTGGAAGAGCTTCCAGGAAGTTTTGGGAACCGAGTTGTGTTTAAGTACAGCTTATCACCCCCAAACAGATGGTCAGACCCAGAGAGTCAATCGAGTTTTGGAAGATCTCCTTAGAGCTTGTGTTTTAGATTTCGGAGGATCATGGGAAGATCACCTTCATTTGGTAGAATTTTCGTATAATAACAGTTACCAGTCAAGCATTTGTATGGCACCGTATGAGGCATTGTATGGAAGACCGTGTAACTCTCCGACATGTTGGTTAGAAACAGGAGAAAAGTTGATACTTGGGCCAGAGATGATTCGACAGACTTCAGATTGCATAGAAATCATTCGGCAACGAATGAAGGCAGCCCAAGACCGATAGAAAAGTTATGCCGATAAGCGTCGTAAGGATTTGGAATTCGACGTAGGTGATATGGTTTTTGTGAAGATTTCTCCACTGAAGAATGTTATTCGATTCGGGAAGAAAGGAAAATTGACTCCGAGATTTGTTGGACCATTCCCGATCATCGAGCGAATTGGAAAGCTCGCTTATAAATTGGAGTTACCAGAAAAGAAGTCGGGTGTGCACAATGTTTTTCATGTATCGTATCTACGGAAGTATGTGCACGACTCGAATACTGTGGTTTCCGCAGATAGCTGTGAAGATTTTGAGGTTGATCTAGTTGTTAAGAGACCTCGTAAGCCGCTTCGTGTTGTGGAAACTGACACGAAACATCTTAGGAGGAAGGTAGTTTGGTTGCTCAAGGTACAATGGAGTGATGATGTTAACGACTGTACATGGGAGGTGGAAGAGAGGATGAAGGCAGCTCATCCTGAACTCTTCGAGGTATGGCCATAAGGTGTCGTGTTATCTCACGACGTTGTAACTTGTTCTAGTTTTAGAATTCTGCATGCTAGGCTAGAATTGGACGCATGGTTTGTTGATTGCTATGGATGGTAGGCATGCGGAATAGTTTTGATTGCTCTTGTTTGTTTGGAATTTCGGGGGCGAAATTCCTAAGGGGGAGAGAATGTAACGACCCGTATTTTTACGGATCGAATGTTATAACCAGTGTTATTAGGTCGTTAGTGTTGTTGATTCGTTCAGAGTTAGATCGTCCATAAGTTAGACTGTTCAGAGTTTGAGACGACTAGAGCTTAAGTCGTGTAGAAGTTAGGTCATCTAGAAGTTAAGCCGTGTTGTAGCTTAGGTCGTCTAGGAATTGGGTCGTGTGGTAGCTTAGCTCGTGGGGTAGGTTAGGTCGGGTGAACGACTTAAGGATTGGAGCGACCTAAGGAAAGACAGTGACCAAAGTTAGTAAGCGACCTATGGAAGATAGCAGCTTAGGGAAGTTAACGCCTTAAGGGGGTTAAGCGAGTTAACGACTTAAGGAAGCTAGGTCGTTCGAGCGACTTAAGGATTATAGGTCGTAAGTCGTTGAAGACCCTATGTTGGAGTTAGGTCGTAAGTCATTGGGACTCGGCTTAGTGTTAGGTCGTTAGGCCGTGTACAGTTAGGTCGCGACTTATGATAAGTCGTTAGGTCGCGCACTTGCGATTGTCGCTAAGTCGCGCATGCGTTAAGTCGTTGGATAGTGAGTCGTTAGGTCGCGTAAGGACTTAAGTCGTTGGAGCGTATGTGTTAGGTCGTGAGTTCTGTTAGTTCGCATCTTTGTTAGGCCGCGCGTATATGTTAAGTCGCGCAAGTGTTAAGTCGAAGGATCTGCTAATTCGTAGGTCGAAGGGGATGGTTAAGTCGTAGGATTTGTTAGGTCGTAGGTCGGAAGAGATAAGTCGTGGACGACTTAAGGGGGCGGACGACTTAAGGAATTTCCAACCTATAAATACACGGTTCTACTTCACTTTTTGGGATCCGGATTTTGAAGCGACGAAGTGCTGCCATTTTGAGAGCTCGAGAACTACACTTCTTCACTTCTTTTCTCCACTCTAATCTTGTGATTCCTTCCATCCAAATCGAAGATCAAATCGAAGATCCAAGAGCTTAGATTGAAGATCTACAACCATCGAAGAGAGATTTCATCGTTTGAAGCGGAATTTTAGAGAATCGAGCTAGATCCTTCGCTATCCAGATCTGAAGTGTGTCGCTTTTAAGATGTTTAGGTGATTCGGTGAGTGGTGGTTATCTCTCACACGGATCCAAAGGAGTATATCAGATTGATGGCTTGATTTGGTGTTAAAATAGTGATTTCCATGCATTTTCTTAAACTTAAGTATAGATCCATTGTTCATGATGATTTGACATCCATTTTACTACATGTTAACCTATACAAGTTCATTCATCAAGTTGTAGAGATATTGCTCATGATTCATGCATGTTAGATTTGGACTCTTTATTTACAAGATTGCCATTATTGTTATAATTGTTTATTAGATCATGTTTGAATGCTTGATTACTTGGATTAACGATTGACTTGATTGATTGTTATAAATTAGTTGATTGATGATTTGATTTGGACAAGTTGGTAAAAGATGATTCAAAAGCTAAGGGAAAAGCTCTTGAATAGGAAAAGCTGCTCATGGCATATGACGGGGATGATAAAGCTCATATGGATAGATTTGATGATGATGTTGAGATGAGGCTTTGCTATGATGAGATGAAGCGAGGCATGATGTGAGATAGCCTTGGTTTAATCCAGACGGGATCATTCCAAGCATGTTGTTAACTCGGTGAAAGGGTTCGAGTTTGAGGATAATGGTTGGCTTGAGAGGCGCTTGAGCTAGTATGAGAATAGTCGTCGAGGAGGATGACTAAAAGGCTGAGATTTCATCGTTGTTGAAGGTTCTAGCAGGCTCAAAGCAAGAGTACACTGGGCAGATTCAATAGTCCCAAAAGACTACAGTTGGTGGTCGAGTACTCTGGGCAGATTCGATAGTCCTAGGCACGGGCTGCGACGACGTGCGGAGTTCTGTCTAGAACCGGGGTTACCATTGGCCCTTGACGGACGGCTGAAAGAATGTGCCGGTCATTCAATTAACGATGGTGTCGAAGCAATAATAATAGTGATAGCCAGAGTCATGGATGTTTGGTTGTATCGTCATTCGGTCTCAAGAGCAATATTTTCTGGGTGCTTATCTGATCTTGATTTAGGCCTTGGGGGTTTGTACTTGGAAAACATCGCCCTTGACTAGAGTGATAATTGCTTTACTTTAAATGTTTGCTTTACCATGTTTACTTCTTTTTAGTATGTCTGGGGCTATCACTGTAGAAAGAGGTGGAGTGGGAGGGTTGGGTTCCTATTCCTTTTACCTTTATGTACTTTTGGTATGTTGTTAGTTAATTTACCGCTCACTAAGACTGTTGTCTGACTCAAGGTTTTATGTTCAACCCTTATTACCTTGGGTTGTTCATCCATTTTGGGATGGGTAGACTGGGTAGCAGGTGACAGGTGCTGTTCTTAGTTACCGACGATGCTGATGACTAAGACGAGCTGGAGGCTTGCGTATTATTTTATTACTATACGTACTGGATGTTCCGCTGCTTGTATAATTCTCTGAGTGATATGTAGTGAGGCTTGATGTATTGACTATTCAGATGTTTGTATTCAACTATTATGAAGCTTAATTGATGAGATTCTATTTTGTGAAGCTTCACTATATATATTCTCTATTGTATTTTATCCATGCGCTGTGAGTAATACGATAGATTCTGCTGTTTTAACTTACCTTGGTGATTGTCCATGGCTGCCTGGCACACTTTTCAGCGCACTATTTCTATGTTTAGTGCAGGGGTCATGGAAGGTCGTCACATATATAACTTTACTATATAATAAGAGAAACTACAGCCTATATTATAAAAGAACAACACAAGACAAGTATATGACTCATATCAATTGCACAGACCAATATATAATCATAGGTAAAATGTACATACCTACTATATGGAGATATAATTATATCAACAGATCATATATACAAATAATAACTTATATATACACCAAACATAATATATATATAAATATATATCTCATATAAATTCATATATAAAAATCGAATAAGTAACAGATCAAAATATATAGAAATGTAAACCGGTTCTGTATATTCATATTTATATACCAATCAAAATGACCCTTATGTATGCTTACTAACTTTTTTTTAATATATAAATATGTATATATATACATCTTTTAAAAATGCACTATACTTATACACAGATATATATATGTAATGTAATATACCATTATATATGGTAACTGTAAACATATTAAACAGTAAACATATTAGATAGGCACCCTAACTATATTATATAATACGAAAAACAGCAAATATCATATACCCATTTTAGTTTAAAAATGATCAACCAGACATATACCAAGCTAACCAATATAAAATCAAAAAAATATATATAATTTCCTTCGGCAGAGACACAATAACATGCTTTGTATATATACGGTATAAAAATTTTGATATCAAATTATTTACCTTCAAATATTATAGTACTGGCATAATTTTATATATCTTTCTCTTATATAAGGAGAAGCTAGGTACCTAGGCAAAGCATGGAAATGAGAACAGCAAAAATTTTCAAATTGAAGAAGACTTACAGTAGAAGAAAGAAGGGAGAAGGATGCGGTGAACAGGAGGCTCGGGTTCGAAACATATAGGACGGGTGCTGGTCTGGTTGCTCGCCTATGGCCGAGGTAGAAGAGGAAATTGGTTGAGGTTGGCAAGGGACAGTGGCGATTTGGTGTGATTGTTTGATGGGAGCATGCGTGGTTTGATTGCAGGGTGAAGAAGGGGAAGTAAGAGAAATGGCTTTTCAATTTTATAAACTCATTTATTAAATCTCTTAGAAACTAGGAAAAATATGAACCGGTTGATAATATTGAAAACCATTGGAATTGCGAAAGCCACAACTGAAAAATATTAGTTTCGAGTATCTATTGATTTAACGGTGGATAATGAAGGGACATAAGAAACAAAACAAAAAAACTCGAATGCGGAACCGGTAGTACTGATCAGTTCACTGATTTCATCGTTACCCAAATTCCAAAACACACACGTGAATATACTATGGAGATCAGCATGACGAGACGATCAAAACGATACAGAGATCTCAATGATACGATCATCCGATCAAAAGTCGGTATCGGTACCGAAATGCTGCTAAAATGATAGAAATAAGATAAACGGAGCAATAGCAATTCAAATTTGAAGGAACGGAAGATGACTCTCACTCAGAAGATGATTTACAAATCTTCTATAGAAAAATATTCAAGTTTGGAAAACGTTTTATTATTACCAATTTTAACTGATTTGAATTTAAATAAAATTGTTCAATTAAATAAATTTCATTATTATCTGATGAAAATTTACCATTTGCTATGTTTAATTAGACGTATTCCAAATACCAAATTTATATTTCAAAATTTAATAATTTAAAATTTCACAAAATTACCAGTTAATTACATTATAAAACCAGTTAAAATTTCTGGGTCGTTACATTGTCATACTTTTGCCCTATACGAGACCCATACGATTTTGGTTTAGTGTTGTCTTAACGGCGCATCCCTGACTACCGACGTTCTACTGGTGGTGTCAAATGCAAACTATACGCCAATGCATAAAAACGCGTTAAGGGCATCAATGTAAAGCCTTAACGCTAAGAAAAATATTTATTTTACTGACCAGACATTATATATATAGCGAATTCTACTATATATAAATATTTTGATGGATCCTTAAGAGATGGAAAATCCCATAACATCTCTTGAGTTATTGCACGCACGTTATACACTGGATAGGAGATGTGAAATCCCGTAAGCATCTCTAACGCCATATATCTCATATTTATATGCGATATAGATTTGACTTAAATAAGGATATTTTAGTCCTGACTCGAGTGTTTTGTCTTTTCATTACGCTCGGGTCAGTCCTGAGTTTTTTAGCTTATTGAAGATCTATTCTGGAGGACGAAGTTGAAGATTTGGTCTATTACTACTATTATTATCCCTGCATCATGTTGTCTGCTACATCATTTATTTATCCCTGATGTATATTTAACTCTGATGAATGTGTATAGATTATAATCAAATGTAAAATATAAACAGCTTCATGAACTGTTTATTTCTATTGTTATATTTTATTGTTCCGCTGTGATATTATGTGTTTGTTTCTTCTTCTCTTCTTATTTTTCTTATTTAACCCCATTAGCAATCCACCCTTTTGAATGGTTTGAGTTGACATGTGTGGTTTATTGTCGATTTAAACCTTCTGAAACGTGGGTCGTTACAGATAATATTTTATTGATCCATCCAATCAACCAATAAATAATTTTAACACTTTAAAATGAAACGAGCTATCCAAAGTGAGTGAGATTTACTCACCTTGATTTTTAGTTGTCGTCCACACGTTCCAGTTTTAATTTAAAATTAAACAAGCATTTAATTTTATTCCAAATTCTTGTTAGCTCCAATTGACTCCAATCCAATTCCTACAAGTAGATAATGTCCATACGAGTGCAACGCAATAAACGCCGCTTGATTTGGACCTCGTATGAAATAGTTACACCATTTATGAGATTTGATTTAGACAATATAATTAACTTTCCTTAAATTACAATTAAATTTTATAATTAACCTAAGGAAAAATCTGTGCTGTTCAAAATATCTTCCCCATCATAATTTCTTCCTTCCAGGCTCGAGCAACATGGCGAACTTTCGATCGATCACTGCCTCCTCCACATGGCATCGGAGGCCATCTCAAATTCACGAAGCTTAGCCCTCGCCAAGACCTTCCTAACGATGCTAACCATGACGTCGATGATGGCCTAGATCTCCTTCACGAACACGAAACTACAGCCCCCTTCATCGGCGAATTCCGCCTAATCCGACCACGTCTCCCTGCCGCACCACTACCAAATGGAAGCTCTCGCCTTCCTCGACCTTTCTCCTTCAGGGACCATCGCCCCTAGACCACCCAGGCCATCGCAATAACCCAAAACCCAAAATTTCAACTTTCTCAGTAACGGTTCAATTTCCTCCACCACTGATCGAAATAGCCCATCTCCATCGTTGATTGCACTCAACACACCCTCGCCGACATTTCAGTAGTTGACGTCGAGCCCTAAAATCGACTCGAATTATTCCGATGATTATGGGCCTTCAGATTTTGTGAGGAGATAGTTTGAAATTTATAAAAGGAACGAACCTTTCTTCAGCCAAATGCGAATATAAATGGGAAAGGAATGATGGAAAAATGACAAGAGTGTGGGCTGATAAGAAATGGAAAATGGCTGTGGTCAAATCAATGAAAATATATGTTTTAAAATTCAAAATATCTAGATATTTAAATACAAACTCCAATCGAGACATGTTGCCTAGCGTTCCTAATGTTTTATCCTTATTCCGAATGCAATGGAACAAGTTCTAAGACCTAATTCGATCATATACAGAAGATAGCTTTTTGAGCACAATTATTATTAAATTTCCAATATTAATTTCAACGCGTTTTTATCCCGTACGACCAAACGGTAAGTCCAAATGCTATGAAATTTAAAATTAGGTAATAATAGGCTATTACGGATCCAATGGAACTGGTTTCATCGAATTTCGAGATTGTGCCCCGGATCGATATTTTAACGCGTCGATAAAAACGACGATTTTCAAAATTTACGAAATTATTGGAAATTCCAGTTTTAATAATTTATTATCTAATTTATAATCCAGATAGAACTTATATCCAATTAAAAATTCATTCCGATTCATATTCAGCTCAAATTCCAATTATTTACCATTTCCGTATTACGATAAATCGCTATATTTGAAATTTAAATTCATTCTATAATTTCAACCAAAATCTTCATATTCAAAATCAAATTATATTCCAAATCGAACATTTAAAACCATTTCAATATTCAAAATTAAATGACGGAAAATCCAGATCGTTACATTCCTCCCTCCTTAAAAGAATTTCGTCCCCGAAATTTGGTAAGGTAGGAAAAATGCTCCAAACCCATTAACTTATGGAAACTCTGTTAGTTAAAACTCGACATTTCACTTTTCTAAATCTTTAGTTTGAACCAAAACCATTAGTTTCCCTTTCTAATTCAAAACCCTTTATTTCAATTACAATTCAAAATCGAATTTCGGTTAACAAAAAATTTCCAAAATTTTTCAAATTTTTCTCACCCCCTAAATTTCCGAAATTTTTTGGCAGATTCTCCCTTGTACGGAGAGCCTTTTGCAATATGAAAAATATGATAAAAAGATATACGTCAGCCCTCATGGCCGGAAAACACAATATATATCAATATATTTATTTTTCTACGCGCTAAATTCGTAAGCATACCTTATTTTAGCGTTATTAAGCGAGCTCGCTCAATTTATATGCAATTGCGTAACCAAATCAAGCCAAACAGTCTTCTTGTACCTGTACTTACTCAATTAAAACATGTAAGTTTCATGAACATGAAATTTAATAACATTCCATTCCTTTAACAATCAAACACATAATTTTCACTAAACAAACACGTCATATTATAGATTTAGAATGGGTAAACAAATACAAGGTCCAAACATTTGATTTTTTCTTCAAATCAATTTACATATCATTTACTCCAAATACTAGGTGATTTACAAAAAATTCATTTGCATTCACTTCATATTCATTCACTCGCATGCATTTTAAATTCATATAATGCTGTTTACTTATTCCATATCAAATATCATTACATTCCACGCCAAGCTATTTTTGAACCACTTCATAAAATTATTATAAAGGTTTATCATAACCTTTTTATGCAACATTTTAGTTCGTTTCCATTTCAACTTAAGTTCACATTCCATTCTAAATTTCATTTACATAACATCTCTAAACAAATTCAATTTATTTTTGTCTTAACTTAAGTTATCACCATTTCAATCCATTTCTATTTTATTCGACAACATTCCAAGATATATTTAATTTGCTTGCATATAAGTTGAATTCCATTTATAACTCAAGTTTCATTTCCAATATTCAATTTACTAACTAATTCATCTAATTAGTCACTTCCATTTTCCACTTTACAATTAGATTTTATTTCGAAAACCACTCCATTTGGTTTGGCTTAAGTTCAAATTCATTTTATAATTCAAATTTTGGATTTCCATTTCTTCGCCAAAATATCAAACCATTTTTATTTTGGTTTTCCATTCCATTTTATAAGTCACGACTTATTTTTCACATTTTCATTAATTCTATACTCGAGTATATTCACATTTAAATATTTTAACTCAAGCTTATACATCACTTTATAGCTTAAGCATATATTTATTCCATTAACTCCAATTTTGTACGCTATTCAAACTTATTTATTCACAATTCCAAAAATTATCACTAAAATTTTATTTGATTCAAATTTTATAACTTATAGTTATATAGTCACTTTAAAATCCAAAATTTATATCAAATTCAATTTGATATTGTTTCGAATCCAATCCAATTTTATTTAACTTGGCTTAAGTTAAATTTCAATTCATACAATACATTTTAACTTACTTAAGTTAAAATTCAACTCCAAAATTCCATTTTTCACACTTCTTTCCGTACGAATATCATTCTCAACTTATAAGTTTAAAAAACTTATTTCCTAATATTTTCTAAAACATTTAAATAAGGATCCATAATCCAAACACCCGGTTTCATTTCAAATCATTTTGAAATCATAATATATATAGTTCTTTTGGTTTAACAAATCATTTCTTTGGAATTTTCAAAATCAACTTGGTTTTATCTAGACAAATTCCCTTCGAAATTCCCAAAACAACACTTGTTTCCAATAAAAATCTCCATATCAAATTACTACGGTAGCAATCCATCACTTAAAAACTCAAAAATAAATATTGATGATGCTATAGTCCTCACCAGAATTATTTCCCAGTGACTGAAGTGAGTTCAGTGCTTTATCAATTCCAAAATCCAATTAAAAACATTTCTATTTAAATACATTTCCAAGATAATATTACCGTTATTTATTCAAAACACTTGTCCTCGGGATTTAAATTCCCAAATTCTAGTTTGAATCATATTTTAGTTTAAACTCATTTGTATAATTCATACATATACCTTTTAATTTGTTATATATGACCATTCCAATTTATAATCTTGTTTTGATTATAATAATAACCTCTAAACACATCAATATACTATAATAATTTCAGAAAATTATTTCTATTATATCAAAATATAATTTGGGTAAAATTATTTCATTTACCCGCTTCAAAACAATACTATGTCGATTTAACTTGTTCAAAGTTTAGAAACCCCTATCGATACAGTTGTCCAGACCATACCGAACAAGATTCATAAACACTTAACCAATAAGTCAACACAATATAAAACAATTTATATTCACTAAAAAATACACGCTCATATCTATAATACACTCAGACTCATTCTAGGGTACTATTGACCTTATCTCTTATGAGTAATCCCCACCAAAGCCTAGGTGTTCACTCAACCTAAGCTTTGATACCAACTGTAACAAACCGTCGATTTTCGACCCTCAAAAATCGACATCAATACGTTCACTGTATAGCATGCCGGCAATCAGGTGTCGGGAATACCAGATCATTAAGGGTGAAGAAGAAGAGATAGAAGAAAATAGAAACACTAACATAGAATCTTACAATCGTAGCGGAATAATATATATTATATAATAACTAATTTTTTTACAAAGAGAAACTGTAGCAATTAATATTCGTACAATCATCAGAGTACAACAATCGGCAAATCAATCTGGACAGTTATAATAACTAGTCCTCACAAGTGCTGAATATACAACCTACACACACAACGTAATATAATCAAGTACGTCGAATATACCCAAGAATCCTCCAGCTCGGCTCCTATGCTCCATAGCATCTTGACCTGAATCTGTAATACTCGGTCTGACCCGAGCATTATAATAAAATAACACCGGAGTAAGTGTGGAAAATTAGCGTGGGAAAACACACTCAATTTGAATTATTACTGTTATTAAAATCCTTTGAAAATAAAGGTATCTCGTAAGACCACGCCACAGATAAATACAAAGGGTTTTTACCTTACGATAACCAAAACATTTTATATCAAAATCATCTGATATAATAATAGTGTCTATAGAAAATAAACTATAAAATAGCTGAAATGCTTACATCTCACGTTTCAGCATAATTGGGCACATCTAAAACCATACGGGGACGTATTGGAGAATGGATTCCATACAATGGGCTGCTGGGGTACTGCCCATCACAGTACACCTCTAGAAAAATGTACCGAGATCGTACCTAACGATCCTTGCCAACACAGGACCGGTCTACCCCTTGCTAGATAGTACGGAATATGTTATCACCTCGGGTGTTCCCACCCTATCGAGCGCTCTCTTTTCCATGCACAACCATATCCATAATTATAATATCAACCCACTTAGCCCTGCTTCATCACTTCTGTTTTAAAATTCATATACTTGGAATGCTAACACCGCCTTCCAAGCAACAATGCAATCATAACATTCATCCATACAAGTTGTTCTGGGTCTTAAAAAACCAAATCTCCAAAATCATTGTCTTCACTATCTTCACGATATCACAATTCGTAATGCTCAAATCGGATCGATGTGGTTTTCAGATAATTAGATTCGATCCCGTTCTCTTCGAAATGATCAACGAATTTTGGCCATATTTGATAGTCAATTATTTAATTATCAAATTACACACATAAGCAGTCACTAGGCCATATTATAAATCTTTCAACATTTATTTTAGATAATTGTACACAGATATATATTCTAATCTCTTCCAGTTTTTTCAATATTTGAAAACAATTTCAAATACTTATCCATAACAGGATATTTTTAAACTATTTCAACACTTAGAAATATTTTCGAATTCAATTTATAACACTTAGATAAATATTTCTATATAGTTCATTACAGACATAAAATATTTCCAAACCCTCTTTTCAGTGCTTAGGAAAATATTTATAAACACATTCTCCAAAATCATTTTAATATCAAATTTAGGAAATATTTCATTACTTATCTCATAAACCTTCAGAATTATTACTAAATTCCTTTTTACAATTTCCAAAAACCAATTAGACTTATTTATAATTCCAACTAATAATTTATAACTTCTTTTATGAATTCAGATTCATTTCTGAAGTTCCCGTATCTAAAACATTTTGGAAATTTCTTAAGTTTCCAGAATTCCATTATACAATTTCTCTTACAAATCCACCTCCATTAAATAACTTGGTTTACAAATCTTGAGAGTATATATAAACATCCCAATCACTTGCCTTTAAATTCCATATATAAAATAATAAGTATTTTTAAGGAATAATAGATTTTTTTCTTTCAAAACACGTTTAAGTAATCATTTAAAATATCCAAAACACTTTTAAACAAACAACAGTACCAATTACCAATTCCTTTATAATTAATACTAATCGATTTACCAAGCTTATTATAAAAAATAGAATTCATTTCAATAAATATTAAATATTTGAATAACCAACTTTTCGAAATATTTTCAATATTAAATAGTTTACAAACTACATAGTTTAATAAATAAAAATCCCTTTCTAAAAACAAAACTTAACTTCTCGATAAAAATCTATTTTAAAATCCAATATAACCATTTTAGCATTTATAAATCTCTCTCGATTTATCATAAATCGACTTGCATCTCCAATTTCATAACTATTTCCAAATTCAAAAATAGAATCCGCTATTTCTTTCTAAACCGATTTCTATATCTCATTATAAATTCTCACTGCGAATTTATATTTCCAATTTATAAATGATAACCATTCCACTTTATTTATAAACATTGTTTATAAATCCATAACTCATTCCTAGTTTTTCCCTTATATTAACAGATTCATATTCAACAACTTCATTTATAAATATAGTCCTTTATAAATTTCCCTTACTCTCCCAAACTATTGAAACATCGATTTTTAAAACCCTTTTACGTTTAAACAAATATCACTTAAAATTTATTATTTAAATATCTTTTATATACATTACTACAAAATCTCTATTTAAATTTTTTCATGGAATAGTTAAGTACAAATTTAAAAACAAATCATTTGTTTTATCTAAATCAATTCCTCTTTAAATAATCCAAAACTGAATATAAATATTTCACTTCCAAAATCTCCTTTTACTTTTCTTTCAAATTCAAAAATATTCTATATGGTTTAAAATACCAAAATAAGGCTAGTACTAGTATAGCATCCAATAAATCAAATCACACAATAATCCATAGCAGATTATTCAATCACATCTTATATTGCTATATGTGGAAAATAATCAATATATTTGAGGAATCCAGTTGGATCCCTCCAACATGTTTCCCTGCAACCACAAATGTTATATAACATAAAATAATAATCCCGCTTCGAGGTGGGATATCACAATAAAAAGGGTCATTCGCTATTATGCGGTGCACATAGTGTCTCATCCGCTATAATCGGCATGAATATTCAACCCAACTAATATATATACTACTATATATAATATAACATCCAACTGATAATATTTTATTGATCCATCCAATCAACCAATAAATAATTTTAACACTTTAAAATGAAACTAGTTATCCAAAGTGAGTGAGATTTACTCACCTTGATTTTTAGTTATCGTCCACACGTTCCGTTTTGAATTTAAAATTAAACAAGCGTTTAATTTTAATATAAATTTTTGCCAGCTCCAAACGACTCCAATCCAATTCCTACTCTCAGATAATGTCCATACGAGTGCAATGCAATAAATGGCACTTGATTTGGATCTCGTATGAAATAGTTACATAATTTATGAGAATTTGATTTAGATAATATAATTAACTTTCCTTAAATTACAATTAAATTTTATAATTAACCTAAGGAAAAGCTATGTCATTCAAACTATCTTCCCCACTAAGATCTCTTCCTTCCAAGCTCGAACAACATGGCAAAGTTTCAATCGATCACTGCCTCCTCCACATGGCATCGGAGGCCACCGCAACTTCACAGAGCCTAGCCCTCGTCGAGACCTTCCTAACGACGTTAACTATGACGCCGACGATAGCCTAGATCTCCTTTACGAGCATGATACTACAGCCACCTTCATCAATGAATTATGGCTTCTTCCGACCACGTCTCCCTGTTGCACCACTACCAAATGGAAGCTCTCGCCTTCCTCGACCTTTCTCCTTCAAAGACCGTCGCCCCTAGACCACCCAAGCCGCTGCAATCACCCAAAACCAAAAAATTCAATTTTCTCGGTCACAACTCAATTTCTTCCACCACCGATCGAAACAGCACATCTCTACTATTGATTGCACTCAACACACCCTTGCCGACATTTCTCTAGTTGAGGTCGAGCCCTAAAATCGACTCGAGTGGTTCCGATGAATGTGGGCCTTCGGATTTTATGAGGAGATAGTTTGTTATTTATAAAAGGAACGAACCTTTCTTCAGCAAAATGTGAATATAAATGGGAAAGGAATGATAAAAAAAGGATGAGAGTGTGGGCTGATGAGAAATGGAAAACAGTTATTGTCAAATCAATGAAAATATATTATTTAAAATTCAAAATATCTAGATATTTAATTACAGACTCCAATCGAGACTTGTTGCCTAGCGTTCCTAGTGTTGTACTCCTATTTCGAACGCAATGGAACAAGTTATGAGACCTAATTCGATCATATGCAGAAGATAGCTTTTTGAACTTAATTATAATATTAAATTTCTAATATTAATTTCAATGCGTTTCTATCCCGTACGATCAAACAGTAAGTCCAAATGCTACAAAATTTAAAATTCGATAACAATAGGCTATTACAGATCTAATGGAACTAGTTTCGTTGAATTCCGAGACTGTGCCCCAGATCGCTATTTTAACGTGTCAATAAAAACGACGATTTTCAAATCAACAAAATTATTGGAAATTCTAGTTTTAAAAACTTATTTTCTAATTTCTAATCCAGATAGAACTTATATCTACTTAAAAATTTATTCCGATTCATATTCAGCTCAAATTCCAATTATTTACCATTTCTGTATTACGATAAATCGCTATATTTGAAATTTAAATTCATTCTAAAATTTCAACCAAAATCTTCATATTCAAAATCAAATTATATTCCAAACTGAACATTTAAAACCATTTAAATGTTCAAAATCAAACGAAAGAAAATCCGGGTCGTTACAAATTTAGTTCGATGTGTCAATTCAACTTCAGAATTCAATTCGAATTACAATTTAGGTTATAACTACATTTTAACCCAATTCATATTTAAATACATGATTTAAATATAAACAGTTCCCACTTTGACCAGTTTGAATTTTTTGACAATAGTTTGAAAATTTTTAAATAGTATAAAAGTTAAAATAGTTTAATATAAAATAGTTCGAGTATTAAAAATGTTTTATATAATAAAATATCTTGGAAAATCAAAATAATAAAAATATTTAAGAAGATAGATTTTAAACAGTTTATATAAAAATAATTTATTTGAAAATATTTTCAAAGTCAAACTGATCCAATTCCAAATCTTCCAATTCAAATCAATTTTAATTTCCATTTCAATTTAAATCAACTCAATTTCGATTTCAATTCGAATTACTTCGATTTCAATTTCAATTCCAAATTAATTCAATCTCAATTTGAATTAATTTCAAATCAATTCCCAATTTCAAACCATTTCGATTTATATAAATTCGAATTCGATTTCAAAAAATCGCTTTAAATCGCTTAAATTAAATTTAACTTCGATGTTCAATTTAGGATTCAAATCTTTAAAATAATTCAATTTTGAGCTCAAATTTCGAATATCCATTTAAATTGCTTTTACTTGGATTTATTCCAAAGTTCGAGTAAAAGTTCAAATCTCCTAAACAAATAAATTTCCACCATCCAAATGGTTTCTCAATGATAACTTCAAAATTTCAAACTCGATTCTTTAACAATTCCCGTTGACAAGTTCATTTTTAACAATTCAAGCTCGAGTTCAAAATTGATTCCATTTCCATAAATTCAATTTTATTTCTTAAAATCAAAATCAATTTAAATAATTTCAAATCAAAATCTTAAAATCATTTAATTTAACCAATCCGGCGTCTGTATATAATTTTCTATCCTATGGCCAAGTGAATAATTTTTTCGATTTAATTTCAAGGATGGATATATATCATTTTAATCCAAAATAAATTTCATAGGTATATATCATTTCAACCTATTTCTTAATCTATTCGAAATAATTCAATTGACAGCCTATATACTGTCAATTAATTTACAAGGTGATATAGGATATATATAAAATAAATAAACATCCATTCATTCAATATTTCTACCAGTTGGCATTCATCACAACTAATCATCCAAACAGTTAATAAATCACAATAATTAGCCAATCATCAATAATCGGGAATTTTACTAACTGTTTAGTTCTAATTTCAGTTCAACTGCTAATTCAAAATTCCTAAAATATAAATTTCTATATCGATTTCTATGTTAGTTAAATTTACCAAACAACAATCAATAATTTAAATCACTTCAGGATTTCAATTTAACTAACATAAAAGTATTTAAATACTTTGTGAGCATATAAACACTCACCTTTTATTTAAAACTAAAAATATTTCAGCTTCAAATAAATTCCAGATCCACTCCACGCTGTAGACAACGTCGATACGATTGCATTGCGACTCGTTTCACTCAAAACAGACCTCGTATGCAAAAATTACTAACTTACTAATATCGATATAATTAAAAGTTTAATTAACACTAATTAACTAATCTAATAAAACTAAGCTTACCCTCAACACCTTCGTTCACTGCTTATCATCCAGTCATGCTTTGCTCCTCTCCAGATCGCAACCTTCACTTTTTTTGTTTTTAAAAAAAAATTGAACACGAGCGCTCCTCTAGAACCGCCGATCACCACCTCATCAACGCCGCCCTACCCACCTCCTCGCGCCAGCATGCATCCATCTCCATGCCTCCCATCGTGCGTCCAGTCAACGCCTGGTCGAGCATATGTAGAGACGACCCAAAACCCTAGCTGCCACGACGTGGATTGCCTTACGCCATTGTCCTCATGCGCCTCCCAGCACAATGCCGTCATCGCGCGCCACTACGCGCGTCTTGCGATTGAATTTTTCTTTTGTTTTTTTCCCTAACTGATACACGATTTTATTTTTATCTTTGAGCAAAATTTGAAATGAAATAGAGAGGGGTACAGGAAAGAACAAAAAGGAGGCGCGGTTGTATGAATGTTGGGTGAAGAGAAAAGGAATTTTATTATAACTTGAAAATATCTCATCTATAAATGCTTGAAATTGTCGTGCTCCAAACGAAGCATGCCGCCTAGTGTTTTATATGTTTTACCCCTATTCCGAATGCAATGGAACTAGTCTCGAGGCCTAATTCGATCGTATGCAGAAGATAGCTTTTCAAAATCTATTTATTTTAATAAATTCTGAAATTAAATTTTACATGTTTCAAGCTCACACGGCCAAACGACAAGTCCGATCGCTACGAAACTTGAAATCCTATAATAATTCACTACTGTAGATCCGATGAAACTAGTTTCGTCAAAATCCGAGACAGTGCCCAAAATGGCTATTTTTACATGTTAATTAAAATGAGTAATTTCCAAAATTTAATTTAATCACTTTAAATTCAATTTTTAAGTTTAACAATCTTCATTGTTTTTCTTAAAAAAAAATTAAGTCAACTTTCGACATCATTTTCATTTACATTAAATACAGAATTCAATTATTTAAATAATTTCTGTAACAACCTGCATATTTTACGATTGTATATTTAAATGTTTTATTTAAATATAGAATCGTTAATCGGATTAAAGTCCGAAAAGCTACTTTTTGTAAACAGTCGAATTGGGACTCGAGACCACCTCCATTGAGTCCAAAATGGCGTTTACAACTTTTTTGAGTATAAACATTGATATGTTTGGAGTTGAGTAAAAATTATGGCCTTTTCCCTTTGGGCTTGGGTTTGGGTTTCAGCCCATTAACCCTACATATCAACCCAACTCCACTCCACTCCTCTTCACTCCTTCATATTATTTTCCTAACACTCAAGCTTTTAAAAAAATGGGGGAAGAGAAAAAGAATTAGAATTCCTAAGCCCTAATCTTCTTTGCAAATTCAAGTTCTAGCTCCAACATCAAAGGAAAGCTCAGGTAAGCTCCCTCTTCATCTTCTCCAACTCATTTCCACTTCAATTTCAGAAAATTTCTTAAACCCTAACTTAGGAAATGTTTTTCTTTTGAGCTTAGATTGAAGCTCCTTGGTTTAATATAGAAGAGAGATCACCCTATTGCTTGTTCTAGAGCTTGTCATTTGTGTTTGGGTTTAAAAGGTGAGATTTTTATCTCACATCTATGTCTATAACTATCTTTGATTGTTAGGTATGAATTCCTAACATCTTTACATGTTTATTTGATTTTGATTTGGATTGATTTGGTGAACATTTCAATTTTTGGTGTTTTGAAGTCTAAAACTCTAAAACTCTTAGCTTTGATGTTTGATCAAGCTTTTGGTGGTGTATCGAAGAGCCTATAGGGCTGGGTTTTCGAATGACATAAACCCCTAGCGCCCATTGCTCGTCCGATCGCAATTTGGAAGAGTTTGCTCTTCATTTGGATAGGCTGAAAAACATTCCCAATGCCAGTCAGTCGACTAACCTCTGAAGTCAGCCGACTGGCTGTAGAAACCGAGCGTATCTAGGACTGTCTGCAGAAACAGAGAGTCTCTGTTTTCTGCAGTCAGTCGACTGGCCTCTGCAGTCAGTCGACTGACTGCAGGAAATGAAACTTTCTGGTTTCTGGATCAGTCGACTGGCATCTGCAGTCAGTCGACCGACCTGCTTGTTTTTGCCTATTTTGCCTATTTTGCTTGAGGTTCCAATTTTTATCGATTCGTGATTATTCGATTTATTGTTATCATTTATTATTGACTTTGATGAATTATTTTTTGGGATTTTTGAGAATATCCATTTTGATGGATTCGGTATCGATTTCTTTGGATTTAATTCACATCTTCGAATGTGGATTTTTGTGATTGATTGTTCTTACAATCATTTTGTGATTTATCACTTCTAAATACAAAGGTTTCTATACTAGTAGTAAATATTCAAACTCTTTTACAAAGATGATTTCAACTCTGTTTTTAATACAAAGCCCATTTATAAAACCGTTTTCAAATCTATTAGTATATACAAACCTTTACCTCATTCATATGAGAAAATCTAATTAAACGGCTTAGCAAAACAAGTGGTATGAAACGCTTGCGTTTACTTCGCCGGTTAATTCTTGGACTTGTTCGATTGAACTCTTGTGACAATTTTCAAGTGGGAATCTACAATTTGTTCTTAAATATTTAAGTTAAGCTAGTGGTTATGGGACATGAAGCTAACTCATATATTAACTAGCTTAGTGTAATCGACACTTTTATTGATCGATGATGAACATTTTGTGATTTAGACTAGCGATGTGCGATGTCTATTTGTTTGTTTGGGGATTACAATCCCCGTTTGTGGAACTTCGGTTCAATTTTGCGGGGTAGCAACCCGTGGTCTTCGGGCCGTTTGTGGAGCTTCGGCTCAAAATTTATGGTTAACGGCCATGGAATAGCGTTCCGTTTGTGATACACGTGTTGGTGAGTTTTCATGCTCCCGTTTGTGATATTCCTCCCCCTTTGTGATTTCTGGATTTCTAATGGATGATTTCTAGAATTTGTGTTTCACCAACCTTTATGATTGGCATTAATATGTTTGTCAATATTTGTAGTTTGGTGAATAAAATAAAGAATATGATATTCTTTTAGGTGCTTTGAGATTCTTGAGATATTGTATGTTTTTGTTGTTGTTTAAAGCATACTTGTCACAGTTTGACATTATTGTTATCATACGTTTTAGTTATATCTCTACTCTTACCTCATTTTATAAATGATTATTATAGTAAGACTGATCCGTTTATTATTTTCTTATTAAATAATACTCGGGTCAGACCGAGATGTTACAGGTGCTTCCGCTTGACTTCCTTTTAGGGATTATCATCTGATTTTTTGGCCAACTACTTTAGATTAGTAGTTTTTGTTATTATACATTTGAGATATAGACTCCTTGATGTATAATTATTCTTTTGACTTGCACATGTATCTATTCTTTTGTGATGTAGTGGATCTTCTTTGACCACTACTTTGATGTACACTTTCATGTGATATATTCATATCTTATTCCGCCTTTGTGATATGAATATCTGTGACTGATTTGTGTTATGTTTATTTTTATGTTTGTTTCCGAAGTCTACTTAGCCACTGTGTGGTAGCATTGCGTTTGTATTAGATATGTCAGATTTCCTCTAGAAATGAAATGTAAGTCATATTTTCTGACATATCGGTACTCGCACAAAGCAATTAACACAGATGGTTGCTCCTCAATAGTCTTATTCTTCGTGCTAGTCGATGGCATTACACCGTAGTGTCCTTGGCTAGCGTGAGCATAGAGGTGGGGCGTCACAGCATGGTATCATAGCCAAACATCGGAACAATGTAGAATAATCTAGCAAGGATCATTGTCCTGAGTCTTTCTTAGGAATCGTGCCATAGGATTTAATTTGAGTCTTCGTACCGTTCTATCATATTTCTTTTTATGATGACTTGTTTTATCAATCAAGTTTGTTTGATATTCATTCTGAGATTAACCTTTTTCTCTTTTCTTTCTTTCGTAAAGAAGAAAAATGATTAGACCTGGCCGTCCCAGCACCGGTCAATCTAGTGCTACTCCCCAGGATGGAGTATTTATGTATGCTCAGCAACTTCTAGACCTTGTGAGAAATGCTCAAGCTGCCGGACCTATTCCTGAGCCCACACATCCTAAATCTGGGTTTGCACGCTTGTGCAGTGATTACACCAATTTGGGTGGAAATCCATTCAAAGGTTCCGAGAGCGTTATAGAAGTCCAGGCTTGGCTTCGAACATGCGATCGCATCTTTTCTCGCATGAATCTTATTGGTCTCCATCGAGTCCAAGTGGCTTCTAGCATGCTCCAAGAAAGAGCATTAGACTGGTACGAGCTTTTGATCACTGAAATTAGTGAAGCGGATCTTACTTGGGAGCATTTCCGGGAAAGATTCGAATTGAAATTTGTGCCGGAGGCTGAAAAGGTAACTTTAGCTCAGCGCTTTATCGACCTTGTTCAAGGTGAATCTTCCGTGACCGACTACGTCGCATCTTTTGAATCTCTCTCTAAATATGGGGTTGAATACATCAATACCCCATTGAAGAAAAATCAGAGATTTGTGTATGGCTTGAACAAGAGCCTCAAAAAGCCATTACTTCTGAAATTAGAAGTTTCTTTTGACCAACTTGTTGATATTGCTCTTCGACTCGAAGAGGCTGATAAAGATAGTGATACTGAGGTCAAACCAAACATCAACAAGAAGAGACCTTTTAAATTCTAGCCTAATCCCAACAAGAAGGAAAAGAAAGCAACACCGGTAGCAAATACTCCTAACTCTCGTCTTGGAGAATGTTACAATTATGGTTCTAAGGACCACTATGCAAACAAGTGCCCGAAGTCTCTTTCTTGCCGCTATTGCAAGAGTTCAGGTCATACTATATCTTCGTGTCCCAAACTTCAAGGCAAGAAGGAGGGCAAGTTAAATGTTGTACAAGCCCTTGCTAACACTTCCCGTGGTCAAGGTATTTTTCATTCTATCCTTGACGGCAATATTATATTTCATGATCTTCCTATTCGAGTTCTTTTTGATACGGGTGCATCTTACTCTTTTATATCAAAAGAACTTGTTGATGCTTTGTCTTTGAATGTTATTGGCTTGATGACTTCT
This sequence comes from Allium fistulosum, assembly GCA_030737815.1. Classification (NCBI taxonomy): domain Eukaryota; kingdom Viridiplantae; phylum Streptophyta; class Magnoliopsida; order Asparagales; family Amaryllidaceae; genus Allium; species Allium fistulosum. Next base: position 261,747,293 of record CM060904.1, on the reverse strand, counting down.
TTGAGAATTGCGAATCCGGTTGGTGGATCTGCAACCCTCAGTTTACTTTGTAAAGATGTCAAAATTATTTTATGTGATTACTCTTTCCGTGCCAATTTGCATGTTATGCGTTATTTAGGTTTCTGAATGATTTTGGCGATGGATTGGCTTAACCATTATGAAGCCCATATCCTATGTCCTAAGCGGACTATATATCTTCAGCATCCGCAATCTGTTAAGCAGATTTCTCTCGTTCTGAAAGATTCAGATTCTAATTCGAAAGCATCCTTATATTCTCTAAATCCTCATGACGACGATAATGATGACGAGGAAGATATTATTTCTCTCATTCACATTGTTTATGAATTTCCCGACATATTTGAGCCCGTTCTAGGATTACCACCTAAGCGAGCAATTGAGTTCAGAATTAATCTAATCCCTGGAGCTTTACCTATTACTCGTCCTCCTTATCGTATGTCCAATAAAGAAAATGAGGAGATGCACAAACAATTATCCGAATTGGAAGCGAAGCAATTTATTCAATCTAGTTCCTCTCTATGGGGACCTTCAGCTATTTTTGTGAAGAAATCTGATGGTACACTTAGGCTTTGCGTTGACTACCGCAATCTTAACGATCTCACCATCAAGAAGAAATATCTCTTGCCTCGGATTGATGATTTATTCGATCAACTTAGTGGTGCTAAAGTCTTTTCACAGTTAGACTTAGCAACCGGTTTTCATCAGCTTCGTATTGCAGAGGATAGCATTCCTTTGACATTGTTCCGTACACGTTATGGATCTTATGAATGGCTTGTCATGCCATTTGGTTTGACGAATGCTCCAGCTTATTTCGTCGACCTTATGAATCGAGTTTTCAAAGACTTCCTTCATCGATTTGTTCTCATCTTTATAGATGATATCCTTATTTATTCTAAAACCAAAGAGGAGCATGAAAATCATCTTCGAATTGTGTTGGAAACTCTTAGGAGCAACCAATTGAAAGCAAAATTTTCTAAATGCCACTTTTGGCAATCTCGTGTGAAATTTTTGAGGCATATTATTTCTGAATCCGGAATTTCCGTGGATCCTTCAAAGATTGAAGCGATTCAAAATTGGAAGAGACTGGAGAGTGTGACAGAAATTCGTAGCTTTCTCGGATTGGAGGGCTATTACCGTCGGTTCATAAAAGACTTTTCTAGGATTTCCGTACCTCTTACTAATTTGACAAAGAAGGGAGTTAAATACATTTGGTCAGACAAATGAGAAGCTGCTTTTCAGAAACTAAAAGAACTCCTTTCCGATGCTCCTATTCTTGTGATTCCCGATGGGAACCAAGATTTTATTGTTTATACCGATGCTAGTCATGTTGGTTTGGGTGTCGTTCTCATGCAGCGGGAACGTGTTATCGATTATGCTTCTAGGCAATTAAAGCCTGCCGAGACTAGATATGCCACTCATGATTTAGAGTTCGCGACTATTGTTTTCGCCCTTAGAATTTGGCGCCATTATCTTTTGGGGGAGAAGTTTGTTCTCTACACCGATCATAAATCATTGAAGTATTTATTTTCTCAAAAGGAACTTAATTTGCATCAACAACGTTGGCTCGAGTTCCTTGCATCTTATGATCTTGATATTCTTTATACTCCCGAGAAAGGAAATCGTGTTGTCGATGCCCTTAGTCGTAATCAACAAGCGGTTGTTTCCATGAAGGTATCCGAATGGAATGATCTCGAGACTTTGTCCACTTGTGAGATTCGAGATCGTGAATCCAATTTATGTTCATCTCTTGTTTTATGTAGCCTTGAGGCTCATCCTTCTCTTTTAGACCGCATTCTTGAAGCTCAAAAGCATGATCCCGAATTGGTTCTTCTTAGCCAAAGTTTTAGGGATAACATTGATATTGAAGGTTTGAAAGACTTTGATATTGATGCTCGTGGCGGTATTCGAAAATTTGGTAGACTTATTGTGCCAAATATTATTGATCATCGTAAAGACATTTTAGAAGATTCTCATCGTTCTAAATTTACCATTCATCCCGGTAGTAGTAAAATGTACGCGGATATGAAGCGACTTTATTATTGGGATGGAATGAAATCTGTTATTGCTAACTTTGTTAAGCGTTGCATGACTTGCCAACTCGTAAAGGCCGAGCATTAAAGGCTCGGTGGGTTATTGCGACCTTTGGAAATTCCAATATTGAAGTGGGATCAAATTTCCATGGACTTTGTTGACGGTCTTCCCCGTTCTCGTTCGGGTCATGATAGCCTTTGGGTGATAGTTGATAGACTTACAAAATCCGCCCATTTTATTCCCGTTCGGTCCAATCGGACCGTACCTATTTTGGCTAAACTTTTTGTCAAGGAAATTGTTAAATTGCTTGGAGTTCCTACTTCTATTGTTAGCGACCGTGATCCATTGTTTACTAGTGGATTTTGGAAAGGTCTTCAAAAAGCTTTGGGAACAAAGCTTAATTTTAGCACTGCTTATCATCCTCAGTCCGATGGACAAACCGAGCGTGTGAATCAAACTCTTGAAGATCTTCTTCGTGCATGTGTTCTTGATTTTGGTGGAAGTTGGGAAGATCATATTTCTCTTGTTGAAATTTCCTATAATAATAGCTTACAATCTAGTATTGGTGTGGCACCTTTCGAGGAACTATATGGAAGGCCATGCCGATCTCCTTCGTGTTGGCTTGAAGCCGGTGAGAAACTGGTTTTAGGTCCTGATTTTATCCGTGATGCCACAGAAAAGATTGACCTTATTCGTCATAGGATGAAAGAAGCACAAAGTAGACAAAAACCTATGCCGATAACCGAAGAAGGAAATTAGAATTTTCTGTGGGAGATTTTGTGTTTATCCGTGTTTCACCTATGAAAGGTGTTGTGCGTTTCAGTCGATTGGGAAAATTAGCACCGCGATATATTGGCCCATTTCCCATCACCGAATGCATTGGTTCCGTGGCTTATCCCCTTTTATTACCGGCTCAATTTTCTGCTATTCATGACGTATTCCACGTCTGTCAACTACGGAAATGCCTTCGAGATTCTGATTCTATTCTTGAGCCTAGTGTTATTGAAGAAATTGAAGTTTCGCCTAATTTGACTAATGAGCAACATCCTATTCGTATCATTGCTTCGGAGATTAAACGCCTTTGAAATAAAGATGTTCCTCTGGTGAAAGTCCAGTGGTCCTCAAATCCTAAGGACTGCTCTTGGGAATCCAGAGAATTAATCGAGCGAACACATCCGGACTTGCTCTCTCGTGCTCCTTAAGGTGAACTTTTTATTTCCAATTTCTTCTTTTTGTGTCGATTTGCTTTTATTGTTGTTACTTCTTATTTATTTCTTAAAGATTGCGAGGACGCAATTTCTTTAAGGAGGGGAGTCTGTAACAACCCGCATATTTTACGATTGTATATTTAAATGTTTTATTTAAATATAGAATCGTTAATCGGATTAAAGTCCGAAAAGCTACTTTTTGTAAACAGTCGAATTGGGACTCGAGACCACCTCCATTGAGTCCAAAGTGGCATTTACAACTTTTTTGAGTATAAACATTGATATGTTTGGAGTTGAGTAAAAATTATGACTTTTTCACTTTGGGCTTGGGTTTGGGTTTCAGCCCATTAACCCTACATATCAACCCAACTCCACTCCACTCCTCTTCACTCCTTCATATTATTTTCCTAACACTCAAGCTTTTAGAAAAATGGGGGAAGAGAAAAAGAATTAGAAACCCTAAGCCCTAATCTTCTTTGAAAATTCAAGTTCTAGCTCCAACATCAAAGGAAAGCTTAGGTAAGCTCCCTCTTCATCTTCTCCAACTCATTTCCTCTTCAATTTCAGAAAATTTCCTAAACCCTAACTTATGAAATATTTTGTTTTTGAGCTTAGATTGAAGCTCCTTAGGTTAATATTGAAGAGAGATCAACCTATTGCTTGTTCTAGAGCTTATCATTTGTGTTTGGGTTTAAAAGGTGATATTTTTATCTCACATCTATGTCTATAACTATCTTTGATTGTTAGGTATGAATTCCTAACATCTTTACATGTTCATTTGATTTTGATTTGGATTGATTTGGTGAACATTTCAATTTTTGGTGTTTTGAAGTCTAAAACTCTAAAAATCTTAGCTTTGATGTTTGATCAAGCTTTTGGTGGTGTATCGAAGAGCCTATAGGGCTGGGTGGTCGATTGGCATAAACTCCTAGCGCCCATTGCTCGTCCGATCGCAATTTGGAAGAGTTTTCTCTTCATTTGGATAGGCTGAAAAACATTCCCAGTGTCAGTTAGTCGACTGACCTCTGAAGTCAGTCGACTAGCTGTAGAAACCGAGCGTATCTGGGACTGTCTGCAGAAACAAAGAGTCTCTGTTTTCTGCAGTCAGTCGACTGGCCTCTGCAGTCAGTCGACTAACTGCAGGAAATGAAACTTTCTGGTTTCTGGATCAGTCGACTGGCATCTGCAGTCAGTCGAACGACCTGCTTGTTTTTGCCTATTTTGCCTATTTTGCTTGAGGTTCCAATTTTTATCGATTCGTGATTATTCGATTTATTGTTATCATTTATTATTGACTTTGATGACTTCTTTTTTGGGATTTTTGAGAATATCCATTTTGATGGATTCGGTATCGATTTCTTTGGATTTAATTCACATCTTCGAATGTAAATTTTTTTGATTGATTGTTCTTACAATCATTTTGTGATTTGTCACTTCTAAATACAAAGGTTTCTATACTAGTAGTAAATATTCAAACTCTTTTACAAAGATGATTTCAACTCTATTTTTAATACAAAGCACGTTTATAAAACCATTTTCAAATCTATTAGTATATACAAACCTTTACCTCATTCGTATGAGAAAATCTAATTAAACGTCTTAGCAAAACAAGTGGTATGAAACGCTTGCGTTTACTTCCCCGATTAATTCTTGAACTTGTTCGATTGAGCTCTTGTGACAATTTTGGAGTGGGAATCTACAATTTGTTCGTAAATATTTAAGTTATGCTAGTGGTTATGGGACATGAAGCTAAACTCATATATATTTACTAGCTTAGTGTAATCGACACTTTTATTGATCGATGATGATCATTTTGTGATTTAGACTAGCGATGTGCGATGTCTATTTGTTTGTTTGGGGATTACAATCCCCGTTTGTGGAACTTCGATTCAATTTGGCGGGGTAGCGACCCGTGGTCTTCGGGCCGTTTGTGGAGCGTCAGCTCAAAATTTATGGTTAGCGACCATGGAATAGCGTTCCGTTTGTGATACACGTGTTGGTGAGTTTTCATGCTCCCGTTTGTGATTAGCCTCCCCCTTTGTGATTTCTGGATTTCTAATGGATGATTTCTAGAATTTGTGTTTCACCAACCTTTGCGATTGGCATTAATATGTTTGTCAATATTTGTAGTTCGGTGAATAAAATAAAGAATATGATATTCTTTTTGGTGCTTTGAGATTCTTGAGATATTGTATGTTTTTGTTGTTGTTTAAAGCATACTTGTCACAGTTTGACATTATTGTTATCATACGTTTTAGTTATATCTCTACTCTTACCTCATTTTATAAATGATTATTATAGTAAGAATGATCCGTTTATTATTTTCTTATTAAATAATACTCGGGTCAGACCGAGATGTTACAGGTGCTTCCGCTTGACTTCCTTTCAGGGATTATCATCTGATTTTTTGGCCAACTACTTTAGATTAGTAGTTTTTGTTATTATACATTTGAGATATAGACTCCTTGATGTATAATTATTCTTTTGACTTACACACGTATCTATTCTTTTGTTATATAGTGGATCTTCTTTGACCACTACTTTGATGTACACTTTCATGTAATATATTCATATCTTATTCCGCTTATGTGATATGAATATCTGTGATTGATTTGTGTTATGTTTATTTCTACGTTTGTTTCCAAAGTCTACTTAGCCAATGTGTGGTAGCTTTGCGTTTGTATTAGACCAGTATGTATGGCACGTCCGTTGGACGTATGTAAATACAACCGTGAGTTAATTTATTTTTAATGTAAAATAGTACATACAAACATACATATTTTTTTAGTGTATATATTTTTCATGTACTACTTTTTATATAATAGGTAACTTTGTTTTACATGCATGCGCCATATTGTATAAATAATTGGATGGTTTGTAGTCCCTACCATGGCATGAGGTTGCAAGTAACTCAAATTTTGCTTGCATATCCAGAGTAGGCTAGTATGCTCAGGTCATCCCATGTCCAAAGCATGCCTTGACCTACAACTGCCTTAGCTTATCCCCGGTCCAAAACATGCCTTGTCCTACAACTGCATCAGCTTACCGGTTCAGTTCGCATACTCATACTTTCATTTTGCTGGTATTCCTACATAACTATAGTGTTGCAGTCTCTTGACGTGAACGAAAAAAAATGTCACTATTTATTCATAAATTGCTTTCTCTCCTCCTTTATCCGGGCTTGAGACTGGCATCACTATTCAATAGGTGATGGCGGAGTTAAAAACATTTTTTAAGGGTTATTTTATGTAATACATGTTTCTATAATGACCATAAAAATTTAAAATTATTGTTGTTATACATTTGACGTAAACGAAAGTTTCAAATTTAAGCATAAATTAATACAGGTTAAGAAAAGTAAATGAAATATAAGTGAAATCATGAAGTCCCTTTGGTAAATGTAGAATGACATTATTCAAAATAATTTTGAAAATGAATAATTTATATAAAAAAAGTTTGATGGAAAAGATACTCTTAATTCTAATTAGCTTAGGTTTTGATTACACGACAATAAAACATCTTTGTACACTACATTTCTAGTGTGAGTTCCCTTGTTACGTGGGATCTTTCTATTTTGTACTAAAATCTTAGTTGAGTTTCGTACAACTCCTCTGGATAGCGCCACATATAGTTGACCATGACTAAAAACGTGCTCTAGAAGACAAATTCCAACGTGAGGAATGGTTTGTCCTTGTGATTTATTAATCGTTAAAGCAAATGATAATTTAATTGGAATTGTTTGCGAATTAAAGTAAAAGGCACGTTAATATTTTCAAAAGGCTTTAGGGGATACGTGGAATTTTTTTTGAAGCCTAGCTGTGAACGAAACAGACTGTCCTAGCGGACAGAGTGTAAATAGCTATGTGGTACGTATGTGCATGTAAAAGCCAAGTATACCATGTCTTGCCATAAAACGTAGCCTTTAAAGAGTACAAATGGCAGGTTGCAACTGTTTGCTGTTAATATCTACAGAAACGTTGAGCAATTAATCTACATGGAATGGAAGTAAAAAGTAATCATACAAATGAGACAACAATCTGTTGAACTACAATACCACACACACATTACTGCTACATAAAACATGTATTAAGCATCATGTATATAATACATTAATACACACACTGCATGTATTTACGTGTCTCAACAGATCTCACTCATTTGTATATATGTTTTCTTTCTAATTTATTTTAATTGTGGCATTGGACGCATCATGGGTGATCTTCCTCACCTTTTTTCTACACCATAACCATCACGCATGCATCCATTTAATTATGTTTAATTTACATACACACCTACCATCATTTTGTAGAAAATTGGGCCAAATGTTTTTGACGTTTCTTACCTAGAAGGCTCTACGATACTTGTCAAGTATAAACCAAAATGCATTATTTCAAGTCAAGCTTTTTCAAAACAAACAATATCCTCAAACTTTGAATCTCATCTATCAAATGGTCCTAATTTTTTTATGGAATACGTTTGTTTTTTTGCTGTGTAGTTGAACCATAGCACTTTAAAGCTTGAAGCTTGAAGGCAAGGCTGATGTTATGGAGTACGTTTGTTTTTTTTGCTGTGTAATTTACCTTCTTTTCCATCTTGCAAATTGACGTAATCAGCTTTCATCCTCTGAGCTTTTAGCACATATAAAGCCTTGCCCAAAAGTCAGTAGTAAGCATAAAATTCAAATCAGCCTATCATTCAACATGCTTATAAGTTCTACAGAAGTTTAGTCAGATCAATGAATCAGACAAACACATTTGAATTTAAACCAAAAAATAATATACATCTAAAACATGAGCTAAAGAAAAACCAATGATATGGTATTTTGTTTCACAAATATTTATAGCATATAAGAAGAGGAAATATTTTGTTTATAATGTGATACCACATGATTATGCCATGAAACTAAGGTTTGAGACTACATTGGAATAATCCACTATTAGATCTAACTCGTTTATTAAAATCAATTGGGGTAAATTTTAGTACCAAACATAAATTCGTTGCCACAATGATCAACGTCTCCCTTTTTATGCTCATTCCTTTGTAGATAAAAATATGATTTGCTTCAGATTTGAGTTTGATGATCCTTTAATTACTTTTAAAAGAGATTTTAATTTTATGGAAATAAAATTAATTCGGATGGTTGAAGATTGAGAAGAAAACATTTTAAATATCTAAAGATAGTGGATAAGAAGTTGGAAGGCCAAAATGACAAAAATATCCTCGTTATGCTTCACGAACTAAAGAGGATCTTTTAGAATTTTTAAAAGCTTCATTTAAGGGTTAACATTGATGATGGATGTACAGTGACTATTACTTTGTGCAATATCAAACCCAAAAAATAAAGTCCATGCTTTTTTGGCCTTGTTGAGGTAAAGGTAACAACAATGATGGATGAAATAATGTCAGTGTTGATACTTGAAATTGTAAGATATGTTCATTGTTCGATGGGGAATTAGTTGCGGTTATTGGAACACATCAAAAAACATGTAGAAAAGTAATACTGGTGGAGGTCATGCCAATAATTACACAGGATATCTTGAAATTATAAGAACGGATTAAATAATAATTTGGAAAATGAAAAGGACATGAAAGTCAATAAATCATAACTTCACTTGATGTATATTTAGTCATGTGAAACAACTTCTAAAATTAGATTGAAATCGAAATAATAATAGTTGCTCTAATCAAATTGTTTTAGTATTTTCAACCCATGACCATTTTAAAATAAACAGTTCCGAAGACAAAAATCCATGATTAGACTATTATAAACGGTTACTTCTTTACAATCATTAAAGGAAATGACATATTTAAGTTCAATTGAGAGATGATAAAAGCTGCATTTCACATTGTTTAATTATTTCTAAAATTACGTGAGTTAAAGGACTGAATTGTGTTTTCTAATTGTGCAAAAATATGCCAACAAAAAGTAGATACTCACAGAAAACATTCAAAGTTTGCAATATTAGCAGTGATTATGAAAAATATTTCAAGCTCCTCTCACTTTAACATGTTTTGGTTATGAATAATAATTTTAAAATGCAGTGATAAAACTATTAGAAAGTAAAGCTCTTAATTTGCATGCAACCATGATTCAAAATGCACGTTAGCGAGTTGGAGCAAACAAAAAAAAATAGATTGTAATATTCAAAAGAGAAAATATATGCAAAATTCAAGTATTGATATTAAATTATCAAACAAATGTTTAAACACGTATATTGTTGGACACTCCTTACAAAATATAAATAGGAAATTTTCCTTCAAAGTCGTTTTTAAGAAGCATAATGAAGATATATTGATTGAACAAAAATATAGTACCAAAACTCACTGTGTATTTGCAGCCACCTATGCAATCCGATCTTATCAAGTGTTTGTAGATGAATAATAATAAGTATGAAATTATATTGCATTCATATTAACAACATTGTCCATCTTTATTGCAAGAAAATAGACATTTACTTGACTTAGTATTGATGTTCCAGAAAGTTAGCTGATGGCATAATCCAAATATTTTCTTCATCCAGCCTCTCGTCATTGCCTGAATTGCTTATCGAGCATTGTGCCTACCATTATTTGTTTGTTTTTATCTACACTACCCCACCAAAATCCAATATTACAATCTGTATAAATTTCACGTACATTACTCCATCAATTGTTTAAGAAACCATTATGTAGAAATCCATTCAGTTAACTTTGAACAACATATTATCCCATGTGAATCAGACAATCAATCTTAACATGTTAGGTTAACAAATTATAACGTCAATGGTGAGTATACCCAGTACTATTCAGTGGCACGTTATTTAAGTGGCCTCATATGTCTAGCATTCTTGTAAAGCTTCAACACATGATAATATGTCTTAGGTGCATTATGCATGACTAAGTAAAAGGAAATATCATATTTGCTAGCAACTAAGAGAAAGCAATGTTCCAATAAGACTATAGTTGAATTATCCATTCATTGCATCAGGCTTATGCATTTTCTACGAATACCAAATAATTTGAAAGACATATAAGCTATATTACCAATTGTATATTATTTTCATAATTTTTGAATGTACACATATTAGAAATAAAATTAAAGTGATAAATCTAACAAAATTAGTGTAGTCGGTTTATATATTAAGCTTATATAATTAAATTAATTGAAAACGTACAACCCGAATTAGATAAAATTGATAGATTAATCTAAAATCGAATTAAAAGGAGGAACCTGTGTTAAGCATTTAGGGCTTCAGTTCATTCAAGGCTTTGTTAGTTGGTTATTCTCTGCTGATGAACTTCATGGTGATGCATAATTTTGCCAACGTAGATTCTCAGATGAATGGCTTGCTTTGCCATGATTTGTTCCTATTTTCCAGATTATACAATGAAACTAAGAGGAAACTACAAAAGCTAATTAGAAGAACCCTTGAAAGAAATTTTAGCTTCTTTCAGTTTATACCTAGATTGATCGGTTGCTGATGACGAATTGGCGAATTGACTTAGATGGTCGATTGTATCTAAGTTTATTGCAATACTTCACCGGAATCTGATAAACCTTTGCCCAAATATGCTCGATTCTTCCTGAGATGATTTGTAAAGGTTGATCATTTATGACTATCGACTCCACTGCGATGTTGGCGGAAAAGTTAGCTTTGCTTGAGATTCGAATTCGACGAAATTCATGATGAAGGTGCTATTGATAAAATGAATTAAATATCAATAATGTGGTAGGAGATGAAGAGGAAACGTGTTTGTTGTACTCAGTGACTTGCAGTAAGAACGTGGGGAGCTATAATGACCAAAATACCCAGATCTCGCCCTTCAATTTTAAAAGGGCATTTGAGACATTTCAAAAGCTTCATTTGAGAGTATTCTCAATATATATAGATATGTTGGATTTCCTCCAGAAATAAAATGTAAGTCATATTTTCTGACATATCGGTACTCGCACAAAGCAATTACACAGATGGTCGCTCCTCAACAGCCTTATTCTTCGTGCTAGTCGACGGCATTACACCGTAGTGTCCTTGGCTAGCGTGAGCATAGAGGTGGGGCGTCACAATTGCAGTATTAAATTTAAACAATTTAATTATCCAATACATCACCATATTTCAATATAAGTTATTTAACTTATAAAATTTAATTTTAAAATAAATTCAAATAATAAAACGACTACTTTCATTTTACAGTCATTCAATCAATTCCAACTATTGATTATAACCCATTCAATATATAGAATTCCATTTCAATACTAGTTATTGTCCAAACCATCGAAATTGGTTATTTCAAATTTTATTCGAGTTCATATTAAATAACTACATCAATAAATAATTAATTTTTTTTATTTTCAACCATTTTTATTCAATAATCATATTAAATCTAATAATTTAAAAAAGTTAAAATACGGGTCGTTACATTCTCCCCCACTCAAAACTTTTCGTCCTCAAAAAGGGGTTAAGTAAGAAATTTAACATTCGATATATTTTATTCAAAATAATCAACTTATAAAACTTTAAAATATTATTAGAAAACCTTTACTACGCTTCTACTACGCAACTCCGATCGGCTTACGGAAATTACAATTTAATTGCAAAAATAAGTTATAAAATTTGTAAAACTTCAAAAAATTTCTAACTCCCGGATTTACGGAAAATTTCGGCAGAGTCTCCTTTGCGCGGCTCGATCGAAAAAAATTTACAATACAATATATAACCCAAATATATATCAAATATACATCTCGTCTCAATGACGAATCCCGAAGGGGAAAAAATTAAAAATGCGGTATGTTATCCAAGATACGTACCTTATTATTATCAATACGAGCGAGTTCGCTCATATTAAGCAAGCAAAAGCATATAAAATCCCACATATATGTCCAAACGGTCTTCGTATGTATCTAAATCAACTCAATTTAGAATATTAGTCATTTATAATAAGATATAGAACATGTATGAGTTTAATAATCTATAAAACATGCATTCTGAATCTAGATCATAAATACGAGCATAAATACACAACATACAACAATCATATGCATTCAAAATAGTTATAACGACGATTTACAACAAAATAAACCATTCAATTATTAATATTCATCTAATTAACTCATAACTATTTGAATTTACATTATTCAATGTCAATATTTAATTTATACACTATCATTTCTTATTAACATCCAAATTTTTATTAACATTTAATGGGTTTGCTTCAAATTTATTCAAATCTATTTCATTTACATTCAATTTAAATTTATTTGCATTCAATTTTTTAAACTACAATTGTTTCTCTTTTTTTTGTTTAACGTATTTTCATATAAATTCATTTATGGACCATTTTATAAAATTATTCCACTCAACCTTGTTTAAGTTAAATTTTATTTTATTACCACTTAGTAAATTCACTTTGATACCAATCTCATTTATAAACCATTTAAGTCTATTGCAACCATTTTATAAAATGCACTCCATATTTATTTTTCATAACTTAAGTTCATATTAATTCTTCGATTCACCTCATTGGTTCATTTCACAAATTCTAGTTCATATTAATAATTTTACTTAAGTAAATTTTATTTTATAATTCTAATTTATATTTATAAATTTTCTTTTCTCACAATCAATTTCATTCAACTTATTAAGTTAACTTCATCTTATAATTCATTTTGTTAATTTATTCCATATTAAATTTGTTAATATTCAATTTTATTGAAATTCATTCCATTTGCATTTGATTATTTACATCCAATTTAAATTAAATTCAATTAGTCATATTAATTTTTTTTCTTACATTCATTTATTTAATCTTTATTTAGTGGGATTCTATTTCGTTTAATCCATTACTCCTTTTATTTGACTCTATTTTATTTTTTTTGTTTCTTCTTATCATTCACATTGAACAAATTTAAAATTTGTTTTTAGCTTAATATTTCTCAAATTTATAAGTTAGTCAAACTCATTCACTTAAAATTTCATTTTATTATTTATCTAATTCATTTCAAATATAATTTACTTCCATTTAAGCTTTCTTGAGTTAAACTTCATTTTATTTTATTCATTTTACTAACTCAATTTATTTAACATTTCTTAAGTTAATTATTTTATTTCATTTCACAAATTCAAATTCTTTGTTTGCTTAACCAAGATGTTCACCCATTTTAAATTTCAGCTTTACTTTCTTGTTCAAATTTATAAATTATAAACTTATTTTTCTTTCCTATCACTTCAATTTATAAGTTCAAAACTATTTTCATATATTTATCAAATCATACTTGGAATATATTTTTCACAATCAAAACTTGTTTCAATCGAAAATAAATTTTTTAGTAGCAATTCTCACTCAGAAACTCGAAAATGAATACTGGCGATGCTGCAGTCATCCCTAAAATTATTTTCCAGCAACTAAAGTGTGTTCAACGCTTTTATTTCTTTCAAATCTTTTCAAAATATTTTTGTAGTCAAAACTCTTCCAAATAATATTATTATTAATTTTTTTGAAGGCTTTGAAACAAGTTTGAGAGCAACGGGAATAAAATTTTAAAATTCTCAATTTTTAAATCCTACTATTTATAATATAGCGTATACAATTCCATTTCTTTTTTATGAAAATATTTTATTTATTTACAACTTTGTTATTTTAAACAATTCTTATTGTAATTGATTTGAATTCAATTTAATTACCGAACACTTCATGAAATAGAATTCCCAAATATTCAATTTTATTTTAATTCAACTAATAATCAATGATAATTTAATATTATCAGCTCCTAACTACTAACATTCATTGAAAATTATCAATATATATATATAAAATATAAGTTAGCTAAAATTATTTCATATACTCGATTTTAAAACAATATTATGTCGACTTGTCTCATTTAAGTGTTTAGATACTTCTATCGATAACATGGCATCCCACACACCGACCAGAATTTATAAAAAACTCATAGGATAAGTAAACACAATATAAAACATTTTATAATACTAACAAGTACGCGCTCTCATATATATATACACACTCGAACAACTCATTCTAGGGTATTACTACCCTATCTCTAATGAGTCGAATCCCATAAAGCTAAGGTTATCGCTAAACTAAAGCTCTGATACCAACTGCGACGACCCACATTTTGGAAGGTTTAAATCGACAATAATCCACTCATGTCCAACTTAAACAATTCGGAACATAGATAATCATTGGGGTTAATTAAGAAAAATAAGAAAAGAAGAAGAAAACAAATACAGAATCTCGCAGCGGAATGACAAAATATAATAATCAAATAAACAGTTCATGAAGCTGTTTATATTATACATTTGATTATAATTTATACAACATTTATCAGAGTTATATATACAACAGGGATAAATAAATAATGCAGTAGAACAACATGATGCATGGAATAATAATAGTAGTAATATACCAAATCATCGTCTTCGTCCTTCAAAAAATGATCTTCGATGCGTTGAATACTAAGGGCTGACCCGACCATAATAAAAAGACAAAACACTCGAGTCAGGACTAATATATCCTTATGTGAGTCAAATCGATATCGCATATAACATGAGTGTAATGGCATCAGAGATGTTTACGGGGTTTCACATCTCTCCCATGTATATCGTGCGTGCAATAACTCAAGAGATGTTACGGGATTTTCCATCTCTTGAGGATCCATAAAAATATTTATATATAGTAGAGTACTCTATATATTTAATGTCTAATCATTAAAATAAATATTTTTCTTAGCATTAAGGCTTTACATTAATGCCCCTTAACGCATTTTTAAGCATTGTTGTACAGTTTGCATATAACACCCCAGTAGCACGTCGGGGGATAGGGATGCGCCATGATACGATAACACTAAACCAAAATCGTAGTGGTTTCGTATAGGGATAAAAGCATGACAAGGCACGTGAGGCAATGCCCAAGGTTGGATACTACTAGTTCGGGTCGTATGGTTGGTGGTAATGGATCGTAGCCACGACCGCCCACCGCGTACATCCATCCCATATCGAGCCAAAGGGAGGCTATCACAAATCAAGGTGCACCAATTGATTCCAACATCAAAGTAATAGAATGGACCAAGTCCAAGAAGAAAATCGAAGAATGGATGTCCGCTAGGGGTAGCTAGCCCACTTGGCCCTGTCTGGCCGTCCTATTTTAGTCATTTCAAATTGGCACAAGCGCCGGGGTCTATCCATCATCGTTCTCTTTCTTCAAATCAAGCAAATGACACCAAATCCAACCACTTCATTTTGGAGTCTCCTCCGTGTACACAATTTTTTATGTGGTTCCAATATTCATACTTGATATCAAAATATTATATTCGCTTCAAAATTAATTTCATTCCGAAATCATCATACTTACTTCAAAATATATCTATTTAGTTCGATGTGTCAATTGCACTTCAAAATTCAATTACAATTACAATTTTAGTTATAACTTCATTTTAACCCAATTCGTATTTAAATCGTGGGTTTATATATAACCAGTTTCCACTTTGACCAGTTTGAATTTTTAGAAAATAGTTTGAAAAACTTTAAACAGTATAAAAGTAAAAATAGTTTAATATAAAATAGTTTGAGTATTAAAAATGGTTTATATAATGAAATATCTTGGAAAATTAAAATAATTAAAATAATTAAGAAGATAGAATTTAAATAGTTCATTAGAAAATAATTTATTTGAAAATAGTTTCAAAGTCAAACTGATTCAATTCCAAATCTTCCAATTCAAATCAATTTCAATTTCCATTTCAATTTAAATCGATTCAATTCCGATTTCAATTCGAATTACTTCGATTCCAATTTTAATTCAAATCGATTTCAATTTCGATTCCAAATTAATTCAATTCAATTACAATTTGGATTTATTTCAATTCAATTCTTAGTTTTAAACCATTTCAATTTATATAAATTCGAGTTCGATTTTAGAAAATCACTTTAAATCACTTAAATTTAATTTAATTTCAATATTAAATTTAGGATTCAAATCTACAATAATTCAATTTCGAGTTCAAATTTCGAATATCCATTTAAATTACTTTTACTTAGCAAAGTTCGAGTAAAAGTTCAAATCTATTAAACAAATTAATTTCCATCATCTAAATGGTTTCTCAATTATAACTTCAAAATTTCAAACTCATTTCTGTAACAATTCCCATTAACAAGTTCATTTTTAACATTTCAAGCTCGAGTTCAAAAATGATTCCATTTCCATAAATTCGATCTTGTTTCTTAAAATCAAAATTAATTTAAACAATATCAAATCAAAATCTTAATATCGTTTAATTTAACCAATCCAGTGTTAGTACATAATTTTCTGTCCTATGGTCAAGTGAATAATTATTTCGATTTAATTTCAAGGATGGATATATATCATTTCAATCCAAAATAAATGTCATAGGTATATATTATTTCAACTTATTTCTTAATCTATTCAAAATAATTCAATTTACACTTTATATACTGTTAATTAATTTATAGGGTGATACAAGATATTATAATTTAAATAAACATCCAGTCATTCAATATTTCAACCAGATGGCATCCATCACAACCAATCATCCAAATAGTCAATAAATCCCAATAATTAGCCAATAATCAATAATCGGGAATTTTACTAACGGTTTATTTAAATACTTCGTGAGCATATAAACACTCACCTTTTATTTGAAACTGAAAATATTTCAGCTTTGAATAAATTCCAGATCCACTCCACGCTGTAGACAACGTTGATACGATCGCACTGCGACTCGTTTCACTCGAAACAGACGTCGTAAGCAACAATTACGAATTTATTAATATCGATATAAGTAAAAGTTTAATTAACACTAAGTAACAAATCTAATAAAAAAAGCTTACCCTCAACACCTTCGTCCACCGCTCATCATCCAATCATGCTTTGCTCCTCTCCAGATCGTGACCTTCACTTAAAAAAAAGAACACGAGTGCTCCTCCAGAACCACCGATCGCCACCTCAGCAACGCCGCCTTGCCAACCTCTTCGCGCCAGCATGCGTCCATATGTACGCAGAGACGTCCCTAAACTCTAGCTACCGTGATGTAGATCGCCTCACACCATCGTCCTCACACGCCTCCCAGCACTGTGCCACAATCGCGTGCCTCAACGCGCTTCTCTGGATTGAATTTTGTTTTGTTTTATTCTAACTGATACACAATTTTTTTTTCTCTGAGCAGAAGTTGAAACAAATGGAAATGGGGTAAGGGAAAGAACAAAAAGGAGGCAAGGCTGTAGGAATGTTGGGTAAAGGGAAAAGAAATATTATTATAACTTGAAAATATCTCGCCTATAAACGTCTGAAATTCTCGAGCTCCAAACGAAGTGTGCCACCTTGCGTTTTATATGTTTTACTCCTATTCTGAACGCAATGGAACTAGTCTCAAGGCCTAATTCGATCGTATGCAAAAGACAGCTTTTCAAGATCTATTTATTTTAATAAACTCTAAAATTAAATTCTACACGTTTCAAGCTCGCGCGGCCAAACGACAAGTCTGATCGCAACGAAACTTGAAATCCTATAATAATTCACTATTACGGATCCGATGAAACTGGTTTCGTTGAAATCCGATGTAACGACCTAGAATTTTGTATATTTGAAATTGGAATATTTAATTGATTTTAAATATTTAAAAGTTAGTTTTTAACTTAAATTTCAAATATAACCATTTATTGGATAATGTAATTATTGAATTAAATAATTGGAAATTGGGTAAAATATTGAATCTTGAGTTTTAAGCTTGTTAAAAATAATTTAAAGGCTTATAAAATTTATATTGATAATAATGAAGATAATAAAATTTTAAAATTGAATTTAAAAGTGAATTGTTCAGTTTTAAAAATATATATGTCGTTTAAATTGACATTTTAAAATAGCCTTCCGAGGTGCGTTCTTGGAATTCGATGAAACTAGTTCCATTTGATCCGTAATAGTGTATTATTATCGGATTTCAAATTTCATAGCATTTGGAGTTATCGTTTGATCGTATGAAATATAAACGCGCTGAAATTTTCATCGAAATTCAATATTATAATTGGGTCTAAAAGCTATCTTTTTCATACGAATGAATTAGGATGCGAAACCTTTTCCATTGCGTTCAGAATAGAGGTATACCATTATAAATGCCCAGCGGCATGCCTCGATTGGAGGTCAAGATTTTAAGCTACAAATTCGAGACGATTTAAATTTAAATAAATATATATTTATTTGACTTGACAATATTTTCACATCAACTATTCTTCCCCATTTCAAATCACTATAGCTTTCCTCTAACATGCAACCACCCTTTCAAAATCATGTTTCCTCCTTTATATCACGTCCCTGCTTCATCTCAAATGGACGAACAAAGTTAAACGAAAAAAAGAGCTTCGATTTCGAAAAAAATTAATAAAAAGTCAAATCCTACACTTTATTAAAAATCACGAGGCTTATTTCAAATTTCATGTTAAACACGGTCTTTCGGTCTGGGTACTCGTTGAGGGTCACAACAATTAATCGGGATGTTCGACTGTGTGGGTCGAAGTCTTAGAGTAACTAGGGTTTTAAGGTTAGGATGATCGAGGTGGAGCTGGGTTTTGGGGTGGTTGTATTCGAGTTCAAAGGGAAGTTCGGCATCTCGGGGAAGATTTTTGGAGTATGCGGCTTCCAATGGAGCGTCGCGACCTGGCCATGGCCACGGGTGAAGGACGTAGGGGTCGCGATTTATATGGTGATGCCGAGCTTAGAGTTATTGATATGGGGTGGTCGAGGGTGTCTCGAGGAAGGTAATGCCATAGTCGATTTCGATTTTCATTACGGAATAGTGGAGAAAGGGGAGAGGGATAGCATCGGTAATGGAGGATAAGTGTGCACTGGTGCAGGCATGTACGTTGTTTTGGGAGAGGGATCCAACAGGATTTTTCAAAATGTTGAAATTATTTACATGTTCAGTGATATGATTTATTTTGAATAATCTGTGATAGATTATATTGGAAATTGAATTTATTGGATGCTATGGTATTGTTGGATATATTTTTGGCATTTTAAAATATCAAAAGTATGAATATTGAATTTTTAAAGGAAAATAAAAGGGAATTTTAAAGTAAAATATTTATAGTGAAGTTGATTAAATTAAAAGAATGGATTTGGGAAAAAGTAGATAATTTGATTTTTATAATCCTATTTATTTAATAAATTCTGGAATATAGAGAAAAATTAAGATTTTTGAATAAATGTGAATAAAGGAGTTTAAAAAAATAAGAACTTAAGTGATATTTTTTTAAGTATAACAGAATGTATTTTTAAATTTAAGTTTTAAATAGTCACGGAAATAAAAGGGAAAAAATTGAAAATAAAATATGAAATTGATGTTACAAATTTAAACAAGATTTTAAATCATAAAAAAAGAAGTGAATCTGAAATTAATGGGTTTTGGAATAAATTTAGGTTAACTAAGAAATTAATTTAAAAATGGAATTTAATTTGAAAATCGATGAAAAATCTATTAAGTGTTGTGAAATAGGGATGAAACGAGAAACGAGATTTATGGGAATTAGAAACGAAGTTTGTAATATAAAGTGAAGTAAATCACCAAAGGATAATTTGAAATTATAAATTCACGGTGGGAATTCATAAGGAGATGGGTAAATCATTTTAAAAATAAATAGTAGTTTTATTTTTAGAAATGTGAGAAAGGAAATTTACGGGATTGAAACATAAATTAAACTGGAGATAAATCGAGAGGGATTTATAAATGATTAGACTGGCTATATTGAAGTTGAAAAATGTATTTTCTGAGAAGTTAAGTTATTTTAAAATGAAAAGGTTTAAAGTATTAATTAGAAAATTCAAAAGTGTTTAAAAGAATGTTTTAGAAAAATTTATTATTTAATTGTTTTAAATTTGTTAAAGTAAATATTAATTAAGTTAGTTTTAGTAGTTAATTATTATTAAAGGTTTAATCAGCATTATTATTTTAGAGAATAATTATTAAATATTTATATTTTATATAATGGCTTTTATTTTAAAAGTAGTTTTGTGTAATGGAGAATTATTATGGAAATTTCATAAGTATTATTTTGAAAAAATTTAAATAAAGTTTTCGGAGAGTATTGGTATACTTGCATGGCGTAATCGGAGGCAGTGAGTGCCTGCAGTTAAGTTTTGGATTTTTCTGGGATAGAGACGTAACTATTGAGTTGTGATCCATGGTTTGATACCGCAGTGGTACTTTCCAAATTATTTTAAAGGTTTTCCAAATATCTTTGAAAGAATAGCTTTGGTGAATTTACCTAACTCCATAAGATAAGTATATATTTTGGAAAAAGAGATTTAATTTATTAAATTTAAATTAAAAAGAGATTTGGAGTTTTCAGTGGAAAGTGAAGTATTTGGTTGAATTGGTTGTTTTATTTGGTAGTTAAATAACCGACTATCAAATCTGGACCCAAATATAACTTTGAAAATATCTATAAGAAACACGAGAATTATATGGTACAGTTACCGTTTGAGGTGCTATACGGTACGTATAAAGTCGTTTCGTTCTTCTAGGACGTTTTCAAGAAAATCCGTCTACCAACGGTTAGGAGGTGATCTCCGATCTTATTTTCGTCTGTGTATTTCCTAGAGAACCGGGGGTGAGTTTACCGGAAAATAACGAACGTTGTTTCGAAGAGACCGGGATCAGATAAGTTATCCGAAAACCAATTCGATCCAACGAGTACGTTTTCGATGTGAAAACAAGAGCATGGAGTCGAAGATGGAGCAGTGAAGTGCAAGGGCTAAACGCTACTAATCCTGGGGGTGATTCCAAAATGGATGTAGAAGGAGTAGTGCCTTCGGTTCCTTTCGGACTGGGAACGGACTTGTATGGATGGATGCTATCAGAACATTGTCACCGGAGGACAATGAGCATTCTAATTGAAAATTCCTTAAAAAGGTAATCGTAGCGTCTAGCCTCATCAACCGTGAATGACTGAAAATAAGGGGGGATGCAGCAAGGCTAAGTGGGTCGCACCCAAGTAGGGTATGCTTATCACCTTTCAAGATAACCTCGGATATTATTTATTACTATGGTATATGGAAGGAGCTCGAAAGAGGGTAGGAACACCCGGGGTGATAACATATTCGGTCTATTTAGGTTAGGGATCGTCCGGTCTTGTGTAGCAGGGTATCCAAGTGTGGTCCTCGGTACAGTGTTTCTAGACATGTTATGTGATAGATGGTACCCCAATGCCTAGTCATTCAGATGGAATCCATTCTCCAATACGTGCCTTTACAGTTTTGATTGTAAAGCCTAGTATGCTGGAATTTAATTAATGTAACAATTTCAGCTATTTGAATAAGTATTTGTACTTTAGACACTATTATAATATCAGAAGATTTTGATATGAAATGTTTTGGTTACTGTAAGGTAAAAACCCATCGTTTTTATTTGTGGCTTGGTCTTACGAGATACCTTTGGTTTTCAAAGGATTTTGAAAACTTTAATAATCAAATTGAGTGTGTTTTCTCACGCGGGTTTTGCAGACTGACTCGGGTATTATTTTATTATAATGTTCGGGTCAGACCGAGTATTACAAATTCAAGATAGGATGCAATGGAGCTCAGGAGATGAGCTGGATGGCAAAGGCGTATTTCACGTATCTGATTTATATTCCGCTGTGTATTATAGGCTGTATCTTCAGCTTTTGTGAGGACTAGTTATTATAACTGTCCAGTGTTGTGTTATTGATGTATTATACTCTGATAACGTAATGTATAAGATAGTTATAGATCTTTTTGTATAAAGACCAGTTGTTATCTATTATATATTGTTCCACGTCGATTGTGGGATTCTGTGTTCTTATTTCTATTTTCTTCTTCTACATCCTTCATCTTTTCCCTAACGATCTGGAGTTTCCGACATTCGATTGCTCGGCATGTAATACAGTGAACGTATTGATGTCGATTTTCAGAGTCGAAAAGCCCGGGTCATGACATCCGAGATAGTGCCCAAAATGGCTATTTTTACAAGTTTATTAAAACGAGCAATTTCCAAAATTTAATTTAATCACTTTAAATTCAATTTCTATGTTTAACCATCTTCATTGTTATTTAAAAAAAAAATAAACTTTCCACGTCATCTTCATTCACATTAAATCCAGAATTCAATTATCTATATATAATAGGAATACCCTGATTTGAAGCTTTTGAAAAGACTTATATGTCCTTTAACGTTTTTGCTTCATACTAAGGACACAATGGTCTTTTATATTCGTCAAGTTTTTATGCACTAAACAACAAATGCGAGACAGTTCCTCCCCACAATTACACGTTTTATGAAACTTCTCCCCAACAAGTAGCGAGATATCAAACTTTTCTCTGAAGTACTAGGATCCTTCAAATTTCATGGATACAATTACTAATTTGTCAGATATTCCTCACAAAAATTATTAATTTTGTGGATTTATCCTTCTCCGGTTTGATCTTCTTCATCTTCGCAACTTTCTATTCTAAAGCATTGTTAGTATCAATTTCTTATATTTTGAAGTTCAATTCTGATCTATCTTTCTTCCGTTCAGGAAAATACGGAGCTTTTTCCACTTAAAATCTCCAAAAACTGATCTGAATGAAGACTGACAGTACACTGCTGAATATAGGGAAATAAATGGAGCTCGATGTAAAGTTGCTTTCCACATAATCTCATGGTGTGAGTTATTCTTCATCCGTCCTTTTTACATAAGGTGGAAAACTATTTTTACCAATCTATAGTCATTTTTTGTCAGCATTTAGTTCTCTCAAATAGGTGGTCTACTTTTAGTTTCATATGGAATCACTAATGTGTATAAAAGTTCTAATTTCATTTTTTTCCACCTTCTTTAAGTAGGAAAATAAATATGTATGTACTTTCGTATGTGTTATATACAGATGGTGCTTCCTGTTT
This sequence comes from Allium fistulosum, assembly GCA_030737815.1. Classification (NCBI taxonomy): domain Eukaryota; kingdom Viridiplantae; phylum Streptophyta; class Magnoliopsida; order Asparagales; family Amaryllidaceae; genus Allium; species Allium fistulosum. The sequence continues at coordinate 261,724,139 of CM060904.1, read as the reverse complement.
GCTTTTTTTGCAATAGGTTCCTTATACCCTTTGGATAGTGTTTTGCTTTTAACTACAGATTTGATTTCACAAGGTTATATATATGCATGTTATTTTAAGGTTAGGTAGATTGTTTTATGATATGTTTATTTCGGCGAGTGGTCTTTGATTTTTTTTGTTCCGTCTAAGTGTGCTAAATTTGAAATAACTTTGAAACATCAATTTTATATGTTAACAAATTATTAAGGTAAAATTAAAATTGTATGTAGTGTATTTTTTGTTGTGCGCACGCACACACAACAAAAGATAATTGCTAAAGTATAAACAATAAAGCTCCATCCTAAAAACTTTGCATCTTGCTACTCTTTTGTTCATAAAAAATGCAAACTCACCTCAAGATAATTAACCGTACTCAACCATGTCCATTTGAAGGTTTGTGGGAAAAAGCAAATGTGACCAAGTCAAATTCAGTACTTATAAGCGTTTTTTAAACTTCAAACTGAATTACTAATTCAAACTATAATCATAATAACTTCAAGCATCGAACTAGCCCAAAATTGATTTTCCATGAGGTCCACATGTATAATGGTTCGCTCCAGTTAGTACTTTATTTTTAGAAATGGTATGGTAAGTACTGGACAATTACCCTTTTTAATTTCTACTGCGTTGTGAGGATATTTTTGTAATCTCTACCTTCCATCTTCTTATCCACTATATCTGATGCGATCGAGGCATTGTCATCCCCTTTGCCCTGTCTCCTCTTCTCAACAACTGTAAACCGTTCAACCCAAAACCAAGTATTTTCAAGCAAAGTATTTACCTACGCAACGGTGACCAACTTGAACATTTTACACTTCTGTATATTATGAGATGTGTTGTGAGTGGTGTTATGAGATGTGTTGTGTGCATATGATGTATTATGCGAGTGTGTTTCCTAGGTCAAGTGCATGTATCTTTGTTGGGTGCATGTTCTTGCATGAATTATTTTGCTACTACGCATATATATATTGGAAAAGGTGACAATAGAAAACTAAAATGCACACATGCACTAAACTAGACTATTAAATAAAAGCAAGTTGTGTACAAATGACAACCTAAATGCCAGATTGTTACGTGTAGACAAATGGGTACCTATACCTAGGCCACGTATCCTATTATATATAGATATATATAGAAAGATAAACTTACTGATTAATTGAGGTATGTGCGTAGCTTAATAGACAAGGTAACATACCTTTTCAACTTACTGATTAATTAAGGTAAGTGTGCAAATTAATTCTTTACCGTTTTAGTTTGCATGACCCATTATTTCAGCCTACTTTAATGCCCACGTTTATGTTGAGTAACTTCTACTTTCTATAATTATCTATGCCTATATAAGGTATCCAGTATCTCTCCTCCATTCTAAAAAATCTCAAGCTATATATTTTTATTTATCTTGGATTAAATTGTGTTTTTGTCTACTAGACCGTGATCATGTCTATGATAATTCAAAATTATATTTGTTTATATTGTATAATGCTTTTTTCTCTTTTTAAATTTACTTAATTACATATTGTACTTTAGGGTAAATCTATAGGTAACAAAAATGATAATTCAATATCCACTCGAAAGCAACAGCTAAAGCGAGCAAGGAAGAAACACATTGATGAGTTGCTACAACTTTCAAACCTCCTTTCGGTTAAAATAGGACTATTCAATCAATCATCATAAACTTCCCTGTTTACTACAATTAAAGTGGAAAACGAAGACAAAGCTTTTAACGAAACTATTGTTGTTTAATAATCAAAAGGAACCACGGATGTTCAAGAATATAAAGTAATTATGGACCAACTATCCATAATCGATGAATGGAATGAACCATTTACAAATGTTGTGGTAAATAACAAACTAACAATTTATTTACTTATCTATATAACATACACTTACTTCATGACTCTACCTTTTCAGATTGCATGTTGCAAGAAATTCGACAAGTGATGATCAATATTTCAACGTAGCTTTTAAAGATTTATGCTGGATGTTTATGTTTTCATGCATTTTTATTTATATATTACAATTTCTCAGGCATTGTTCCACAATAAAGTTAGCTTTGTAAGTTTGTTATCACAATGAAAAAAATGTGAATATTAAAGGGGCACGAAAGTTGTAACATATACAAGGATTGAAACAACTACATGCATATAACCACGTATCATAAAACACATAAGCATCGGCATCCATGCATTTAGAACTCACTCATTCAATTGTTTAAATAGAATACTCGGCAATTTTGTCTGCATGGAAATGTAATTATAGAAGATGAGAAGATGCAGATGATTTCAACCCAGAAAGGTTTGCAACTAGGTCTTTTGCCATGACCCGTAACTTTTTTCCATTTGCATCCGACCCTCGCAACTGTATAGAGCAGGCATATGCTATAATGGAAGCCAAGGTTATACTTGCCGTGTTTTAATCCAAGTTTAAGTTCACTATATCTGAGAATTATAGGCATGCACCTATCAATATGCTTACAATTAGACCAAAGTATGGGTTGCAAGTGTACTTGGAGAAGCTGGCATAAAAGTTGAGAAAATAGTACATCATCATTATTGTTGAGATATTTTTATGTTAAATTATAATGAAAAATAATTTTTTAGTTTAATGTGGGTTATATCGAAACATCCGAAAACAACATTTTTAACATATATGATATAAAGCTTGCCATTTATAACATCATATCAGCTCACTAAATGTTTGTGTTTTTCATGACTGCACAACATTTTCGTCTCACTTTATTATTTGCGCAATAACCGAATTTACACATAAAATGATTGGATCGAGTTTTGTGCGTGTTTGTATGTACTATTTTTGCACTAAAAAGAATTTAACTCACGTTTTTTTACACATGCCCAACGGGCGAGCCTTATGTTTCTTATTTTTTGTTACGCAATGTTTCTTATTTTCTGTTTTTATAAATATCAAGTCATTGTATCAGTGTTGTATATTTTAACATAAAATGTTTCATTATTGAAAGAAGCGCCCCAATATCACATGCAGATAATGAGAGTAGCAACTTAGTGTCAGATTAAACCATCTCTCCCACTGATCAATAAGAAAATAAAGAAGACAAGTTTATGTTTGCATACAAATGTTTGAAATTAAATTCTCTTGATCATATCGCTGTGATTGATTCAACAGAAAAGAAAACTAGAACATAGCAACAACATTTCTATTATATGGGTAATCTTATTATCAGATCCTGATTAAAACATATGTAACATACATGTATTATATGCATATGTTCTTAGAAAAATAATTGATGTATTGTCTATTAAAATGTAAACCAAAGTTGTCATTGTATGCATATAAAACAAATATAACAGAAGTATATTACTGCTTATTAAGCCTAAATTTATAAACATCAATCAAGTTGGAGTCTCCAAACCTGCACTTTTATGCAAGTGAATTATCATAATAATATTGTTAAATACTCAAATCAATGAAGGTTTTCTAACTTTTTTTGTTTTTTTCCTTTCAAATTAACTTTGTTTTTAACTTTAACTTCTTTAACAAGTAGTCTCATATGCAAACTTCCGTGGACTTATTATGGATGCAGAATCTTTTTTGTTTATAATAGTTTTTTTTTCAATTTTATTAGTAACCAAAATGGAACTTGGTTAGCCATAAATATGCAAGAATATTTAGTCTACCTAAGGTCCTCCCTTCAATATATTAACCACAACAAATAGAAGTTGGCTAGCAAGATACCACTTTTAATCAATTGTTTTTCTTCTCAATAACCTAGAAGATCGACATCAGTACCCAAAAGTATATAGATAGGTAAGTCAAAAATGTTGTTTAGAAAATATTTTGACATAACCTACCGTCTTTACATTGAGTTTTATACATGTTTCTACATACTATTTTACACTAATGACGTTAATTCATAGTTTTCTTTGCACACGTCCAACGGACGTGCCATACGTACTGGTTTAAATAATTGCAATATTAAATTTAAAGAATTTAATTATCTAATGAATCATCATATTTCAATAAGTTATTTAACTTATAAAATTAATTTTAAAATGAATTCAAATAAAAAACAACTAATTTCATTTTACAATCATTCAATATTCATTATTCAGTTCCAACTATTGATTATAACCCATTCAATATATAGAATTCCATTTCAATACTGATTATTGCCCAAATCATTGAAATTGGTTATTTCAACATTTTATTCGAGTTCATATAAAATAACTACATTTATAAATCATTAAATTTTTTTATTTTCAACCATTTATATTCAATAATCATATTAAATCTAATGATTTAAAATAGTAAAGTGCAGGTCGTTACATTGTATGTATATTTAAAATCATTTAAAATTATATTAAAATTTTAATTATTTATTTTGCTAAAAATTCAAATTCAAAATCAATTTATTATTATTAAAATAAACATGTATGTGTATACATATCTTATAAATAATTTATACATATATACCTAAATGATATATATATACACACACATAATAAGCATATATACCTATTATAATGCCTATAAGAAAATATGTTTCTTTTAATTATATATATATATTTCAAAAAGGAAATTAATAAAAATTAATAAAAAAATATTTTTGAAAGATAATTCAATTTTAAATATTTCATTAAAATCTCGAATATATATACATATATATAAATTATAATTTAAAATTGATTTTAAGTTCAATTATTAATTTCGACATATATTTAAATATTGAAATGTTATATATATATATTATTTTTTATATTTTGTTGAAAGTGTTATTAGGTGTAAATTTAACTTTATAAAATGTAAACAGAATTTTTGTGTGTCTATGTATATATATGTTGATATTATTTATTTATAGAATTCAATGCTTTAAATAATATTTAAATTATATATATATATATATATTATTTAAATTATGTTGAAAATCTTTTAGGTATAAAGTTAGCGGTATAAAATTTTAAAACCATGTTTTGTGCAATGTATGATTTAATATTTAATTTAAGAAGCTCATATAATTATAATAATGTATATTCCATTAGTTTAAATTAATAAATCATTTTTTTATCTTAAGCCGTGAGTACTAAGCATGTATATTTTATAATATTTTTTAAATATATAAGCATATAAACATAAACCATTCTAAGTGTGACGATATATCGATAGAATCGTCACCTAACTAACAAAATAATATATGATATATAAATAATAGATTATTAATATATAATCATAGATAAGATAATTACCTTTCACAAATGTCAAAGGATTACACCTTGAAGCATTGAACAAACACCTGAATCAAATTTGAATTCTAAAGGTGTTATCTCCCGAATTACAGAACACCGACTATTGAATAGTATTTATTTTAATTTGATCTGAGCTTGGAAATGGAGGATAAGGAGAACGAATTTCGACCAGAGGTACGGGTAGTGGAAGCTTCAAAAAGTTGGAAAAAGAATGAGAGTTATATTGTATTTATAAAGAAGAGACTAGAAAGATAAGTTAGGATCAAGATCTACATTTCTGTCTTACCCATTCTTTCCTCTAACACAATCAAAACCCAGCCACTCTTGCCATCACATGGACGCACGCAACCTGGTCTCTCATTACCAAAATACATATGCCCCTATATGGGCTTCAGACCGATTTAAAGCCTGAATAGTATATTGCATTTGAATCCAATTTAAAGGCGTATCGATAGCATATATCAATTAATATATTTATAACTATTATAAATATATTCATATTGTTCATCAAATAAAAATAAAATTTTATAATTAATATTTAATAAATATTAATTAATTTAATTAATTTATAACAATTATAAATTTATTAAATCATGTGGTCAAAGGATTGTTGAACAATTCGGTTGTGTGACTCTTTAGGTGTAAATTTGATCAGCGATTAATATCAAACCATTCGAATATTAACATTTACACGTCACTTAGCAGGTGATGTGAAATTTTGGTTAAATATATCGTTTACTTGGTTTCTGTAAAATCCAATTTTACTTTGTTAAGCATTACCTGATTATGATTGTTATTTACACCAATTCTCTTCATCAAAACTATATCACTTCGGACTTATGAATTTTGGTAATGGTTAAAATTCCAATATTGTCCATATTCAACTCTATAGTCCAAAACAAAGTCCATGGTTCAATAATAACAATTATTATCAACCAAGTTACCCTAACCAGAGATTTTGACTTTGAGTCGACTTGAGTTGACCGTGATACTAACCTCATATAACTAAGGAGACGATTCCTCTCTTGGGTAGTGTTTCACTTCCAATACATCCACTCAACCCAACTATATTTAGTTGATGAACATCGTGCCTTTAACGACCCGGATTTTTGGTTGTTGATTTTGAACATTTAATTTATTTTAAATGTTGAGTTTTGAAATGTGAATAGAATTTTAATATGGAATTTATCGATCAAATAAGTGGAATGAATTTAAATTCCAGATATAGCGATTTACTGAATAAATTTAATTATTGAATTTATAATTTAAAATCGTTAAATAATTGAATTGGAGTAGAATATGATTCGAAAACGATTTCAAATTTTGATAAAAATTCTACTGGATTTATAATTTAGTTAGTAAGATTTAAAACTGAAATTTAAAGCGATTTCGCAAAATTTTAATATCGTCAATTTAATTGACGCGTTTAAATAGCGATATGGGGCATAGTCTCGGAATTCGACGAAACCAGTTCCATTGGATCCGTAATAGTGTATTATCATCTGATTTCAAATTCCGTAGCGTTTGGAGTTATCGTTTGGTCATACGGTATAGAAACGCGTTGAAATTTATATCGAAAATTCAATCTAAGTTGGACCCAAAATGCTATCTTCTCCATACGATCGATTTACTACTCGGAAGCTTTTCCATTGCGTTCGAAATAGGGGTATAACATTATAAACGCCTAGCGGCATGCCTCGATAGAGGTTCGAGATTTTAAGTTACGAAATCGAGTCGATTTGAAAATTTATATAATATATATATATATATATATATATATATATATATATATATATATATTTGATTGATGATATTTCCATCACCCCTTTTTCCCTTCACCTCAGTCACTGTTGATGACCAATTAAAACATGCCATCTCCTTTCTTTAAATCACGTATCCCTCTTCTTTCTCTTCAGTTCAAATCGAAGAAAAATGCTAAGTGAAGAAATCTCGTTCTCACCGAAAAGGGAAAAAAAATATAAATCAGATTCAATCGCGTGTTTCTTTTCCCTTCATTCTTCAATTGAACGAGATCAAATCGAAATAGAAATCGCGCCTTCTCCCTCCTCTTCCATTCCTCAGTTCAATCGAAATCGTAGAAGAACGAATTCGTCCACACTTTAAAAAAAATAAAAAGAAAAAAAATTGCGATCGAGTCGCGAGTTGCTGGGAGGCGCGAAGGACGGTGGAGTTAGTGGTTCGCGTAAGATGATGGCGACGATGGTCTTCATTCGAGGAGTTGGCGGAGCAATTGGATGCGAACTCTAATTTAACTAACTTACTAATATCGATATAATTAAAAGTTTAATTAACACAAATTCTTCCATTTAGCCGCAATACTCCAAGGTTATCTATTTTATAGCTTGAATTATATCCCTAGTGTATATTCCAAACGATTTCGTTGAGAAATAAATCCTCCTTTTGTTCGCTGGCGATCTTTTCTTGGAGAGTTGGAGTAACTACCAAATAAGAAATAGTAGCTAACTTCCTACTCAATGCATCAGCTACTACGTTGGCTTTCCCGGGTGTATATAGAATACCTAGATCATATGACGCAAGAAATTCTAGCCAACGTTGCTGTCTCATGTTCAAATCCTTCTGGGTGAAAAGATACTTCAAAGATTTGTGGTCTGTGAAGAGTTCGAATTTTTCACCTAAAAGATGGGATGTTATTTACTAAGGTCAATTCAAAGTTTTATCGAAATAAACTATGAAAAATTCTTACCCAGTAAATAATGTCTCCATATCTTTAGAGCGAAAACAACGGCTAATAATTCTAAGTCGTGTGTTGCATAATTCTTCTCATGCGTCTTCAGCTGTCTACTTGCGTAAGCAATCACCTTCCCATCTTGCATTAAAACTGCACCAACTCCTTCTCCACAAGCATCTGTATAAACGATTAACTCACTATTTCCATTTATAATTGCTAAAACTGGAGCGGTTGTCAATCTCTTCTTTAGTTCTTGGAATGCTTCATTGTCAACTTCGTTAGGTGATAGGCAATCATAGAGAAGTCTTGAATGAATCTTCTGTAATATCCTGCCAAACTTAAGAAGCTACGAATTTCTTTAGGAGTTTGTGGCTGCTTCCAATCTTGAATAGCTGCAACTTTCCCTGGATCTACTGAAATTCCATCCCTTGATATTATATGTCCAAGGAATCTTACCTCCTTCTCCCAAAAATGGCACTTTGAGAATTTGGCTTTAAGTACGTTATTTCTCAATATCTCCAACATAGCTTCTAGATGCCTTGAGTGTTCTTCTTCTGTCTTCGAGTAGATGAGGATATCATCGATAAAGACTAACACGAATTTGTTTAGCACATCTCTAAACATTCTATTCATAAGGTCAACAAAATAAGCGGGTGCATTAGTCAGCCCAATATGCATAACCAACCACTCATAGAAATATTCGGACCTTTGAATGCAGTTAGATGGATGCAATCTTCTGCGATCCTTAACTGATGGAATCCTGTAGCTTGGTCCATTTTAGAAAAAACTCGAGCTCCGTGTAATTGGTCAAACAAGTCATCTATTCGGGGTAAAGGATACTTGTTCTTAATTGTTTGCTTATTTAGATCTCAATAGTCTACACACAATCTCAAAGATCCATCTGACTTAGCAACAAAAACTATTGTTGATCCCCAATTTGAACGGCTAGGTCTTATCAATCCTTTCTTTAATAGCTCTTGGGTTTGGTTATTCAACTCATCCCTTTCTTTTGGAGCCATCCTTCTATCTTGTTGTTTAATTGGCATTGCACCAGGAACTAAATTGATACGGAACTCGATTTCTCGATGTGGGGGCAAACTTTTTTACTTCCTCAAAGACATCTGCAAATTCTTTAACAACAGGTATTATTTCTAATCCTATCTGGGATGTATCTAAAGCATAAAGAAAACTATCCCTTATTGAACTAGGACCTTCACACGATATTTCTATGATTTTCCCAAAGACGGTCCATAAAGATATCGTTCTATTTTCACAATCGAGCACAGCTCTGTACTTAGCCAACCAATCCATACCGAGTAAAATTTCAAATCCATTAAAATCTAAGACGAAAAGATCAAATGGAAATTGATGGGGAGGATAGGAAATTGGGACTTTTTCATAGTGCATACAAAGATTAGTGGAACCTCCTATAGGATTTGTCACGCAAATTGGGTCATCAACAATTTTAGGTTCAAGTTCTAATTCTTCTACATTTATTTTAGAAATAAAACTATGAGAAGCTCCTATATCAAATAATACTCTAACTAAAACATTTTTGATAAAAATATTACCTTCCAACACTCCTTTGCCCTTCACATCTTTGGAGGTTGAAGGCTCATCCTTGATAGCATAAAATTTGGCTTGTTCTCCTTCCTTCATTAAGGGACAATCCTTAATCAGGTGCCCTGGTTTATGACAATTATAGCAGCTTCTTGGTGCTGATCCTTGAGTTCCTTGAGTTCTGGGTTTTCTACAATTAGTTGATAGGTGGCCCTTTTGTTGGTAGTTGTAGCAAGTGACATCTTTAAAGCGGTTATCCCGAGATCCTCCTTTGGGTTTTCCTTGCCACTGCTTCTTGCCATTGAACTTCCTCTTCTTCCAGTTATTGTTGTTGATTTCTTGTACTACGGGTGGATCTATTTTATCCAAAGATTCATATATGTATCCCATGTCTATTAAGACTACAAATGGTTCTTTCACATGCCCAATCATTCTGACATGGTATTGCTTCTTCATTCCCGAGATAAACTTTTCATTCTTTTTAAGGGGCGTATCTTTCAATCCAGGCCCAAAACGAGATAATTCGTTAAACTTGTTAGCATACTCCTCAAAGGACATATCCTCCTCCTGTTTAAAATCTATAAAATTTCGGTAAAGATGGGATTTTCCTTCTTCCGGCATATACTGCTCCTCCAGAACTTTCTTGAATCGTTCCCATGAGAAATCATCCTCTGACTCATTTTGAGTAATAGATTCCCACCAAAGTAGAACTCCATCTTGTAGTTTCCAAGAAGCTAAGAATCTCTTCTGCTCATCTCCAATATTCAGTCCTTTGAAAATTCTTTCACAAGAGCGGATCCAAGCTTGTACTTCAATGATGGTTTATGTTCCTTTGAAATGTTTACCACCAAGGCTGGTATAGTTCTTGCATAAAGGTGCAAAGTTGATTTGGGGCTATACCGGAACAACTACTTCCTCGACTACTGTAGCTGCGGGAGTTTGACCATTTGTGGTATTACTTCCTCCCCTACCTCGTACTCTTCTTCCACTCATTTTCTACTACCTGTATATAGTAAGAAAAATATCTTTAGGATATATAGACGAGCTATCTTATGGAATGCTATACAGTATGAATATACTTATTCAAGTTACAGGTTTCAATTATGCGCTCTCTCAGACTAAACTCATTCTAGGGCATTACTAACCCTATCTCTAATGAGTCATATCCCAACAAAGCCAAGGTTCTTGCTTAAACTTCAGCTCTGATACTACGTGTGACGACCCGTCTCCTCGACCTTCGGAAAACGACACTAATACATCCACGGTATTCACGTGTCGTAAATCCAAGTGTCGGGGAGCCAGATTATCAGGGGTGTAAAAGAAAATAAAGATAGAAGATAACACAATAATAGAATCTCTCATCGCATTCAACATTTTAATTATACATAAATGATCAGAGTCAAATGCAAATCCAGCGGGATATATAACTGTCTATCCGTACATATGCTGGAAAATACATACTACATAACACAGCGAAAAATGGGTAGATATCTACATAAGGTACTTCAGCTTCATAGCTCCAAAAGCCTTCTACAAAATGCTCCCTAACATGCTCCAAAATGCTCCTAAGGTATCCTGACTACACGGCTACCCGAAAAATAGAGAACTCGGAGTTTAAAGGAAAAAACAAACTCCGGGTCAGTCATGGGACTGGTGTGAGAACTCAAAGTACGATGTTTTGAAAACAAAAGGATATCTCATTAGACCACGCCGCATATAAACACGGAACGGGTTTTTACCTTATGATAACCAAAACTCTTTATTACGTAAAATTTAGGGATATTATTCTTAATGACTTTCTTTGAAAACATTTGCAAATAAACTTATTAATCTTAGCCGAAATGGTTACCCATATAGCATTTCGAGGCTATTCATTACGCCAAAACAAACAAAGCCGCGGGTTCTTATTGGAGAATGGATTTTCATACAAATGACCAGGTGAAGGGACTACCTTCCGATGGGTACACGTCTAGATGGATGCCCCGAGGACCATCACAAAGGATCCTCTACCAACACAAGACCGCCTATCTCTGTAACTAGATAGTACCGAATATATCATCCCCCGGTCGTTACCGACCTTTATCCGAGAGCTCTCTTCGCATACATCCACATTAATTTATATCCCGAACGTCATAGCAGGAAGAATATATCTAGAAGGGGATGATCATACCCTAATTAGGAATGACCCACTTAGCCTTGTCGCATCTAACAATGTTTCGGTCATTTTCGGTTGATGAGGCTTGAGGCAATGATTACCTTTTCACATAGCACACATCACATCTTTGAATGCCATATTGCCATTTTTGTTGACTACTAATTGCCTTCCACAAAAATACAACCCTTGAGCTCGTACGTCTCAAGGAGGGTGTTAAGCTAAGAGAAGTTGGCTTCTCCGCCACCACTGATGTACGTTTGTAAAAACCAATGTACGTAATTTTTAGAAATGCAATGTCAGACATACGTCTATACAAGTTGTACAGGAACAGGACAAACCGAAGGCACTTTCCTCAGCCATTACTAGGCGAGAAGTCCTTGTGGTTTTGAGGTTTTTCATAACAAAGAGACCACGGCTACAATATAGTGAATTGGGAGTTTATCCCTAATTAATCAACAAGTAGTCCCTCGTTATTATTCGTCTCAATATCTCCATCTTCAAACATCTTCAATCTTCGAACACGTAAATTGGTTTGAAGTGGTTTTCGAATAGGAATCACCCAAATCCGACCCCGGTTCCTTCGAAATCCAATCATCGACAAAAATGATGTAATTAGGTGATTGTTTTTTGATTCTTTCATTTTCCTTTACCAAAATATCTTCGAGAGATATATATTTTCAAAATATTCTTTTCATGAATACGGAATCATTTAAACCTCTTTTTGAATATTTCTCAAATCAATTTTAAAGAGTATCTTTTGAGAAAATAGGATTATAGAAATCATTCTACTTTTATCCAAAATCAACTTCCGTATTTAACCAATGCTATAGGCAGAATAACGGTGAGATCACCTTTTAAATTCCACGAATAGGACAAGTTCCCTCTTCGGATTTTAATAATGAGTATAAGAAGATTATTTCTATAAAATCCAAGTTGAGCATCCGGGCTTTCCTTTCGATATGTTCCACCCCTCGCCTAAAAGATAAAATGAAGGCCAGGTAAGTTTAGGGCACTGGTTGCTCCATCCCTAACCTTAGTTACACACCTTGTTTTCACTTTTAGATCTCCCAGGCGGGATAAATGTACTAGTCGTTTCCGCATACTCATTTTCCCTTTTTAAATCACTTAAATATTTCTTTAACCATCTTCGAAATAATGTTAAATTGTTCAAATTTCTTTTGAAATGCTTTATTATTTACTTAAAAACATTTACTAAGGATTTGGGAAAGAATTGTTAAGTTTCAACCTTTATTTCAAAAGTTATTGAAAAGCGTTGCGAAAAGTGTTGCAAATAGTGTTACAAAAAGTGCTTTAAAAGCTATATTCTTCAAAAAAAAACTTTTATCTCATTTAGAAATCCATCTTTTCAACTTAAATCACCTTTAAGACATTTTAAAGATTTTTAGAATTTATTTCATATTTTTAAACCGATTATTTTCTCAATTTCCAACTTTGGTCATTTAGTGCAAAATCTGGATTTTTCTTGAAAATTGATTTTGCCATATTTCAAAATATACAAGATGAAATCTTGATTTTCCTTTTTTGTATGAAAGATATGGATATAAGGATTCGGAAATTTTTTAATTCGAAGAATTCTGAACTATATTTCACTTCGTATGTTTGTTTGACCTTTTGACACGTAAACACGAACTACCGTTACGCGACGCGTCAAATTTTAGTCGTATTTTGATATTCATATCCAAACTTTGCCGAGACAAGTTTAAACACTTAGGAATCATTTCTAAAGCAGTTTCAAACATGTTTCAAGGGTATAAATGATTCTATATCACATTTCATTTCTTTTGGAAGGTGATTTCCATGTGATTATACGTCGTGTAAATCCGTGACTTGTTTCAACATATTATTCAATATACAACTAATAAACAACCAAAACAATGTTTATAACCATTTTAACATAACATGTCATATGAACTTGCAAATTAATTTAACAACTTTCTTATTATAATGTCACATGATTTTCATTTGTGTACATATTTGCTTACTAACTTTTGAAAATAACTTAAAGGTGGTTGATTTCTTTTTCAAACACTTATCAAACATCATTATTAACATCCAAACAATATTTATAACTTGCAAACATCATATAAACATTTCCTACTTAATAATTTAGAGTTCTCACATTGTTTGGTTTTGGCGAATGGAAAATCGGCTATAGCTTCGCTACTCGACGTTTTTAGCTTATGATTCCTTGAACACTTAGACTTGGATGGCTCGACTTGGCTTGGGGAAGGCTAGGAGTGATCGGCCAAAATAGAGGAAGGGGGCGTGAGTAATAGAAGAGGAAAGGAGGTGTTTTGAAGTGGTTCGGATGGAGTTTTGTCGATATTTTTCTATGTTTTATTTTTGGGAATATTTTGGCTTAACTTTGTTAAGGTTGGAAGCCATTAAAGGAGGTAAGAAGAAGCTTGAAATTTTGAGAAGAAGAAGTGTGGAAGGAAGTGACAAAGTGGGTGTGTATTTATAGAAATTTTTTTGGATAAAAATGTTATATTTGCAAAAGACCAAAATACCCTTTACTTACTTTTAAAGTAATCTTATTTTTGAACACTTAAAATCACCTTTCAAATCTTTACTTTATGTCCTTATCACTTAAGGAGTAAGAAAACATAAAGTAATAATGATGTTTCTTTTGATTTGACATGTTTTGTTTTTATTAGTTTACTTTTTCTAATTATATTCTAGAATTTCCTTTTTTTAATAAAAGTAAACCTAATTAGCAACTTAATTAATACTTACTACATTTATATAACTGTATATGAATACTAAAATAAAGGTGCAACAACGTTGCAACAACTTTAAATCGACAAAACATTGATTTTTGACAAAATGTTTTACGGTCATATGTTGACGTTTTAGTTAAACTATTTATTTATGTAAACCAAATTTAAATATAAATTTTTATAATGTCATTTAAAAATATAAACACTCATAAATTAATTAAAATAATTTATTTAACCATTTAAACTTACTTTTCTAAAATCGGGATTTTGTCACTTTTGTTTATATAAGCAAATGTTACTATTTTTATGTATATTTCTATTTCCAAACCCTATCTAATATTATTTGAATCATAAAAACTTTTATATTTTATATTTAAAATAACTTTAAATATTATATTTTGAAGTGTTTAAATTTTGGGTCGTTACAAAATTTATAAGGGTCATTTGGTAAGAAAGAAATGATATGGTGTTTTGCAGTAAAACAAAAGGTAATATTGTCTTGTGGCACAAAATAATGCATGAAATTGGAACTGGGATCAAGGATTTAGGGTTTGATCTTGATTCATCTCTCATAGCAGCATGGGCTTAGTCCTTGTTAACCAATTTGTTCTCTATGTGTTTTTGTTTTCACGCCCTTGTTTTTCATGTGGTTTTCTTTATTTTTTGTTCTTTTTTTTCTCCAAGGCTCATAGCTTGTTATGGCCTTTTTTTATTGTTTGCAATGAAAACTGGTAGGCACCAGTCAACCTCGCTAGCCTTGCTAAAAAAATATTGTATCAGTAAGTGTGTATATATATGTATGTAAATATAATTATATAATCATTATAAAATATTGGATGTAAATTATTTAAATAAAGTATTTATTAATAAAGATACATAGACATATAATATAAATAAATATAATTAAATTATAAAATTCTTTTAAATATTAGTTTGCAAAATATTTATAATATGAAATCCAAATTGAAATTATATATATCCGTGTGTGCGTATTTTAAATTAATTTAAATACATTTTATGTATAAACATATAACTAGTTATATGGATATATTTATAAATAAATATATATTTTGCCGATGCTTTTGGCTAGATAAAACATAATTGATCTGTGTGATAGTGGTTCGAATCAAGCTATGTAGAATTCGAACCCATGACCTGAGGCGCCTAACCGATGGGACGGTGGTGATTACATACATGCGTGCATACACATACATTTATACGTCCATATACATACATATATGTACGTATATCCGTTCGGTTAGTTTAAAGCACATACACATTGTAACCATATGAATATAAATAAAAATGTACACACACACTTAGTTCTTGGAGGAAAATATTTTTGATTTATATTAAAGAAAATGTTTCTGATTTAGTTGATATTTATATATATTAATGTGTTTGAATTAATCAAACTTAATATGAGCATATATATAAATTTCAAACTTTAATACATCAGTTCATATATATATATATATATATATATATATATATATAAACAAACACACATCTGAATATATGTATGTGCGTGTATAATATTTCAGTTAAAATGTAAACATTTAATTGTAAAAGTATATATTATTTATATTTAATAAATATATCTACAACAGAAGTTATATACATATAAATTAAAAAAAAATTGTAATAGTGCATTTGGATTATTTTTTGCTATCTAAATGCGCTTTAGATGCTTTTCTCTGGAGCCGGACAGTGTTTTGACACTCTAGAGATGGATCCTCATAATAATGATGCATTGGGGGTATTTATTGATGTACTTTGAAGGTTAAGAGGATCTAAATTTGTTGGGTCGAGATCTGAAGTCCTCCTGATTTAAAAGAGGAGAACTCGAGGGGTAGGTGGAAGACCAAGTCCATTTGGACCTTGAAGAGGAGGATTTTTGATGTAGTTTGAAGGCTAGGAAGTCTGATTTTACTGGAATGAGATCTGAAGTCGTCCAAATTTGGAAGTGGAGGAGAACCCCAAGGAATAGGAGGAAAACCATATCCATTTACACCTAGTTCCGTACTGCTAAATTCTGATTGGCATCGATTAGAACCCCAAACAACTTATAGGGTCACCATGATGAGGCTACACTATGGAATCATTCCAAGGCTGGGTGCCGAGCAATCCACCACCAGCCGAATCATTTTGGTTGGTCCTATTGGCTCTGGTCCCTGCCATGAAATTTTGTAATTTGTTGCTCTACCTTTGTTTTTGTGTATGTTGCTTCGATGCTTTGCTCATTGAGTTCAAAGGTACTTATTTGTTTTCATAGTCGGAAAAGATGGTTGGAGTATTAATGTAAGGTCACTTCTTCTCTGTTCTAAGTCGAAATTAATAGAGTTAGGGATATGCTCTAGGGGCAATTATGTAATTTATTACATATATCTAACTCAATAACCAATCTTGTCAAAAATAAAAGTGTTTTCTTTCGATTATCTTGATAAAATGTGTTATATTAATTAATTTAATTAATTAAAAGAATCTATAGTAGAAAATCCATAAATGGTATGTTTTGTGGTGGTAGTTACAAATTGTTGTAACCGTGAGTAATTTATCACAATGAAAATAAATATACCGTTTTAAATATTTCTAGTCAAGATGTATCGATACTGGATATCGATACATCTACTGAGACTATATTATGTAACACTCTCAAAATGTTGGGCATTGCGTTACTCATGGCTTATAGAGGCACCAAGGGTTACGATTGATAGTTATCGGATAACCATGAAATAACTCACTCGGTAGTTTTCTGTTCGTTAATAAGTAAGGTCAAATAAAAAATCAATGTGATTGATTTACACAGTTCTCTTGATTTGAGAATACTATCGGACTTTAATATGAAAGCTCCGCTTTGATTATAGTCAAATCATGGCATGACGTCTATCGAGTGACTATAGTTGGGTCGAATGGAAATTTGGAAGTGAAACACTATTCAAAAGAGGATCGTCTCCACGGTTGTATGAGATTAGTGCCATAGTCAACTCAAGTCCACTCAAAGTTAAAGTCTCCGGCTAGAGCATTTTCGTTAATAATAATTGTTATTATTGAACCAAGGACTTTGTGTTTGGATTATGGCATTGAATTTGAATTCTATTGGAATTTTGACAATTACCAAATTCCATAAATTCAAAGTTATATAGTTTTGACGAAAAGAATTGGTGTAAATAGTAGTCATAACCTGGTAACGCTTAATAAAGAAAATTTGGATTTCACCGAAATTAAGCAAGCGATAAATTTGGTCAAAATATCACACTACCTGCTAAGTGATGTGTGAATGTTAATATTCGAATAGTTCGATATTAACCGCTTAACAAATTTACACCCGATGAGTAACACAACCAAAACGATGAATTCTCCTTTGAGCAAATGATTTAATTAATTTATAATTTTGATAAATTAAATATTATTTATGAAATATTATTTATAAAGTTTGATTTTGATTTTGATAATTAAATATTAATTTTATTTATAAAAGTTATAAACACATTAATCGATATACAATATCGATAAGAGTTTTAAATTAGATTTAATATGAAAAATTATTCAGCTAAGCTCAAATGGGTTTAAGGCCCATCATGTAGGATAATAGGATCGGCTGCAACATGGGGTGTAGGCGGCTCAATATATGGGTTAGAGGAAATGATAATGGATGGCTCGGATTAAAGGAGATAGTATAAAAGATAAGATCCTAAATTCTCTCATTTCCATCCTCTATTTAAACATCTCTTTCTCTATTGGATGTTGGACTTTTCATAGCCTCCAGTTCTTGTTATTACTGGCCAAAATCCCCCCTCTGCTTTAATCAAGCCCAAATCAAGTTAATTCAATGGCTACCCGATAGCCGATGGTCGATGGTTCAAGAACTAGCACTATATTGGATCGAAAATTGTTTCTAGGAGCTTAAATCATCGTTTCAAGGTGTTCTTAAGGGCTATGGCTTTAAGTTATGTTTTTAATTAACTATAAACATTAATTTATATTCATAATGCATATATATATATGTAAATGTATTATTGTTAGTTAAATGATGGTTCCAATATGTAGATTTATTATCATAATATAGATTGGTTATGTGTGTGTGTGTTTTGGTAAATATTAGAAAAATCAATTTTTTTATTTTTAAATATTTAAACTAAAATCAAAAATTTAAAAATTGGATTTTTTAATTGTTTAAATTCTAAGACTTATATATTTAATTCTAAAGTTTCATCCAAAATTTGCTGGAAGTTTAAAATAAAATATTTTTCCCAATTTTAAAATAATTATTACTGTTATATATTTATTCAAAATAAAAAAAATAAAAAAATCCTAATATATGTACAAGACTAAATCAATAAATATATGTAGGTAAAAATTATTTTATAATTTTTTTAGCAAAGCTAATCGGCATTATTGTGGTTCATCCACATTTATAAAAGAATAAGAAACGGATGTTCGACATCACACTAGAACAACTCAAAGGAAATAAAGCACAGGAAGTTGATAGAATACCAACCTACAAATAAAAATAATCCTAGTCCCCATCCGAAGAGGAAGATCCACTCACGTCTCTCCCATCATCCGAAGATTTGGGCCTAATAACATGATAAAATCTTGAAAATAGAATGCTAAGTTAGGAATGAAGTCCACCGAGTTCTTGCAGTATAAGTGTTTCCTATTTCAAGTAACAACCGATAAATAGTATGATTCATATCACCAACTCACCCAAGAACAGTGAGAGCCAAACCTTATTCCTCAACATGGTAATATAGTCGCCTAACTTCCTCAACTCCACTAACGAACTTATAAAACCATCCACCCTTAGGATCATACGTCATATCTGAAGGTTCGTGAATCCAAGTCTGCTTAGATGCACACCAAAAGAAATCATCCGAGGGAGGCGGATTCACAACCACAGCAATAGTTTCCATCAATTCGAATGGAGCAACAACAATAGTCGGGCGAGGCTTAGGAACCCACTTATGGGTAGGTTAAGGTAGAGGAATCCTATTAGAAAGTGGGATAGAAACATCAATCCAATGTTTATAGGATTCCATAAAGTGATCGAAGGTGCAAATATCAAGTTTCCAACTATAATGAACATTGACAGCTGGGACATGCCATTCTACAATAAGAACAGGTATCTAGGAAGGCATAGGCTGTTCCGAAGTAATTTCAATAAGGGCCTTGGCACACACTAGTTTATCACGAGCTACAGTGCTAGCATCAAAACATCTATGATTTTGCTAACCAATTTAACCCAATCATGGGTTGCAATAAAGAAGGAATGTAAGAAAAATGTGTCCAGATAGGGATAGATAGAATTTGTTCCTTTGATTTATCCACCAACGGACTCCAAGGGGTGATAATGAACGGTTGACCTCCAGTAATGGAAAGAGCGGCTTCCAAAACACAAAGTTGTTCTCCTATTCTAGAGAACTTGAAGAAAAACAATGAATTATAAAAATGAACATGAAGCCCATCTCTTAACTTCCAAAGTTGATGACAATGATCCTTAATAACTTGGTATGGAGGATTAAAATCAGGAAAAAATTGCATTAAATATTCCATTAAATACTCTTACCAAAAATCAGCTCCCGCTTCTAGCATTTCGCTCGGTGGAACTATCGCTCCATCCAACCCTACAATATTAAAAGAACAAGGAATGTAATTCCCATTATTTCTAGGAAAAGCATTAAATAGTGACGACCACTTAGAAGTGAGTTTATTAGTTGAAATATGAGCAGCTGTATCATGCACTACAGCATGCCTAAAATCAGTAGAGGCATTATCAGAAATAGAATGTGTGTCAAGAGCATCTCCCATAGAAACATGCCTAACCACTTTAGATACATCATCCATAACCTCTTCCTTATCCAAACTATTATCAACATCACCAGAGGCAACATCAAAATCGTGAACAAATGTATTCGCCAATTTTTCACTTTTTGTACATGCAACCAACAGAGGGGAAAGTGGAGTTTCCATACCTTTGGGAATATCAAAAGAAGGTATACCCGATAAAGGAGGACAAGAAGCTTCAAAGCTTTGCAGAGATGATCAGTCACATTGAAAGAGTTAGCAAAAATCGATAGAGGCTCAGATCCCATTGATATATTCGAAAAAGTAGCAGCTATGTTCAATGCTAGAGGTGGAAATTCTCTAGGCAAGGAAACGAAATCTTAAGAAGCCGATTGAAGATTGGAAGGATCCGAAGCACCAAAAGCTCAACCAAATCTCATTTGGTATAGCTCACCAATATGACGAGATCATGAAGAAGTAAGAATGAGGGACAAAAGGCGGCATTAGGAGGGATCGAAGGAATTAGGTGAAGGGGAGGAGTAGAGATGAGAGACGATGATAAGAGAGGGTTGCGTCCACTAATGACAAGAGAGGGTTTAATTTAATTTGATTATTTTATAATTTTACTTATATTAATATATATGTAAACACACAATATACATGTAACGACCAGCATTTTTTCCATAATTAAAATATTGAATTCAATTAGATTTTGGAATTTAATATTGGAAGAAAATAAAATTTATGATTTAATAATGAGAAAAGTAACTAGAATGAAATTTAATAATGTTAATTTAATGTAATCAATGACTATTTGAATATAATCCAATCAATTGGAATAATTGTAAAGTTAATTTGGTTAGAAACTGTAAACAAGGGATAAATTGAATGTTGGATTTAAATGTTGTAATTATATGTTATTAATTGGGATATGAAAATAAATTAAATCGTATGTAAATTTAATAGCTTTCGTTTGTAAACAATAAACATGGAAATGTGTTTGAATTATTAGTGTATAATAATTACTTCAATTATCATTTTGTTATTTAATCCGGTAAATTAATTTGGAAATCGATAAAAATTTAATATAATTGAAATATTGCAATTAATATGGTATAAGATGATACCCGTAGACTATTGATGTAATAAAACGTAAACCAATGTTAATTATATCCATAAGGCGATAGTTGATTGAACAGTAAGATGGAAATCAAAATAAATGAATTTATTGGAATTTAAGTTATATTTAATTAATTTATTGCAATTGAAATTGAACGCTGTAATTTGTGCAATATTTAATATTGAATTTGACATGGGAATTTTTTTTAAAAGATTATTTAATTTCTGTGTAATTAGAAATGATAAAAAATGCTAGTTATAAAATTTGAATTTAAAAGTGATTTAATTAATTTAATAATAATTTATTTAATTAACGTGAAAATAGCCATTTAGGGCCACTGTCTTGGATTTCAACGAAACCAGTTTCATCGGATCCGTAAAAGTGAATTATTGTAGGATTTCAAGTTTTGTAGCGATCGGACTTGTCGTTTGATAGTGCGGGCTCGAAACGCGTAGAAATCAATTTAATGAATTCAATTTAAATAAGCTGATTTTAAAAGTTAAATTCTATATACAATGGAATTGGGACTTGAAACTTGTTCCATTAAGTTTAAAAATATCGAAAATATCTATTTTGATATATGGGATGACCTACTTTCGTTACAGAAACGGAACAGGCTTTTCAGGTCATTATTGTCGTTTCGAACCAATTCAATATGTTCGTTCATTCTTATCGGGCCTTATCTATATAAATAGTTTTTCCAAACCATAGCAGCCTTTTATTTCTTATTCCTATACATACAATTTTGTCTGTATATTCCTATCTCCTCTCTCCAATGGCAAAAACCTATTTTCAATTCCAAAAACCCTAAATTAAATTTCAAAACCAATTTCAAAATTCAAACTCTTCAAACTATAGCAAATTATATATCCTTGGAAAGCTCTAGATGAGCATAATCTACTGCAGCAATTCGTTTTGTCTATTTGGTGCATCGTTTGACCAGAAAGCATCGAAGAACCTCGACCGTCTATTTCTAGGGTTTACGATCCAATAGTGGATCGTCGACCGTTGGACGATCGGGTGGCGACGTTGGGAAGAGGGGGTCTAGCAGGTCGTGGATTATGTGTTCATTCGTGTTGTAGGTGTCAGATTTCACCAAAATAGGTGTTCAAAGTTCAACGGTGGTAGACATCATCGGGTCGCCATGGGGCCGCGCGAGGAGGCTGGAAGGGCGCCTCGGCTGGAGGGTGATGGCTGTGAGGTTGGATGTTGGAATTGACTTTGGTGGCAGCAGCGAAAATTGCTAGAAGGTCGACGGCTGATGGTCGATATGGGTTCGGCTTTGTGAGGATAGGGTTAACGCGTGGTGAATGAGATAAGGTGACGTGGTATATATTTTATTTATTTTATAATTTAAATTTCAAATGTTCTAATTACCATATCTTTTGCATACGAGCTTTGATTCACGCGCGGTTTTCTCCATTGCGATCATATCGAAATTTCGGACATTATGGACTAGTTTGGCTGTATTCTGAGACTGTTCAAATTTGAGCCTTTATTTGGATTTTAAATCGTTGATAAGTCAAAGGTGAGTGATTTAACCACTCACGAATGCTAAATTATCTTATATTAGTCAAATTAAATTTACAATGTGATTAGAAATTGATTGATTGCTGTTTGGTATATTAAATTGTCATTCGAGTTAATTTGAATTTATATTGAATTAAATTTTTTAGTTAAATACCTGATGAAGATAACCGTTAATTGTTGTGATTATTGGATTATTTGAATGATAATTGTGATGAATGTTTAATTGTTGATATTCAGATGATTGGATGTATGTTTATTCATATGTTGTTATCACACTGCAAGTTCCTTTAGTTTATCGTTAGAAATCACTATGGGTTGAAATGATACATACCCGAATGGACTTATAGATTAAGGAAAAATCGTTATGGGTTGAAATGGTAAACCCAAGCGATTTTATGGATTATGGAATTTTAATTCAGGATTGCAAGTTAAAATGATATATACCCGTAAATTTAAATTATTGCGGGTTGAAATGATAGATATCTGTATCACTTGACCATACGGTACAAAATTATATACGGATACTGGATTGGTTCAATTAAATGATTTTAAATCCTTAATTTTTGAATCCAGTTAAATGATATTTTGTAATAAAATTTGATTTACAAAAATTGAATTATTTTCGAAATCCAAGCTTTAAAATGTTAAAGTTGAAATCGGTTTAAATTAAATTGTTTAAAAAATTTAAATTGAAATTTTAAATTTAAATTTTGAAATATAAATGGAATTTATAAAAAATTTGAGTTATTGTAAGCGTTGAATATTAAACCTTGAAATATATTGAATTTGAAGTCGGTTAAATTTGTAGTTCAAACATGGATTTGAATCGATATAAATTGAAATGGTTTTTATGAGAATTTGAATTGAAAGTTTAAAATTGAGTTTTATTGATTGAATACTGGATATGGTCCAGATTTGTTGAAATGAATGAAACAAATTAATTTGATATTATTTTCAGATTAATTATTTAATATAAACTGTTTAAAAATATATTATTTTAAATTAGATTTATTTCGATTTTCAAAATATTTACTATATAAACCATTTCAATAATCATTCCATTTTATATTAAATATTAAATTGATATTTAATCTATTTTTAAACTATTTTAAACCATTTTAATATATTTTAAACTATTTTAAACCATTTTAATATATTTTAAACTATTTTAATATATTTTAAACTATTTTAATCTATTTTAATCTATTTTAATCTATTTTAATCTATTTTAAACTATTTTAATCTATTTTAAACCATTTAAACCATTTAAACTATTTTAAAGTATTTTAAACTAATTTAAAGTATTTTAAAGTATTTTAAAACTATTTAAATTATTTATGACTATCTAAACTATTTTCTAAAATTCAAACTGTGCAATGCTGAATTGTTTATATTTAAATCTTTGATTTAAAAGCGAATATGGTTAATTGATGTTATAACCTACATTGGAATTTGAAATGATATTTTCTAGTGAAATGACATATTTTGAGTGAATATGTTGATTTTGAAATGAGGGTTTAACCTATTTGTGGATATGATTTCGAAAGTGAATATGATTTCGAAAGTGATATGATTTCGAAGTAAATATGATATTTTGATATCAATTATGAATCAGTTTTGAAAATGTAAAAGAACCATCCGGTGTGAGATTCTGTATTTTGTTTTTTTTCTTTCTCATCTTTTCTTATTTACCCCATAACAATCCTCCATTTTGAATGGTTTGAGTTTGACATGTGTGGCTTATTTGCAATTTAAACTGTCCAAAAAGGTGGGTCGTTACATTTGGTATCAGAGCTTTGGTTTAGCGATAACCTTAACTTTGTAGTGTCTGACTCATTAGAGATAGTGTGGTAATACCCTAGAATGAGTCTGTTTGAGTGTGTATATATGAGAGAGCGTACTTGTTAGTGTAACGACCCGTAATTTTCGATAATTAAATTTATTAATTAAATAAGTTGTTGGGAATTCAATATTGTGAAAAAATTAAAAATTTAAGATTTAATAATGAGAAATAACTATAATGTAATGTTAGTAATGTTAATTTAAGGCAACTGACAACTATTTTATTGTAATCCCAATTTATTGAAATGATTGAAAGGTTATAATTGGCTATAAATTGTAAATAAGGAAATAGATTAAATGTTTTATTAATTTGTGAAATAATATGTAATTAATTGTAATTGGATAAAATTTGTGTTGTGTAAATAGTTAGAACATTGGTTGTAGATAATAAACTTATAAATGTGATTAAATAAATCAAAAGGTGACAATTTTATTTATTACCTATTTATTTAATCCATTGAATTAAATTGGAAATCAATTGCAATTAAATGTAATTAAATATTACGTTAATGTAAATTAAGATGATAATTATAGAGTATTAGTGTAATAAGATATAAACCAATGTTAACTATGCCCTTAGAGTAATGATTGATTGAATAAAAAAATTGAAATCAAATTAAATCAATTTATTGGAATTAAAATATAATTATTTGGATTCTATTTACAGTTGAAACTGAACTGTAATTAGTGTAATATTTAACACTGAATTGATATGTAATTTTTTTAAATTATTGTAAATGTTTAAGTAATCAAAAATGATAAAATTTGTTAGTTGTTAAATTTGAAATTAAAAAGTTATTTAATCAATTTAATAATAATTTATTTATTTAACGTGAAATTAGGCATTTTGGCCACTGTCTTGGATTTCGACGAAACTGGTTTCATCAGATCCGTAATAGTGAATTACTGTAAGATTTCGAGTTTCGTGGCAATCAGACTTGTCGTTTGGTCGTACCGACTCGAAATGTGTAGAAATCAATTTGAATAAGCTGATTTAAAGCCAATTCTGTATATGATGGAATTAGGACTTGAAACCTGTTCCATTGAATTTAAAAATATCGAAAACATCTATTTTGATATATTGGATGTGTAACGATCCGGAATTTTCGATGTTTAGTTTAGAATAGTTAAATGGTTTAAATACTGGATTTGGGATTATAATTGAGTTTATAAGTTTTTAAAACTAAAATTTTAAACGATTTATTAAAATTTTGAAATCGTCGATTTAATGACGCGTTAAAATAGCGATCAGGGCACAGTCTCGAAATTTGACGAAACTAGTTCCATTGGATCCGTAATATTGTATTATTATCGGGTTTCAAATTTCGTAGCGTTTGGAGTTAGCATTTGGTCGTACGGGATATAAACGCGTTGAAATTAATATCAAAAACTAATGTAATAATTTAGTCCAAAAAGCTATGTTCTCCATACGATCGAATTAGGACCCGAAACCTTTTCCATTGTGTTCGGAATAGGGGTCTAACATTATAAACGTCTAGCGGCATGCCTCGATAGGGTATCAGAATTTTAAAGTTGCATTAAATAAGATATTTATAATTAAATGATATTTTAACTTGTAAACAATTAGGACTTACCTTCTAAAATACGCCTCAATACGATAATAATTCATGTCCCCTCCTTCCCTTCAATTCAGAAATCACGTACCCCTTTTCCCGCTCTTCTTTTCGAAATCAAATCAAACGAAACTTTATAAAAAATATATATATATATACACATAAACGAAATTAGATTCGTTCGAATAAAAAAAAGGGGAAAGGTCTCGCGATCGAACAAAGCAGCGTGTTGGCAAGCACGCGTGTTGCGTGCGACACTGGAGGTGGCAGAGGGAGTAGCGACTGGGGCAGACGAGGAGGTGGCAACGCAGTTGAGTGTGGCGGAACGATGGAAGGGGCGAGCGCGCACTCGTGCGAAGGTAGGGAAGTTGAGAAACTGGGATGCTCGCATATTCGATCAAGGCCTGGGTGCGAAAGAAGGAATCGATGGAGGCGGAGATGGGGTCGGCCGCGACATTCGAGTTGAAGGGGATGGGCGCAGTTGAGGGGCGAGCTATTTGACGTCTCGAGGGTGGAGCACCTGTGGCGAATGCGATATGATGAGAGATGGTCTGGGTTGGCGTGCGCATGGAGGTTGGAGGGATCACGAGTTTTGGGTTCGGCTATTGCAAGCTTGTTTGGGAAGAAGGTGACTTAAAAATATAATTATGGTTTTAATTATGTAATTAGTTTTTAATTTCCTTAATTTAAGATTTAATGGTTGTATATATAAATCGGAAAAACCTATAAATCATGTAATTTTTGCATTTAAGCTTGAAATCGCGCGAAACGAGCAGCATCAGAATCGTATCAAAGAATATCACGCATAATATTGGTTTGGGGTTGTTTCGGAGTCAGTTGGGATCTTAGAAAAATCAAAATCTAGATGTTCGACAAAATAAAAATCAAGGTGAGAAAAATTCTCACTCATTTGGATTATCAGGTTAGTTTTAAAAATAGTTTGTAACAACCCGATATTTTCAACCATTCGCATCCACACATGTCGGACTTGAATTGCTAAAAATACCGCGTTGTAAATAAAATTTGGCAAATCTTAGAATATACAATAAATAAATAATCACATATCACAGACACAGAGTAAAATAATGCAGAGGAAGTAAAAGAAATAGTAGTTCATGAAGCTACTATATAAATATATCAGAGTTACATAAGATATAACAGAAGAAATAGAATACAACAAAAGTCTCAATATAATAACCAAGTACAAGCTGAGTAGAACAACGGAATTGAAATAGATAGGACATGACAAGCAGATAATCTCCAGCGATTCAAATCTCCAAGAGAGTGGAAATCCAAATCTGTGAATAACTCAGGCTGACCCGAGCGTAAAGCAAAACACAAAACACTCGAGTCAGGACAATATATACTTATATAATGTAAACCAACTCAAGTGAACTGTAATAAAGGTACAAGTGACTTAAAGAATGCTTGGGATCGCCCATTCTTTAAGGATCCGTTAAACTATTTACTATGTAGTAATATACGCTATATACAGTAGTGTCTAATTAGTAAAGTATAATCATATAGAAAATAGCGTTAAGGGGATGGTGAACCTTAACGCGGTCGGATCTTTAAACCAAAATCGTAGTGTGCTCGATATAGTAGATGATACGGCACACAAGGCAATGCCAGGGTAGATATACCAATTATGCATCCGGACTGGTGGTGACGCATAGCAGCCACTACCGCCCACCTCGAACAACACTCCCAAATCAAGGGTGCGCACCAAATCAATCACAAGTAATAGAATGGTATCGAAGAAGTGTGTCCGATAAGAGGTGCTACCTCCTTGGTCCGTCAACCGCTCCTGTTTTAGCCACCTTATGCCAACTCACGGGAGTTGGGTCCACGTATATACCTTAGGATCATCGCCACCATCCTACTTCATTCTGGAAACTCCACCGCGTACATAGTTGTCAAAGTGGTTTTCGGTATCGACAGAGAGTATGTCCATATCCGATCCCGGTCTCTTTAACAACCAATCGTTATTATAACCCGTGGTTATAATTTAAAAACAGCTTATACTTCAAAATAGAATATCATTTCAAATCCAAATCTTTATCAAAAATAAGGATTAAGTTAATTCCAAACCATTTCAATATTTTTAAAATATCATATCATTTCAAAACTTCATTTCAAATCATTTCAATATATCAAAATATCATATCTTTCCAAAACTTCATTTCAAATCATTTTAAAATACCAAAATATCATTTGAGTTCAAATCTAAATATTTAACTTTAAATACTTTTTAAATTGAAAGATATCATTCATTTATTATCATTTCAAGTCACCTTTTAAATAGTTTATATTTCAATCAAAATAATTCATTTAAACCATTTAAAAGTGAAATTATTATACTTCAAATCAAGTATTAAAATTTCCAAAGTTTCAATTCAATCATTTATTTCAATTAAATTTCCATAGACCATTTCAAATATTATAAATTTCAAATATAGATTTAATCCACAAAATAACTATTCAAATTATAAAATAATTCCAAAGCTTTATTATTTATATTTCATAAGTCTAATATCTTTAAATAGATTCAAATTACAAGTAAACCAAATATTTTTCATACTAATATAACTTTAATTATTTATTCCAAGATTTAATATCATTTCAAATTCATTTCAAAATATCAAATTATCATTTCAAAACATCATCTATTTAATTTAAATTTAAATACCATTTAATCATATTTCAAAATAGTTGTATTTCCTAAATCAAGTATCCCATTTAAATCATTTAAAGTCAATTCATTATATTTAATAATTAAATATTTAATTTCCAAAATTTAATCTTTTTTCAAAGATCATTTATTCATTTTAATTTATTAAACAAAGAAAATTCAACTTTCACAGCACTTAGAAAATGCTACGAAATGTTATGTTTTAAAATAGTTCATTAGCAAAAGACAGCATTTAAATGCTGTAATAGGTTTCTTTTAATTTCAAGTAAACTTTGGTTAAATTAAACAACTATAGCACTTACAAGGTGCTATAATAACCTTTAGTTCTAATTAGCCTTTCAGTTCATTTAAAATAACTACAACATTTTAGAAATGCTGTAATATTTTTTACATTACATTTCAAAAATGCTGTCAAATCAAATTCAGATTTTTAATTACGATTTCACAAACATTTAACTTTTAATATAAATCATTTTAATTTATAAAATCATATATTTTCGCATTTTAAAAACAATCATTTAAATACCTTTATTTCTATGATTTTATAAAGTCAAATTTCCATACAAAGATCAAATTAAATAACAATTAAATTTTCATTTCTTTAATTAAATTCTTAACTTAACAACTAAGTTTAAATTTCCAAAATATAACTTATTTCCATTTATTTTACTTAATTAAAATTTCACTTTTAAACAAATTTCACAAAAATACAATTTAAGTTATATTTCCAAATTCAGCTTAAATATTCATTTATTTCATATTTTAAGTTATACAAAATCATTAACACTTTATAAAATCATTATTTCTTAACAAAATCATTAAATTCATTTTTAAATCAAATTTGTCATATATTCTTACTTTACATAAATTCCATTTATAAACAAGATCATAAATTCCAAAATTAACTTATATTTCAAATTCTACTTCACCATTTACTTAATCCACTTATTTAATTTGTAGAAAATCACAATTATTTTATAGAAATAATTTTAATAAAGTTTAAATCAAAATATCATAATATTTACATTTTTAAAATATTTAAAAATAATTTCAGAAAAATATATAAACCACGGGTCTGTATATAATTTTCTAGCCTAGGTCAAGTGATACGGATATGTATCATTTCAATCCGCAGTTTACAAAGAAAAACTGGGTTTTATCATTTCAAACCCGCAATCCCAAGTTAAATATAAAATAAATAAAAAGTCGCTCAGGCTTATCATTTCAGCCCATAACAATCTATCCCTATTCTAAAGTCCGTTCGGGTATGTATCATTTCAACCCATAGTGATTTCTATACTAATAGGGAACTTGCAGTGTGATAAACATATATAAATGAACAGTTAATAACATATAAAAATAACAGATGATATGATAGGTAAATAAATTTAACATCATAAATAAATGATCACAGGCAGTTATAACATCACATAATAGTTCTACACATTCAAATGGTGTCAATTCACATTTGTATAAGTATAAATGTCTGGTGAGATTTACTCACCTCTAATTGCTGAAGATTTCAAAACCAAAGGCACAACAGAAAACAAAGCACGATGACACGATTATGGACTTGAGTGGAGAGCGAATCCAAGCTACAACTCTTGTGTACAACCCAAAACAAACAATCAAAACAACATAATTCAATACACTTTAAAACTCAATAACTTTGAAATAAAAAGAGATACGAATACACAGTCTTTTGCCTTGTGTGATGACCCGGTATTTTGACATCATTATTTTAATAAATATTTAATCTAATTAAATAAAATGTAAACTTATCGTCTTAAAAAAAAATAGGGCCTTTGGGAATATTTGCCATTGTTTATTTGGATTGTATTTTGAAAGGGAATTTGATTTGTAAATTTAAATTAACCCTCTTAATAATATTTATAGTAAAATTTATGTTATTTAATTAAGTTAAAAGTTCCATATTATTAATATTTAATATAATATATTTATAAATGAACTCTTGATAATAATGTTGAAATTTAAGTAATCCTATCAATATTGAATATGAATATAAAATATAGGATATGAATAGAAATATAAAATATATAAATGCGAATATAGGTTATAAATCAAATATTTGAAAGTTAAACTCTAAATAAAAATAAAACTAAGAAGTTATTCTAACAACAACTTATACGATTTGAAATAAAATAGATCTTATAAATATTGACATAAGTATAAGAATAAATAATTAGTAGGGTAAGTATTTGATAGCTTAAGAAAATTTTTATAACCTTGACTAAATCAACTTTTATATCAAGTACGAAAGCAAAGTAATATGTAGCCTGTAAGTTTAGATATGCAGGCAAGTAAGGGCAAGGAAATTTTTTACAAACAAGGTAAAATAAAACAAATTTGTATCTATGTACATAAAGTACCTTTGCATTTAATGATAGCACAACTTTGGTCAATTCGAATTGTTCAAAAAAATCAACTCAGCCTCCACATATCTTGCCTGATAAGCCAAAGAGAAATAAAAATCTCTGATAAAAAAATTAAAAATCTTGTACCAAGTTAATACCTGTCCTTGTAAAACTCTCCTCTACATATATCTTCCTTATTTCTTTTCGTTCATTTAAAAAAAAAAATAGCAAACCTGAACAACTAAAAGAGGAAGTATACTTCTACAACAAAGCAAATAACAGCAGCTACATCTATTATCATCAACAAAACAAGAACTGGGAAGCAAGGTCAAAGTTGTGTTTTCTTTAAAACCAAAAGCTTTATTCTCTATCCACAATTTTAGGTGAGTAAACTAACCCAGATTCTTCTTTTCTTTATATAACTGTGAGTAACATTTTTCTTAAAAGCTTTGGTATAAATTCAGTTGCTTGTGAATCTCTGAAGCTAAGAATATTTGTATATATATAAATTTTCTATGATTATGTGAATGATGGATGTGTGCATGCCTGTAAACACCTAGGGCCTCTCTGTTCCAGTTCAAAAATTCAAGTTTTGATTTGAATTCATGATCTCTTGATCCAATAGTTGTTAAGAAGTAGGGATTCAAACCAAATTTGCATGTTTAATCATGAAGTAAAGTGTAGAATTTTATTTAAATAAAACTAAAATGGAAATTGCTCTGGAAATTTAGTAGAACAGGTAAGTATTAACTTTGTTTAAATTTCAAAATATTCTGATTCGTTGATTCCGGGTTATAAACTAAAGTCTTAAACAAAATCATGATTTTTAAAAGAGTAATCACAATTTTTAGGTTGGTTCTGAATGTGCAGTTTAAGTTTGATCGAATTAGGTGTTTTGAGTTGCCTCTGGCAATTAAGTTGATCGAATTAGGTGTTTTGAGTTGCCTCTGGCAATTAAGTTGATCAGAAGGCTTGTGGTTGTTCCTGGGAATGGAGGGATGATCAGAGATTAAGGGAAAAATGTCAGGTCGGCGTTTCAAGCACTATGGCGGCGATGGGAGACCGGTGATGTCTGTAGCCCTAGTTTAAGTATGGTCAAGATATTGGGTTGCCTCGACTCCTCTGGTGCATCGAGTTCAACAGAACTCTTGGGATCGATCGCTGGGGCATTGACGAAGGCTTGGCCGGAGGTGTTGACATGCCAGCGATTGGAGGGGCGAAGTATGAGGGGTTTCAGTATCGAGTTCTCGCTCCAGGTTTATGTCGTATGCTCAATTTTGATTTTGGGGGGAGTCTGATTTTCTGATGATCGGAATAGGGTTAGAGGGTGGTTACCGATGTGAAGAAATCGTCGTAGTTGACCGGAGTCGGTTGTGTTGATGGTGCATGTGCACGGATGCCACCGCTGTACCTGACGAAGTTTGGGAAGGAGGGGAACTCGGGTTTCTCGAGTTGCTTTTGTGTGTGACCGAAGTTTTCAATGTTTGACTCGAGTAATGTCTCGAGTTGAATGTGAGTAAGGTATGGGTTACAGGTTATAGCCTGCCTGTTTTTTTTTATTTCAAACTGGAAGAAAAGAAACTGGAAGCAAGATTTAAACCAGATGGAATCAATTCTATGGTATGGATTCAAAATTAAATTTGAATCCTGGTTGGAATAGATAATTAAATAAAATGTAGAATGTTAAAACTCTATTGAAGATGAATTTGAATTCATTTTAAACCTTATATTCGAAATGAGATTTAAAGTAAACCCAAAAGGTAAAATGTTTCAATGTTTCTTAAAGCAAATTTGGTCATAAACAAGACAACATTTTATCTTAAAGATAATTAAGATATAATGTTTTGTGATTCATTAGATTATTAGGTAAGTAAAATGGTTAATTAATTAATTTAATTGATTAATGATTTGAATTAATTAATTAAGTTATTTAAATTTATTACCTAGGGCTTAAGTAAATTAATTAAAGATTAAATAAATTTGTAATTAACAATGGTTAATCCTAATTTAATTACTTAAGTAAAGAAATTAAAGAATTGTTAATAGTTAATGAAGATCATTAACATGAGATTATTTAAATATTTAATTAATGTAATTATTGATGAATAATTACTTAGTGAAGTAATTAAGATGGGTAATTATTGGATGTGATAAATTGAAGGATGTAAGAGGTTCGGAATTTATTACTTGAAGAAATCAATATGAAGGATGATTACTTAGTGGAAGAAATTTATAATAAATTAGTGTAATTAAATCAAGAATAATTGATCAAGGAAGATTAATTAAGACAAAGGCTTATTGGATGGAAATTTTGTTTGAAATTTATTTATAAGCAGGATTTAAAAGTAATTTAAGTAATTGATCTAATTCAGGTGTAGTTAATTAAATAAATCAGAGATGGTATAGTTGATTTATCTTCTTTATAAATGGTTGAATGATATTTTGTGCCCTAGATTTGTTGAAATCTCTGATATGTGATGTGGAATGCTATGTGATATAATATGTTGGGTAGACGGAGATAATGTAGTTATTTATCGATGATAAATTTCTATGTAAAAGTGACATTCAATATTTGAATTTTAAAAGTGTATTCAGTGAATAAATTGGGTTAAGTTGACAATGAATTCGAAGAGACCGGAGTCGGGTATTGGGAAATACCCGAAACCACTTCGATTCTTTATAGATTGACGTGTGAAATCAATAGGCTAATATGGAATGATTTAAGCAAATTGGGTCATTTAATCTAAGGTTTGGGTGCTTAGAAATTGATGAGTGAAATAAGTGATGTCTACACGAATTGTGAATTTGTAAAATTGATGCGAGTTACCCGGGTTTTCTTTTAAATTGGACTTAGTATTTCAAATTATATGGGTTTACTCACGCTGGTTTCCAGCCTGACCCGGGTGTTACTTTGATGTAATGCTCGGGTCAGACCGAGTGTTACAGATTTCCAGGTAAGGACGTTCTGGAACTCAGGAGGCGAGCCGGATGCAGGACGTATGGAGTGTTCCGCTATGACTATCATTTCTGTTTGTCTGAGACATATTTGATCTGTATATGTCCATTATTGGTGTAAATACTTATAACTCTGATGTAAATAAATGTAAATTGACAAATACAGTATTCTTTTATAAACTGTTATTATTTGATATTATATTTTATCCGCTGCGAATGTGAGGATCTGTGTTGTGTTTCTGTTTCTTCTCTTCTATCTCTTTCTTCTTTTTCATAACTACCTGGAATTTTCGGGTTCGAAATTTCCGGGTCGTTACACCTTGCCTTCTCTACTATTTGGCACGGCCTAGGGGTGTTATTTAGCTATGGTTTGAACAAGTTTGGCTCGGGTTTTGGTCATGTGTATGCACGGCCTAGGTAGTGGAATATGGTGGTGAAGTTTATATATGAAGATGTGAAGTGTTTTAAGGCAAATAGTGTGTTTTTTGGTCAAAACAAAGGCTCGACCTTGGGGTTATGGCTCGGCCTGGGTGCACCATGACTGGTCAGTGGTGGAAAGGGTTGTGTAGAGGTCAGGTCAGAGGAGTGGTGGCGGCTATGGTGATGGTTAGGGTGGTGGTTGAAGGATATGAACAAGTAGTGGTCAAATAGCATTTTTTTTGGCAATAGGTTGCATTTTTTAGGGGTTTGGTCACCATGGATGGCTCGGCCTTGGTCATGGTCTGGAGTATAGGTGGTGGTAATGGCTGGAAGGAAGTGTAGAGTGTGGTGGCCGTGGCTATGTAGGGGAGACCTATCAAAAAGCAAGGGAAGGCAAGGCAAAATTCATAGAAAATAAGAAGAAAAAGTAGAAAAAGGAAGTGAAGCCATTACCAAATCTCTCAAGCCATGAAAAATGAGGGGCTGAGGTATTTTTCACGTGAAAGATAATGAAAATACACAGCTAAGAAAAATATTGTACGGCCGAAAATGCACATAAATGAGGAGTTGAGAAAATGAAGAGTTTTGAAGGTGAAAAGCCTTAAGTTTTGTAACTTTTTAAACCTTTGACATTTCGTTTTTCTTTTTAATTTTATATAAACAAAATAAACTCAGAAATATTCTTTACAAACCGAAACTAAGTAAAAATATAATAAAAAAAATAATTAATTTTAAGGAAAATATAAAAAGAATGAAAGAAATTACTTTAAAATACAAAACAGTGTCCGGAAATTACAAATAAATCACTACTAGTCTTGGAAAAATATCCACTTCATTTAAAAATTATTATGAAGTGAAAATTTGAAATAAAATAATTTATTTATCATTTCCAAAATAAAATAAATAATTAAATTGGAGAAAAATAGAAAAAGGAATAAAAAAATTGTTTAAAAATAGCAAACAGGACATATAAATTACAAGAAAATTACCAATGGCTTTGGAAAATTATTTACTCCATTTTAAAAATATTATAAGACAAAATTTGAAATAAAAATGACTTTTAAAACATTTTCAAAGTGAATAAATAATTAAAATTTTATTATATAACTAAATTAAGAAAATAGCAAAGAAATGGAAACTAGGTTTTAAAATTAGAAAATAAATTCAATAAACTTTAGAAAAATTATACTATCACTTTAAAATTATTAAAAGATAAAAATATACATAAAATAATATATTAACACATATTAAAATAAAATATGACCAAGAAAAATATAATTTAAAATAGACAATATTGCTAAATACATCAGTTTACACACAATATTGAAATACACATAACTTTTACAGTTTAACTCCGTTTTCAACGAAACAAAAAGCAGTGTTCAAGTTATTACATCTATTTTCAAAAAAAAAGATAAATTTTAAGATTTTATATAATTTAAATTTGAAGTTTAAAAGCCAAAGATTGAACTGTTTGAACAGAATTTCACTTTTCAGTAAACTAACCAATTTATACTAGTTTGAAATTATAGTTCACATAATAATTAATATATATTTTTAAAAATGAAATGTTTGAAATCAAACAAGTTTAAAATAGTTTCAAAATAAAAATAAAGTCAAAATTTAAAATATAGGCCAAATTCTAGGGTTGTTAAACTCTCCCCCACTCAAAACTTTTCGTCCCCGAAAAGGAATGAGGTACGAGAAACACAGGAAAAATAAAATTGAAATGAGATTAAGACAGGATGACAAGGAGATTGAGATTATACCTGTCAACTATTGTTATAGGTAAGTTTAACAAGGTGGATGGCCAGCAAAGCTCAGATTAAAATAAGTGTAACGACCCGTAAATTTCAACTGTTTTAATAACGTAATTAGTTGAAATTTTGTAAAAATTTAAACGATAAAATTTTGAAATAAAAATTTGATATTTGGAATACGTCTAGTTAAACATAGCAACTGGTAAATTTTCGTCCGAAAATATGAAAGTTTATTTCGCGCGTAAATTCACTTCAATTTAATCAGTTAAAAAGCGATGAAAATAAATGTTTCCGAAAACTAAATATTTTTACATAGAAAAATTCTAAACCATCTTCTGAGCAAGATGTCAGTTTGTAGTTTTTCCAAATTCGGACATCTTTGGCTCCGTCGATCTTATTTTTCACCGTTTTTCTTGCATTTTCCGCTATTAGGAAATTCAAATTTTTATGATTCGATCATACACTGATATCTGTATACCATTTTTGATCGTCTCGTAGTGTTGATTTCCGCAGTATATTCATATCCGTGTTTCAGTGCCCGATACGTGACAAAACCGTAAAACGGTTAACCGGATCGGTACACATTTCTGAACCTTTTGGTTTCAATGTCTATTCAATTTTCAACGTTTAAATCAAAGTGTCGCCGGCTATTAACAATTTCTGAAATCCAACTTTAGAATTTTTCTATTCCCCATTGCAATTTATTACATTTTTTTTTCGTTCTTCTACCCTTCAATTTATTATTGTTGTCTGTTCGTTCATTTCTTGGGATTCTTCGTTTCTTACCTATTCTTTATTTTATAACGTTATGTATTTCATTCCTTACTGTAACTTTACCAACTCATTTTCTCCTCCTCCTTTCTATTTTCTTCTCCACTTCAGATCCACTCGAGCACCTTGCTCCAACCTCGGAACCATGCAACCTACACGAACAACTCACCTACGAACCCCATGCGAACTGCTCCGCTCTCCCTACAACTCACCATGGCCCCACCCAAGCAGCACCTAGTCGACCACAGTCTTCCAGTCCATCGCCATCTAAGTTCTGACCAGCCCACACCCGCCGTCCCTCCCCTTTGCAACACCATCGCCTCCTCCCGCATCCATCTGCCGAAGTGACAGAAGCACCCAGATCTCCACCTTTTCCCACCGATCTCGTCTTCACCTAATCTCGACCATGCCTTCAAACCCTCAACAGTCAAGCCTTAAACCCCAAGTAACCCGGCTCCGCTTATCTCCATCAGCCTCCGCATGCTCTGTCTCCAATCATTGATCTCACTAACAGCCCTCGGCATCGCACTCAGTCATCCACCATGCCCGCGCACCCAGCCGCCTTTTGGCGAACTCCAACACCGCCTAGACCCTCCGCCTCTCTCCCTCTCGCCTGACTCACATCCCCGATGTGAGCAACATTCCGCTCATTTTCCAGTACCACATTTGACTCTCCCCTGCAGCCAAGGCTTTGAAAATTTTGCTGCTCATCATCTTCCAGTTTGCAAACTATTTGACACTAGCTTTCTCTTCGACTAGCATACATGCGGCATGCGTGTGTGGTCCCTTGGAACTTATAGGTAAATGTTTATATATATATATTACTTATATATATATTAAAATTTACACTTGATATTTTTGAAGATAATGGGTTACATATATTTGTATATCATACAAATTATATAATGGATTATATTACATATGTAAGTTATATATTGATATGCGAGTAAGCTGAATATATATATTTCTTCTGTTTTATTTGTATGCTAATCTCTGATTCTTATAATAGTTTATACTCTTTATACTTTGTACGTTTATATAAACAAGTCATATATTGGTTCTAAATTTACTTTCTTTATATATAAATATCAATTGTTTTATTGGCATGACTTGTCCCTGTTGGTTGGATTTGAAATGTGATTTTGTATACAAACCATAGATGTGCCTGTACACTACTAAAGTAGGCATGCTACTATATATATATTACATTATGTTAGTTTAGACAATGGGCACATGTTGAATTTTTACAGCACTATATATGTTTAAGTCTATAAGAAGAAGTACTATATATATTACACTACTGGGTTTGAGAACTGATTCCTATACTGTACATTTGGTATACATTTGTTGGTTTTTCAAATTTATATATGGAAATTTTGGTTTATGGGATTGAATTTAATATAAATTTGAAAATATATGTTTAGATTTATCTTTGAATATATATCTAAGTATTGATTCTAAACATAATAATGAATATATTTAAATATATGAGCATGGCTTTACACGTTGCCTGCATATAATATATAGAATTTTATATCATTTGTTTTAAAAAAAAGTACATATATAAAAATAAAATAAAATGTATAAGTGGATTAATATAAAAAGGTTGAACACTCTGTTATATATAAAGTGTTGATTTGAAAATGTTATAGGTACATAAGTTATATAAGTCACTAGTATCTGCCAGTTATATAAAATATTGTTTGTTTCAAAATATAATGTATATATGTTGGTTTATATGTGCGTTTTAGTTAAACTATAATTTTTGAAAACGTATGTAAATATAATTTTAATGAGCTTCAAAATTTATATTGTTTAAAGAAAATAATATATTAGGATAATATATGTTTTGTTTCGGTCTACTTTAAGTAGTTTCTGATCTATTTTCATCGATCTCTATTTATCAGCCCTATCCGTCCAATTCGTGCCAACCTTGTTCGTTTGGAGATCCGTGTCTGGATTCGTAGCCCATTTTCCTTGTCAAAACTTTTCTAGCCTCGAAAGGTGAGCACTCACTCACGATTAACGTTTTATTTATTAAATTTGATTTCAATTGAAACGACAATTGAAATATGCTGATGTTAGTTAGTTACACTATTATATATGCTATTATCTGTATCAGTTCATCTATGACATCTAACACCATTATCTATTAATTATTTATGCGATGATAATACAGTTTGGCTGATAATTGATTGATTGTTGATGTTTATATTGGACGTTAAATTGTTAATGTTAAAATGATAAATAGTATGCAATTGAAATTGATATAAGGATAGTTAAATGTTAAATTTGATTAATTGACATTTGTATAATATGACCCATTTAACTGTCAAAATTTATTGACACGTAGGATTTGTTTAATTACATCTTGAACCACTGAATGTATGTTGTTAAATTGATGATGTATGAAATTGTAATAGATGAGAAGTGAAAACCGTAATGTAATAATCTTTAATCTATATGAAATGATAGTGTAGATTCTAGAAATAATTATATTAATTTGCACAAACAACAATGCGAATTAATACGGTTATTTCGGGATTATTTGAATTGATTATTGGATTGATATTGGTTGTTGTTATTGCTTGTTTATTTACTTTGACACCATCCCAGTTATCACACTGCAAGTTCCCTTTGTTATGCTTTGATTTTGAATTGAATTGGAATCGGGTTGAAATGATAAATACCCAAAATTGAACTTTGACCTAGGATAGAAAATTTAATAAAACCCGATTGGTCAAAATTTTGATTTAAAAATAAAATGAAGATTTTATAAATAATATGGTTTTGAAATGAAGTTGAAATTTGAATTTTTATTAAAGGAAAATGTTAATATTTAATAATTTGAAACAAAATATTAATAATGTAATTGATGAAAGAATGTTGTTTAATTTGAGAAATTATTGAATTAAGTTTGAAATTATAATATAGTTTGAAATTATTAAACTTTGAAATGATTTAATAATTAAGTTTGAAATTTAATTAAGTTTGAAATTATTAAACTTTGAAATGATTTAATAATTAAGTTTTGAATTATTTAATAATTAAATAAGATTGAATTATTTAATAAGTAAAATTGAACTTTTGAATAAGTAAATTTTTCTTCGTAAATAATTGAAATTGAATTTCTTTATTAATTAAGTTTTGGAAAATTATTTAAGTAAGTAAATTAGTGAAATTGAATTTCTTTATCAAGAAATAAAATGTGATTTATTGAAATCAATGTAAGACTTGAAATTTAAAGAATTTAATTTGACGAATTTAATTTAATTCAAATTGTAAGTTTTGAAATAAGGAAGTTGAATCTAAATAATGGATTTAATGAATTGGAAATTTATTAGAAATTGTTTTGAATGGAAAATTTACTAAATGAATATTGAATGAAATTGATAAATGAAGTTAAATTGATTTGAATGTTAAATTAAATTAATTTAAATGATTTTGGAATGAAACTGATATACAAATTTGAATCAATATTTGAATTGTTTTACATGATGTGAAATTGAATTTTAAGATTGTGAAATGGTAATTTGGAAGTTTTGAAACGTAAATTTTGGAAATGGATTTCGAAAGACAAATGAAATGTTGATTTATGAATTGAAATTGAATTTGATTTGGTTTTGAAATAAATAAACGACCAATCGGTGAAATAATTTCGAAGGTTATTAAAGAGACCATAATCGGTTATGGATATACTCTCTATCTAAATCGGAAAATACATTAATAACTATACTCGAAGTGATGATCCAGAATGAAGTGGTTGGAATGATGTACGTGATGACTGAAGAAAGAGAACGATGATGGATAGCCTCGACACTTGTGTCAAATTGGAAATGACTAAAACAGGAGCCATGCCGGGCCAATGGAGGATTAGCTACCTCAAGTGGACACACTTCTTCGAACTACTCATTACTTGTTGTCGATTGGTGCACCCTTGATTTTGGGAGTGTTGTTTCACGGTGTTACGGGCGCTGCGGCGTTGCGTTCTCACTAGTCCGGATCAGGCAAACGGTAGTATCACTACCTTGGGTATTGCCTCATGTGCCTTGTCATACTTGTATCCCTTTATTCGCGACCACTACGATTTGTTTTGTACCTTTAGTATATGGATTGCCCTCTGGTGACTTCCGGTTTTGGGGAAACTACGGTCTTGTATATGATTTTGGGAATAAAAATGTGTTAAGGGTGGAATGGGCCATGACTTAACAATATTTTGATATCTTATTATTACTGATAGACATTATCTACTTATCGTACACTACTACATAGTAGATAGTTTAACGGATCCTTAAAGGATGGTTATTCCAAACATCCTTTGAGTTACTTGTATTTCAATTGCTATTTCACTTGAGTTGGATTTATTGATATAAGAATGTTAATCCTAACTCGAGTGTTTTGTGTTTTGCTTTACGCTCGGGTCAGACTGAGTCTACCAGTATTCGAGACTCACCTTTGAAGTTGGAGCTTGCTTGAAGATCAAGCCATCTATTCTGCTTCCAGTATTCGATGATTCCAGTGATGTATTCTGATTTGTATCTGATGTATCGTATTACTCTTCCGTTGTATCTGGTTTAACTCTGATGTAACTTATACATTTATATTGTAGCTTCATGAACTACTATCTCTTTTATTTCCGCTGCACTTATTACTCTGTGTCTGTGATCTGTGATTATTTATTTACTGTATATGTTCAGTTTTGCCAATTTAAATTAACAACGCGGTATTTTGAGCAATTCAATTCCGGCATGAGTGTCTACCTATACACTTATAATGGATGCGAATGGTCCAAAATATCGGGTCGTTACAGTTGGTATCAGAGCTTTGGTAGCTCTAGGCAAAACTTAACATATAGGGTAAATGCATTTACAGAATCACTCTCATTCGAGTTTCGATCTCTTCTTTTGACTCAATTCCTTTGAATTTTGGAACGTTCCCTCGGTTCCGAAATTCATTCGTGTCCTTCACTATTTGTCTTCTTTCGATTCTGGAGCACCCCATAACTCCATTTTGAATGATATCTATAATAGATCGGCGGTCTCGCCAATCTTCGAATGATTCGTAAAGGAGCAAAACTCCTTTATAATAGGCATCGATTTACTGGAGATTTCTGTATCCTCGGCTTACGATGCTATCTATTCCCTGCTATATCTGAATTCCATCTCTTGAGATCGAGTGTTGATTTACCTCGGAATTCAGCATCGATCTTATTCTTGAAGTTACGGACGACCCAGTTAAGGTTGCCCGTGAATTAAATAAACTTATCCATCTCCCGATTGTGGTAATTGAATTATTTTATCTTCTGTTTCAAACTTCTTTTCGAATCAAAATTCTCTTTGATTTGATTTCCATCAAATTTGAATTACTATACATGTTTTGAAATCTATTCTTGCATCGTCGAGCGAGGAATTGTATTTGTAAAATTATATTTAAAATGTTTTAAAAATATATTGTGTTGTTTGAGTTGTTGATGTTGATTTGGATTTTCGATCGATTCGTCTGATCAACGATATCGATAGGATTTCTAAAACACTTTAACAGAGCAAACCGACACAATGTTGTTTTCAAATTTGGTAAACAAAATAGTTTTGGATTATTATATTATATATAAATATAAGTTTTTTGAAATTAAATTGTCAATGAATTAGTTGTCCAAAAATGATAATATTTGATTTTCATTTACTGTTTTATAAACCACTGACTATTGCATGATATGAATAAATGAATTTATAAAACTTGGATATAATTTGATTTGGAATCTGAAATGAATTTAAATCAAGAATGGGAGAATTTAATTTCCGGTGTTTTCAAACTTTGGGTTTAAATTTTAAAATGCATATTATAAAAGAAATTTCAAATAGAAACCATTTTCAAAGAATTTTAAATATGGAAATCAGTGCTCTTCTCTTTGTCGCTGGAAAATAATTTCGGTGATGGCTGCCGCATCATTGACATTCATTTTCGAGTTTCGAAGTGGAGATACTATTCTGTAGCTTTGCTACGGTTTTGTTTTGAAAAATATTTTGATTTGAATTTCTTCAGTATAATTCGATTTATATATTTATACGGGTATCTTATTTTAAAATTTAATTTGATTTGATATAAATATATTATATATATCTCTAAATCGTTTAAAGTTAATCGGAAATCTAATTCTTAAATTTTGTTAAAGGATGATTTTAATTATAAATAAAACCAAAATTTGGAATAAATATTTAAACTTGAATAATTTAATTGGGAAAATTTTATTTGTCTATTGTTCAACTGCATTCTAATAACTTACCTAAATTATTCAGAAGTAAAATGTAATTGAATAATATATAAGATAAATTGAATTTATAAATAAAATATGAGTGTTTATAATAAATGCTATACACTAAATTTTGATTATAAAGATGTTAATAGAGTTAGATAGGATAATAAGTAAACTCAGTTAATAATGAAAAAATTTATTTTGCAAGAATTAATAAATTTAAATTTGATCAACATATGAAAATACCTTGAATTTAAAAGAAATTAATAGATGTAAATTAATTTAAATCGAAACTATTATGTTTTAAATTAATTTATATGGGTTAAATATATGTGAGTAGATATATTAAGTAGAATAAATTTAACAATAATTTGGAATAAAGAAGAATTTAAATTGTTGAAAATAAAATATGATTATAATAAAAGATT
The DNA here is from genome assembly GCA_030737815.1 of Allium fistulosum. NCBI lineage: Eukaryota > Viridiplantae > Streptophyta > Magnoliopsida > Asparagales > Amaryllidaceae > Allium > Allium fistulosum. Next base: position 261,680,229 of record CM060904.1, on the reverse strand, counting down.
ATTCAAATTTATGGTTTTAGAAATTGTAAATTGAAGAAAATGGGATAATAAGATAATAAATTTAGAAATAGTTGAGATTGATTTTAGTGAAATCAAATGGATTAAATCAATTATTGCATATCAATTAATTTAAATTTGAATTTATATGGTTTAAATTAATTATTATTTTGTATTTCAAATCTGCTTTCTTTCTGGTTGTTTCTATTCTCCTACCTCGTTCCTTTTCGGGGACGAAAAGTTTTGAGTGGGGGAGAGTGTAACGACCTGTAAATTTAAACTGTTTTAATAACGTAATTAGTTGAAATTTTGTAAAAATTTAAACGATAAAATTTTGAAATAAAAATTTGATATTTGGAATACGTCTAGTTAAACATAGCAACTGGTAAAATTTCGTCCGAAAATACGAAAGTTTATTTCGCGCGTAAATTCACTTCAATTTAATCAGTTAAAAGGCGATGAAAATAAATGTTTCCAAAAACTAAATATTTTTACATAGAAAAATTCTAAACCATCTTCTGAGCAAGATGTCAGTTTGTAGTATTTCCAAATTCGGACATCTTTGGCTCCGTCGATCTTATTTTTCAGCGTTTTTCATGCATTTTCCGCAATTAGGAAATTCGAATTTTTATGATTCGATCATACACTGATATCTGTATACCATTTTTGATCGTCTCGTAGTGCTGATTTCCACAGTATATTCATATCCGTGTTTCAGTGCCCGATACGTGACAAAACCGTAAAACGGTTAACCGGATCGGTACACGTTTCTGAACCTTTTGGTTTCAATGTCTATTCAATTTTCAACGTTTAAATCAAAGTGTCGCCGGCTATTAACAATTTCTGAAATCCAACTTTAGACTTTTTCTATTCCCCATTGCAATTTATTACATTTTTTTTTCGTTCCTCTACCCTTCAATTTATTATTGTTGTCTGTTCGTTCATTTCTTGGGATTCTTCGTTTCTTACCTATTCTTTATTTTATAACGTTATGTATTTCATTCCTTACTGTAACTTTACCAACTCATTTTCTCCTCCTCCTTTCTATTTTCTTCTCCACTTCAGATCCACTCGAGCACCTTGCTCCAACCTCGGAACCATGCAACCTACACGAACAACTCACCTACGAACCCAATGCGAAATGCTCCGCTCTCCCTACAGCTCACCATGGCCCCACCCAAGCAGCACCTAGTCGACCACAGTCTTCCAGTCCATCGCCATCTAAGTTCTGACTAGCCCACACCCGCCGTCCCTCCCCTTTGCAACATCATCGCCTCCTCCCGCATCCATCTGCCGAAGTGACAGAAGCACCCAGATCTCCACCTTTTCCCACCGATCTCGTCTTCACCCAAGCTCGACCATGCCTTCAAACCCTTAACAGTCAAGCCTTAAACCCCAAGAAACCCGGCTCCGCTTATCTCCATCAGCCTCCGCATGCTCTGTCTCCCATCATTGATCTCACTAACAGCCCTCGGCATCGCACTCAGTCATCCACCATGCCCGCGCGCCCAGCCGCCTTTTGGCGAACTCCACCACCGCCTAGACCCTCCGCCTCTCCCCCTCTCGCCTGACTCACATCCCCGACGTGAGCAATATTTCGCTAATTTTCTAGTACCACCTTCGACTCTCCCCTGCAGCCAAGGCTTTGAAAATTTTACTGCTCATCATCTTCCAGTTTGCAAACTATTTGACACTAGCTTTCTCTTCGACTAGCATACATGCGGCATGCGTGTGTGGTCCCTTGGAAATTATAGGTAAATGTTTATATATATATATATTACTTATATATATATATATATTAAAATTTACACTTGATATTTTTGAAGATAATGGGTTACATATATTTGTATATCATACAAATTATATAATGGATTATATTACATATGTAAGTTATATATTGATATGCGAGTAAGCTGAATATATATATTTCTTCTGTTTTATTTGTATGCTAATCTCTGATTCTTATAATAGTTTATACTCTTTATACTTTGTACGTTTATATAAACAAGTCATATATTGGTTCTAAATTTACTTTCTTTATATATAAATATCAATTGTTTTATTGGCATGACTTGTCCCTGTTGGTTGGATTTGAAAAGTGATTTTGTATACAAACCATAGATGTGCCTATACACTACTAAAGTAGGCATGCTACTATATATATTACATTGTGTTAGTTTAGACAATGGGCACATGTTGAATTTTTACAGCACTATATATGTTTAAGTCTATAAGAAGAAGTACTATATATATTATACTACTGGGTTTGAGAACTGATTCCTATACTGTACATTTGGTATACATTTGTTGGTTTTTCAAATTTATATATGTAAATTTTGGTTTATGGGATTGAATTTAATATAAATTTGAAAATATATGTTTAGATTTATCTTTGAATATATATATCTAAGTATTGATTCTAAACATAATAATGAATATATTTAAATATATGAGCATGGCTTTACACGTTGCCTGCATATAATATATAGAATTTTATATCATTTGTTTTAAAAAAAAGTACATATATAAAAATAAAATAAAATGTATAAGTGGATTAATATAAAAAGGTTGAACACTCTGTTATATATAAAGTGTTGATTTAAAATGTTATAGGTACATAAGTTATATAAGTCACTAGTATCTACCAGTTATATAAAATATTGTTTGTTTCAAAATATAATGTATATATGTTGGTTTATATGTGCGTTTTAGTTAAACTGTAATTTTTGAAAACGTATGTAAATATAATTTTAATGAGCTTCAAAATTTATATTGTTTAAAGAAAATAATATATTAGGATAATATATGTTTTGTTTCGGTCTACTTTAAGTAGTTTCTGATCTATTTTCATCGATCTCTATTTATCAGCCCTATCCGTCCAATTCGTGCCAACCTTGTTCGTTTGGAGATCCGTGTCTGGATTCGTAGCCCATTTTCCTTGTCAAAACATTTCTAGCCTCGATAGGTGAGCACTCACTCACGATTAACGTTTTATTTATTAAATTTGATTTCAATTGAAACGACAATTGAAATATGCTGATGTTAGTTAGTTACACTATTATATATGCTATTATCTGTATCAGTTCATCTATGACATCTGACACCATTATCTGTTAATTATTTATGCGATGATAATACAGTTTGGCTGATAATTGATTGATTGTTGATGTTTATATTGGACGTTAAATTGTTAATGTTAAAATGGTAAATAGTATGCAATTGAAATTGATATAAGGATAGTTAAATGTTAAATTTGATTAATTGACATTTGTATAATATGACCCATTTAACTGTCAAAATTTATTGACACGTAGGATTTGTTTAATTACATCTTGAACCACTAAATGTATGTTGTTAAATTGATGATGTATGAAATTGTAATAGATGACAAGTGAAAACCGTAATGTAATAATCTTTAATCTACATGAAATGATAGTGTAGATTCTAGAAATAATTAAATTAATTTGCACAAACAACAATGCGAATTAATACGGTTATTTCGGGATTATTTGAATTGATTATTGGATTGATATTGGTTGTTGTTATTGCTTATTTATTTACTTTGACACCATCCCAGTTATCACACTGCAAATTCCCTTTGTTATGCTTTGATTTTGAATTGAATTGGAATCGGGTTGAAATAATAAATACCCAAAATTGAACTTTGACCTAGGATAGAAAATTTAATAAAACCCGATTGGTCAAAAATTTGATTTAAAAATAAAATGAAGATTTTATAAATAATATGGTTTTGAAATGAAGTTGAAATTTGAATTTTTATTAAAGGAAAATGTTAATATTTAATAATCTAAAACAAAATATTAACAATGTAATTGATGAAAGAATGTTGTTTAATTTGAGAAATTATTGAATTAAGTTTGAAATTATAATATAGTTTGAAATTATTAAACTTTGAAATGATTTAATAATTAAGTTTGAAATTTAATTAAGTTTGAAATTATTAAACTTTGAAATGATTTAATAATTAAGTTTTGAATTATTTAATAATTAAATAAGATTGAATTATTTAATAAGTAAAATTGAACTTTTGAATAAGTAAATTTTTCTTCGTAAATAATTGAAATTGAATTTCTTTATTAATTAAGTTTTGGAAAATTATTTAAGTAAGTAAATTAGTTAAATTGAATTTCTTTATCAAGAAATAAAATGTGATTTATTGAAATTAATGTAATACTTGAAATTTAAAGAATTTAATTTGACGAATTTAATTTAATTCAAATTGTAAGTTTTGAAATAAGGAAGTTGAATTTAAATAATGGATTTAATGAATTGGAAATTTATTAGAAATTGTTTTGAATGGAAAATTTACTAAATGAATATTGAATGAAATTGATAAATGAAGTTTAATTGATTTGAATGTTAAATTAAATTAATTTAAATGATTTCGGAATGAAACTGATATACGAATTTGAATCAATATTTGAATTGTTTTACATGATGTGAAATTGAATTTTAAGATTGTGAAATGGTAATTTGGAAGTTTTGAAAAGTAAATTTTGGAAATTGATTTCGAAAGACAAATGAAATGTTGATTTATGAATTGAAATTGAATTTGATTTGGTTTTGAAATAAATAAATGACCAATCGGTGAAATAATTTCGAAGGTTATTAAAGAGACCAAAATCGGTTATTATTACACTATTTTGATATCTTATTATTACTGATAGACATTATCTACTTATCGTACACTACTACATAGTAGATAGTTTAACGGATCCTTAAAGGATGGTTATTCCAAACATCCTTTGAGTTACTTGTATTTCAATTGCTATTTCACTTGAGTTGGATTTATTGATATAAGAATGTTAATCCTGACTCGAGTGTTTTGTGTTTTGCTTTACGCTCGGGTCAGACTGAGTGTACCAGTATTCGAGACTCACCTTTGAAGTTGGAGCTTGCTTGAAGATCCAGCCATCTATTCTGCTTCCAGTATTCAATGATTCCAGTGATGTATTCTGATTTGTATCTGATGTATCGTATTACTCTTCCGTTGTATCTGGTTTAACTCTGATGTAACTTATACATTTATATAGTAGCTTCATGAACTACTATCTCTTTTATTTCTGCTGTGTTAACGCTTAAAAGTGAACGCTAACACCCGGTGTGTGTAATTGAATCGTGAAAGCACCACCCGCGTGACGGGAACAGAATTTAAGCAGTAAAATGGCAGAAAAGCAGTAAAAGACAGCAATTTATAGTGGTTCGGCTCGAGATTAAGCCTACATCCACTTTGAATCTCTTTATTATTGAATTCGGTTACAGATCGATACAAATCTCTTATCAAAACAGTACAATTTGATCAAAAGAAACAATCTTGACTACTAGCTCAATCTTCGTCGATGAAATACGATGAATCCGTGTTGGATGTAAGGAATTTCTCTTGAAGCTTGTTGTAGCGTCTTGAATGTTTGAAGATCTTTGGTTGCTGGATGAATGGAGACTTCAACAGAGTAACCGTGCTTGAAGAAATGAATAGCCAAAAGTCCTCTTCATGTTGGAAGTGGTGGGGTATTTATAGGAGCTGATTTGGACTCTGGAAATTTTCCTAAGTCCTAAGTCGTAGCCGACTTAGTATAAGTCCCAGCTGACTTATGATAGGTCGCAGCCGGCTCATCAGTTTCAACACTTCCTTAGTAGTTCACCTCCTCTTTTGGTTTTATGCTTTAAGTCCTAAGTCGCCGAAGACTTAAGGTAAGTCGGTGACGAGGTAAAGGTGTATAAGGCGTTCTGAGATTGTACACGACTTAGTATAAGTCGTAGGTCAGCGACGACTTAAGAGATAGGTCGTAGGTCTTAAGTTGAAGACTTTTTTAGGTCGGAGCCCCTCCTTATCTCGCGAACTGCTAAGTCGGAGGCCTTTGTAACTTGCTAATCGGTTAAGTCAGACTACTCTTTAACTCGTACACTGTTAGGTCGGAGCATTTCTTAACTTGGAATCCTTCTTAACTCGGTCTTAGCTCTTGAGTCACAGATTACCTTAAGTCGTGACCTGTTGAGTCGGCACATATCTTAAGTCGGCAGGCTCCTAGGTCGGCACATATCTTAAGTCGGCAGGCTCCTAAGTCGTATACTTGTTAGGTCGGAATGTTCCTTAAGTCGTCTTCTGTTAAGTCGCGAATAAGAGGATTAACATTTGCCCATCGAAGTGTGTGCCTAGGTCATGGGTCATATACTTCGATTTTCTTGACCTGCTCTTTGATTAGGTCGGAAGCGGATTAACAGAGGTCTTAGGTCGGCAGCGTACAAGTCGACTCACCTTCCTGCGAATAAATAGTTGTGTCATCCTTCCTCTTCCTCACTCATTCTTCTTCTCGATTCAGCCATTGACGCAATTTAGAGCCCTCAGAGATAAATTCCATCCATTCAATCGTCGATCATCCTCCTGTTATACATCGTAAGTTGATCTGATCCGAGTTTATCCATGCCCACTGTCGACTCAATAAATCCCCAGTCTTCGACTTCCATTTGTTCTTAAATGCTGCGGTTCATTATGAATAAACCTTTCGACTGTTTCGCAATTTCCATTGATCACGTTGCAGTTGTGGTAGGGCAATAATACGTCAGATTCGCAGTAAATCCGAGGCGATTCGAATTGGCTTTTTCGAGTGATCCAATGGTGTAATGGAATTAGGATCGTCACTGACTGCGAGGTCATTGGGCTAACGAGTTAAAAGTTATGGAAGAAAGTGGGTTGATGTACTGACTTGGTCACGACTTAGCAATTTCACTGATTTAAGTCGGAACCGACTCAGCAATTTCATGTGTCCTAGGTTTTGAGTCGCCTCCGAGTTAGGACTTAGGATTTCCTGTCGCCTTGAACTAGTTTTTGCTTCTTTATCCGGCCAAGACTCGGGAACTACTAGCTTTGACCCATAGGGAATCTCTCTTAAGTCGTCACCGAGTTAGTACGTAGATTTTCGGCGACTAAGCAGATGACTTTTGACCTTTGCCTGGACTTTGAACTGTTGAACTATGAACTATGTTGCATGTATTTCTTCTTACAGATTGCTTCAATTTGCAAGTTAACAATCCTGTTTAACACAACATTCACAGAGTACTGGGACGAATATACTGTCACTGACTGCCCACATCGAATGACAGATTAGTTGGTAAAGAGAAAGTTAAATTGAATGAATATGAATGAGATGCTGTACAATAACCAATTCAAGTGAAGTATTAAAACAAAATCGTAACAGTTAAATGAAACTGATTTGTCTGTTTTAACACTGCACCTGAACATTAACAAGTTCTGAAATTCTGTAATCGATTGATTGTCAACTAATTTAATTCCAGTTATGCTTGTCTTTTATTTTCATTAGTTTTGCACAACACTCCACACTTTTTAGGAAACGTGCACCTTCACATTTGAACATTCAGCTGATTGTGTAGAATGTCTTCTCCACAAGAAGGAACAGAGCAAGTTGAAGATGCATTTCCAGTTGTTGTCCCGCTAAATGATCCTCCAAAAAGGACTCCTACCACTCTGAGCCATAAAGCCTTTCGTCAACTATGCACCCAGTTCGGCATTGCCGAAGCTGACGCTTTGCTTCCTGAAATAAATGATACTACTGATAGGCCGCCCAATGGCTTTGTCGCAGTTAACCGCCAAATGTGCTCGAGCGGAGCTATCCCCCCATTCAATGACTGCCTTCGAGAACTTCTTCTCCGACTATCTATCTCCCCTTTTCAATTACACCCTAATGGCTACGCCATCCTGCTGGGACTATGCGTGCTTTTTAGGAGAACGCTGGACCGCTTTCCTAGTTTCGGAGAAATTCGCTATCTGTGTACTTTTGCCAAAAATAAAGATCATCCTTCTATCATAGTCGTGAGGTGTGCTAGAAATCGTAAGTTGATCACCGGTCTCCCTGAAAGTGTTCATAGTTTCCTGAGCCCGTTTTTCTATGTTCGCTGTCCCCCGGGGTTTTATGCTATTTGGAGAGTAGGAAGTAAGATCACTTTCCTTTGTTTCTTATGTTCTTTCAAACTTACCGAAGTCCGAGTTATCAAGTGCTAACTTTGCCTTTTTTCCTTTTCAGCACTTCCTCCTCCTTCTAAAGATCCCGGTCACAAAGTGATTTTTGAGAGGCTTATGGCGGTGCCGATAGAGGAGAGGAGTATCCAGTTTCTATTAGATGATGAGCTTTTGCACCAATTTGGGCTTTTACATCCTTCCAGGTCGACTCGAATTCATGAAATTTCTAGTTCTGATGCAGAAACGTTAGCCGCTTCGGGCTCTCAAGCAGAGGCATTGAATGCCCCAGTTTCTGCAGAGGAAGTTGTATTAGAAACACCTGTCGTAGAGGCTGCTTTGATAAAATGTTCCGCATCCACCGATGTTGTAGGGTCAGTCAGTAAGTCGGCACTTGCCCCAATTATCGAAGAGGAAGAAAATCCTCGAATCACTGAAAAGTCAACCGATGTAGAAGTTGAAAAAGAAAACTTTGCCGGGCACCATGATGATGACACCTTCGATGGTTTAAGTGATATAATGATAACTTCCCGGGAGCTTTTTAAAGATGACATAACTAAAGTCACTTCTCCTGTAACAGAAGCAACATCTACTCTGCAGCAAACTTTGCCAGCTCAAGACTCAACTCCCGTTTCCCAATCTGCTATCACTCCCCAACCAAAGAGTGGTTTGTAGTTCGACGCGCGTAGTTTGCACATCACACCCACTTAGGATGCTTAGCACTTATATGAACTTAGCCCCCCTTAATTTGAAGATTTCTAAGACTTGTCTTTTCTTCAATTTCAGGCTCTAAAATGGGACGAACTGGCTCGTATTATGACAACTTTCGGCGCTACGGAGGGCGTGATTCTTACGATTATGGACGTTATCTTCCCTCCTACAAAGAATCTGACGAAGAGCGTGCAGCTAGAAAAGCTCAAGAAAGGCGTGCTTACGAAGAGCAGCAAAGAAGGAGAGACGATGACTCTCATAAAAGAAAATATCATGATGACAAAGGGAAGAAGCATGTTACCGATGACCCAAGTAAACGGGTTAAACTTGATGAGAAGAACGCGTCTGAAATTTCTGAGAAAACTGACGCTCCTATCCCTTCTGATACTCCGGCCGGCTCTCCTCCTCTAAAGAAGTCTGATATTCAAACAATCATTAACAGGCCACAATATCACGTTAAAGACGGCCCTCCAACGCTTCAGAGCCGATTTCCAAATTGGTGCCTAAAAGGAGTGCGCTTTGACTTGGATTTGGTTCCGATTGATAAGCAAGACATGCTTAAAAGTCTTGACGCGGTCAGGCTTAATATCGAGAGGATGTCGCAATGGCAGAAACTTGTCGACGAACTTCAAAGGGTCAACCACCTGAATCTTGAGGCGATGATGACCATGGAGAACGATAAATCAGAATGGGACAAATGGCGTAAGCAACATGATGCGGAGATGGCGAGCATTGCAGACGACAACGCAAAGCTTGCATCTGAAGTCAAGCGACTAAAGGAAGATCTGGCCTCATCTTCTGCATCGCACACTCAAAAGGAAGAAGTCTTTCAGAAGCAAGTGCGGGACGCACATGCTGCGCAAAGGGACGCCGAAATGAAGCTTGAAGCTGAGCAGCACATAACTGAGAAATATCGCACAGAAAATGCTGAGCTGCGGGGAACAATTGTGTCCCAAAATGCAGAGATTGAGATGCTGAAAGCTAAGCTTCTTAAAGTTGAGAAGGAGCGTGATGACGCGGTCGCTGGACAAGTTGCGGCCGAAGAGTCTCACGATGCCACTAAAGCTAGCATTGATTCTACTCTATTTGACTTCTACATGCACAGCGTTTTGGGCCGCGGTAGCCTTTCATTCTTGGGTCCCAAATATGAGATTACACTTGCTGAAGTTTGGGAGACCATACTTGATACATTTGCCGGCTACGCGGAGGCAGACCTTGTAGCGCTTTATCTGGATGATGAAGCACGCGATGCGCTTATTAGAGGCAAAGAGCAACTTGCCGAAGCTAGAGCCGGGACAGTGGCAGAGGAGCATTCATAACAAACAATACCTTTTACTGCCCCTGTCCATACTTCGACTTTGACCGATGTTGACATCATCGGTTCTAGCTCTCAATCTCCACTCACTGCAAAAGATGCTGAAGCTAAACTCGATACTTCCGAGACTCCTCTTTCCCAAATTGAAGAGAAGAGCCAGGAAGAAACTGAAGCTGATAAATATGAAATTGAACTTGCGAAGCCAACTCCTCCAGGTAATTTTGGCGAAGTCCCGGGTCTAATGAACCAGTTATTTGATTTAACCGAGTTTGATGACCTTCTTACTTGTTACTTAAACTTTGGTGAACCGATACCCTCTCTATTTTCGGGAGATGTCGATTTTAACTTCTTTTCTTCTACAGCGGAGGTACCAAACACTGCACAAGTTTCTACTCCTTCAGTTGCCATCCCTCCATCATTACAGATTACTCCTCCTTCTGCTTCCCAACCGGGATCGCAGGCAGAAAAAATCGAAGCTCTTCAAGGTCTGGACGATCCGGTTATTTCGCAGGAGCAGAAGGCGGAGGATCTTGAAGACGTCGAGAAGACCCCGGAGCGGTCTCTAGATGTTGACACGAAGCTTTCAACATTGCTTGTTACTCCGGGGAGCGAATCTTCCTCGAAGAGGAAGGGGAAGCGCGCCATAAGAAAGAAGAAGGGAGGTGCTTCGACTGGGGAAGACAAGACAGAAGAAGACCCAACCACTCCTCCTTCTCCGTCCTGCCCACATCGAATTCCGAAATTAACTATTAGGCCAAGCAAAGGCTCCAAGGGTGGCGGAAAGAAGGAGTGACAAGCTGAACTTTCTACTTCTTATTTTGCCTTTTACATGTATAGACCGGAGATTGTGCGGGTACCGGTCCCTGCTTTTGCTCTTTTGAAATATCTGCACATGTAAAGAATTTTCATAGTACTAAATAAAACAGTGATTTTACTTGTACAAATTCTCGTGTATGTGAGAATGCATCTGTTTCTCTTTTTAGTGTAGAATAAACGATTCCTTTTACTTGTACAAACTTTTTGTCTGTGTCTGGGAATACATTTATTCCACGTCTATTTTCCGTGATATTGCAATGAACTTGTGGCATGTTCTGTTTATTAATATAATTGAATTGTATAGTATTGCCCCCATGCCGTAAGTGCATTGCAATATTCCTAGCTTTTTCAAGACTAGTACTCTTACTTCAGAGGATAATTACTCCGCTTTTAAGGGGAGAATTATTCTTCTTTTAATAGAGTATATCTAGTCTTTAGAGGAATTTTTATTTTCTCTTTCTGAAGAACGCTTCAACTTTCGGGGAAAATCACTTTTATTTATTAAGAAGTGAATTTCCCTATAAGGTGAAATGAACTTTTCTGAAAGAATTCTGTAGTATTTCAACTTTTTTAGGAGGAACTTTTTGAGATGAACAAGTTAATCCTTCCTTTGAGAGTTGAATTGTGCATCCGGAGAATGCTTTTCGTTCGAGTATTCTATTTTGGGACATGCCTCCGGAGAGGGCTCCTCTTAAAGAGTTGTGCCTCCGAAGAGGTCTTGTGCCTCCGAAAAGGGCTTGTGCCTCCGAAGAGGGCTTGCGGTGCCTTGGGAAAGGGCTTTTGCCTCCGAAGAGGTCATGTGCCTCCGAAGAGGGCTTGCGGTGCCTTGGGAAAGGGCTTTTGCCTCCGAAGAGGTCATGTGCCTCTGAAGAGGGCTTGTGGTGCCTTGGGAAAGGGCTTTTGCCTCCGAAGAGGTCATGTGCCTCCGAAGAGGGCTTGTGCCTCCGAAAAGGGCTTTTTGATTGCCTGGAAGTTACTTTCTCATGGTTGAGTGAATCCACGGGGCGGACGCAAGTTGCTTGATTGGATGCTCGTTTGCACAAACGATCGCAATTAAGTAACAAGGGCCCTGTTCCTTCAGCTTGGGAAGGTGCCCCTCCGGTGGTTCCACCAATCTTTTTTGATTGAGAGAAGTACTTTCATTTTTTGGCGTGCCTCGTCAGAGGGCTTTGTTGAACTTTGAGAAGGAGCGTTGGGTGGTTGGTGTGCCAGGAAGGTTGCGTCTCAGGGGCAAGTAGATCCACGGGACGGACGCAAGCTGCCTGATCGGATGCATCACGATCAGTCAGCAAGGGCCCTGTTCTTTCTGCTTGGGAAGGTGTCCCTTCGGTGGTTCTTACTGGCCCTTTTATTGAGAAACATACCTCCTTTTGGCTGCTCCTTTGTTTGCTTGGCAATGTTCTCTCATCATCTGCTCATTAGCGATCTTTTATTATCGTTTCCAAGCGCATCTTCTTTCTTTACATTGCTATGTTCGAAGAAGTGGACTTCACTGTTGAGCGACTTCACGGGACAAACGCAAGTTATCTAGTTGGATGTTTGTTTATATCGGTAATCTCAACCAATTAACAAAGGTTCGTCACAGTGGAGTTGCCAACTTTTTATGTGAAGTTCTCCTTGTATAGGATTTGTATTTGGAATTTCTTGTCGCTTGGTATTTGCATAACAGGTGACTATAGAGGTCGCTTGGTCTTGTGACGAGCAAGCATTGTTTTGATGTCCTGCAATTTTGAATCGACATTTTAGCAATACATTTAAAGTATTTACACATCGAAATAAAACAGGCATTATGAAATAGTAAAGAACACAATATTTATAGTGGTTCGGCCAAGAATCGGGCCTACATCCACTTTATAGCTTTCATTCATTCACACTGATTTACAATGTTTTACAATAAGTTCAATGTTCCATTTCAAGAGACGGCCCGAAGTTTTAGGACGAACCAGGACTTGCTTTAGAGGTTGATCAGTAAGAATTTTGATAGGATGAGCTTGAAAATATGGTCTCAACTTCCTGGAAGCAATTAGCAAGCAATAGGCGAGCTTTTCTATCTTCGAATAATTCATCTCTGCCCCAGTGAACCGTTTACTGATGTAATAGACTGGACGCTGTATTTTCATATCTTCCCGTACAAGTGCTGCACTGAGGGCGTGAGATGAAATTGCTAAATAGATGAAAAGATCTTCACCGTCGGTAGGCTTGGAAAGAACCGGAGGTGTTTCCATGTGATGAATTAGTTCATCGAAAGCATTCTGGCATTCTGGAGTCCACTCAAAATTTTTCTTTCCTTTCTTTAGAGTGTCAAAGAAGGGAATGCATTTGTCTGTGGCTTTGGAAATGAAGCGACTCAGAGCAGCGACTTTTCCATTGAGACTTTGCATTTCTTTCTTTGTTTTAGGGGCTTTGACTTCCCTTAGAGCTGTGATTTGAGTAGGATTGGCTTCAATGCCCCTGGCGCTCACAATGAAACCCAAAAATTTCCCAGATTCTACTCCGAATGAACATTTCAATGGATTGAGCTTCATTCCGTACCTTCGAAGAATTGCGAACATTTCCTCCAAGTGTCCCATGTGATCTACAGCTTTCTTTGATTTTACCAACATATCGTCGACATAAACTTCCATGGTTCTACTAATCTGAGGCTTGAACATTGCATTGACAAGTCTTTGGTAGGTTGCCCCAGCATTTTTCAATCCGAAAGGCATAACTTTGTAGCAGTAGAGACCCACATCTGTAATAAAGCTTGTGTCTTCCTGATCCGGCTCATGCATCATAATCTGATTGTATCCGGAGTAAGCATCCATAAACGATAACAACTCATGCCCAGCTGTTCCATCCACCAATTGATCATTCTGGGCAGCGGGAAGCAATCTTTGGGGCATGCTTTATTTAGATCTGAGAAATCTATGCATACTCTCCACTTTCCATTTGCCTTCTTGACCAATACTGGATTTGAAACCCAATTTGGATAAGTGGAGTTTCTGATAAAGCCGTTCTCCATGAGCCGATCGACTTCTTCTTTTAGTGCTGTCGATCTTTCTGGGCCTTGAGTTCTTCTTTTCTGTTTCACTGGCGTGAATTTTGGATCTATGTTCAGAGTATGTACAGCAATTTCCTGGGAGATTCCACACATATCAGCGTGACACCAAGCGAACACATCTAGATTGGCCTTTAAGAATGATATCAGCGTGTTTTGAACTGTTATGCTTAGCTGTGAACCCACATTGAGTACTTTGTTCGGGTCTTTCGAGTCAACAGATATTGGTACCGTTACCTCCACGGGTACCACTCTATTCTCCCCTGTACTGGCTTTCCTGGGATCTATTTCTTTTCTTGCATTTCTATGTTCGCCAGTACAGGGGCCGCTCCGTAGTTGCTACAGGGTTGGTTCCTTGATGCGGAGCGGAGCTGCCGCATCTTTCCCCATTTCTCTTTTCCTGGCCTCTCGGAGTTCTACAAGATAACATTCTCGTCCTGCGTTTTGATCTCCTTTAATAACAGCTATCCCATTATCAGTAGGAAATTTCACTATTAAGCACCAAGGAGCGAGGACGGCCCTGAAAGCAGCAAGAGTAGGCCGACCCAAGAAAGCGTTATAGGCGGAGAATCCATCAACAATTACAAAAGTTTGCTTCCTAACCAACTTCTTCTACCCTTCGCCCATTTCAACAAACAAGTCCACCGTTCCAATTGGCTGTTTCAGTTCTCCTGTGAATCCGGCAATTTTGTGTGAAGAGGCTTGTACATCTGTCATGGGGATTTTAATTTGGTCAAATGTCCTTTTAAAGAGTATGTTGCACGAAGCACCACTATCAACCAGAACTCTTCTGACAATGGCCGGCCCAATACCGACAGAAACAACCAAAGGGTCCTCAGTAGGAGCTTCCACTTCAATAGAATCCCTGGTTCTGAACATAATATCATCATGAAAAGTCTTCTGCTGCTTTAGAGGTGCAGCATCTTCCAAGATCAAGACACTTTCTTCAGTCGGAGCATACTTCAAAGCTCTAGCATACCTTTCCATTTCACCCCAACTCCTACCAACTGGATGAGGTCCTCCTGTGATCACATTGATAACAGGTCTTTCTTTTTCAGTAGGCCTTTCTCCTGAACCAGATGAATGAGCTGGGGGTAGTTGCCCCGGGTTAGATGAAGACGGGTCTTTTCTATTCCTCTTGACGTATTGCTGCAACTTATTCTCTCTTAACAATTCCTCAATTAGGCTTTTCAAATGGCGGCACTCATTGGTATCATGCCCTGGTTGGTTGTGAAACTTGCAAAATCTTCCGCTTTGAACAGCATTCTTCCCAACTTTCACGGCTGGTGGTTTTGGAAATTCAACAGCATCCTTAGTGGCGATGAAAATATTCTCCGGGGTATCGCTCAGAGGAGTAAAGTCTGAAGGTTTAATGAAACGGGGCTTTTTGAAGTCTTTCTACCTTTTCCCACCATTACTTTCCCTTTTCTGATCTGCAAGTTTTTTCTTGCTTTGAACGGTAGCATTATTTTCCACCACCGTTGTCACAACTTTAGCTGGTGCGGAAAGATTCTCTAGGCGTATAAATTCGTCAGCCTTTTTGTAGAATTTCTCGAGCGAATTTGGCTCCTTCATCTTCAGCCATTTTCCAAATTCGCTTGATTTGTCGATAGCACGCATCAAATAGGTCAAGATCATTCGTGGCTCTGCGTTATCGACTTCTGCCAGAGCTAAGTTGAAGCGGTTCAAGAATGACTTAATAGGCTCTCCCGGATTCTGTTCAAGACTGGACAGTGACATTATATCTTTTGCCTTTGAAGCGTATAGCCTGAATTGCTCTTTGAATTTTCGGGTCATATCAGAAAACTGATCTACAGATCGAACAGGAAGCTTGGTAAACTAGAGAAGTGCCACTCCTTCCAAATAAACTGGGAAATATCGGCACTTTATTTCGTCGGTTGCTCTTGCGCCGGTCATGTGCCAGTCATATTTATACAAGAACTGATTTGGATCACTTGTTCCCCGATAAGCAGGAATGGTGGGGGGAACAAATTTTCTAGGAAATTCAGCCTTTAGAATCTTCTCGGTAAACGGAGTTCTACTTGGTGCGAATCCCCATTCGCTTTCGTCTTCATCTCTTTGCATGCTCTCTTTCATTATTTGCTTGATCATACCAGAAAGATATTCCTCATTGTTTAGAGATTTCGCAGAATAGACCTCGGCCATCTTTTCGGGGGTTTGTCCAGGTAAATGCTCATGAAGAACTGGTGACGGCCTGGATCCTTCGGCCTGGAGGGGTGCCCCTTCGGCAGCACCTGATCCCCCGTGAGGAATATTTCTCCCCTCGGAATTGGGAGCAGCATTAGCAAAATTTCCCTCATTACTTACTGGTCTTTGATTCGTACCAAATAGAGCATTCGGCTTTTCCATCATCAGGTTATTCTGAGTTTCAATCTGCTGGTACAGTCCGGATACAGCAGCATCTAACTCCTATCGCGTAACACCGACGCTTGGAGCTGCCTGATTTGGAGAGAGAGAAGTGGCAGTATTATCACGGTCATCGTCAGTTCTGACAGACTTTCATTTTCTTCCAGGAGCCATTATGTCTGATAAACTTCTGATTTTGTAGGAAATTCTTTTAGCAAACTTCTGTGAAGCAATGGTGAGTAATAGCCTGAGTTGGGTTCTCAGTGAAAGCACCAAAATGTTAACGCTTAAAAGTGAACGCTAACACCCGGTGTGTGTAATTGAATCGTGAAAGCACCACCCGCGTGACGGGAACAGAATTTAAGCAGTAAAATGGCAGAAAAGCAGTAAAAGACAGCAATTTATAGTGGTTCGGCTCGAGATTAAGCCTACATCCACTTTGAATCTCTTTATTATTGAATCCGGTTACAGATCGATACAAATCTCTTATCAAAACAGTACAATTTGATCAAATGAAACAATCTTGACTACTAGCTCAATCTTCGTCGATGAAATTCGATGAATCCGTGTTGGATGTAAGGAATTTCTCTTGAAGCTTGTTGTAGCGTCTTGAATGTTTGAAGATCTTTGGTTGCTGGATGAATGGAGACTTCGACAGAGTAACAGTGCTTGAAGAAATGAATAGCCAAAAGTCCTCTTCATGTTGGAAGTGGTGGGGTATTTATAGGAGCTGATTTGGACTCTGGAAATTTTCCTAAGTCCTAAGTCGTAGCCGACTTAGTATAAGTCGCAGCTGACTTATGATAGGTCGCAGCCGGCTCATCAGTTTCAACACTTCCTTAGTAGTTCACCTCCTCTTCTGGTTTTATGCTTTAAGTCCTAAGTCGCCGAAGACTTAAGGTAAGTCGGTGACGAGGTAAAGGTGTATAAGGCGTTCTGAGATTGTACACGACTTAGTATAAGTCGTAGGTCGGCGATGACTTAAGAGATAGGTCGTAGGTCTTAAGTTGAAGACTTTTTTAGGTCGGAGCCCCTCCTTATCTCGCGAACTGCTAAGTCGGAGGCCTTTGTAACTTGCTAATCGGTTAAGTCAGACTACTCTTTAACTTGTACACTGTTAGGTCGGAGCATTTCTTAACTTGGAATCCTTCTTAACTCGGTCTTAGCTCTTGAGTCACAGATTACCTTAAGTCGTGACCTGTTGATTCGGCACATATCTTAAGTCGGCAGGCTCCTAGGTCGGCACATATCTTAAGTCGGCAGGCTCCTAAGTCGTATACTTGTTAGGTCGCAATGTTCCTTAAGTCGTCTTCTGTTAAGTCGCGAATAAGAGGATTAAAACGCTGCATTTATTACTCTGTGTCTGTGATCTATGATTATTTATTTACTGTATATGTTCAGTTTTGCCAATTTAAATTAACAACGCGGTATTTTGAGCAATTCAATTTCGGCATGAGTGTCTACCTATACACTTATAATGGATGCGAATGGTCCAAAATAACGGGTCGTTACAATAAGTACCAAAGATTATTAAAGATTATAGAAAGATTTCTAAACGGAAGATTATAGAAAGATACCTATACCAGTCTGTAGCACGATAAGGAAAAATATGGACAACTAACAAACAGTTTGAAAACAAAATAAGATAATAAGCTTGAAAAACAAAATAAGATAATAGGTTTGAAATTTCCATGGTTTCAGCTTAAATTGATAATTAATTTTACACAAGTTAAATAAATTTTACTATCTCTAATTTCATTATCTTATCATCAAATTTTCTTAAACTAACAATTTTTAAAAATCATGGATTTGCAAAATCATTTATTATACTCATAATGCACTTAATAAATTTAATTCCTCTTTATTCCTAATTAAAATTAAATTTATCCCTCTCAATCTATTTTATCACCAATGTTAAATATACTTACACTTATTATAACTACTTTAATTTATTCTTAATTCCTTTAACATCATTTATATTGTAAATTATTCAATTAACCCTTTTATTCAATTTACCTCTGTTAATCTTTTTTTTTTAACTAAAATTTAAGTTTATAACATTTATTATAACCACTCAAATTTTATTTATAAAACTTTTTATATTGTATATTATCTAATTAGATTGTTAACTTCTAAAAATTAAGGTAAGTTATATTTGAAAGCAATTGAGTATTATACAAATAAAACTTTCCAATTCAGTCATTTCAAGTTTGAATCATCTATTCAAAATTTTGATTTTCATTTTATACTTGAAGTTATTATTTAAGATAGAATTTAAGAATAAAATTTCCGATTCCTCTCAAACCATTTAGAGATAAATAAATGTATGTACATAATTTGTCAAATCAAATTTAAATCATATATCTATATATTTTCTAAATCAAATCATATTTTATAAATTCATATCAATCAAGTTTCCCAAAACAAAGCTGTAGCAAGACTACAGAATGGTTTCTTCACTTCAAAACTCGAAAATGAACGTCGATGATGCTGCAGTCATTACCGAAATTATTTTCCAGCGACAAAGAGAAGAGCACTGATTTTTAAACTTCAAAATTCTTTGGAAACAAATTTCTATTCAAAAATACTTTAAATAATATATCCTTTTAAAGCTTTAAACACAAAGTTTGAAACCATCAGAAATTAAATTCTCAAATTCTTGATTTAAATTCATTTCAGTTCCCAAATCAAATTTATAAACAACTATTTATAAATTCATTTATATAATGATAAATCAAGTATTATCATTTCAAATAATCAATTGAAATCAATTTATTAAGTTCCATAATATTTACTTATATCAAAATTTATTTCATTAACCAAATTTTAAAATAATATTGTGTCAGTTTGTTCTGTCAAAGTGTTTTAGAAATCCTATCGATAGCGTTGATCACACGAATCGATCGGAAGCCCAAATCAACATCAACAACTCAAACAACACAATATATAAAACAAACATATATTTACAAGTACAATTCAAAATGTTTGGAGATATTTTGGAAACAAAAACAAGATAATTAATTGACAAAATATTAATATGGATAAGCTTAGATAAATCGCGGGCAACCTTAACTGGGTCAACCGTGACTTAATGAATAAGATCAAGTGTGGATTTTTCTGGGGTAAATCTACATCCGATCTTAAAAGATAGAGTTTGGAATAACAAAAGTTATTAGCATCTAAATCAAGGATAGATATAAATCTCTGGTGAATCGATGCTAATTGTAAAGGAGTTTCACTCCTTTACAAGAAAATTAGAATATTGGCGAGGCCGCCAATTCACTTTGAAGATCATTCGAAGTGGAGTTATGTGATACTCTAGAATCAAAAGAAGATTAATAGTGAGGGACAAGAATGAATTTTGGAACCGCAAGGAACGTTCCAAAAATTCAAAGGAAATTCGAATCAAGGAGGAAAGATTTAAGCTCGAACGAAAGTGATTCTGTAACTAAATTTACCATACATTCTAAGTTTTGCCTAGAGCTACCAAAGCTCTGATACCAATTGTAACGGACCGCGTCAGTGGGGTAACGCCCACCATAGCATACAGCTGTACCTGTGTTCTGCCTTTACGACCAGCCTCTCGACTACACCAACCTCGTAGGGACATGTAGGAGTAAGAGTCATCCGCTCGCTACCAAACCAAATGCGAGAACCCCCTATCATGCTGCACCCGCCAAGTGCATAGGCAGACACACATGTCGGACTTGAATTGCTCAAAATACTGCGTTGTAAATAAAATTTGGCAAATCTCAGAATATACAATAAATAAATAATCACAGATCACAGACACAGAGTAAAATAATGCAGCGAAAGTAAAAGAAATAGTAGTTCATGAAGCTACTATATAAATATATCAGAGTTACATAAGATATAACAGAAGAAATAGAATACAACAAAAGTCTCAATATAATAACCAAGTACAAGCTGAGTAGAACAACGGAATTGAAATAGATAGGACATGACGAGCAGATAATCTCCAGCGATTTAAATCTCCAAAAGAGTGGAAATCCAAATCTATGAATAACTCAGGCTGACCCGAGCGTAAAGAAAAACACAAAACACTCGAGTCAGGACAATATGTACTTATATAATGTAAACCAACTCAAGTGAACTGTAATAAAGGTACAAGTAACTTAAAGAATGCTTGGGATCGCCCATTCTTTAAGGATCCGTTAAACTATTTACTATGTAGTAATATACGCTATATACAGTAGTGTCTAATTAGTAAAGTATAATCATATAGAAAATAGCGTTAAGGGGATAGTGAACCTTAACGCGGTCGGATCTTTAAACCAAAATCGTAGTGGGCTCGATATGGTAGGTGACACGGCACACAAGGCAATGTCAGGGTAGATATACCAATTACGCATCTGGACTGGTGGTGACGCATAGCAGCCACTACCGCCCACCTCGAACAACACTCCCAAATCAAGGGTGCGCACCAAATCAATCACAAGTAATAGAATGGTATCGAAGAAGTGTGTCCGATAAGAGGTGCTACCTCCTTGGTCCGTCAATCGCTCCTGTTTTAGCCACCTTATGCCAACTCATGGGAGTTGGGTCCACGTATATACCTTAGGATCGTCGCCACCATCCTACTTCATTCTGGAAACTCCACCGCGTACACAGTTGTCAAAGTGGTTTTTGGTATCGACAGAGAGTATGTCCATATCCGATCCCGGTCTCTTTAACAACCAATCGTTATTATAACCCGTGGTTATAATTTAAAAACAGTTTATACTTCAAAATAGAATATCATTTCAAATCCAAATCTTTATTAAAAAATAAAGATTAAATCAATTCCAAACCATTTCAATATTTTTAAAATATCATATCATTTCAAAACTTCATTTCAAATCATTTCAATATATCAAAATATCATATCTTTCCAAAACTTCATTTCAAATCATTTTAATATACCAAAATATCATTTGAGTTCAAATCTAAATATTTAACTTTAAATACTTTTTAAATTGAAAGATATCATTCATTTATTATCATTTCAAGTCACCTTTTAAATAGTTTATATTTCAATCAAAATAATTCATTTAAACCATTTAAAAGTGAAATTATTATACTTTCAAATCAAGTATTAAAATTTCCAAAGTTTCAATTCAATCATTTATTTCAATTAAATTTCCATAGACCATTTCAAATCTTATAAATTTCAAATATAGATTTAATCCACAAAATAACTATTCAAATTAAAAAATAATTCCAAAGCTTTATTATTTATATTTCATAAGTCTAATATCTTTAAATATATTCAAATTACAAGTAAACCAAATATTTTTCATACTAATATAACTTCAATTATTTATTCCAAGATTTAATATCATTTCAAATTCATTTCAAAATATCAAATTATCATTTCAAAACATCATCTATTTAATTTAAATTTAAATACCATTTAATCATATTTCAAAATAGTTGTATTTCCTAAATCAACTATCCCATTTAAATCATTTAAAGTCAATTCATTATATTTAATAATTAAATATTTAATTTCCAAAATTTAATCTTTTTTCAAAGATCATTTATTCATTTGAATTTATTAAACAAAGAAAATTCAACTTTCACATCACTTAGAAAATGCTACGAAATGTTATGTTTTAAAATAGTTCATTAACAAAAGACAGCATTTAAATGCTGTAATAGGTTTCTTTTAATATCAAGTAAACTTTGGTTAAATTAAACAAGATAGCACTTACAAGGTGCTATAATAACCTTTAGTTCAAATTAGCCTTTCAGTTCATTTAAAACAACTACAACATTTTAGAAATGCTGTAAAAATTTTGCATTACATTTCAAAAATGCAGTCAAATCAAATTCAGATTTTTAATTACGATTTCACAAACAATTAATTTTTAATATAAATCAATTTAACTTATAAAATCATATATTTTCGTATTTTAAAAACAATCATTTAAATACCTTTATTTCTATGATTTTATAAAGTCAAATTTCCATACAAAGATCAAATTAAATAACAATTAAATTTTCATTTCTTTAATTAAATTCTTAACTTAACAACTAAGTTTAAATTTCCAAAATATAACTTATTTCCATTTATTTTACTTAATTAAAATTTCACTTTTAAACAAATTTCACAAAAATCCAATTTAAGTTATATTTCCAAATTCAGCTTAAATATTCATTTATTTCATATTTTAAGTTATACAAAATCATTAACACTTTATAAAATCATTATTTCTTAACAAAATCATTAAATTCATTTTTAAATAAAATTTGTCATATATTCTTACTTTACATAAATTCCATTTATAAACAAGATCATAAATTCCAAAATTAACTTATATTTCAAATTCTACTTCACCATTTACTTAATTCACTTATTTAATTTGTAGAAAATCACAATAATTTTATAGAAATCATTTTAATAAAGTTTAAATCAAAATATCATAATATTTACATTTTTAAAATATTTAAAAATAATTTCAGAAAAATATATAAACCATGGGTCTGTATATAATTTTCTAGCCTAGCTCAAGTGATACGGATATGTATCATTTCAATCCACAGTTTACAAAGAAAAACCGGGTTTTATCATTTCAAACCCGCAATCCCAATTTAAATATAAAATAAATAAAAAGTCGCTCAGGCTTATCATTTCAGCCCATAACAATCTTTCCCTATTCTAAAGTCCGTTCGGGTATGTATCATTTCAACCCATAGTGATTTCTATACTAACATGGAACTTGCAGTGTGATAAACAGATATAAATGAACAGTTAATAACATATAAAAATAATAGATGATATGATAGGTAAATAAATTTAACATCATAAATAATGATCACAGGCAGTTATAACATCACATAATAGTTCTACACATTCAAATGGTGTCAATTCACATTTGTATAAGTATAAATGTCTAGTGAGATTTACTCACCTCTAAATTGCTGAAGATTTCAAAACCAAAGGCACAACAGAAAACAAAGCACAATGACACGATTACGGACTTGAGTGGAGAGCAATTCCAAGTTACAACTCTTGTGTACAACCCAAAACAAACAATCAAAATAACACAATTCAATACACTTTAAAACTCAATAACTTCGAAATAAAAAGAGATACGAATACACAGTCTTTTGCCTTGCCTTCTCTACTATTTGGCACGGCCTAGGGGTGTTATTTAGCTATGGTTTTAACAAGTTTGGCTCAGATTTTGGTCATGTGTATGCACGGCCTAGGTAGTGGAATATGGTGGTGAAGTTTATATATGAAGATGTGAAGTGTTTTAAGGCAAATAGTGTGTTTTTTGGTCAAAACAAAGGCTCGACCTTGGGGTTATGGCTCGGCCTGGGTGCACCATGACTGGTCAGTGGTGGAAAGGGTTGTGTAGAGGTCAGGTCAGAGGAGTGGTGGCGGCTATGGTGATGGTTAGGGTGGTGGTTGAAGGATATGAACAAGTAGTGGTCAAATAGCATTTTTTTGGCAATAGGTTGCATTTTTTAGGGGTTTGGTCACCATGGATGACTCGGCCTTGGTCATGGTCTGGAGTATAGGTGGTGGTAATGGCTGGAAGGAAGTGTAGAGTGTGGTGGCCATGGCTATGTAGGGGAGACCTATCAAAAAGCAAGGGAAGGCAAGGCAAAATTCATAGAAAATAAGAAGAAAAAGTAGAAAAAGGAAGTGAAGCCATTACCAAATCTCTCAAGCCATGAAAAATGAGGAGCTGAGGTATTTTTCACGTGAAAGATAATGAAAATACATAGCTAAGAAAAATATTGTACGGCCGAAAATGCACATAAATGAGGAGTTGAGAAAATGAAGAGTTTTGAAGGTGAAAAGCCTTAAGTTTTGTAACTTTTTAAACCTTTGACATTTCCTTTTTCTTTTTAATTTTATATAAACAAAATAAACTCAGAAATATGCTTTACAAACCGAAACTAAGTAAAAATATAATAAAATAAATAATTAATTTTAAGGAAAATATAAAAAGAATGAAAGAAATTACTTAAAAATACAAAACAGTGTCCGGAAATTACAAATAAATCACTACTAGTCTTGGAAAAATATCCACTTCATTTAAAAATTATTACGAAGTGAAAAATTGAAATAAAATAATTTATTTATCATTTCCAAAATAAAATAAATAATTAAATTGGAGAAAAATAGAAAAAGGAATAAAGAAATTGTTTAAAAATAGCAAACATGACATATAAATTACAAGAAAATTACCAATGGCTTTGGAAAATTATTTACTCCATTTTAAAAATATTATAAGACAAAATTTGAAATAAAAATGACTTTTAAAATATTTTCAAAGTGAATAAATAATTAAATTTTAATTATATAACTAAATTAAGAAAATAGCAAAGAAATGGAAACTAGGTTTTAAAATTAGAAAATAAATTCAATAAACTTTAGAAAAATTATACTATCACTTTAAAATTATTAAAAGATAAAAATATAAATAAAATAATATATTAACACATATTAAAATAAAATATGACCAAGAAAAATATAATTTAAAATAGACAATATTGCTAAATACATCAGTTTACACACAATATTGAAATACACATAACTTTTACAGTTTAACTCCGTTTTCAACGAAACAAAAAGCAGTGTTCAAGTTATTACATCTATTTTCAAAATAAAAGATAAATTTTAAGATTTTATATAATTTAAATTTGAAGTTTAAAAGCCAAAGATTGAACTGTTTGAACAGAAATTCACTTTTCAGTAAACTAACCAATTTATACTAGTTTGAAATTATAGTTCACATAATAATTAACATATATTTTTAAAAATGAAATGTTTGAAATCAAACAAGTTTAAAATAGTTTCAAAATAAAAATAAAGTCAAAATTTAAAATATAGGCCAAATTCTAGGGTTGTTACATAGTTAAAATTAATTATTGAATGCCTGGTTCATTTAATAATTATTTGATGAATGATATATTATATATATATATATATTTATAGTAGTATGTATATATATATTAGTATTTGGAGTGATACTCCTGCACATTATAGCGGATGAGACCCTATGCGCCCCGCATAATAGCGGATGACCCTATATACCGCGATATCCCCCTCGAAGTGGGATTGGTATTTTTACGTTGTATTAACATCTGTGGATGCAGGAAAACAGGTTTGAGGGATCCAACTGGATTCCTCAAATATATTGTTTATTTTTTATATATAGTGATATATGATTTGTGTAGAATAATCTATTATAGATTATTATAGTGATTGGAATTATTGGACGCTATTGTAGCACTTGCCTGAATTTTGATAATTTAAATACTATAAATATATTTTTAGAATCTAAGGAATTAAAAGGAATTTTTGAGATAAAAACATTTATATTGGAAATTGGGTTTATTTAAAAGAAATTGAATTAGAAAAATATATTGAGTTTTTGTTATACTTAACTATTGCGAATTAATAAATGGAGATTTTTAAAAATGGATTATATAAGATAATTTATAAATAATATTCTGGAAATATAAAAGGAGTTAAAGTCCATATAATAGATTGGAAGTATAAATGGATGTTTTAAGAACTGAAATTATATAATGGAATTTTATTAATAAGATTTGTTTTATAAACGGGCAAACAGAAGGAGTTATAAAAATTTATAAACGATGTTTATAAATAAAGGAATACGATATCAGATGATAATTGGAAATATAAAATTCATAGGGTGAATTTATTTTAGAATATGGAAACAGGGTTGAGAAAAAAAAAATAGTAGATTCTATTTTTGAAATGAGAATGGTTAGGAAATCGATAAATAATCGATATGTTGTGAAATCGAGAGGAAGTTATAAATTAAATTGGTTATTGAGATTTAAAAATATATTTTTATTTTCAAGAAGTTAAGTTAGTTTTTCAAAGGGAAGCTTTATTATTTAAACTATGAAATTTTAAACTATTTAGTATTTGAATGCTTCGGGAAAATGGATTTTTAAATATTTAATATTATTGAAATAAAATTTTAATTTCTATAATCAGTTTTGTAAGTTGATTTGTTTTAAATGAGCTATTGATGGTTTATTAAAAATGTTTAATATTTTAAATAATAACCTAAAACATATTTTAAAAATAAATTAAAATTACTATTCTTTAAAAATTCTCATATATAAATATATATTTAAAATGATTGAAATTTGTTTATAAATTCTCTCGAGATTGCGAACGAAGTTATTTAACGGATGGGATTTTAAAAGGGAAAATCTTATAATAAAATTCTTGGAACTTAAGGATGGTTTAAAATATTAGGAATAAGAACTTCGGGTTAAAGCTGAAGTCATAGAGAAGTTATAAATAGAAAGAAGAGATTATTAGTGGATATAATCAATTTTGAAAAGGGTGGGGAAATTAATGTAAACTCCGAAGACATATGAAATAAGTTATGAAAATATTTTCTGAAGGGTTGATATTGGAAATGATTTTGGAAAATAAGGCTTATAATATTTCCCTAAGTATAAAAGTGGAAATTTTGGAATATCTCTAAGTGTTAAGATGATTTGGAAATATCCTGTCATGGATTTAAGTATTTTAATCTGTTTTCAAATATTGGAATATGGAAATGAATTTGGATATATATATATATATATTATCTTAGTAAAGATGTTTTGAATAAAGATTTGAAAAATTATAAAGTAAGGCCTAGTGTCTACTTTTGGATGTTTATTGATAGTTAAATAACCGACTATCAATATTGGCCAATTTCGTTAATCATTTCGAAGAGACCAGGATCGGATTTAATTATCCGAAAACCACTTCGATCCGATGTGAACGTAACAAATGAATACTGTGAGGATGATGAAGATGGTGATTCGGTTTGTCCAGACCCAGGGCAACTTGTATGGATGAATGCTATCATAACATCATCATTGGAGGACGATGAGCATTCTAAGCAAAATTGTTCTTGAAAGGTAATGCTTAGCCATCCTTAGCCTTGAACCTCATCAACCGGGAATGACTAAAACAATGGAGATGCAGCAAGGATAAGTGGGTCGCATCCAAGTATGGTATGTTATCACTTTTCTAGATGTCCTCGGAAACCTTTATATTATGGATATGGTTGTGCATGAAAGAAGGAGCATTCGATAGTAAGGGTGGGAACACCCAGGGTGATAACATATTCGGTCTATCCAGGTTAGGAGTAGGCCGGTCTTGTGAGCAGGGGATCCCGGCGTGGTCCTCGGTACATTATTCTAGAGGTGTACTGTGACGGGTGGTACCCTAGTGGCCCAATCATTTGTTGGAATCCATTCTCCAATATGAGCTTACGGTTTTGTTTGTAGACCTAGTATGCTGGAATTTAATTAATGTAACAATTTCAGCTATTTGAATAAGTATTTGTGTTTAGACGCTATTATAATATCACTAGATTTTCTATAAAATGTTTTGGTTATCGTAAGGTAAAAACCCGTCGTGTTTATGTGTGACATGGCCTTACGCGATACCTTTGTTTTTTCAAAGGATTTGATAAATCTAATAATTCAAATTCAGTGTGTTTTCTCACGTTGGTTTTCCAGACTGACTTGTGTGTTAATTTTATTATAATGCTCGGGTCAGACCGAGTATTATAGATTCAAGATAGAATGTTATGGAGCTCAAGAGACGAGTTGGATGCTAGAGACGTATCTCCGTACTTGGCTTATATTTCCGTTGTGTACGGACGAGTTATATAACTGTCCAGTTTGTTGTATCGATTGTTGTACTCTAATGATTGTAAGTAGAAAACAATTACAGATTCTCTTATATAAAAATATGTTATTATATATTATATTTTGTTCCGCTACGATTGTGAGATTCTAGTGTTGTTGTTCTATTTTTCTTCTTCTTTACCCTAGTTATTCGCTCTTTCCTACACTTTGGGTTGAGCGAGGAAGAATTATTATCAACTCAAAGGGTACGGAACTGCGGGTCACTACATTTGGTATCAGAGCTGAAGGTTAAGAGTGAACCTTGGCTCTGGTGGGAATTACTCATTAGAGATAGAGTCAGTAGTACTCTAGGTTGACTTTGAGTGTATTAATAGATATGAGCATGTATTTGTTAGTGAATATAAAATGGTTTATATTGTGTTGATTTGTCTGTTGAGTGGCATGTAAATTCTAGTCGAATAGTGGGATGCCACTAAATCAATAGGAGTTTCTAAACACTAAAACATGAGTAACTAGCATAGTATTGTTTGATGGGGGTAAATGAAACAATTTTACCCAAATTATATTTTGATAAAAAAGGATTAATTTTCTAGAAATTATTATATTATAAATTGACGTGTTTGGATGTTATAATCAAAATAAGTATATAAAAATTGAAAAAAATGGTTATATATATAACCAAATAGAGATTGTATAAGTATGAATTATACAAATGAATTAGATACTAAAATAGGTTCAAACTAGAATTTGGAAAACTAAATCCTGGAGATTTTTGGAAATGTTTCCCAAAGTATTTTGAGATAAATAATAGTAATATTATTTTGGAGATATTTTCATATGAAAAATAGTTTTAAATGGATTTTGGAAGTGATATAGCACTGAACTCATTACAGTCGCTGGAAAATAATTCCGATGATGATCGTGACATCATCGGTGTTCATTTTCGAGTTTCTAGGTGACGGGTTGCTACCATACTGAATTGATATGGAGATTTTGGTGGAAACAAGTGTTGTTTTGGGAATTCCAAAGGGAAATTGTTTTGAAATGGAGCCAAGTGAATTGTGAAAATGCAAGAAAATGGTTTGTTAAACCAGAAAGTGTATATATATATATATTTCATTTCAAAGTGATTTGAAATAAATACCGAGTGTTTAAAAATTCTGGAATCCTGTAGAAGATGATATTATAAGGAGGGAAGTGTGAAAAATTGAAGTTGGAATAATATTTAAAGTGAGAAAGTTGAAATGGAACTCAACTTAAGTTAAGTTGGATAAATTAAATTTTTGAAATTTAATTGACTGGATTTGAATTGTGTTAATATAGTGTATTAATGAAGTGGGAGTTAACTTAAGTGAAGTATTTGAAATATATAATTAAATTGAATGAATTAAAAATAAATTTGTTGGAGTGAAATTTAGTTTAAGTATGAACAACTCGAATATGGTTTTGAAATGTTGGTTAAAAGGAATTGAAATTCAAATAAAAAGGTGAATTGGATTTGAATTATCTGTAATTGAATTAAATATGTAAATGTGAATTATAAAGCGACTATATAACTATAAGTTATAAAATTTGAATTAAATTAGAAATTGACACCGCCCTCGATTTTTGACCTCCGAAAATCGACATCAATACGTCCACCATATAGAATGCCGAGCAATCGAATGCCGGAAATACCAGATCGTTAGTAAAAAGAAGAAAGAGGTAGAAGAGGAAAATATAAACAACAACACAGAATCTCACAATCGCAACAGAACAATATATAATAGATATCAACTAATCATTACACAAAAAGAATTATAACTGCTTTTATACATTACATCATCAGAGTACACACCAATCAGCTCGCCATCCAGCTCGTCTCCTGAGCTCCATAGCTTCCTATCCTGAATCTGTAATACTTGGTCTGACTGGAGCATTATAATAAAATAACACCCAAGTTAGTCTGGAAGACTAGCATGAGAAAACACACCCAAATTGAATTATTAAAGTTATCAAATCCTTTGAAAATCAAAGGTATCTCGTAAGAGCACACCACAAATAAACACGACGTGTTTTTACCTTACGATAACCAAAACATTTCATATCAAAATCCTCTGATATTATAATAATGTCTAAGTACAGATACTTATTCAAATAGCTGAAATGCTTGCATCTCACGTTTCAGCATAGTTGGGCACAATCAAAATCTTATGACGCTTAATTGAAAATGGATTCCATCTGAATGACTAGGCACTGGGGTAACACCTGTCACAGTACATGTCTAGAATAGCGTACCGAGGACCATGCCGAGATCCCCTGCTACACAAGACCGGACTATCCCTAACCTGGATAGACCGAATATGCTATCACCCCGGGTGTTCTCACCCTCTTTCGAGCTCCTTCCATACATCGTAGTAATAGAATAATATCTGAGGTTATCTAGAAGGGTGATAAACATACCCTACTTGGGTGCGACCCACTTAGCCTTGCTGCATTCCCCATGATTTTCAGTCCCCGGTTAATGAGGCTAGAGGCTACGATTACCTTTTTAAGACATTTTCTCTTAGAATGCTCATTGTCCTCCAATGACAATGTATTGATAGCATTCATCCATACAAGTCCGTTCCGGGTCCGAACGGAAACGAAAGCACTATTCCTACTACATCCATTTTGGAATCACCCTCAGGATTAGTAGCGATTAGCCCTTGCACTTCACTGCTCCATCTTCGACTCCATGCCCTTGTTTTCACATCGAAAACGTACTCATTGGATCGAAGTGGTTTCCGAATAACTTATCCGATCCCGGTCTCTTCGAAACAACGTTCGATATTCCCGATAAACTCAACCCTGGTTCTTTGGGGAATACACAGATGAAAATAAGATCGGAGATCACCTCCTAACCGTTAGTGGACAGATTTCCTTATCATCATCCTATAAGAAACGAAACGAGCTTATACGTACAGTATAGCACCTCGAACGGTAACTGTACCATATAATTCCCGTATTTCTCCTAGATATTTCCAAAGTTATTGTAATATGATATTATGTGAAGAATATAGCAAGGCGGATCCATACAGTTACCAGAGCCCAAAAGCCCACTTATCCATATGTCGCCAAGTCCAATAATTCTAAAATTCAAAATATGTAATCGTCTTGTATATAGATGCAACCTGATGTATGAACTGTGTGATGATGTTCATTATTTCTTATTCAATATGTTTTTCATTATCATATAATAAATATCATGGT
Source organism: Allium fistulosum (assembly GCA_030737815.1). Classification (NCBI taxonomy): domain Eukaryota; kingdom Viridiplantae; phylum Streptophyta; class Magnoliopsida; order Asparagales; family Amaryllidaceae; genus Allium; species Allium fistulosum. Next base: position 261,649,107 of record CM060904.1, on the reverse strand, counting down.
ATCAGAGCAATCCCGATCTAGGGTTTCAAAAAATTTGAAATTCAATTCTCCTTTCTTTTAATTTCTCTGTCTCGATCCATATCTTATCTCAATAATCATGGCGGAAACTAAAGGCATAGATGTAATATCAATGATGCCAAAGATTACAGATCAGAAATTGAATAGTTCAAACTATCTTGATTGGAGTAAGACAATTAAATTGTATCTTCGAAGCATGGATAAGAATGATCATCTGATTAATGATCCTCCTCAATCTGATTCTGAAGATAAAGATGACCAGAATTGGCTTAGAGATGATGCTCGTCTATTCTTACAAATTCGAAACTCTGTAGAGACTGAAGTGATTGGATTAGTTAATCATTGTGAAACTGTTAAAGAATTGATGGAGTATTTAGAATTCTTGTATTCAGGCAAGGGAAACATAACTAAGATGTATGATGTATGTCAGGCGTTATATAGAGCAGAGAAAAAGGATATGAATCTCATGAATTATTAAATGTCGTTTAAGCAAACATATGAAGAATTTAATCTTCTTCTACCTATGAGCACTGATATTGAAGTCCAGCAGAGACAAAGAGAACAAATGGCTATTATGAGTTTTCTGGCAGGCCTTCCATCTGAGTATGATAGTGCAAAATCACAGATTCTTGCAAACACTGATATAACCTCTTTACATGAAGTGTATAGCCGTCTCCTTAGAACTGAAATCACACCATCTACTAACATGAATAATAGTGCTCTTGTTTGCAGTTATAGAAAGAATACACCAAGTAATCAAACTGATGCCTGGAAGTATAATGCACAACCTAATGCATAACCCTGGAGACCATGAACACAAGCATGGAGAGCACCAAATCCAAACAAAGTTTGCAAGTATTGTAAGAAAATAGGTCATTTGGTATCTAAATGTAGGAAACTACAATACAAGACTCAGGGAAATAATAATACTAACTCAAAGACTATATTAATGACATCAGAAGAGTTTGATAATTACCCTAAATTCCAAAAGTCTATGCATAATACTTCATCAGAATTTACAACAACCTCGGCAGCAACTTCAGTGTCTTTTATTGCCAACATAAGCAAAGCTACTCCAAACTGGATAATTAATTTAGGAGCAACAGATCATATTACAGGTAATCAAAATCTATTTACAAATCTGAAGGTAAATAGAACCTCTCACAAGTTCACTTTAGCTGATGGATCACAGTCTTAAGTTGAAGGAGTATGTGAAGTTACACCAAACACTTCTATAACTATGAAATCAGTTTTATACTTACCCTCTCTAACATTCAATTTACTATCTGTAAGTCAGATTACTCAGAACCTCAATTGCAGTATTACTTTCTTCCCCAATCACTGTGTGTTTCAGGATCTGGTGACAAATCAGATTATTGGTAGAGGAAGTGAGTGTGGTGGATTATATACTCTTGATACTTTTTCTCTCAAACCTACAGCTTGTTTGGGTATAGATCCAGCATTCAAACTACATTGCCAATTAGGTCATCCATCTCTTTCTCTGTTCAAACAATTATGCCCTTAATTTAGCAGCTTATCTTCAATAAATTGTGAAGCATGCCAGTATGCAAAACACTAGAGAAGCACTTCTTATCCTAGAGTTAATAAACATGCAAGTAAACCATTGTCTTTAATTCATTCTGACATTTGGGGGCCATCATCAACTGTATCGAAACCTGGTTTTAGATATTTTGTAACATTTGTTGATGATTACACTCGTATAACATGGTTGTTTCTTATGAAATGTAGATCATAATTGTTTTCTATCTTTTGCAAATTCAGTACTGAAATCAAAACTCAATTCAACACCTCTATATAAACTTTACGTAGTGATAATGCAAAAGAGTATGTGTCTACTGAATTTAACAACTATCTTGCACAAAATGGTATCCTACATGAAACTTCATGTGTTGACACTCCTTCACAAAATGGTGTGGCTGAGAGAAAGAATAAACACTTGTTAGAAACTGCTACGGCTCTATTATTTCAAATGAATGTACCAAAGGTATTTTGGGCTGATGCAGTCTCAACTGCATGTTTTCTTATCAATAGAATGCCATCAACTGTTCTTAACAATGAAATTCCTTATCAAGTTCTTCAACCAGACAAAAGTCTATTTCCAATCAAACCTAGAGTATTTGGATGCACATGTTTTGTTAGAGATGTTAATCAGCAGTTGAGTAAACTTGATCATATGTCTTTAAAATGCATCTTTGTTGGCTATTCAAGACTTCAAAAAGTATACAGATGTTTTTGTCCAAGTTTACAAAAGTATATTGTGTCAATTGATGTGACTTTTATGGAGGACATACCCTTTTATCAAGATAAGATACCTCCTACTCAAGAGGACAATGAAGAGTTCTTAGTATATTCTACTATACCTAGTGTAACCCCTCAGATTGACAACACAGATGATACACATCAGAGTGAAGAAGATCCAAGTCTGAACCTACCTATTGCAATAAGAAAAGGGAAAAGATAGTGTACGTATCCTATCTCCTCTTTTGTGTCTTACAAAAAGTTACCACCTTCATCTCATGCTTTTATCTCCAATCTTGACTCTATATCAATACCTAAATCTATAAAAGAAGCCATAGCCTCACCACAGTGGTGTGAAGCAATGATGGAAGAAATGAAAGCTCTAGAACAAAATAAAACCTGCAACTTAGTTAAGTTACCACCAAAGAAAAAAGTAATAGGATGCAAGTGGGTTTATTCTATTAAAATGAATGATGATGGAACAGTAGCAAGATTGAAGGCCCGGTTAGTAGCCAAAGGTTATGCTCAAACATATGGGATTGATTACTCTGAAACATTCTCACCTGTGGCTAAGATGACTTCAATTAGACTTTTTATCTCCTTGGCAGCACAATATAAGTGGAAACTTCATCAACTTGATATCAAAAATGCATTCTTGCATGGGGATCTCTATGAAGAGGTATTCATGGAGCAACCACCTGGGTTTGTTGCTCAGGGGGAGGAAAGTATGGTGTGTCAGCTTAATAAGGCACTGTATGGACTTAAGCAAAGTCCAAGAGCATGGTTTGGCAAGTTTAGCTTGGCTATGGAAAGATTTGGTATTCAAAGAAGTAAAACTGATCATTCAGTTTTCCATAGGACATCTGACAAAGGTATTATATTGCTAGTAGTGTATGTAGATGACATTGTTATTACTGGAAGTGATGATAGTGGTATTTGTCCTCTCAAACTCTTTATTCAGACTCAATTTCATACCAAAGACCTCAGGGAACTAAAATATTTCTTAGGTATTGAAATTATGAGAAATGAGGATGAAATATGTCTTTCCCAAAGAAAATATATACTTGATTTACTTAAGGAAACTGGGAAACTAGCTGTTAAACCATGTAGTACTCCTATGGTGCCTAACTAGAGCTTAGGTGAGGATGGAGAGCTATTCAACAATCCAGAGAGGTATAGACGTCTAGTAGGCAAACTCAATTATCTATGTGTTACTAGACCTGATATAGCTTATTCTATTAGTGTAATTAGTCAATTTATGGCAAAACCTATGGTTCATCACTGGGCAGCACTAGAACAAATTCTATGCTATCTCAAAGGCACAGCAGGTCAGGGTCTGGTATACACTAGTCATGGACATATGGAAATTGAAAGCTTTAGTGACGCTGACTGGGCAGGCTCTAAGACAGATAGAAGATCAACATCTGGTTTCTGTGTATTTGTTGGAGGAAATTTGGTAGCATGGAAAAGCAAGAAACAAACTGTTGAATCTTGTTCAAGTGCAGATTCGGAATATATGGCAATGGCAAATGCATTGTGTGAAATTATGTGGATAACTCACTTAGTAAATGAAGTTGGACTAAATCTGAAGCTACCAGCAAAGTTATGGTGTGATAATCAAGCTGCAATTCATATTGCATCAAATCCTGTGTTTCATGAGAGAACTAAGCATATTGAGGTAGACTGTCATTTTATTAGAGAAAAAATACAACAAGGAATACTTGAGACTCAATTTATTAGAACTGGAGAGCAAATTGCAAACATGTTTACAAAAGCACTGAATGGATCTCGTATTGAATACCTTTGCAGCAAGTTGGGAATGAAAAATTTATACTCTCCAACTTGAGGGGGAGTGTAATCTGATATTATGTGAAGAATATAGCAAGGCGGATCCATACAGTTACCAGAGCCCAAAAGCACACTTATCCATATGCCGCCAGTCCAATAATTCTAAAATTCAAAATATGTAATCGTCTTGTATATAGATGCAACCCTATGTATGAACTGTGTGATGATGTTCATTGTTTCTTATTCATATGTTTTTCATTATCATATAATAAATATCAAATAAACAATCATTTAACCAAATATTCCATTTAACCAAATATTCAATATTTTGGTCCAGATTTGATAGTCGGTTATTTAACTATCAAATAAACAATCATTTAACTAAACATTCCATTTTTCACTGAATAACTCCAAAATCTCTTCTTAATTAAATTTTATTAAATTAAATCACTTCATCCAAAATATATGCTTATCTTATCGAGTTAAGTAAATTCACCAAAAATATTCTTTCAAAAATATTTGGAAAACTTTTAAAATAATTTGGAAAGTACCACTGCGGTATCAAACTATGGATTCACAGTTCAATGGTTACGTCTCTATCCCAATAAAATTCAAGACATAACTGCAGGCGCTCACTGCCTCTGATTACGCCACGCGAGTATACCAATACTTTCCAAAAAACTCTATTTAAAAATTTTCAAAATAATGCTTACGAAATTCTATAATAATTTTCCAAGTTAAATTTAGACAAAAACTACTTTTTAAATAAAAGCTATTATATAAAATATTAATATTGAATAATTATCCTTTTAAAATAATAATACTGATTAAACCTTTAATAATAATTAACTACTATAGCTAACTTAATTAATATTTACTTTAACACTTTTAAAACAATTTAATAATAAATTTTTCTAAAAACATTCTTTTAAACACTTTTAAATTTTTGGTTAATACTTAAAAATATTTCTTTAAAAATAAACTTAACTTTTCCGAAAAATATATTTTCAACTCCAATATAGCTAGTCTAATTATTTTATAAACCCCTTTCGATTTATTTCCTGCTTGATTTACATTCCAATTCCGTAAATTTCCTTTTTCATATTTAAACAAAATAAAACTACTATTTAGTTTTAAAACAATTTGCCCATTTCCTTATAAATCCCCACCGTGAATTTATAATTTCAAATTATCCACTGATAATTACTTCACTTTATTTATAAACTTCGTTTATAAATCCCATAGTCTCCCTTTTCGTTTTATCACTGTTTTCACAACACTTAATCGATTTTCTAAATTAAATTCCATTTTAAAAATCAACTTCTTAGTTAACCCAAATTTATTCCAAAGCCCACTAATTTCAGATTCACTTCCTTTTTTTACGATTTAAAATCTTATTAAATCTGGAACATCTATTTCCTATTTTAATTTCGATTTTCCTTTTTATTTTTCCCAGCTATTTTAAATCTCAAATTTTAAAATAAATTCCTTTATACTTAAAACCATATCGCTTAAGTTCTATTTTTTTTTAAAAAACCTTTTTACTCACATTTGTTCAAAAATTCTCTATTATTCCATATTCCGTTATTAAATAGGATTTTAAAATCAAACTATTATTTTTCCCAAATCCATTACTTTTTACTTTACCCAAGTTTGCTATAAATATTTTACTTTAAAATTCCACTTTTTATTTTTCCTTTTAATTTTTTTTTCAATCTTCATATTTTTTATATCTTAAATACCAAAAATCTATCCAGCAATATCATAGCATCCAATAATTTCAATTCCCAATATAATCTATCACAGATTATTCAAATAAATCATATCACTGAATATGAAATAATTTCTACATTTTTGCGGATTCTCTTTGGGTCCCTCCAACCTATTTTCCTGCATCCATAGATGTTAGCACAATATATAAATACCAATCCCACTTCGAGGGGGATACCGTGGTATATAGGGTCATCCGCTATTATGCGGGGCGTATAGGGTCTCATCCGCTATATATATGCGGGATTATCAATCACTCCAATATATATATATATGTACTACTATATAATAACATCCAAACTGATAATAATTATCAAATTCAATAATCAACCACTAATTAATTTTAACTATTTAAAATTAACTACGGTAATTCAAATTTGAGTGAGATTAACTCACCTTTATTTCAGAATTTGCCGATTAATCCAGTTGTTGACTCTAGCTCACATTCCATTCGATTTTAACCTCGTATGGAAATTTTTATTATATTTTTATTAGCTATTTCAATTTTTAAATTCTTAATTAAATAAACCAATTATAAAATTACTTAACTAAAATTTTAAACTTTCAAATTACCTTCAATTAACCTAAAAGCTCTTCTTCCTAAACAATTGCAAGAGCACCTTATGAAAAATAACAAATCATAACTTGCACCTTATTTATTACTATGGTATATGGAAGGAGCTCGAAAGAGGGTAGGAACACCCGGGGTGATAACATATTCGGTCTATCTAGGTTAGGGATCGTCCGGTCTTGTGTAGCAGGGTATTCTAGTATGGTCCTCGGTACAGTGTTTCTAGACATGTACTGTGATAGGTGGTACCCCAGTGCCTAGTCATTCAGATGGAATCCATTCTCCAATACGTGCCTTTACAGTTTTAATTGTAGAGCCTAGTATGCTAGAATTTAATTAATGTAACAATTTTAGCTATTTGAATAAGTATTTGTACTTTAGACACTATTATAATATCAGAAGATTTTGTTATGAAATGTTTTGGTTACTGTAAGGTAAAAACCCATCGTTTTTATTTGTGGCGTGGTCTTAAGAGATACCTTTGGTTTTCAAAGGATTTTGAAAACTTTAATAATCAAATTGAGTGTGTTTTCTCATGCTGGTTTTCCAGACTGACTCGGGTGTTATTTTATTATAATGCTCGGGTCAGACCGAGTATTACAGATTCAGGATAGGATGCTATGGAGCTCAGGAGACGAGCTGGATGGCAAAGGCGTATTTAGCATATCTGATTTATATTCTGCTATGTATTGTAGGCTGTATCTTCAGCTTTTGTGAGGACTAGTTATTATAACTGTCCAGTGTTGTGTTATTGATGTATTATACTCTGATAACGTAATGTATAAGATAGTTATAGATATTTTTGTATAAAGACCAGTTGTTATCTATTATATATTGTTCCACGTCGATTGTGAGATTCTGTGTTCTTATTTCTATTTTCTTCTTCCACCTCCTTCATCTTTTCCGTAACGATATGGAGTTTCTAGCATTCGATTGCTCGGCATGTAATACAGTGAACATATTGATGTCGATTTTCGGAGTCGAAAAGCCCGGGTCATAAAATCCGAGACAGTGCCCAAAATGGCTATTTTTACAAGTTTATTAAAACGAGCAATTTCCAAAATTTAATTTAATCACTTTAAATTCAATTTCTATGTTTAACAATCTTCATTGTTATTTTAAAAAAAATTAAATAAACTTTCCATGTCATCTTCATTCACATTAAATCCAGAAGTCAATTATTTAAATAATTGCAATATTAAATTTAAAGAATTTAATTATCTAATGAATCACCATATTTCAATATAAGTTATTTAACTTATAAAATTAATTTTAAAATGAATTCAAATAAAAAACAACTAATTTCATTTTACAGTCATTCAATATTCATTATTCAGTTCCAACTATTGATTATAACCCATTCAATATATAGAATTCCATTTCAATGTATAGAATTCCATTTCAATACTGATTATTGCCCAAATCATTGAAATTGGTTATTTCAAAATTTTATTCCAGTTTATATTAAATAACTACATTTATAAATCATTAATTTTTTTATTTTCAACCATTTTTATTCAATAATCATATTAAATCTATTGATTTAAAATAGTTAAAGTGCATGTCGTTACAATGTATGTATATTTAAAATCATTTAAAATTATATTAAAATTTTAATTATTTATTTTGCTAAAAATTCAAATTCAAAATCAATTTATTATTATTAAAATAAATGTGTATGTGTATACATATCTTATAAATAATTTATATATATACCTAAATGATATATATACACACACACATAATAAGCATATATACCTATTATAATGCCCACAAGAAAATATGTTTCTTTTAATTAAATATATATATATATATATATATTTCAAAAAGGAAACTAATAAAAATTAATAAAAAAATATTTTCGAAAGATAATTCAATTTTAAATATTTCATTAAAATCTCGAATATATATACATATACATATATATATATATATAAATTATAATTTAAAATTTATTTTAAGTTCAATTATTAATTTCGACATATATTTAAATATTGAAATGTTATATATATATATATATAAATTATTTTTTATATTTTGCTGAAAGTGTTATTAGGTGTAAATTTAACTTTATAAAATTTAAAACATAATTTTTGTGTGTCTATGGATATATATGTTGATATTATTTATTTATAGAATTCAATGCTTTAAATAATATTTAAATTATATATATATATTATTTTAATTATGTTGAAAATCTTTTAGGTATAAAGTTACTGGTATAAAATTTTAAAACCATGTTTTATGCAATGTATGATTTAATATTTAATTTAAGAAGCTCATATAATTATAATAATGTATATTACATTAGTTTAAATTAATAAATCAATTTTTTTATCTTAAGCCGTGAGTACTAAGCATGTATATTTTATAATATTTTTTAAATATATAAGCATATAAACATAAACTATTCTAAGTGTGACGATATATCGATAGAATCGTCACCTAACTAACAAAATAAAATATTATATATAAATAATAGATTATTAATATATAATCATAGATAAGATAATTACCTTTCACAAATGTCAAACGATTACACCTTGAAGCATTGAACAAACAGCTGAATCAAATTTGAATTCTGAAGGTGTTATCTCCCGAATTGCAGAACACCGACTATTGAATAATATTTATTTTAATTTGATCTGAGCTTGGAAATGGAGGATAAGGAGGAAGAATTTCGACCAGAGGTACGGATAGTGGAAGCTTCAAAAAGTTGGAAAAAGAATGAGAGTTATAATGTATTTATAAAGGAGAGACTAGAAAGATAAGTTAGGAACAAGATCTACATTTCTATCTTACCCATTCTTTCCTCTAACACAATCAAAACCCAGCCACTCTTGCCATCACATGGACGCACCCAACCTGGTCTCTCATTACCAAAATACATATGCCCCTATATGGGCTTTAGACCTATTTAAAGCCTGAATAATATATTGCATTTGAATCCAATTTAAAGGCGTATCGATAGCATATATCAATTAATATATTTATAAATATTATAAATATATTCATATTGTTCATCAAATAAAAATAAAATTTTATAATTAATATTTAATAAATATTAGTTAATTTAATTAATTTATTACAATTATAAATTTATTAAATCATGTGGTAAAAGGATTATTGAACAATTCGGTTGTGCGACTCTTTAGGTGCAAATTTGATCAATGATTAATATCAACCCATTCGAATATTAACATTTACACGTCACTTAGCACGTGATGTGAAATTTTGGTTAAATATATCGTTTACTTGGTTTCTGTAAAATCCAATTTTACTTTGTTAAGCATTACCTGATTGTGATTGTTATTTACACCAATTCTCTTTGTCAAAACTATATCACTTCGGACTTATGAAATTTGGTAATGGTTAAAATTCCAATATTGTCCATATTCAACTCTATAGTCCAAAACAAAGTCCATGGTTCAATAATAACAATTATTATCAACCAAGCTACCCTAACCAGAGATTTTGACTTTGAGTCGACTTGAGTTGACTATGATACTAACCTCATATAACTAAGGAGACGATTCCTCTCTTGGGTAGTGTTTCACTTCCAATACATCCACTCAACCCAACTATATTTAGTTGATGAACATCGTACCTATAACGACCCGTATTTTTGGTCGTTGATTTTGGACATTTAATTTATTTTAAATGTTGAGTTTTGAAATGTGAATAGAATTTTAATATGGAATTTATCGATCAAATAAGGGGAATGAATTTAAATTCCAGATATAGCGATTTACTGAATAAATTTAATTATTGAATTTATAATTTAAAATCATTAAATAATTGAATTGGAGTAGAATATGATTCGAAAACGATTTCAAATGCTGATAAAAATTCTACTAGATTTATAATTTAGTTAGTAAGATTTAAAACTGAAATTTAAAGCGATTTCGCAAAATTTTAAAATCATCAATTTAATTGACGCGTTTAAATAGCGATCCAGGGCATAGTCTCGTAATTCGACGAAACCAGTTCAATTGGATCCGTAATAGTGTATTATCATCTAATTCAAATTCCGCAGCGTTTGGAGTTATCGTTTGGCCGTACGATATAGAAACGCGTTGAAATTTATATCGAAAATTCAATCTAAGTTGGACCCAAAAAGCTATCTTCTCCATACGATCGAATTAGGACTCAAAACCTTTTCCATTGCGTTCGAAATAGGGGTATAACATTATAAACGCCTTGCGGCATGCCTCGATAGAGGTTCGAGATTTTAAGTTACGAAATCGAGACGATTTGAAAATTTATATAATATATATATATATATATATTTGATTGACGATATTTCCATCACCCCTTTTCCCCTTCACCTCAGTCATTGTCGATGACCAATTAAAACACGCCGTCTCCTTTCTTTAAATCACGTATCCCACTTCTTTCTCTTCAGTTCAAATCGAAGAAAAATGCTAAGTGAAGAAATCTCGTTCTCACCGAAATGAGAAAAAAATATGAATCAGATTCAATCGCGAGTTTCTTTTACCTTCATTCTTCAATTGAACGAGATCAAATCAAAATAGAAATCGCGCCTTCTCCCTCCTCTTCCATTCCTCAGTTCAATCGAAATCGTAGAAGAACGAATTCGTCCACACTTTAAAAAAAATAAAAAGAAAAGAAAAATTGCGATCGAGTCGCGAGTTGCTGGGAGGCGCGAAGGACGGTGAAGTTAGTGGTACGCGCAAGATGATGGCGACGATGGTCTTCGTTCGAGGAGTTGGCGGAGCAATTGGCTGCGAACTCTAATTTAACTAACTTACTAATATCGATATAATTAAAAGTTTAATTAACACAAATTCTTCCATTTAGCCGCAATACTCCAAGGTTATCTATTTTAAAGCTTGAATTATATCCCTGATGTATATTCCAAATGATCTCCTTAAGAAATAAATCCTCCTTTTGTTCGCTGGCGATCTTTTCTAGGAGAGTTGGAGTAACTACCAAATAAGAAATAGAGCTAACTTCCTACTCAATGCATCAGCTACTACGTTGGCTTTCTCGGGTGTATATAGAATATCTAGATCATATGTTATTAATTTGGTTAGAAACTGTAACGACCCAGAATTTTGAACGAATTAAATTGAGAATATTTAATTTATTTTAAATATTTAAACGATGATTTAATTTGTGTCCCCGATATAAATTCAATTTTGGCGATTTAATTACAGAATTTAATCCATTTAAATGTTGAATAAAAATTTGAATCTTCAATTTAAAGCTGAAGAAAAATATTTCGAAAGCTTTTAAAATTCGTATTGATATTACTGAAGATAACAGAAGCTTTGGAATCGAATTTAGGAGTAAAGTGTTCAGTTTGAAAATAATCACTCGAACCGATATTTATAAAATAGTCAATTTTCAAACAGTCTCGGAATTCGACGAAACCTGTTCCATTGGGTCCGTAATATTGTATTATTATTGGATTCCCAATTTCGTATTTAACGGAGTTGCCGTATAACCGTACGACATGAAAACGCGTTAAAACAAAAAGAAATTCAATTTTAAAATTTAAACTTTAAACTTTGCCGACATCCTTACAACCACGTTTTCTTCCCTCGTCCACGCCAAAATTCACGCCTGAAATCGTGGGAAAGATTGTGTAGGCACGTTCTCCTTGTCTCCCCCGTTCATTACAAATCTCACGAAACATTTCAGTTCAAAATTAAATGCCAGAGGAGAAAAAAATGGCCGCGTGCCCTTATATTTTAAATCGAGCAGTTCGAAAAAAAGAAATCGTTCCTCCTCTCCTCTGAACAAATTGAAATCGAATTTCCCCTTTTCTCGAACATCTCGAAAACAATCGAAGACAGAATCGAGCGATCCCAATTCGATACCTCTGATCTTGGTGGCGGGTTTCGTGTACTAGAAGGTGGCTGTGGTCGGCGAGTTCCTCGTCGCGAGGTGGAAGTTCAAGTAGGAAAGGTCGGCGGCGTTCAGGCGAAGTTCTCAAGCTGTGGGTCGGCAGAAGCGAACGCGTGGCGCACGCGCGACCAATAGGGGATACGCTCGCGATCGAAGTAGGTGGGCGGCAAACGAGGCTCGAGGAGGCGCAGCGAATTCGTGGTTGAGGCTGTGATGGACGAAGTAGAGGCAGGCATTCTGGGGTGTTGGCAATTTCGTCGAAGTCGCGGTTGCCATGGAGGACTTCACGGTGATGGCGTGTGGATTTAGGGTTCGCGCACGTAGGGGTCGCGTTCATGCGACGCTGGAAGGCTGGCGGCATCTCGTGGTGGTCGAGTCTGGATATGCTGTAAGGTATCGTTGCTGGAATTAATTTTTGATGTATATATCTATGTACATAACCAGTAAGGGAGATAAATTCATTTAATACACTTGCCTCATTTATTTTAGTTATCAAAAACATTTTTTTTGGGATCTGTTATAAAGAAAGTTAGTTAAGAGAAGTTAAAACTAGGGAACAGTAATTAAATTGTTTAGTTAACCTAGGTAATTATTTTGATTGCTAAATGTTATAAAAGAAAATTTGTTAAAAATATAATTTTTGGTAAGGAAAAGAAATTTAATAATTTATTGGATAAATTTCATTTAAAGGTAAGTTAATTTAATCTATTAAAGGAAAATTAGTTAAATTTAATTTTAGTTAAATAAATTTATAATGGAAAAATAATTTAAATTTAATTATTAGTTAAACTGCAAATCTTAGTTAAGTTAAAATTTTAAAATGATTGAAAGATTTTGTAAGGTTGATTTTCGAATCTATATAAATTTATTTTATAAGTAAAGGGTTTCAAAGAAAAATATATATATATACACATATATATATATAACTTACTGATTGATTTTTAACAGTAATATAAACAATTTATTCGTTTTAATCTGTTATATATGTATATGGATATGTACAGGAAGGAAAATAAATAAATAATAGATATGGTGAATTATTTGTTTTACTAATCTATTTAATTGTTTTAGTTACCAAAAATAATCTATTAAAAGAAATTGGTTTAAAACAGAATCTTTGGATAATGAAAATTACCATACGAAAATTAATAGTTCGATTTGTTCGGATATTAACGAAATGTATAATTATTTATACTAGGTAAAAATCTGTAAAGAAATCAAGCCGAAAATGGAAATGGGATGGCAAAATAAATGCTAAGGTGAGATTTTTCTCACTCAACATTGAAGTGGAATTTTCAGTTATTTATTGTTGATATGATTGCTATGTTGATGTGCTATTAGATATAATAGGATATATCTATATATATAGCATTATATACATATTGGCATATGTATATATTGGATTGATGATTTCCCGCCTCGTATAGCGGATGAGACCCTATTGCGCCGTTAGTAAGCGGATTTATAAAAACCTATATACCGCGATAATTCCGTACTGGAGCGGAATTGGTATTGTGCTAACATCTTTGGATGCAGGGAAACAGGTTGGAGGGATCCAACTGGATTCCTCAACTGTATTTACTTATTTACAGATATTGTGATATATTCTGCTATCATATGATGATATATGATATTGACTGTTGTGATGGACTAATCGATGCTGTTGCATCATCGGATTCAGTTTTGAAACGTAAAAATAACGACTGTTACTTTAAAAAGATTTTAAAGTGATTTTTGAAAATATACGTTTTATGGGATTTTTGAAGTAATTTTATTTTAAATAAATAAACGTTCAAATTTTAAAGTTACAAAAATTTATAGATTTGGGAAATATAACCGAAAAGTTATTTTTGGAATAAACAGTTGACTGATTTATGAAATGGTTTAAATTGAGATTTTTAAATTTCTGTAAACGGTTTATATAAAAGATTTATGAAATTGATATCCACAAAATTAAGAATGGTGAAATTATAAAATGAGTTTTTATAAGTGTGAAAAATGAAATATTATGGAATCCGTAAGTGAATGAAATTTATAGACTTATAAATTGTGAAGTTGAAAATGAATGATAAGTTATTAACTTATAATATGGACTTGTGATATTTATATCGAGTTATAAATTGAATTTGTTAATAAAAGGAATTTATAAATCGAAGTTGTTAGAAGAATAGAATTGAAATTTATAAAAGTTGTTTATAAATCCGGAATCACTTATTTTGATGAGTTGAATATAGAAGTTAATAAAAGAAGATTTATAAGTCGAAGTTGTTATTAAAATGGAAATAGAATTTATAACCGTGTTTATAAATTCGGAATCGATTAAATTTGATAAGTGAATTATAGAAGGTTATTAAAGAAGATATATTCACGATTTTGGACAGTGAATATATTGTTAAGTAAAATGGATACGTTTTTGAAGAAGTAATATTTTAAAAGTGAAGTTAAAACATTTTAAAGATGTTTTAAAATGTGTTATGAATCGAAAGCATAGATTTCCGCAGTTCTTGTTGAAATAGACGTTTCGAAAAAATATAAGGAAATGGTGGACTATAACACTGTTGTTATAGTAAATGATTTCCAAAAGGAAATGTTTTATATAGTATTGGGATTTATATATCTATCTAAAATTTTGAATCCCTATACCAGTGATTTTGAGTCGTCGTAACGATGTTTTACGCAACATTCGTTTTGACTCAAATAGATGTCAAATTTATGATTTCCTTAAAAGAATGAATGTATACTTAATTTGATTTAAGTATATCGAATATTTTCAAATGTTGAAAATAAATGATTTGTGAAATACTTATTATTAAATAAGTATGGAAATGCATTTCCAAAATGAAATGAAACGTTTTGAGATTTTATCTTCTTAAAGATAAATTGAAATTGAATATTGAAAACGATTTGAAAATCGAATATCAGTAGATATTCGAAAGTATAAATTCGATACGGAATTTATAAAAGAAAGCGAAGGTGTTTAAAAATAAATATTGATTTATTTTTGAAGAGTGGAAATTGATTTGAAATTGTTTTCAAATGGTTAAGTGTGGAAAATTCTATATCTAATAAAGATATTTTTGAAGAATAAATAATTTGGGAAAATTATTTGGAATCTGATGATGTTGCGCATCTTTATTGATAGTTAAATAACCGACTATCAATAATTACCTTTAGATAGGTATTTGTTGTGAATTGGATGAATTTGAATGCCACACTTATTTTTGAATAATCGCTCACTATTCGGGTTAGCCGGGAAAGGACCATGGGGTCGTATAACCCATTCCGAATATGTGATACGTCGTTATGAATTGCATTGGAAGACCGGTGTTGAAGACCGGATATTTTTGAAAACGGAAGGATTACCGTCGAGTTACTCTACATCGACTGATCTTCGATTTAGAGGTTTTATCACCCTTAGTGACGGGAAGTCCGGACGTGATTAGAAAATTATCCGGAAATGCAAGGGCTTCGTGAGAAGTGCCTTCGGTTCTGTTCGATCCCGGAACAGACTTGTATGGATTGTATGTCTGACGTTACAATTTGAGATATAAAGCTGATTTCTTTCAAATACATTTCTGTTGGTGGCGGAGAATTTATTCTCTTAGCTTAACACCCTTCTCTGAGACGTACGAGCTCAGAGGTTATGTAGTTGAAATTTATCAGCGATATATCCCAATTTGGTAACGTGGCATACTGAGTGTTGCTGTGAAATGATCAGTGTTTGATCATTTGTGATATGATCATTTGTTTGATCTTATATCTTTGTGATCATAGGTTGATCATTTTGTTTGACCCGAAGCAGGGCTTTTTATAGAAAGCGTAGCTTTGTGGACGAGACTTCGTCGAGCCTCACACCCCGGAAATGGTCGAAACAGGACGAATGCGGCAAGGTTCTAGGGAGTAGCGCCCCTTAGTGTATGTCATTCCTTCTGGATAAAGGTGGTATCATGGTATGGAGCCCAGATACTTAACCTCTGTGGTTACTGCATTATTATTATCTATGTGGTTTGTTGCGAATCGGGGATCCTCGGGAAGATCGGTGACGATCGGGGGATGGCATACGCGTGTCAGTAGTTACCTATTTTTGCAGAGGTAACCCGGCCTTGTGTTGGCAGAGATCCGGTTAGGTTCTCGGGTCGTCTATTCCAGGGACGTACCCATCGTGGATAGGAAGTTCCTTAGCCTGACCATTTGTTGGAAATCCAAAGAAACAATACGAGCCTTGTACGGTTTTAGTTGTAGAACCTGCCATCTAATATGGCAGCTATAGCAAGCATACTATAATGGTACCTATGCTGGCTAAGATTTATATTCTACTTTCGAAATGTTTTCTACACTATGCACTAATAATAATATCAAAAAGAATTTGATTTTTGCGTAGTAAGCATCTTTGACTATCATAAGAAGAAATCTCCTCCAAGTCTGCGTTTGCATTGTGTGTGTGGCGGGAGGTCTTATGGTAGTTTCATTTTCCAAAAGCATTTCGAATTGACTTTAAAATTATCCTGTTGTTTATTTTAAAGAATAACTGTTTTACGATCTCACACCAGTCACCATGACTGACTCGGAGTTTATTGTTTCCCTTCTAAACTCTGGGTGCCCACCAATTTCCACACGGGCAGCCTAGAGTTATGTTATCAGGATATTCTGGATATTCTGGAGCTTTGGAGATAAGCTGGATGACGAGACGTAGTATTTGTATCTGATATATTTATTCCGCTGTAAATTCTGTATGAGGACAAGTTATATAACTGTCCATTGTTGTATATTGACTCTGATGATTGATGTATGTATAAACTGATATAGTTCTTTGTTTTAAAAGACTAGTGTTTATCTATTATATATTGTTCCGCTGCGATGTGTAAGATTCTGATATTGTTTTCTGTTCTGATGTGTTTTCTGTTGTTCTTCTTTCTTTCTTCTTTCTTCTTCTGTTCTCTTCTTCTGCCTTTTTCTTCTTTCTAAAACCCTCACTATTGGAGTTTCCGGCGTTCGATTTCTCGGCAGTCGATAAAGTGAGTATCGATGTCGAATTTTCGAAAGTCGAAAATTTCGGTATGTGACAAAGTGGTATCAGAGCATATGGTTAAGCGACAACCCTGCTCTGTTGGGTGTTACTCATTAGAGATAGAATCAGTAGTACTCTAGAATGAGTTGAGTGTAATAATAGATATGAGCGCGTATTTGTTATTTGAATATAAAAGTGTTTTGTATTGTGATGATTGGTTTATTGAGTGGTATATGAACCTTCGTCGGCACAGTCTTGCAAAACTGGATCGAAGGGGTTTCTAAACACTCGAATAGAACAATTCGGCACAGTATTGTTTTGAATAGGGTAAATGAAATAATTTTACCCAAAACTATTTTTGTATAGAAAAGAAATGTTTTTCTATAAAGTACTATAGTATATGGTTGCATGGATGTTAGGATAGTGATAATGTTGAAATGTTATCATTAAGTTTGAAATTGAATAAGAAATTGAAATCGTAACTCCAAAGTTAAGAAATAAATCCATATACAAATGAAATTAAAGAATGTAAATTATAAATGTGATTTGTAATTTAAAACGGAATTCCAGAAAAGTTTTTGGAAATGTTTTGAGAAGAATTTGAAATTTTTGAGATTTGGAAAGTTTAAATTCTTTTTGGAGTTGGAAATTAATTTCAAAGGTTTTGAAAAGTATTTTGGAGAGATAAAAGCTCTAAACTCTTTTCGGTCGCTGGAAAATAACTTCGATGATGACCGCGGCATCATCGGTGTTCATTTTCGGGTTTCCAAAAGAGAAATTGCTGCCAAATTATTTTAAATGGAAAGTTGTTTGAAATTTGGGTTTTGTTTGGAAATTCAAAAGGATAATTTGAATTGTTTTCAAAATGGTTTTGAAAAGGTTGAAAAGACTCTGGAATTGAGTACTGAATTATGAAAATAAATGAAAATTGTGAATGAACGAATAAATTTGCAAGTGAATCAATTAAATAAAATGAGATTGAAAATTGAAATTCGTTTCAAATTTGTAAGAAATAAATTGAATTGAATAATTATAAATGAAAGATGAATAAAAGATAAAATTCATAATGGAATGTAAATAAGTTAATAACTTATAGAATATTGGGTAATTTGATAGAAATGAGATTTAAATTGAAAATGAATGAATTAGTGGATGAATGAATAATTTGCAATTGTAAATGAAATTGAAGACAAATTTGAAATTGTAAGTGAATTGGAAGTTGTAATGAGTTAGTAATTGAAACTAAGCTAAAAGAGCAATTATGAATGAAGGTTGTTTGGTTTATAGAATAAACCGAATGAAAATATGAAATGCAAATTAAATTGAATGGAATCAATTGCAAATGAAGTAGAATTAAAATAAATTGAATTTGTATCAATTTAAATTGGTTATAAACTAGAATGGATATGAATTCATTTTGTTTAAAAACGAATGTAACTTCAACCGTAAATATATAAGCATATATTGAAAATTTTGTAATAGAATTTGCAAATTGGATTGAATGCTGTAACTAGATATAATGGCTAGTAGATATACAGGTGTTATAAATTGGATTTGATCTTCAAAGATGAATTTGAATTGCTCGACAAAAGGTACATATTTGAATTATAATATGAGTTTTTGATGATTTCTGGTCTAGCCGCTTGGCTTTTTCTTTTTCTTTTTGAAATCTGAGAGTCCGTAGGGACGTTTTGTAGTCGTACCGTATTAGCCGCGCAAAGGAGACGCTGGCGAAATTTTTCGGAAATTTAGGGTGTTAGAAAATTTTTGAGAAATTTTGAAAGTTAAAATTTGAATTTAAACTCGAATTTGAATTTAGAAGTTAAACAATGTTGTTTGAAACTTAAAAATTGAAGTTAGAAATTTAGTTGAATGATAACGAATCTTTAGTAGGAAGATTTGTTTTGATAAATTGATAAAACTATTGGATGTTGAAAAAATAGTAGACGAGTTAAGGACCACTTTTCCTGACTTGTAATTTCGAGGACGAAATTCTTTTAAGGAGGGAAGTTTGTAACGACCCAGAATTTTGAACGAATTAAATTGAGAATATTTAATTTATTTTAAATATTTAAACGATGATTTAATTTGTGTCCCCGATATAAATTCAATTTTGGCGATTTAATTACAGAATTTAATCCATTTAAATGTTGAATAAAAATTTGAATCTTCAATTTAAAGCTGAAGAAAAATATTTCGAAAGCTTTTAAAATTCGTATTGATATTACTGAAGATAACAGAAGCTTCGGAATCGAATTTAGGAGTAAAGTGTTCAGTTTGAAAATAATCACTCGAACCGATATTTATAAAATAGTCAATTTTCAAACAGTCTCGGAATTCGACGAAACCTGTTCCATTAGGTCCGTAATATTGTATTATTATTGGATTCCCAATTTCGTATTTAACGGAGTTGCCGTATAACCGTACGACATGAAAACGCGTTAAAACAAAAAGAAATTCAATTTTAAAATTTAAACTTTAAACTTTGCCGACATCCTTACAACCACGTTTTCTTCCCTCGTCCACGCCAAAATTCACGCCTGAAATCGTGGGAAAGATTGTGTAGGCACGTTCTCCTTGTCTCCCCCGTTCATTACAAATCTCACGAAACATTTCAGTTCAAAATTAAATGCCAGAGGAGAAAAAAATGGCCGCGTGCCCTTATATTTTAAATCGAGCAGTTCGAAAAAAAGAAATCGTTCCTCCTCTCCTCTGAACAAATTGAAATCGAATTTCCCCTTTTCTCGAACATCTCGAAAACAATCGAAGACAGAATCGAGCGATCCCAATTCGATACCTCTGATCTTGGTGGCGGGTTTCGTGTACTAGAAGGTGGCTGTGGTCGGCGAGTTCCTCGTCGCGAGGTGGAAGTTCAAGTAGGAAAGGTCGGCGGCGTTCAGGCGAAGTTCTCAAGCTGTGGGTCGGCAGAAGCGAACGCGTGGCGCACGCGCGACCAATAGGGGATACGCTCGCGATCGAAGTAGGTGGGCGGCAAACGAGGCTCGAGGAGGCGTAGCGAATTCGTGGTTGAGGCTGTGATGGACGAAGTAGAGGCAGGCATTCTGGGGTGTTGGCAATTTCGTCGAAGTCGCGGTTGCCATGGAGGACTTCACGGTGATGGCGTGTGGATTTAGGGTTCGCGCACGTAGGGGTCGCGTTCATGCGACGCTGGAAGGCTGGCGGCATCTCGTGGTGGTCGAGTCTGGATATGCTGTAAGGTATCGTTGCTGGAATTAATTTTTGATGTATATATCTATGTACATAACCAGTAAGGGAGATAAATTCATTTAATACACTTGCCTCATTTATTTTAGTTATCAAAAACATTTTTTTTGGGATCTGTTATAAAGAAAGTTAGTTAAGAGAAGTTAAAACTAGGGAACAGTAATTAAATTGTTTAGTTAACCTAGGTAATTATTTTGATTGCTAAATGTTATAAAAGAAAATTTGTTAAAAATATAATTTTTGGTAAGGAAAAGAAATTTAATAATTTATTGGATAAATTTCATTTAAAGGTAAGTTAATTTAATCTATTAAAGGAAAATTAGTTAAATTTAATTTTAGTTAAATAAATTTATAATGGAAAAATAATTTAAATTTAATTATTAGTTAAACTGCAAATCTTAGTTAAGTTAAAATTTTAAAATGATTGAAAGATTTTGTAAGGTTGATTTTCGAATCTATATAAATTTATTTTATAAGTAAAGGGTTTCAAAGAAAAATATATATATATACACATATATATATATAACTTACTGATTGATTTTTAACAGTAAGATAAACAATTTATTCGTTTTAATCTGTTATATATGTATATGGATATGTACAGGAAGGAAAATAAATAAATAATAGATATGGTGAATTATTTGTTTTACTAATCTATTTAATTGTTTTAGTTACCAAAAATAATCTATTAAAAGAAATTGGTTTAAAACAGAATCATTGGATAATGAAAATTACCATACGAAAATTAATAGTTCGATTTTTTCGGATATTAACGAAATGTATAATTATTTATACTAGGTAAAAATCTGTAAAGAAATCAAGCCGAAAATGGAAATGGGATGGCAAAATAAATGCTAAGGTGAGATTTTTCTCACTCAACATTGAAGTGGAATTTTCAGTTATTTATTGTTGATATGATTGCTATGTTGATGTGCTATTAGATATAATAGGATATATCTATATATATAGCAGTATATACATATTGGCATATGTATATATTGGATTGATGATTTCCTGCCTCGTATAGCGGATGAGACCCTATTGCGCCGTTAGTAAGCGGATTTATAAAAACCTATATACCGCGATAATTCCGTACTGGAGCGGAATTGGTATTGTGCTAACATCTTTGGATGCAGGGAAACAGGTTGGAGGGATCGAACTGGATTCCTCAACTGTATTTACTTATTTACAGATATTGTGATATATTCTGCTATCATATGATGATATATGATATTGACTGTTGTGATGGACTAATCGATGCTGTTGCATCATCGGATTCAGTTTTGAAACGTAAAAATAACGACTGTTACTTTAAAAAGATTTTAAAGTGATTTTTGAAAATATATGTTTTATGGGATTTTTGAAGTAATTTTATTTTAAATAAATAAACGTTCAAATTTTAAAGTTACAAAAATTTATAGATTTGGGAAATATAACCGAAAAGTTATTTTTGGAATAAACAGTTGACTGATTTATGAAATGGTTTAAATTGAGATTTTTAAATTTCTGTAAACGGTTTATATAAAAGATTTATGAAATTGATATCCACAAAATTAAGAATGGTGAAATTATAAAATGAGTTTTTATAAGTGTGAAAAATGAAATATTATGGAATCCGTAAGTGAATGAAATTTATAGACTTATAAATTGTGAAGTTGAAAATGAATGATAAGTTATTAACTTATAATATGGACTTGTGATATTTATATCGAGTTATAAATTGAATTTGTTAATAAAAGGAATTTATAAATCGAAGTTGTTAGAAGAATAGAATTGAAATTTATAAAAGTTGTTTATAAATCCGGAATCACTTATTTTGATGAGTTGAATATAGAAGTTAATAAAAGAAGATTTATAAGTCGAAGTTGTTATTAAAATGGAAATAGAATTTATAACCGTGTTTATAAATTCGGAATCGATTAAATTTGATAAGTGAATTATAGAAGGTTATTAAAGAAGATATATTCACGATTTTGGACAGTGAATATATTGTTAAGTAAAATGGATACGTTTTTGAAGAAGTAATATTTTAAAAGTGAAGTTAAAACATTTTAAAGATGTTTTAAAATGTGTTATGAATCGAAAGCATAGATTTCCGCAGTTCTTGTTGAAATAGACGTTTCGAAAAAATATAAGGAAATGGTGGACTATAACACTGTTGTTATAGTAAATGATTTCCAAAAGGAAATGTTTTATATAGTATTGGGATTTATATATCTATCTAAAATTTTGAATCCCTATACCAGTGATTTTGAGTCGTCGTAACGATGTTTTACGCAACATTCGTTTTGACTCAAATAGATGTCAAATTTATGATTTCCTTAAAAGAATGAATGTATACTTAATTTGATTTAAGTATATCGAATATTTTCAAATGTTGAAAATAAATGATTTGTGAAATACTTATTATTAAATAAGTATGGAAATGCATTTCCAAAATGAAATGAAACGTTTTGAGATTTTATCTTCTTAAAGATAAATTGAAATTGAATATTGAAAACG
Organism: Allium fistulosum; assembly: GCA_030737815.1. Classification (NCBI taxonomy): domain Eukaryota; kingdom Viridiplantae; phylum Streptophyta; class Magnoliopsida; order Asparagales; family Amaryllidaceae; genus Allium; species Allium fistulosum. The sequence goes on along the minus strand of CM060904.1, from coordinate 261,626,092 downwards.
ATTTGAAAATCGAATATCAGTAGATATTCGAAAGTATAAATTCGATACGGAATTTATAAAAGAAAGCGAAGGTGTTTAAAAATAAATATTGATTTATTTTTGAAGAGTGGAAATTGATTTGAAATTGTTTTCAAATGGTTAAGTGTGGAAAATTCTATATCTAATAAAGATATTTTTGAAGAATAAATAATTTGGGAAAATTATTTGGAATCTGATGATGTTGCGCATCTTTATTGATAGTTAAATAACCGACTATCAATAATTACCTTTAGATAGGTATTTGTTGTGAATTGGATGAATTTGAATGCCACACTTATTTTTGAATAATCGCTCACTATTCGGGTTAGCCGGGAAAGGACCATGGGGTCGTATAACCCATTCCGAATATGTGATACGTCGTTATGAATTGCATTGGAAGACCGGTGTTGAAGACCGGATATTTTTGAAAACGGAAGGATTACCGTCGAGTTACTCTACATCGACTGATCTTCGATTTAGAGGTTTTATCACCCTTAGTGACGGGAAGTCCGGACGTGATTAGAAAATTATCCGGAAATGCAAGGGCTTCGTGAGAAGTGCCTTCGGTTCTGTTCGATCCCGGAACAGACTTGTATGGATTGTATGTCTGACGTTACAATTTGAGATATAAAGCTGATTTCTTTCAAATACATTTCTGTTGGTGGCGGAGAATTTATTCTCTTAGCTTAACACCCTTCTCTGAGACGTACGAGCTCAGAGGTTATGTAGTTGAAATTTATCAGCGATATATCCCAATTTGGTAACGTGGCATACTGAGTGTTGCTGTGAAATGATCAGTGTTTGATCATTTGTGATATGATCATTTGTTTGATCTTATATCTTTGTGATCATAGGTTGATCATTTTGTTTGACCCGAAGCAGGGCTTTTTATAGAAAGCGTAGCTTTGTGGACGAGACTTCGTCGAGCCTCACACCCCGGAAATGGTCGAAACAGGACGAATGCGGCAAGGTTCTAGGGAGTAGCGCCCCTTAGTGTATGTCATTCCTTCTGGATAAAGGTGGTATCATGGTATGGAGCCCAGATACTTAACCTCTGTGGTTACTGCATTATTATTATCTATGTGGTTTGTTGCGAATCGGGGATCCTCGGGAAGATCGGTGACGATCGGGGGATGGCATACGCGTGTCAGTAGTTACCTATTTTTGCAGAGGTAACCCGGCCTTGTGTTGGCAGAGATCCGGTTAGGTTCTCGGGTCGTCTATTCCAGGGACGTACCCATCGTGGATAGGAAGTTCCTTAGCCTGACCATTTGTTGGAAATCCAAAGAAACAATACGAGCCTTGTACGGTTTTAGTTGTAGAACCTGCCATCTAATATGGCAGCTATAGCAAGCATACTATAATGGTACCTATGCTGGCTAAGATTTATATTCTACTTTCGAAATGTTTTCTACACTATGCACTAATAATAATATAAAAAAGAATTTGATTTTTGCGTAGTAAGCATCTTTGACTATCATAAGAAGAAATCTCCTCCAAGTCTGCGTTTGCATTGTGTGTGTGGCAGGAGGTCTTATGGTAGTTTCATTTTCCAAAAGCATTTCGAATTGACTTTAAAATTATCCTGTTGTTTATTTTAAAGAATAACTGTTTTACGATCTCACACCAGTCACCATGACTGACTCGGAGTTTATTGTTTCCCTTCTAAACTCTGGGTGCCCACCAATTTCCACACGGGCAGCCTAGAGTTATGTTATCAGGATATTCTGGATATTCTGGAGCTTTGGAGATAAGCTGGATGACGAGACGTAGTATTTGTATCTGATATATTTATTCCGCTGTAAATTCTGTATGAGGACAAGTTATATAACTGTCCATTGTTGTATATTGACTCTGATGATTGATGTATGTATAAACTGATATAGTTCTTTGTTTTAAAAGACTAGTGTTTATCTATTATATATTGTTCCGCTGCGATGTGTAAGATTCTGATATTGTTTTCTGTTCTGATGTGTTTTCTGTTGTTCTTCTTTCTTTCTTCTTTCTTCTTCTGTTCTCTTCTTCTGCCTTTTTCTTCTTTCTAAAACCCTCACTATTGGAGTTTCCGGCGTTCGATTTCTCGGCAGTCGATAAAGTGAGTATCGATGTCGAATTTTCGAAAGTCGAAAATTTCGGTATGTGACAGAAACTGTAAATAAGGGATAAATTGAATGTTGGGTTTAAATGTTGTAATTATATGTTATTAATTGGGATATGAAAATAAATTAAATAGTATGTAAATTTAATAGCTTTCGTTTATAAACAATAAACATGGAAATGTGTTTGAATTATTAGTGTATAATAATTGCTTCAATTATCATTTTGTTATTTAATCTGATAAATTAATTTGGAAATCGATAAAAATTTAATATAATTGAAATATTGCAATTAATATGGTATAAGATGATAACCGAAGACTATTGATGTAATAAAATGTAAACCAATGTTAATTATATCCATAAGGCGATAGTTGATTGAACAGTAAGATGGAAATCAAAATAAATGAATTTATTGGAATTTAAGTTATATTTAATTAATTTATTGCAATTGAAATTGAACGCTGTAATTTGTGCAATATTTAATATTGAATTTGACATGGGAAATTATTTTTAAAAGATTATTTAATTTCTGTGTAATTAGAAATGATAAAAAATGCTAGTTATAAAATTTGAATTTAAAAGTGATTTAATTAATTTAATAATAATTTATTTAATTAACGTGAAAATAGCCATTTTGGGCCACTGTCTCGGATTTCAATGAAACCAGTTTCATCGGATCCGTAAAAGTGAATTATTGTAGGATTTCAAGTTTTATAGCGATCGGACTTGTCGTTTGACAGTGCAGGCTCGAAACGTGTAGAAATCAATTTAATGAATTCAATTTAAATAAGCTGATTTTAAAAGTTAAATTCTGTATACAATGGAATTGGGACTTGAAACCTGTTCCATTAAGTTTAAAAATATCGAAAACATCTATTTTGATATATGGGATGACCTACTTTCGTTTCGGAAACGGAACAGGCTTTTCAGGTCATTATTGTCGTTTCGAACCAATTCAATATGTTCGTTCATTCTTATCGGGCCTTATCTATATAAATAGTTTTTCCTAACCCCAGCAGCCTTTTATTTCTTATTCCTATACATACAATTATGTCTGTCTTTTCTTATCTCCTCTCTCTAATGGCAAAAACCTATTTTAAATTCCAAAAACCCTAAATTCAATTTCAAAACCAATTTCAAAATTCAAACTCTTCAAACTATAGAAAATTATATATCGTTGGAAAGCTCTGGATGAGCGTAATTTACTACGGAAATTCGTTTTGTCGATTTGGTGCATCGTTTGACTAGAAAGCGTCGAAGAACCTTGACCGTCTATTTCTAGGGTTTACGATCCAATAGTGGATCGTCGACCGTTGGACGATCGGGTGGCGACGTTGGGAAGAGGGGGTCGAGCAGGTCATGGATTAGGTGTTCATTCATGTTGTAGGTGTCGGATTTCTCCAAAATAGGTGTTCAAAGTTCAACGGTGGTAGACATCATCGGGTCGCTATGGGGCCGCGCGAGGAGGCTGGAAGGGCGCCTCGGTTGGAGGGTGATGGCTGTGAGGTTGGATCTTGGAATTGACGTTGGTGGCAGTAGTGAAAATTGCTAGAAGGTCGACGGCTGATGGTCGATATGGGTTTGGCTTTGTGAGGATAGGGTTAACGCGTGGTGAACGAGATAAGGTGACGTGGTTTATATTTTATTTGTTTTATAATTTAAATTTCAAATGTTCTAATTACCATATCTTTTGCATACGAGCTTTGATTCATGCGCGGTTTTCTCCATTGCGATCATATCAAAATTCCGGACATTATGGAACTAGTTTGGCTGCATTCTGAGACTATTCAAATTTGAGCCTTTATTTGGATTTTAAATCGTCGATAAGTCAAAGGTGAGTGATTTAATCCACTCACGAATGCTAAATTATCTTATGTTAGTTAAATTAAATTTACAATGTAATTAGAAATTGATTGATTGTTGTTAGATAACCGTTAATTGTTGTGATTATTGGATTATTTGAATGATAATAGTGATGAATGTTTAATTGTTGATATTCGGATGATTGGATGTATGTTTATTCATATGTCGTTATCACACTGCAAGTTCCTTTAGTTTATCGTTATAAATCACTATGGGTTGAAATGATACATACACTAATGGACTTATAGATTAGGGAAAAATCGTTGTGGGTTGAAATGATAAACCCAAGCGATTTTATGGACTATGAAATTTTAATTCAGGATTGTAGGTTAAAATGATATATACTCGTAAATTTAAATTATTGCGGGTTGAAATGATAGATATCTGTATCACTTGACCATACAGTACAAAATTATATACGGACATTGGATTGGTTAAATTAAATGATTTTAAATCCTTAATTTTTGAATGCATTTAAATGATATTTTGTAATAAAATTTGATTTACATAAACTGAATTATTTTCAAAATCCAAGCTTTAAAATGTTGAAGTTGAAATCGGTTTAAATTAAATTGTTTAAAGAATTTAAATTGAAATTTTAAATTTGAATTTTGAAATATAAATGGAATTTATAAAAAATTTGAGTTATTGTAAGCATTGAATATTAAACCTTGAAATATATCGAATTTGAAGTGGGTTGAATTTGTAGTTCAAACATGGATTTGAATCGATATAAATTGAAATGGTTTTTATGAGAATTTGAATTGAAAGTTTAAAATTGAGTTTTATTGATTGAATACTGGATATGGTCCAGATTTGTTGAAATGAATGAAACAAATTGATTTGATATTATTTTCACATTAATTATTTAATATAAACTGTTTAAAAATATTTTTTTTTGAGTAAAACGGATGTGTAGCGTGAGACTACACAGCCGGTTAGATATCATAGCTAAATATAAATAGTGCGATCAACAAGCCTGACCGCTGGCCAAGATGAAATAGTTTAACATAGCGGTTATACGACATAAAGTATGGAAACTGCCCTGATAATAGACTACAAAATTGGCAGATGATGGAAGGTACAATCACTGTCAATACTGACGGTTTCCAGGGACAGCTGAGGAGCTTCCATTTGATTCAACAGAAGAAGACCTAGTGCGAGGCAGCCTAAGTCTGAAGGGCGCCGAGAAGCTGTGACCTGTTGAGGATGAATAATAGTAAATAATCCGCCTGTAAGTACCCTCAAATAGTAATTTGGGCGTGTTAAACACATGAGCATTTCGCTCGATCCAGATGCACCAACTAAAGATAGCTATAAAATGATCCAAACGTTTTTTCGGGGGGTTAAATTGCCAAAAGTCATAAAATGAAGTTATTGTTGGGATGAAACCAAGCAGGTGTGCAGCAGTTGCAGCCCAAACCTTAACCGAGAAGTCACAATCGAAGAAGAGGTATTGTATACTTTCAGTTGCATTAGAACAAAGGGCACAGTCGGAAACCAGCGTGATATTTAGTCGGAATAGTCTATCTCTGGTGTTGATACGACCATGGATAAGACACCATTGAAAGAATGCGATTCGAGGCTAGAGCTTGCAGTTCCAAAGTCTGGGAAAGTTGAAAAGGCGACCCGGGTTGTTCAGGTAAGAATAACAGGAAGCGACAGAAAAGCCGGTTGCAGGGTTTAAGGCCCAAAGGATTTTGTCTGAGGACTGGGAGAGACGAATGGATTGGAGAGAGGAGGCAGCATACAGCAGCTCAGAAAAGGTATTGAGGTCGAAATATGAAGGTGGGAGAAGATGGTCGGGGCCGAGAAGGAGAGAATCAGAAATTGTGATGCGCTGGGAGGCTGCATTGGAGAAGTGGTTGGGAAGGGTGGAGGAAAGTGGAAGGTGGCCGAACCAAGTATCTAACCAGAAGAGGCAATTCGACCCATTGCCCACTATGACATGAAAAAGTGATTTAACTCGGGGTATGATGGAGAGGACACCGGACCAGAAAGGGGAAGGCCTGGGGTTGGGAATGGCATGGAGGGCAAGATGAGGGTTTGAGTGGTAATATAGAATGGCAATCCATGATTTCCAAAGTAGGGTTTCAGGGGATAAAAATCTCCATAGCCATTTAGCTAGAAGAGCAAGATTGAAGTGGTGAAGATTGATGATTCCAAGGCCACCATTAGAAGTGTGTGTGCAAACAGATCGCCAGTTGATGAGTTTCCTTATTCTGCCTCCATTCCAAAGGAAAAAACTCCTTATCTTATCAATTCTATTGATTACCCAACATGGAACTTTGTAGAATGCCATCCAGTAGGAAGGGATGGCCGATAGGACAGATTTGACGAGGACAAGACGACCAGCAGAGGAGAGGGAATGTGCCTTCCAAGATAGGAGTCTATTTTCAATTTTTGAAATGAGGGGGAGCATGTCAGTTTTAAGGAGCTTGGTTGGTCTGAGGGGGATACCGAGGTAAGAGATAGGGAATTGGGCGATAGAGCAATTGAGCAAATTAGAATATATGGGCCCGAGATGATCAGAATTCCCAAGCATGATGATAGAGCTTTTATTGAAATTGATTGATAGACCAGATATAAGTTCAAAAGAATACAAAGCTACTTTGAGGCATCGAAAGTGGTTGACGTTGGGGGACGCAAATAGGATAGTGCCATCGGCGAAGTGTAGGTTGGATATGGACAGGTTGGAATTAGGGAGTTTAATGCCCTCGAAGATGTTGTTAGATATAGCTAATTTGATCATACGATTGAAAACGTCGGCGACGAGGACGAAAAGCAGGGGAGAGAGTGGATCACCTTGACGTAAACCCCTAGCGGATTTAATTAGACCCCCAGTGGAGCCACTAATAGAAATTGAGGAAAAACTAGTGCCAAGGATATGTCGGATCCAATTGCACTATTTTGGTGGGAAGCCTCTATGTTCCAAAAGATCAAGGATGAATTGCCAGTTGACAGTATCAAAGGCCTTAGAGAAGTCTAATTTGAGGAGAATGCATGGAGTTGAAGATTGGTGACAGAACGAAATAATCTCTTGAGTGGTTGCAACACAGTCCATAATGTTTCGACCAAGAATAAATGCATATTGCTCAATCCCAATAAGAGGGTCTATGACTGATTGAAGGCGGTTGGCCAGAACTTTGGTGATAATTTTGAGAGTGGTGTTCAGTAGACTAATGGGGCGGAAAGAGGAAAGGGAAGTGGCACCAGAGGACTTGGGAAGAAGGATAATATTAGCATAGTTTAGACGAGCCACTGATGATGGGTCCTCATAAAATTCAACACACATCTCCATAATATCGTATTTGACAGTTTCCCAGAAATTTTTAAAGAAGAGGGGGCCGAAACCATCAGGACCCGGGGCTTTGTCATCAGACATCTCCTTCAATGCAGACTAGATTTCTTCCTCCGAGAATGGTTGATCAATAGGAATGGGGGAACTATCAGGTTAGAGGAGATTCCGGTCAAGGTGTGGGGTAGGGGGGGAATGTTTGCCTAGGATGTTCCGGTAATAGGTGGAGAATAGTTCGTGGATAGCAGAATGGTCAGTGATAGATACATCGTTGTGGATGATTTCAGGGATAAAAGTGGATCAACGCCTACCATTCGCACAGCGATGGAAATAAGCTGTGTTTTTGTCGCCCTCCTCAATCCATTTTACTTTTGAACGTTGCTTCCAGCCAATCTCCTCTTGTAGAGATAGTCTATCAAGTTCCAATTCCAAGTTTCTCAATCGAGCTCGGTCAGATTCGGTAAGAGGGTGAGATTCTTCAAGAATGTTAAGATCTAAAATTTCATCTTGGATTGCTGAGATGCATGAGCGAATTGAACCCCAGACCGACTTGGCCCAGGGTTTGATAAGTTTACGAAGGGCTCTAAGTTTGGTGACGATTCTGGCGGAAGCAGAGGCGATTGGGAAATGCTGGGACCAGATGTTTTTGATGAAAGGGTCGAATGAAGGTTCAAGGAGCCAAAATCGGTCGAAGCGGAAGGGACTGGGAGGACGGATGGATGAACCGGAGTCAAGGAGGATTGGACAATGGTCGAAGATGATGGAGGCGAGGCCATAGGCCAAAGTGAGTGGCTATAAATCCTCCCAGGCAGGATTGAATAGGAAACGGTCCAGTTTGGCCAAGGAGGGATCTGATCTGCGGTTAGACTAAGTGAACGTTTGATTACTGATGGGAGGGTCAATCAAGGAACATTGGTTGATAAAAGAGTTGAAGGATTCGGAGTCTTGAGAAAGTTTGCCAGAATTTCTTTCGGTGGAGAAACGGGTGGTGTTGAAGTCTCCACCGATAACCCAAGGCCCATTGATATGAGAGGCGAATGTAATGCAATTTGACCATAACTCATTACGGTCGTGGGTATTTAGTGGGCCGTATGTATTGGAGAAGAAAAAGATCGTTCCAGTTTGCAAATGACGGAGTGCTACATGTAAAGCTGAAGAGTGATAAAAAGTTTGGCAGTAGGACCATATGGATTCGTTCCAGGCTGTCACGATACCCCCACTAGAACCATTTGCGTTATGGTGGGCCCACCCGATTAGGAATGTCCCACTGATTTGTCTAAGGAAATTGGGATTAGGGTCCGAAAGTTTAGAATCTTGCAGAAATAGAATATCCAAGTTATATGGGGCAATTATGAGTTTGACGGAATGTCTCTTGCTGGGGTCCCCCAGACCCCTTACGTTCCAAGAAATTAACTTCATTGAGATAAAGACAAACGCTCCGATTCTAGCGCCTGCATGGAGGTGTAGTGTTCATCACACAAACTCACACCCATGCAACGTGACATTTTTTGTTCAGACTTTTGTTATTAGAGGAGAAAACAACATGTTTAAAGAAACTACCAGGATGCGATGCCGCTTTATCCAACCTGGAGCTCCGGCGTACGGTCGTCGGAGTGAGGAACTGGGACAGCTGACCGGCCTCTTGCTGGGGTATCTGACTTTGGTCATCAGGATGTGGAGCCGGGAATAGAGGGGTGGGTGATTGGCCAATAGGGTGCGGGGTTGCCAAATGGGGATGGTGAGGTGAGGCTGGAAGCGGGTCAGGATTAGATGGTGTAGGTGGGATATTTTGGTGTTGAGGAGTTGATAGGTCGAAATTAGCATATGGGTTCCATCCCTGTTCTTGGACAATAGGCCAAGGGTCCCATCCTCTCGGACCGACAACCTCAATCGAATGATCGTTAAAGTGGTCCAGGGCCTATAAGGGGTCAGAGAAGAGGGGCTCGTAGTTCATCACATCAAATCTGTCCTCAGAGCACAGGTTGGCAGGAGCCATGTGTCGTTCAAATTATTGAAAGTCGTTCTCGTAATCAATTCCAAGCAGATGATTCTCAGGCCTTCTATTGGGATGTTCATGCTCCCATTTCTCGATGGTAAGGAGGTAAGCTACGTCATTTATTACAACGGCAAAGGATGAAGGGGAGTGGAATCCGCTGTAAAATTGCATTTTGATATATAGAAAGCTGTGGTCAAGATTTGCCCAATCACAATCATCTTGCATCAAGAATCTACCGGCTGGGCAAACTGCATCTGATATGGCATCTGAATTGTGCCTGAAGAGTTCGGGAAAACCCGAAACTCTTGCCCATGCTGGCTGGTCTAGAGGTGGTGTGGGGTTGTCTGGTTCTTCCCATTGTCGAAACTGAATGGCAGCACCTACTCTTGCTATGGTTGAACGAAGAAGGATTTGATCCCGGACAGCGTATGAGGGGCAGAAAAGGATAAAGCTATTGTTTGTCAGGAGCCATATCGGCCAGTCCTGATGGTGAAAATTGGTAGTGAGGGCATGGTGAAGAGAATCGATCGACCACATGCCACTGATGATCTCGGCAGTAAGAAGGAGACGAGGTTCCATTCGGCGAAAAGTTTCTGGTTTATTTTTTGGTTTGAATGGGTTATCAGGGGGTTTAGGAAGTGTGATAGGGGGTGGTAAAGTGCATTGGGAAGCGGGAGGGGCAAAAAGGGAGTGTGTTGGGAAGCGGGAGGTTTTTTGCTGAGCTGGTGATGGATTTGGTTTTTGGACCCACTGGCTCGGAGTAGTTTTGTTTTTAGTGAGGAGAGAGAGGGGGGCGGCTGGGCTATGATTAATATCACGTGTGGGTTTAAGAGGCTTCTCGTGACAATGCGATTGTGGGTGACCAAAAAATCCGCATTTATAGCAAATCTTTGCATCTCGACAGTTTTTCGCCACATGTCTATGACCCGCGCAACGAAGGCAACGGCCTTTTGATTTCAAAAAATCGATAGTGCGACGCACACTCTGGAAGGTCGGTAGGAGGAGACGCCGCCTGGTAGGTGGTTTAGGCAAGAGCGGAGGTTTGGGCGACGAGGCAACCACCTGAGCATAGGTTCTGGTTGAGGGGACTTCTAAGGTTACGGGTTTGACGGGGATGGTGTTGGGCTTAGGCAAAGGAAGGACCGTGGCAGCCTTATCAGCTAAGGGGTTTTCGAGGATGTTGGTGTACTTGGGGGGAACGAAAGAGATGGGTGGAATGGAAGCCGGAGGTAGTATGGGAGATGTGAAAGGAGGAGGAGAAGTGGTAGAGAAGGGCGCCATGGAAGCAATCTCACGTTTATCATATGTTGTTTTAAATTTCATAATTAGATTTAATTCGATTTTCAAAATATTTACTATATAAACCATTTCAATAATCATACCATTTTATATTAAACTATTAAAACGATATTTAATCTATTTTTAAACTATTTTAAACCATTTTAATATATTTTAAACCATTTTAAACCATTTTAATATATTTTAAACCATTTTAAACCATTTTAATATATTTTAAACTATTTTAAACTATTTTAATCTATTTAATCTATTTTAATCTATTTTAATCTATTTTAATCTATTTTAAACTATTTTAATCTATTTTAAACTATTTTAATCTATTTTAAACCATTTAAACCATTTAAACTATTTTAAAGTATTTTAAACTAATTTAAAGTATTTTAAAACTATTTAAATTATTTATGATTATCTAAACTATTTTCTAAAATTCAAACTGTGCAATGCTGAATTGTTTATATTTAAATCTTTGATTTAAAAGCGAATATGGTTAAATGATGTTATAACCTACATTGGAATTTGAAATGATATTTTCTAGTGAAATGACATATTTTGAGTAAATATGTTGATTTTGAAATAAGGGTTTAACCTATTTGTGGATATGATTTCGAAAGTGAATATGATTTCGAAGTAAATATGATATTTTGATATCAATTATGAATCAGTTTTGAAAATGTAAAATAACCATCCGGTGTGAGATTCTGTATTTTGTTTTTTTTTCTTACTCTTCTTTTTCTTATTTACCCCATAACAATCCTCCATTTTGAATGGTTTGAGTTTGACATGTGTGGCTTATTTGCAATTTAAACCGTCCAAAAAGGTGGGTCATTACATTTGGTATCAGAGCTTTGGTTTAGCGATAACCTTAACTTTGTAGGGTCTGACTCATTAGAGATAGGTTGGTAATACCCTAGAATGAGTCTGTCTGAGTGTGTATATATGAGAGAGCGTACTTATTAGTGCAACGACCTGTAATTTTCGATAATTAAATTTATTAATTAAATAAGTTGTTGGGAATTTAATGTTGTGAAAAAATTAAAAATTAAAGATTTAACAATGAGAAATAACTAGAATGTAATGTTAGTAATGTTAATTTAAGGCAACTGATAACTATTTTATTGTAATCCCAATTTATTGAAATGGTTGAAAAGTTATAATTGGTTATAAATTATAAATAAGGAAAAAGATTAAATGTTTTATTAATTTGTGAAACAATATGTAATTAATTGTAATTGGATAAAATTTGTGTTGTGTAAATAGTTAGAACATTGGTTGTAGATAATAAAATTATAAATGTGATTAAATAAATCAAAAGGTGAGAATTTTATTTGTTACCTATTTATTTAATTCATTGAATTAAATTGGAAATCAATTGCAATTAAATGTAATTAAATATTATGTTAATGTAAATTAAGATGATAATTATAGAGTATTAGTGTAATAAGATATAAACCAATGTTAACTATGCCCTTAGAGTAATGATTGATTGAATAAAAAGATGGAAATCAAATTAAATCAATTTATTGGAATTAAAATATAATTAATTGGATTCTATTTACAGTTGAAACTGAACTGTAATTAGTGTAATATTTAACACTGAATTGATATGTAATTTTTTATTTAAATTATTGTAAATGTCTAAGTAATCAAAAATGATAAAATTTGTTAGTTGTTAAATTTGAAATAAAAAAGTGATTTAATCAATTTAATAATAATTTATTTATTTAACGTGAAATTAGGCATTTTGGCCACTGTCTTGGATTTCGATGAAACCGGTTTCATAAGATCCGTAATAGTGAATTTTTGTAAGATTTGAAGTTTCATGGCGATCGGACTTGTCGTTTGGTCGTACCGACTCGAAATGTGTAGAAATCAATTTAATTGAAATCAATTTGAATAGGCTGGTTTAAAGCCAACTTCTGTATATGATGGAATTAGGACTTAAAACCTATTCCATTGAATTTAAAAATATCGTAAACATCAATTTCGATATATTGGATGTGTAACGACCTAGAATTTTCGATGTTTAGTTTAGAATAGTTAAATGGTTTAAATACTGGATTTGGGATTATAATTGAGTTAATATGTAACATCCCGTATATTTGGACCATTTAAATTGACAATAATCCACACTTGTCAACTTAAATAATACAAAACACAGAACATTATGGGATTATAAGTACATAAATGTAAATGAGAATCAATACAACATCACAGACTCAGAACAGTCACAGAATAATGCAGCGGAAAATACATCGTCATAATAGTAGTTCATGAAGCTACTACAGAAAATACAACAATGTCTCAACATAAAGCGACTGAAAAGAGATACAAGATGTCCAAACATAAGTACATCAAATACTGAAAAATAACATGATAAAGATAAAAGCTAAGCCTTCAGCATCTTCAACCAACCTTGACCAGCAACGGAATATCTTCAGACTGACCCGAGCATATGCAAAAGAAACACTCGAGTCAGGACTCAAAATTTTATACAGGAAAATCAATGCATATAATAAAGTCCATAACTCAAAGGTGAATATAAACATCATTAAGGGATCGATAAACTACCTACAGAATACGCTAAATAGATAATGTCTAATCCATAAAGTAAGATATCAAAATAGGGTTAAGCAGGGCCCATACACCTCTTAACCTGTTTATTCCCAAAAGCATATACAAGACCGTAGTTTCCCCAAAACCGGAAGTCACCAGAGGGCAATCCATATACTAAAGGTACAAATCAAAATCGTAGTTGTCGCGATAGGATAATTAGTATGACAAGGTACATGAGGCGATACCAACTAGGATACTAGTAGTTGCCTGATCCGGACTGATGTTGGGCATAGCAGCTACCACCCCAACACCGCGAAACACCACTTCCAAATCAAGGGGTGCACCCAAATCGAATCACAAAAGTAATAGATATGGTATCGAAGAAGTGTGTCCGCTAGAGATGGCGATCCTCAATGGCCCGGCGCGGCTCCTGTTTTAGTCATGTCAAGGGTCATCCAAAATCGTTCTCTTTCTTCAGTCAACGCGTTCATCAAACATCCACTTCATTCTGGATCAACACTTCGCGTATATTAGTTATTAAAGTGGTTTTCGGTATCGACAGAGAGTATGTCCATAATCCGATCCCGGTCTCTTTAATAACTACGTATTAATTACCCAACGGTCAACTTTTTATTAAAGTTAAAACAAATCAAATCCAAAGGTCAAGTTGAAAATTTGACTTTCAAATTTGATATTTCACAATTCGATTCGTTTCAATTACTAAAATCATATTTCGAAAAGAAATTCTAGTTCAAGCCCTTTAGTTATCAAAAATTTAAGTATTCACGTTAAATCAACATTTCACTTATTAAATCAACTCAAATTTATGGATTACATGAAATAGTCAATCTTAGTTCAACTAATTAAATCAAGTTTTATTCTTTAAATCCGTATTTACATTCCTAGGTTCATTACTTTATCAATTTCATTTACTACATTCACTTTGTCAAAACTTCGTTTATTTATTTATCAAAACTCGAAATTAAATCACTTTATCTTCTAACCTATTTACTTCTTAAATCTCATTTCGATTAACTTTGTCAAAACACTTTGTTCAATCAAATAAATTTACAAATCCGTTTCAATTCATTACATTAGTTCGTTCTCATTTATTTCAATTAAATTCATTTCTTTATTCCCACAAATCTAATTTATTTAATTCGATAAAATCCATTTTATTTATTTCGAACAAGTTCATTTTTTTTTCCATTCAATAAAATCATTTTATTTATTTTAAAACAAATTCATTTATTCGATTCAATAAAATCATTTTATTTATTTCAAAACAAATTCCTTTATTCAATTCAATAAAATCATTTTATTTATTTCAAAACAAATTTACTTATATTTACGTTACCAAATTTCAATACAGTTTCTAAGTTCATTCCATAATTCCAATAAGTCTCAATTTCAAAACGTTCTTTGTTGACCGTTCGGTTTCTTATTTTAATTATCAATCCTAGGCCAATTCATTTAATTGGGTATTTATCATTTCAACCCGATTACCTTTAAATTAGAATTCAAACATACAAAGGGAACTTGCAGTGTGATAGCTGGGATAGCGTCAAAGTAAATAAACAAGCAATAGCATCCATTTCCAACAATTCAACAACTTCAAATAATCCCGAAATAATCGTATTAATTCGCGTTTGTTATTTACGCCAATTAATATAATTATTTCTAGAATCTACACTATCATTTCATGTAGATTAAAGATTATAACATTTCGGTTTCACTTATCGTTCAATTTCAATTACAACAGTTAATTCAATACGTTCAACAGTCCAAAGTGAAATTTGTCAATTCTACGTGTCAATTAACTTAACAATTTAAGGGTCAATTTAATTAATCAATATTCATCATATATAAAGGGGTCAAGTTAACAATCAAAATTCGACATATATAATTCTTTTTAAATCGTTAATCATCCTATAACTTGCAATTAATTTATCACTTAACAATAACAATTTACATCCAATTCAACATCACATAACAATCATTTATCAATTCAAACTAGCATAAGAATATAGTCGTGAAAATTAATTCACCTTCCGTGGATAAAGAAATTTGACCCAAAGCAAGAAGAAGCACGAATAGAGTCGGTACAGCACGAACAACGAACACTACAATATCGACCAAAGAAAGCGATATTAATACAATGAACGTTTGTATAAAATTTATAAATTTATAAATGCGCTTACCGACGACGGAGAAAAGAACGGAGCTGAAAATCGGTGCTGCTGCAAACGGAAATTCAGTCGGTTGCTGCAACACAGAGAAAGAAAACGGTTACTATTTACTCAACAAATCGATACTGTTCAAATCTTTTTTTTTCTTTTTTCTTTTTTCTTTTTTTTTAACAAACACGCATACTTTTATCCACCTATTTCCACAAACTAGGCAACACCACACACTCATGCAACACACACACACCATACACTCACGTAAGGGTTACAAACCCACTGTAGCATATTATGCATGCACTTACTAACCCCAGCACGCACACTACACACTATATACATTTTCATCACTTTATAAACAGAACATTCTTTTTTTTAAAAATGCATGAGAACCAACTAACTCACGCACACAACAACACATACCATTTCAACTTTCATTTTTTTTTTCTTTTATACAAACACACGCACGCCAACAGCAACACACGCACACACTCATACACGTATCTACTACATACGCACACACTTGCCATGCACACCCATACGCACGCACACAACACGCAGTAACACCCCACACACGTTCCGGCCATGCTAGGCTGGGAGAGAGGAGGCGGAGATGGCGGTTGGCTGAGGTGCGGAAGGTTGTGGGTGGTGCGAAGTGAGATCTGGGTGAAGGGAGGCGGAATGATGGTAGGTGGCAGCGAAGACAGGGGAGGCAGTGCGTCGGCGTTGAAGGGCTAGGGACGATGGCTGAAGTCACGTAGGCTGGTAGGTGTTGGAGGCTGGTTGGTGGCAGCGTGTGGTGGGGTGGGTAGCAGTCTGGGAAGGGATGCGAAGGACAAGCAGGGGAAAGGTGACGCTAGGTGGAATGAACAGCCAAGAGGCCACGCGTGAACAATTTGTGACAAGGAAGAGATGATTTTTGGTTTACAGTGGAGTATATGCTTTGATATAAAGTTCTTCTTTTTTTTTTTTAGAATGAATCATGGAGAAGAGAAAGAGGAATAGATGATTACCTGCAGTTTGCAAATGGGAATGGGAATAGTGAATGGAAATGCAATGTTGCTTCACCTTTACTTAAATTTGAGTACCGTGAATAAACGTTTAGCTTTCCCAAAAGCCTTGTACGTTTCCAAAGTTGATCCCCCAGCTTCCAACTACCCTATTAATTACACCAGCCAATCAAAAGTCTTTTTTTTTTTAAGTGAATACGGGCTAAAATGTGGGCTGGAATTTGTTACCCGGTCCGTTCGGAACGGTAAATTTTAACGCAACGTTTTTGCGACTGATTGCGATTAACCCGAATAAATATATCGTTTTGGTCAGCGCGACGACGCGATCACAACGGTATAAAAATATTGGTGATACGACGATTTTATAAAATTTGCATTTACGCCGCTTAAATTGTGCGTTTTGCAAAATAATATAAACGGAGCAGGCGATGACCGTTTTAGGCGAAACGAATTACATAATCTTGATCAGAATAATTTTTACAACACAACTGTGTAAAAATATTTGGATTTGGAAGATAAATTTTACGCAGCTTTATATGGACTGATATACAGTGAAACGCGAACGGAGTTTACTGTAATATTTTTCAACGAAACTTTTTCTATGTCCATATCTAACTAGACGTATGTCACAAATAAAGTTTGGACGTAAATTGAGATCGTTTAAAATTTCAAAATTTTTATTGAAACGATGGATTTAAAATTTTAAATTGGGTTGAAAATTTAGGGTCGTTACAATCTCCCCCACTCAAAACTTTTCGTCCTCGAAAAGGAACGAGACGAGTGAAGTAGAAATGAAATAAGTAGAAAAGTCAAGATAGATTTCGAGAATTTTGAATAATACCTGAAATTAATAGTTCGGGGTATGAATCCCGGATACTATCCTCAGTTTCCCATGTGCAATCCCGCTCATCTGCACTCCACTGAACTTTGACAAGATTTACCGACTTCCTTCTGAGTTGCTTTGTCTCACGGTCAACTATCCGAAGTGGCTTCCGCTCAATAGTCAAGTCAGGCTCAATAACTATTTCATCCAACTGAGCAGTAGGGATGGTCATAGATGGATCGTGTACAACCTTGCGAAGGTGTGAGACGTGGAATACGTTGTGAACACCAGCGAACTTTTCTGGTAATGCAACTCTATATGCTAATGTTCCAACTCTTTCTGTAATCTCAAACGGACCAACAAATCTGGGAGCTAATTTCCCTTTCCTCCCAAATCGAACAATGTTCCTCAAAGGCGACACCTTCAGAAATACTTTGTCTCCTACACCGAATTCGAGATCTCTTCTCCTTTTGTCGGCATAGCTTTTCTGTCTATCCTGTGCCGTCTTTATCTTCTTCCTGATTTCTTCGACCCTTTCAGAAGCTTCCATAATCATTTCTGGTCCAAGCACTAATCGATCTCCCGACTCAATCCAACAAGCTGGCGATTTGCATGGCCGTCCATATAAGGCTTCGAACGGTGCCATACCAATGCTTGCCTGGGTTTTTTAAAGGATAATTAATTCAAATTCAAATATACTTATTCAAATTTGAAATTCAAATTCTTTACCTGGTAACTATTATTATAAGTGAATTCAACCAAGTGAAGATGGTCTTCCCAAGATCCACCAAAGTCAATAATACAAGCCCGGAGAAGATCTTCTAGAATCTGATTTACCCTCTCAGTTTGGCCATCTGTCTGAGGATGATATGCTGTGCTCAGATTTAGTTTGGTGCCCAAAGTATCCTGGAATGCTTTCCAGAATTTACTGGTGAAAATAGGATCCCGATCGCATACAATACTAGATGGTACACCATGAAGTTTAACAACTTCCCTCATGTATATCTCGGCCAAACTAGAGGCTGTACGAGTGGTCTTGACTGGAATAAAGTGAGCGGACTTTGTCAGTCTGTCAACAATCACCCATATGCTTTCGTTACCCTTTCTAGTTTTTGGTAGCCCATCAATAAAATCCATAGAAATTTGCTCCCATTTCCAACCTGGAATCTCTAGCGGCTGGAGCAATCCTGCTGTCTTTCTGTGATCTGCTTTAACTTGTTGGCAAGTGGTGCACCTGCTAACAAAGATAGAAATATCGCGCTTCATTCCACTCCACCAATATAGTTTCTTCATATTCTGGTACATTTTGGTAGCACCGGGATGAAATGAAAGCGAAGACTTATGATTTTCTCGCAGCACTTCCTGTCTAAGACCATCGACATTAGGAACACAAATACGATTGTCGATCCTCAAAACTCCATCACTATCGACCTGTGCACCCACTTTGTTGTCGGCATTACTTACTCTACCCATAACTAATTCCTTCATACGATAGAGCAAAGTGTCTTCATATTGCTTAGCTTTGATGCGATCCAAAAGAGATGGAGAGATACTAAGCTGGAATAACATGCCTTCGATAAGATTGCAACAAGACAATGCTTTACTGCGGCTCAAAGCATCTGCTACAACATTTGCTTTCCCCGGTGTATAAGTGATGTCGAGGTCGTATGCAGCTAAGAATTCAAGCCATCGGACTTGCCTCTGGTTCAAATCCTTTTGAGAAAAGATATACCTCAAGGACTTATGATCAGTGAATAGTTCGAACTTTGTTCCCAAAAGATGATGCCTCCAAAGTTTCAAAGCAAATACAACAGCAAGAAGCTCAAGATCATGAGTGGCATAGTTCAATTCATGGGTCTTCAACTGACGACCAGCATAAGCAATAACCTTCCCATTTTGCATAAGAACAGCGCCTAAACCTTCTCGGCAAGCATCTGTATAAACAGTCAATCCTTCACTTCCATCGATGACTGCAAGAACTGGGGCTGAAGTTAACTTGTGCTTTAACTCATTAAAAGCTGATTCACACTTCTCGCTCCAAATGAACTTAACGTCCTTCCGAGTCAAAGCAGTAAGAGGAGCAGAAATCCGGGCAAAGTGCTCAATAAATCTGCGATAATATCCAGCTAGGCCCAAGAAACTACGGATATCAGTAGGAGTTTTAGGGGTCTCCCAATCCTGTAGATTAATTGATATAAATTAGCGAGAGATAAGATTGTTTGAATAGAATTTTGAATATGATAGAACTTACATTGATTATGGCAATCTTAGCTGGATCGACTGAAATGCCATTCTCAGAAACAATATGGCCAAGGAATCTCACTTCATCTCGCCAGAAATGGCATTTAGAAAACTTGGCTTTAAGCTGATGGTTTCTGAGAGTTTCAAGGACATAACGAAGATGTGCCTTATGCTCTTCCTTGTCCTTAGAGAAGACAAGAATATCATCAATGAAAACAAGAACGAACTTGTTAAGGACATCACGGAAGACTCGATTCATCAAGTCGACGAAGTAAGCAGGTGCGTTGGTCAAACCGAATGGCATAACCAACCATTCATAGAATCCATTCTCGGTCCGGAAAGCTGTCTTATGGATACTATCTTCCGCTATTCTGAGTTGGTGGAACCCAGTGGCTAGATCAAGTTGTGATAAAACTTTAGCACCATGAAGCTGGTCGAATAAATCGTTGATGCGAGGCATCGGATAACGATTTTTGAGAGTGCGCTTGTTGAGCTCTCTATAGTCAACACACATGCGAAGAGATCCATCTGATTTGGTGACAAATACAACCGCAGCGCCCCATTCGGAACAACTTCTTCTAATCAAGCCCTTAGCAAATAGATCCTCAATTTGAGTTTTTAGTTCGGCCTTTTCTTTAGGAGCCATCCTTCGGTGTGGGAGAACTACGGGCGTAGCTCCAGGAATTAGATCAATACGGAAATCTATTTCCCGTTTAGGCGGGAGAGAGCTGACTTCGCCAAATACATCGGGAAATGACTGAACTATTGGTGTGGTGACAAGATCATCGGGAGGAGCATCAAGAGAAAATATGAAGCTTCCGGCATATTTCTGAGGTGATTTGCATTTAATGACGAGTGGTAAGCCTTGGTCGCTTACTAAAGAAACTGATCGGGATTTGCAAGAGATGACAGCATCGAATTTGCTTAACCAATCAGCTCCAAGAAGAAGGTCAAATGCTTGAAATCCAAGCACATAGAAATCCCAAGTAAATCGAGAAAAATCATACATCAATGTAACATCCTTGCAAATACTTCGGAGGTTAGCAGGTCCTCCGATGGGATTTGAGACACATAAAAAAGTAGTGGCAAGAGTGGACTCTATCTTGAGCTTGTTACAAATGTCAACAGATATAAAGCTATGAGAAGCACCAGTATCGAATAATACTCTAACAGGTGTAGCATGTAAATGAAATATACTACGCAAAGTACCTTGGTCATCCTGAGCGGGTGGTGCAGATGGTGCAGGTGTGGTGACAGCAAATACTCCAGAGGGTGTACCACGCTTGTATAGTGGGCAGTCTTTCTTGAAATGACCTGGCTGTAGGCATACATGGCATAAGTCTTTCCTAGTCGTAGAAGGTGGTGGAATAGCAGCTCCGGTAGATGGACAGCTATTAGCATAATGGCCCTTCTTATCGCACTTGAAGCATGTGATATTAGCAAGATCGATAGGGCTTTTCTGAGCATACCCCAATCCTGTAGTCTTCTGCCAAGCTTTCTTTTGTTGATCAAAGTTCATCTTCCTCTTCCCGGGCTGGCTAGAAGAGGGCTGAGTAGGAGCAGCCTTGGCAGTGGATCCCTTAGGCTTCGCCTCATATCTAAGAGCAAAATCAATAAGCTCTGTGAAAGTGGAGCGAATGTGTCCGGTAAGCAAGTCATAATATTCTGGTCTAGCTCCCAAAATGAATTTCTCGTTCTTCAAAAGTGGTGTGTCAATCAAACCCGGTCCAAACTTGGAGAGTTCATTAAATTTCCTCTCATACTCAGAAATAGTCATACTGCCTTGCTTAAGATCCATGAAAGCTCTATAAAGTTGGGTTTTCCCAGCAGCTGGCATCCATTGTGCCGAGAAGGTATCCCTAATCAAAGATAGACAAGATGAATAACATTTCAAAGATAGAAGGAAGAATTTAAACCACTAGAATCCAAACTATTCATACCTAAACTGGGCCCATGTGATGGTGTCCTCCTCGATACGAGAAGTAACGGATTCCCACCAATCTTGTGCGGCATCTTGAAGTTGCCAAGCAGCAAGCTGACGCTTCTGAGCATCAGTAATTTCCAATCCAGAAAATATCTTCTCCAAACTCTTAAGCCATTGCTGAGCCTCTATGATGTTCTCGGATCCAGAAAACTTAGTACCTCCCAGTTGCGAATACTCCTTGCTAAGAGTAGTGAATTTGACAGGAGCTGGAGCGGCAGGTGCAGCCTGGGCAGGACCGTTGCCTCTTCCTCCTCTAACATTTCTTCTGGTACTCATCCTGAAATACCAAAAGAGATTTAGAACCAAAGATAAGATAATAGAATGCTAAGAAAACTAATCAACGAATCAAAGGGGCTTGAATTTTTGAAAGGATTGGGATATTGAATCGATTCTCCTCATTCTAGAGTATTGCTACTCTATCTCTAATGAGTTTCTTTATAATCCCGAACTAAGGTTTTTAGGAAACCAGTGCTCTGATACCAACTGTAACATCCCGTATATTTGGACCATTTAAATTGACAATAATCCACACTTGTCAACTTAAATAATACAAAACACAGAACATTATGGGATTATAAGTACATAAATGTAAATGAGAATCAATACAACATCACAGACTCAGAACAGTCACAGAATAATGCAGCGGAAAATACATCGTCATAATAGTAGTTCATGAAGCTACTACAGAAAATACAACAATGTCTCAACATAAAGCGACTGAAAAGAGATACAAGATGTCCAAACATAAGTACATCAAATACTGAAAAATAACATGATAAAGATAAAAGCTAAGCCTTCAGCATCTTCAACCAACCTTGACCAGCAACGGAATATCTTCAGACTGACCCGAGCATATGCAAAAGAAACACTCGAGTCAGGACTCAAAATTTTATACAGGAAAATCAATGCATATAATAAAGTCCATAACTCAAAGGTGAATATAAACATCATTAAGGGATCGATAAACTACCTACAGAATACGCTAAATAGATAATGTCTAATCCATAAAGTAAGATATCAAAATAGGGTTAAGCAGGGCCCATACACCTCTTAACCTGTTTATTCCCAAAAGCATATACAAGACCGTAGTTTTCCCAAAACCGGAAGTCACCAGAGGGCAATCCATATACTAAAGGTACAAATCAAAATCGTAGTTGTCGCGATAGGATAATTAGTATGACAAGGTACATGAGGCGATACCAACTAGGATACTAGTAGTTGCCTGATCCGGACTGATGTTGGGCATAGCAGCTACCACCCCAACACCGCGAAACACCACTTCCAAATCAAGGGGTGCACCCAAATCGAATCACAAAAGTAATAGATATGGTATCGAAGAAGTGTGTCCGCTAGAGATGGCGATCCTCAATGGCCCGGCGCGGCTCCTGTTTTAGTCATGTCAAGGGTCATCCAAAATCGTTCTCTTTCTTCAGTCAACGCGTTCATCAAACATCCACTTCATTCTGGATCAACACTTCGCGTATATTAGTTATTAAAGTGGTTTTCGGTATCGACAGAGAGTATGTCCATAATCCGATCCCGGTCTCTTTAATAACTACGTATTAATTACCCAACGGTCAACTTTTTATTAAAGTTAAAACAAATCAAATCCAAAGGTCAAGTTGCAAATTTGACTTTCAAATTTGATATTTCACAATTCGATTCGTTTCAATTACTAAAATCATATTTCGAAAAGAAATTCTAGTTCAAGCCCTTTAGTTATCAAAAATTTAAGTATTCACGTTAAATCAACATTTCACTTATTAAATCAACTCAAATTTATGGATTACATGAAATAGTCAATCTTAGTTCAACTAATTAAATCAAGTTTTATTCTTTAAATCCGTATTTACATTCCTAGGTTCATTACTTTATCAATTTCATTTACTACATTCACTTTGTCAAAACTTCGTTTATTTATTTATCAAAACTCGAAATTAAATCACTTTATCTTCTAACCTATTTACTTCTTAAATCTCATTTCGATTAACTTTGTCAAAACACTTTGTTCAATCAAATAAATTTACAAATCCGTTTCAATTCATTACATTAGTTCGTTCTCATTTATTTCAATTAAATTCATTTCTTTATTCCCACAAATCTAATTTATTTAATTCGATAAAATCCATTTTATTTATTTCGAACAAGTTCATTTTTTTTCCATTCAATAAAATCATTTTATTTATTTTAAAACAAATTCATTTATTCGATTCAATAAAATCATTTTATTTATTTCAAAACAAATTCCTTTATTCAATTCAATAAAATCATTTTATTTATTTCAAAACAAATTTACTTATATTTACGTTACCAAATTTCAATACAGTTTCTAAGTTCATTCCATAATTCCAATAAGTCTCAATTTCAAAACGTTCTTTGTTGACCGTTCGGTTTCTTATTTTAATTATCTATCCTAGGCCAATTCATTTAATTGGGTATTTATCATTTCAACCCGATTACCTTTAAATTAGAATTCAAACATACAAAGGGAACTTGCAGTGTGATAGCTGGGATAGCGTCAAAGTAAATAAACAAGCAATAGCATCCATTTCCAACAATTCAACAACTTCAAATAATCCCGAAATAATCGTATTAATTCGCGTTTGTTATTTACGCCAATTAATATAATTATTTCTAGAATCTACACTATCATTTCATGTAGATTAAAGATTATAACATTTCGGTTTCACTTATCGTTCAATTTCAATTACAACAGTTAATTCAATACGTTCAACAGTCCAAAGTGAAATTTGTCAATTCTACGTGTCAATTAACTTAACAATTTAAGGGTCAATTTAATTAATCAATATTCATCATATATAAAGGGGTCAAGTTAACAATCAAAATTCGACATATATAATTCTTTTTAAATCGTTAATCATCCTATAACTTGCAATTAATTTATCACTTAACAATAACAATTTACATCCAATTCAACATCACATAACAATCATTTATCAATTCAAACTAGCATAAGAATATAGTCGTGAAAATTAATTCACCTTCCGTGGATAAAGAAATTTGACCCAAAGCAAAAAGAAGCACGAATAGAGTCGGTACAGCACGAACAACGAACACTACAATATCGACCAAAGAAAGCGATATTAATACAATGAACGTTTGTATAAAATTTATAAATTTATAAATGCGCTTACCGACGACGGAGAAAAGAACGGAGCTGAAAATCGGTGCTGCTGCAAACGGAAATTCAGTCGGTTGCTGCAACACAGAGAAAGAAAACGGTTACTATTTACTCAACAAATCGATACTGTTCAAATCTTTTTTTTTCTTTTTTTTTTCTTTTTTTTTAACAAACACGCATACTTTTATCCACCTATTTCCACAAACTAGGCAACACCACACACTCATGCAACACACACACACCATACACTCACGTAAGGGTTACAAACCCACTGTAGCATATTATGCATGCACTTACTAACCCCAGCACGCACACTACACACTATATACATTTTCATCACTTTATAAACAGAACATTCTTTTTTTTAAAAATGCATGAGAACCAACTAACTCACGCACACAACAACACATACCATTTCAACTTTCATTTTTTTTTCTTTTATACAAACACACGCACGCCAACAGCAACACACGCACACACTCATACACGTATCTACTACATACGCACACACTTGCCATGCACACCCATACGCACGCACACAACACGCAGTAACACCCCACACACGTTCCGGCCATGCTAGGCTGGGAGAGAGGAGGCGGAGATGGCGGTTGGCTGAGGTGCGGAAGGTTGTGGGTGGTGCGAAGTGAGATCTGGGTGAAGGGAGGCGGAATGATGGTAGGTGGCAGCGAAGACAGGGGAGGCAGTGCGTCGGCGTTGAAGGGCTAGGGACGATGGCTGAAGTCACGTAGGCTGGTAGGTGTTGGAGGCTGGTTGGTGGCAGCGTGTGGTGGGGTGGGTAGCAGTCTGGGAAGGGATGCGAAGGACAAGCAGGGGAAAGGTGACGCTAGGTGGAATGAACAGCCAAGAGGCCACGCGTGAACAATTTGTGACAAGGAAGAGATGATTTTTGGTTTACAGTGGAGTATATGCTTTGATATAAAGTTCTTCTTTTTTTTTTTTTAGAATGAATCATGGAGAAGAGAAAGAGGAATAGATGATTACCTGCAGTTTGCAAATGGGAATGGGAATAGTGAATGGAAATGCAATGTTGCTTCACCTTTACTTAAATTTGAGTACCGTGAATAAACGTTTAGCTTTCCCAAAAGCCTTGTACGTTTCCAAAGTTGACCCCCCAGCTTCCAACTACCCTATTAATTACACCAGCCAATCAAAAGTCTTTTTTTTTTTAAGTGAATACGGGCTAAAATGTGGGCTGGAATTTGTTACCCGGTCCGTTCGGAACGGTAAATTTTAACGCAACGTTTTTGCGACTGATTGCGATTAACCCGAATAAATATATCGTTTTGGTCAGCGCGACGACGCGATCACAACGGTATAAAAATATTGGTGATACGACGATTTTATAAAATTTGCATTTACGCCGCTTAAATTGTGCGTTTTGCAAAATAATATAAACGGAGCAGGCGATGACCGTTTTAGGCGAAACGAATTACATAATCTTGATCAGAATAATTTTTACAACACAACTGTGTAAAAATATTTGGATTTGGAAGATAAATTTTACGCAGCTTTATATGGACTGATATACAGTGAAACGCGAACGGAGTTTACTGTAATATTTTTCAACGAAACTTTTTCTATGTCCATATCTAACTAGACGTATGTCACAAATAAAGTTTGGACATAAATTGAGATCGTTTAAAATTTCAAAATTTTTATTGAAACGATGGATTTAAAATTTTAAATTGGGTTGAAAATTTAGGGTCGTTACATAATAAGTTTTTAAAATTAAAATTTTAAACGATTTATTAAAATTTTGAAATCATCGATTTAATGACGCGTTAAAATAGCGATCCGGGCACAGTCTCGGAATTTGACGAAACTAGTTCCATTGGATCCGTAATATTGTATTATTATCGGGTTTCAAAATTCATAGCGTTTGAAGTTATCATTTGGTCGTACGGGATATAAACGCGTTGAAATTAATATCGAAAACTAATGTAATAATTAAGTCCAAAAAGCTACCTTCTCTGTAAGATCGAATTAGGACCCGAAACCTTTTCCATTATGTTCGGAATAAGGGTCTAACATTATAAACGCCTAGGGCACGCCCCGATAGGGTATCGGAATTTTAAAGTTGCATTAAATAATATATTTATAATTAAATAATATTTTAACATGTCAACAATTAGGACTTACCTTCTAAAACACGCCTCAATACGATAAAAATTCATGTCCCCTCCTTCCCTTCAATTCATAAATCACGTACCCCTTTTCCCTCTCTTCTTTTCGAAATCAAATCAAGCGAAACTTTATAAAATATATATATATATATATACATAAAAGAAATCAGATTCGTTCGAATAAAAAAAGGGGAAAGGTCTCGCGATCGAACAAAGCAGCGTGTTGGCAAGCACGCGTGTTGCGTGCGACACTGGAGGTGGCAGAGGGAGTAGCAGCTGAGGCAGACGAGGAGGTGGCGACGCAGTTGAGTGTGGCGGAACGATGGAAGGGGCGAGCGCGCACTCGCGCGAAGGTAGGGAAGTCGAGAAACTGGGATGCTCGCATATTCGGTCAAGGCTTGGGTGCGAAAGAAGGAATCGATGGAGGCGGAGATGGGGTCGGCCGCGACATTCGTGTTGAAGGGGATGGGCGCAGTTGAGGGGCGAGTTATCTGACGTCTCAAGGGCGGCGCGCCTGTGGCGAACGCGATATGACGAGAGATGGTCTGGGTTGGCGTGCGCATGGAGGTTGGAGGGATCACGATTTTTGGGTTCGGCTATTGCAAGCTTGTTTGGGACGAAGGTGAATTAAAAATGCAATTAAGGTTTTAATTATGTAATTAGTTTTTAATTTCCTTACTTTAAGATTTAATCGTTGTATATATAAATCGGAAAAACCTATAAATCATGTAATTTTTGCATATAAGGTTGAAATCGCGCGAAACGAGCAGCATCAGAATCGTATCAAAGAATATCACGCATAATATTGGTTTGGGGTAGTTTCGGATTCAGCTGGGATCTTAGAAAATTCAAAATCTGGATGTTTGACAAAATAAAAATCAAGGTGAGAAAAATTCTCACTCATTTGGATTATCAGATTAATTTTAAAAATATTTAAAATTAATTATTGAATGCCTGGTTGATTTAATAATTATTTGATGAATGATATATTATATATATAGTAGTATATATATATATATTAGTATTTGGAGTGATACTCCCGCACATTATAGCGGATGAGACCCTATGCGCCCCGCATAATAGCAGATGACCCTATATACCGCGATATCCCCCTCGAAGTGGGATTGGTATTTTTACGTTGTATTAACATCTGTGGATGCAGGGAAACAGGTTGGAGGGATCCAACTGGATTCCTCAAATATATTGTTTATTTTTTATATATAGTGATATATGATTTGTGTAGAATAATCTATTATAGATTATTGTAGTGATTGGAATTATTGGACGCTATTGTAGCACTAGCCTGAATTTTGATAATTTAAATACTATAAATATATTTTTAGAATCTAAGGAATTAAAAGGAATTTTTGAGATAAAAATATTTATATTGGAAATTGGGTTTAGTTAAAAGAAATTAAATTAGAAAAATATATTGAGTTTTTGTTATACTTAACTAATACGAATTAATAAATGGAGATTTTTAAAAATGGATTATATAAGATAATTTATAAATGATATTCTGGAAATTTAAAAGGAGTTAAAGTCCATATAATAGATTGGAAGTATAAATGGAAGTTTTAAGAACTGAAATTATATAATGGAATTTTATCAATAAGATTTGTTTTATTAACGGGCAAACAAAAGGAGTTATAAAAATTTAAAAACGATATTTATAAATAAAGGAATACGATATCAGATGATAATTGGAAATATAAAATTCATAGGGTGAATTTATATTAGAATATGGAAACAGGGTTGAGAAAAGAAAAAAAATAGTAGATTCTATTTTTGAAATGAGAATGGTTAGGAAATCGATAAATAATCGATATGTTGTGAAATCGAGAGGAAGTTATAAATTAAATTGGTTATTGAGATTTAAAAATATATTTTTATTTTCAAGAAGTTAAGTTAGTTTTTCAAAGGGAAGCTTTATTATTTAAACTATGAAATTTTAAACTATTTAGTATTTGAATGCTTCGGGAAAATGGATTTTTAAATATTTAATATTTATTGAAATAAAATTTTAATTTCTATAATCAGTTTTGTAAGTTGATTTGTTTTAAATGAGCTATTGATGGTTTATTAAAAATGTTTAATATTTTAAATAATAACCTAAAACATATTTTAAAAATAAATTAAAATTACTATTCTTTAAAAATTCTCATATATAAATATATATTTAAAATGATTGAAATTTGTTTATAAATTCTCTCGAGATTGCGAACGAAGTTATTTAACGGATGGGATTTTAAAAGGGAAAATCTTATAATAAAATTCTTGGAACTTAAGGATGGTTTAAAATATTAGGAATAAGAACTTCGGGTTAAAGCTGAAGTCATAGAGAAGTTATAAATAGAAAGAAGAGATTATTAGTGGATATAATCAATTTTGAAAAGGGTAAGGAAATTAATGTAAACTCCGAAGACATATGAAATAAGTTATGAAAATATTTTCTAAAGGGTTGATATTGGAAATGATTTTGGAAAATAAGGCTTATAATATTTCCCTAAGTATAAAAGTGGAAATTTTGGAATATCTCTAAGTGTTAAGATGATTTGGAAATATCCTATCATGGATTTAAGTATTTTAATCTGTTTTCAAATACTGGAATATGGAAATGAATTTGGATATATATATATATCTTAGTAAAGATGTTTTGAATAAAGATTTGAAAATTATAAAGTAAGGCCTAGTGTATACTTTTGGATGTTTATTGATAGTTAAAAAACCGACTATCAATATTGGCCAATTTCGTTAATCGTTTTGAAGAGACCGGGATCAGATTTAATTATCCGAAAACCACTTTGATCCGGTGTGAACGTAACGAATGAATACCGTGAGGATGATGAAGACGGTGATCCGGTTTGTCCAGACCTAGGACAACTTGTATGGACGAATGCTATTAGAACATCATCATTGGAGGACGATGAGCATTTTAAGTAAAATTGTTCTTGAAAGGTAATGCTTAGCCACGCTTAGCCTTGAACCTCATCAACCAGGAATGACTAAAACAGGGGAGATGCAGCAAGGCTAAGTGGGTCGCATCCAAGTATGGTATGTTATCACTTTTCTAGATGTCCTCGGAAACCTTTATATTATGGATATGGTTGTGCATGAAAGAAGGAGAATTCGATAGTAAGGGTGGGAACACCCAGGGTGATAACATATTCAGTCTATCCAGGTTAGGAGTAGGCCGGTCTTGTGAGCAGGGGATCCCGGCGTGGTCCTCGATACATTATTCTAGGGGTGTACTGTGACGGGCGGTACCCTAGTGGCCCAATCATTCATTGGAATCCATTCTCCAATACGAGCTTACGGTTTTGTTTGTAGTACCTAGTATGCTGGAATTTAATTAATGTAACAATTTCAGCTATTTGAATAAGTATTTTTGTTTAGACGCTATTATAATATCACTGGATTTTCTATAAAATGTTTTGGTTATCGTAAGGTAAAAACCCGTCGTGTTTATGTGTGACGCGGTCTTACGCGATACCTTTGTTTTTTCAAAGGGTTTGATAACTCTAATAATTCAAATTGAGTGTGTTTTCTCACGTTGGTTTTCCAGACTGACTCGTGTGTTAATTTTATTATAATGCTCGGGTCAGACCGAGTATTACAGATTCAGGATAGAATGCTATGGAGCTCAAGAGACGAGTTGGATGCCAGAGACGTATCTCCGTACTTGGCTTATATTTCCGCTGTGTAAGGACGAGTTATATAACTGTCCAGTTTGATGTATCGATTGTTGTACTCTAATGATTGTAAGTATAAAACAATTACAGATTTTCTTATATAAAAATATGTTATTATATATTATATTTTGTTCTGCTACGATTGTGAGATTCTGGTGTTGTTGTTCTATTTTTCTTCTTCTTTACCCTAGTTATTCGCTCTTTCGTACACTTTGGGTTGAGCGAGGAAGAATTATTATCAACTCAAGGGGTACGGAACTGTAGGTCGCTACATTTGGTATCAGAGCTGAAGGTTAAGAGAGAACCTTGGCTCTAGTGGGAATTATTCATTAGAGATAGAGTCAGTAGTACTCTAGGTTGACTTTGAGTGTATTAATAGATATGAGCGTGTATTTGTTAGTGAATATAAAATGGTTTATATTGTGTTGATTTGTCTGTTGAGTGGCATATAAATTCTAGTCGAATAGTGGGATGCCACTAAATCGATACGAGTTTCTAAACACTTAAACATGATTAACTAGCACAGTATTGTTTGAAGGGGGTAAATGAAACAATTTTACCCAAATTATATTTTGATAAAAAAGGATTAATTTTCTAGAAATTATTACATTATAAATTGACGTGTTTGGATATTATAATCAAAATAAGTATATAAAAATTGAAAAAATGGTTATATATATATAACCCAATAGAGATTGTATAAGTATGAATTATACAAATGAGTTAGAAACTACAAATAGGTTCAAACTAGAATTTGGAAAACTAAATCTTGGAGATTTTTGGAAATGTTTCCCAAAGTATTTTGAGACAAATAATAGTAATATTATTTTGGAGATATTTTCAGAGAATAATAGTTTTAAATGGATTTTGGAAGTGATATAGCACTGAAATCACTACAGTCGCTGGAAAATAATTCTGATGATGATCGCAACATCATCGGTGTTCATTTTCGAGTTTCTAGGTGACGGGTTGCTACCATACTGAATTGATATGGAGATTTTGGTGGAAACAAGTGTTGTTTTGGGAATTACAAAGGGAAATTGTTTTGAAATGGAGCCAAGTGAATTGTGAAAATCCAAGAAAATGGTTTGTTAAACCAGAAAGAGTATATTTGTGTACATATATATATATATTTCATTTCAAAGTGATTTGAAATAAATACCGAGTGTTTAAAAATTCTGGAATCATGTAGAAGATGATATTATAAGGAGGGAAGTGTGAAAAATTGAAGTTGGAATAATATTTAAATTGAGAAAGTTGAAATGGAACTCAACTTAAGTTAAGTTGGATAAATTAAATTTTTGAAATTTAATTGACTGGATTTGAATTGTATTAATATAGTGTATTAATGAAGTGGGAGTTAACTTAAGTGAAGTATTTGAAATATATAATTAAATTGAATGAATTAAAAATAAATTTGTTGGAGTGAAATTTAGTTTAAGTATGAACAACTTGAATATGGTTTTGAAATGTTGGTTAAAAGGAATTGAAATTCAAATAAAAAGGTGAATTGGATTTGAATTATCTGGAATTGAATTAAATATGTAAATGTGAATTATAAAGCGACTATATAACTATAAGTTATAAAATTTGAATTCAATTAGAAATTGACACGGTCCTCGATTTTCGACCTCCGAAAATCGACATCAATACGTCCACTGTATAGAATGCCAAGCAATCGAATGCCGGAAATACCAGATCGTTAGGAAAAAGAAGAAAGAGGTAGAAGAAGAAAATAGAAACAACAACGCAGAATCTCACAATCGCAGCGGAACAATATATAATAGATATCAACTAATCATTACACAAAAAGAATTATAACTGTTTTTATACATTACATCATCAGAGTACACACCTATCAGCTCGCCATCTAGCTTGTCTCGTGAGCTCCATAGTTTCCAATCCTGAATCGGTAATACTCGGTCTGA
This sequence comes from Allium fistulosum, assembly GCA_030737815.1. NCBI lineage: Eukaryota > Viridiplantae > Streptophyta > Magnoliopsida > Asparagales > Amaryllidaceae > Allium > Allium fistulosum. The sequence continues at coordinate 261,593,822 of CM060904.1, read as the reverse complement.
CCGGAGCAATATAATAAAATAACACCCGAGTTAGTATGGAAAACTAGCGTGAGAAAACACACCCAAATTGAATTATTAAAGTTATCAAATCCTTTGAAAATCAAAGGTATCTCGTAAGACCACACCACAAATAAACACGACGTGTTTTTACCTTACGATAACCAAAACATTTCATATCAAAATCCTTTGATATTATAATAGTGTCTAAGTACAGATACTTATTCAAGTAGCTGAAATGCTTGCATCTCACATTTCAGCATAGTTGGGCACAATCAAAACCGTACGACGCTTAATTTAAAATGGATTCCATCTGAATGACTAGGCACTGGGGTAACACCTGTCACAGTACACGTCTAGAATAGCGTAACGAGGACCATGTCGGGATCTCCTGCTACACAAGACCAGACTATCCCTAACCTGGATAGACCGAATATGCTATCACCCCGGGTGTTCCCGCCCTCTTTCGAGCTCCTTCCATACATCGTAGTACTAGAATAATATCCGAGGTTATCTTGAAGGGTGATAAACATACCCTACTTGGGTGCGACCCACTTAGCCTTGCTGCATTCCCCTTGTTTTCAGTCCCCGGTTGATGAGGCTAGGGGCTACAATTACCTTTTTAAGACATTTTCTCTTAGAATGCTCATTGTCCTCTAATGACAATGTACTAATAGCAATCATCCATACAAGTCCGTTCCGGGTCCGAACGGAAATGAAGGCACTATTCCTACTACATCCATTTTGGAATCACCCTCAAGATTAGTAGCGATTAGCCCTTGCACTTCACTGCTCCATCTTCGACTCCATGCCCTTGTTTTCACATCGAAAACGTACTCGTTGGATCGAAGTGGTTTCTGGATAACTTATCCAATCGCGCTCTTCGAAACAACGTTCGATATTTCCGATAAACTCAACCCTGGTTCTTTGGGGAATACACAGACGAAAATAAGATCGAAGATCACCTCCTAACCGTTAGTGGACAGATTTCCTTATTATCGTCCTATAAGAACGAAACGAGCTTATACGTACAATATAGCACCTCGAACGGTAACTGTACCATATAATTCCCGTATTTCTCCTAGATATTTACAAAATTAGATTTTGGTCCAGATTTGATAGTCGGTTATTTAACTATCAAATAAACAATCATTTAACCAAATATTCCATTTTTCATTGAATAACTCCAAAATCTCTTCTTAATTAAATTTTATTAAATTAAATCTCTTCATCCAAAATATATGCTTATCTTATCGTGTTAAGTAAATTCACCAAAACTATTCTTTCAAAAATATTTGGAAAACTTTTAAAATAATTTGGAAAGTACCACTGCGGTATCAAACCATGGATTCACAGTTCAATGGTTACATCTCTATCCCAATGAAATTCAAGACATAACTGCAGGCGCTCACTGCCTCTGATTACGCCACGCGAGTATACCAATACTTTCCGAAAAACTCTATTTAAAAATTTTCAAAATAATTCTTACGAAATTCTATAATAATTTTCCAAGTTAACTTTAGACAAAAACTACTTTTTAAATAAAAGCTATTATATAAAATATTAATATTGAATAATTATCCTTTTAAAATAATAATACTGATTAAACCTTTAATAATAATTAACTACTATATGTAACTTAATTAATATTTACTTTAACACTTTTTGTAACAACCCGGGGTTTTTGCATCGATTTAATATCTTCATTAAACGATTAATCTGCTAGTTAACTGCTCATTTTAGTTTTTAATCGGTTGAAATCCTTTTGAATTATGGTAAAATGTTGAGCGGGCTTTACATTTTGAATCGTGGCTCATGGTTCTTTGTTTTGGCGAGATGATATCAGAGGCAAACCCGATCCCCTCTCTTTCATTTTCCATTCGTAACCCTTAAAAAATATAAACGAAAGAAATAAAAAGAATGGCGGCCTTGATTGTCTTCGTTCGTTCGCTTGTCAAAATTAGGGCTTCTTGATTTCGATCGAAGCTGAGCATTTGTCGATCGTTCGCAGCTCCTCCTCTCAGTCGAGTTCTTTTTTTTGCTTCGGGAAAAAGGTGAGTTCTACTCACATCTAATTCATACTCAAGTGTAATTAGAATTTGGAATTCTGTGATTTTCGTTGTATGCAAGTGTTTGGTTTGTTGTTTATTTATCTCGGCCACTTGATTTTGATTTAATAGTTGAGATGATTTCTGATTTGTTGATTTTGGTTCCTCTGTTCACCACGGTGTGAACTCTGACTTGTTCGATTGTATACGCGTTGCTTGGATCCTCTAGCATCCAGTTTGATTTTTTTTGGGGCCTTGAATTTAACTCAGCCTTGACTTTGTGCTTGACTTTCGTTTGTGAAATTTATTTGACATCGGCACTTGTTCGTAGTTGATTTTGTGAATTTTTCATCGGCCTTAACTTGAATTGATTAGATTGATTTTATGAATATATCTGGATTTGATATTATCTTGAGTTGAAACGAACTGTACCATGCTCTTGCAACTGCAGTTTCATTGTTTTTTTGACTTTGGTATACTTTGCATTGACCTGTGCTACTCCGGCCATTTGAAATGATTCCGGACTTTGCGATGTTTGAACATACGAGTTTTGTTTTCCTCTGTGACTTCGGCATTGCCACTACTAGTTTGAAATCCCCTTGTCTTTGTTCGAAACTGCTATGACTTATATTGTTTTAAAAGATCTGTCTGGGTATATGTATACATGTGTGACCTGGTGGCAATGTTGTTTCATTTGTTATTTGATGTTGAGACAGTGCCATTGAAATTCGAGTCTTCATTTGCTAGTTGTATTTACCTTGAATTCCATGTTGACTTCACCTTGACCCCTTTTTGTAGTTGATGTCTTCTTGTATGTGTCTTCACTGTGTAGTTGACTCATACATGTACATGTGTAGCTTGGTTGCATAGATACTTCACTATGTTCATGCAGTTGAGTTTGATACTGGTACATATGCTTGTTTCTCTTACCAGACCAGTAGCCTTGTGTTGACCCTGTTTTACTGCAGCTAATTTTCACATGTACCAGGCTGGTTCATATTTTACTCTTTGGTTTGAGTCACTTCCTACTTGGTCGTACTGGTCATTCATGAATACTTGATGTAGTCTTCATGCATTTCTGGTCACTGTCTCGGCCTATAGTGTTGCATTGATATTGATTCATTTGTTCTGTATTTCTGAGGCTTTACTTTTGTTGGCAAATGGTTGTAGTTTGGTGAGTTCTGGTTTTGTAGTCATGCTTGTTAATTTGTTTATATGTACACATCTGGACATTGTTTCTTATCCACTTGATTATTGTTTACTGCCTGATCGACCATTGCAATCCATTGGTCTTGGCCTTTGTATTGGTTTGAGCATTGCCTTCATGTGGTCTGCACTTGCATACTGCTGCTGCCTTGTTCTCTGGTCTTGGTTCAGGTAGTCTTGACTTTGAGTACATATGTGTGTATGCACTTGAATCTGGTGCATGTGCTATGTTCATTTGAGTTGTACTTCTTGCTATTGCCTAGTCTAGATTTGTGTCCTGATTCATTTATATGCACAGTTTCACTTTGTGTTGGCATTGCATTTGTGTTGAACCTGACTTCTCCTTTGGGTTCGACCTTGTGCTCGTTTGTGAACTTTCATTGAGCTGTTGTGTAATTTTTGTTGTAGTGGCGAGGCAGTACACGCGTGCGTGTACAGCAGCCCTAGCAGAATTGACAAATTTAATTGATTTTTCGATTGTTTGAATTGTTTCGTTGGTTCAATTCAATATTTTGAAGTTGTATTTTGATTTGGTTTAATCTGATGATTTTGATTGATATCTAATTATCTTTTAGATAAGTTAGATTATGTGTTTTCTAATTATCATATTGATAATTAGGTTTTTGTTGTTTACGCTGTTTTGTTGGCTTGGGTTTCACTTTGACCTCTGCAGTTTTGATTGCTGTTAGTACTCACGGTTGTGATGATTTCACGTACTATAGTGGCGAGGCAGTGCATGCATGCGTGTACTGCAGCCACATAGGAATTTGATTGGATTGATCATTTTGAGATTGTCTAACTATCTATTTGATAGTTAGATTTTGAGTTTCTAATTATTTATTTAATAATTTGAATTTTTTGTAAATTGCTGTTTAGGCAATTCTGGAGCTTTCATATTATCGTCATTAATAACCTTTTATTTATCTTGTTGATGATTTGAATTTGCTTATTTGTTGTTTAACACTGTTTAGTGTTATATCTGCCGTTATCTGATTTTCTTATCGAGGAGTTGGATATACGAGATTTCTGTGAATGTCGTCTATTTGATATTTGATTATTATTGCTTTTGTGCATTAATAACCGAGTTTGAATTAGACTGACCCGTGTATTATTTTCTTTTGAATGTAATACTCGGGTTAGACCCGAGTTATTTCAGGTTGTAGATATCTTGCTTTGGGTTGTTGTTTGAGCTATGAAGACTTTTCATATCTTTTGGAGTAGTCGTGTCATAGACTCATAGTATAGGTTGATATGTATTCATGTATATTAGTCGATAATGTACTTGTATATATAACTTCCAGAGTCGACAGTTGTAGTTGTATCATATGTATCATGTCAAATGTATTGTAACTGACATCAGTTATATATATATATATATATATATATATGAGACTTTTGTTATCTGTGTTCCGCATTTTATTATCTGTGTTATTATTATATATATTATCCTAAACTATTATGAACCATCGTAGTTCGTTTTATACTGGAATTGGGTATGTCGATTGGAGTAAATAAATAAGAGATGAAAAATGAAAAATATATACCACTCCTATCGAGGTAATCAATACTAGTGTAAGGCCAACTACGGATGGCCGCTCCTATCCAGCCTTATTCTTCGTTATAACAGACAATATTTCTTTTAATACTCTTTGTTATTGTGAGCATAGAGGTGGGGCGTCACAGTTGGTATCAGAGCTTGGGGTTTGTGGACATGATATAAAACATAACTTAGATGGAACATATGTCACAACTATTGGTCGATGTTTTTATTTGTGCTTTGAGTCAAAACTAAAGTTTTGAAATTATGATGAAATTTTTAAATAGCTTTATTTAAAACTAAAGGTGAGACTGTGTTTTGTTGATTGATTAATTTGTGACTGTTTATCAAAATGCGCAGCGGAAGCAGTGACACTGTCTTCGCTGAATACAGCTAATAATCTTTTTGATTTAAAAAGAAAAATGTGAAATTGAAATAAATTTCATTTGTTGTTTACATTGTTGGGTTTATTTTGTTTCTTTGAAAATTTCGAATCCGATTTGAGGATTCGAAGCGATTGTAGTTATGTGATTTTTTTTGTTGAGATCTTTGCTGGTTTTCTTTTATGCTAATCATATATTGATTAGATTTTGCTGTTTTGAATTATCTTCATTGAAGAAACATTCGAATGATTTCTTTTTTCATTTTGTAGTACGTACAAATTTGAGTTGCACGTTACTGCATTAATTTTACGTTGAACCGGTGTTTGGTTTAAACGTATTTTGGTTGCAGTTATTTTTATAACGGGATTTTTACACTAGTGCTATATTTTTGAAGCACGGTGTTTTGTTGACAATTTTAATGAATGAAAATTCACTGGTGTTACATTTGGATGTAAATTATTTTGATGAGATTTTGACGTTTAAAAATTACTTTCGCTTTGGCTTCAGTAACCGTCAAATTTTAAAAGTGGATTTTCAAGCGGTTATTCCGCAATGCTGATTTTGAGATTCGTTTTACGATGTTTTGAGAAGTACAATTTTCTTTTTGAAATTGCTACTGATGTTGTTGCTTTAATCACGTGATTGAAAATCGTTTTAAAATGAAAAAAAATTGTTTTATAAATTTTTAACAGTTTGCGCTTTCAAAAGAATGAGGAAGCGACTTAAACAATTCAGCAAAATCGAGGACTATGACCCCTTTCTTTTACTGTTTCGCTTAACTCCGGACTTGTCCAGTTGAGAATGTGAATTGTTATTTTTATAAAATAAATAAAGTTGTTTTTAGGAATTTTACAGTTTGCACTTTCAAAAGAATGAGGAAGCGATTTAAACGTTTCAGCAAAATCGAGGACTATGACCCCTTTCTTTTACTGATTCGCTTAATTCTAGACTTGTCCGTTTGAGAATGTAAAATGTATTTTTACAAAATACACAATGTTGCACTTTCAAGGAAACGATGAAGAGAATCAAACAATTTAGTAAAACACGTGGTATAGGACATGTGCGTTTGCTATTTCAGTTAATTCCGGACTCGTTAATTGAAATATTTGATGCTTTGATGATTTTGATGATTTGTGTGCTTTCGAGCCACTATGTTGGACCTTCGGGTCATTTGTTGGACCTTCGGGTCATTTGTTGGGCTTTCGGGCCACTCTGAGGACCTTCGGGTCAAATACCAGTACTAGACCTTCGGGTCGCTCTGCGGACCTTCGGGTCATCTGATGGGCGCCAAAATTATGTTGAGTACTTGGTAGGCTTCGGTCATATGAGATGCACGTGCGGCGAACTAAAAACTCGCCATCTGATGGGATCGATCCAACCTTTTATGTTGATTTTCTAGTCTTCTTAATTGATTCCTAGACATTTGTTGTTTCTAATTATCTGCAGGTAATTAGATATCTGATGTTATGAGATTTAATTATCGTATCGGTAATTAAATATTTGATGTTATGAGATTTAATTATCGTATTGGTAATTAAATATTTGCTGTTATGAGATTTAATTATCGTATCGATAATTAGATATTTGTTGTTTCTGATTATCGTTTTTGATAATCGGATAATTGTTGTTTTTGATTACCGTTTTTGATAATCGGATATTTGTTGTTTCTGATTACCGTTTTTGATAATCGGATATTTGCTGATTTGAGGTTTCTTATTATCGTTTGAGATAATTAAATATTTGTTGATTTGAGATTTGATTATCGTTTTTTATAATTAAATATTTGTTGATTTGAGATTTGATTATCGTTTTTGATAATTAAATATTTGTTGATTTGAGATTTGATTATCGTTTTTGATAATTAAATATTTGTTGATTTGAGATTTGATTATCGTTTTTGATAATTAAATATTTATTGATTTGAGATTTGATTATCGTTTTTGATAATTAAATATTTGTTTATTTGTGATTTCTAATTATCGTTTTTAATAATTAGATATTTGTTGATTTGAGATTTGATTATCGTTTTTGATAATTAAATATTTGTTGATTTGTGATTTCTAATTATCGTTTTTAATAATTAGATATTTGTTGATGTGTGTTTCCTAATTATCGTTTGTGATAATTAGATATTTGATGATTTGACGTTTCCTGATTATCGTTGTGATAATTAGATATTGGTTGATTGCTGATTTTATTGATATGAGATTTTCTAATCTCTAATTGAGTCTAGATTATGTTGATTTTATTGAAGTGCTATTTCTATCTATTTCTGTTGATAGTTAGAGTTTGCTGATTATGAAGTTCGTGTTTTCTAGTTATTTGTTGGATAACTAGATATTTGCAGTTTTGCGATTTGTGATTTGTGTTTTCTAATTATCTTTGCTGATAATTAGATTTTGTTGTTTTCTAATTATCGTATCGATAATTAGACATTGCTGTTTTATGATTTCTGTATTTTAATTATCTAGTTGATAATTAAATATTGCTGATAATTGTATTTATTAAGTTTTGATTGTTCTGATTATCTATTTGATAATTAGATTTTTGTTTAGGATTTGTGAATTTCTTTCATGGAATTAAAAGATTTCTTTGGTGCTTGTGTTCTCGATCTTTATTTTTCTAGCTTAACCAGTTTATGTTAGAAAAATAAATGTTATTAACAACTTTAATTATGAAAATTGCGGGGTCTGTAACAACCCGGGGTTTTTGCATCGATTTAATATCATCATTAAACGATTAATCTGCTAGTTAACTGCTCATTTGAGTTTTTAATCGGTTGAAATCCTTTTGAATTATGGTAAAATGTTGAGTGGGCTTTACATTTTGAATCGTGGCCCATGGTTCTTTGTTTTGCCGAGATGATATCAGAGGCAAACCCGATCCCCTCTCTTTCATTTTCCATTCGTAACCCTAAAAAAATAGAAACGAAAGAAATAAAAAGAATGGCGGCCTTTATTGTCTTCGTTTGTTCGCTTGTCAAAATTAGGGCTTCTTGATTTCGATCGAAGCTGAGCATTTGTCGATCGTTCGCGGCTCCTCCTCTCAGTCGAGTTCTTTTTTTTTTTGCTTCGGGGAAAAGGTGAGTTTTACTCACATCTAATTCATACTCAAGTGTAATTAGAGTTTGGAATTATGTGATTTTCGTTGTATGCAAGTGTTTGAGTTTGTTGTTTATTTATCTCGGCCACTTGATTTTGATTTAATAGTTGAGATGATTTCTGATTTGTTGATTTTGGTTCCTCTGGTCACCATGGTGTGAACTCTGACTTGTTCGATTGTATACGCGTTGCTTGGATCCTCTAGCATCCAGTTTGATATTTTTTTGGGGCCTTGAATTTAACTCGGCCTTGACTTTGTGCTTGACTTTTGTTTGTGAAATTTATTTGACATCGGCCCTTGTTCGTAGTTGATTTTGTGAATTTTTCATCGGCCTTAACTTGAATTGATTAGATTGAATTTGTGACGCCCCACCTTTATACCCACGCTAACCAAGAACACTACGGTGTAGTGCTGTCAATTAGCACGGAGGATAAGGCTGTTGAGGAGCGACCATCCGTGTAACTTCTTTGCGCGAGCACCGATATGTCAGATAGAATAGAATGCATATCTTTTAAGGAGGAAATCCGACATACCGATACAAACACAAAGCTATCACACAGTGGCTATATATGATCTTCGGAAACAAATATAGAAATAAACGTAACACAAATCAGTCACAGACAATTCATATCACAAAGGCGGAAAGAGATATGAATACAACACATGAAAGTGTACATCAGAGTCGCGGTCAAATAAGATCCACAATAACACAAGTGAATAGATACAAGTGCAAGATAATAGAATATGTATACATCAAGGAGTCTAATCTCAAATGTATACAAACAAAAACTACTAAACTAGAGTAGTTAGCCAAAAGTCAGAAGATGGCTCCAGATAAGAAGTCATGAGGAAGCACCTGTAAAATCTCAGTCTGACCCGAGTATTATTTAAGAAGAAAATAATAAACGGATCAGTCTAGCTATAATTATCAGATAAAGTGATATAGAACAAGAGATATGGCATAAACATATAAGATATCCATAAAAGCATACTACTACAAGTATGAAAATGATAATCAACAAGAGATTAATCAATATCACAAGAATCTTCTCAAAGATTAAAAGAATGTCATATTCTTAATTTAATTCACCAAACCACAATAAAATGACATACTCATCAATGTCAATGGTAAAAGCTGGTGAAACATAAAATCCAGAAATCTCAAGAAAAGAGGATGACCAATCCCATAAACTGAACATCGACGCACCTAGAAAGATATGCCCCATGTAAAGTCTAGCATCGATACACCTAGAAAGATGCATCCCATGCAAAGTCGAACATCGACGCACCTAGAAAGATACGACCCATGTTCTAGCATTGACGCACCTAGAAAGATACGCCCCATGCATAAATAAACATCGACGCAACTAGAAAGATACGCCCCATGTAATGTCTAACATCGATGCACCTAGAAAGATACACCCCATGAAAAGTCTAACATCGATGCACCTAAAAAGATACACCCCATGAAAAGTCGAACATCGACGCACCTAAAAAGATACACCCCATGAAAAGTCGAACATCGACGCACCTAGATAGATACGACCCATGCATAGATGAACATCGACGCACCTAAATAGATACGCCCCATGCCCCGACTTATTGAGCCGATTGCTCCACGAAGTAAATAAACATCGACGCACCTAAATAGGTACGACCCATGCGAGAAATAAACATCGACGCACCTAAATAGATACGACCCATGTGAGAAGTAAACATCGACGCACCTAAATAGATACGACCCATGTGAGAAGTAAACATCGACGCACCTAAATAGATACGACCCATGAGCCTAAACCATAAAATGATCGTCATCGATCATAAAGAGTTTCAATATGTGTGAATCGAAATCACACCAATGAGGCATAGACTAACCTTGAAGATGAAGAGATATGTGTGAATCGAAATCACACAAATGGTGTCTAGTCTAACCTCGCAAACAAAGAGACATAGCACAATCGCTAGTCTAAATCACAAGAATGATCATCGTGATCATAAGGAAGTGTCGATTACACTAAGCTAGTAAATATAAGAGTTTAGCTTCATGTCCCATAACCACTTGCTTAACTCAAATATTTACGAACAGTTTGTAGATCTGCACTAGGAAATTGTCACAAGAGTTTCAATCGAACAAGTCCATCAATTAACCGACGAAGTAAACGCAAGCGTTTCATACCACTTGTTTTGCTAAGCCGTTTAATTATATTTTCTCATACGAATGAGGTAAAGGTTTGTATATACTAATAAATTGGAAAACAGTTTTATAAACGAGTTTGATATTGAAAATCGAGTTGAAATCGTTTTAATGAAAGAGTTTTGATATTTAATACTAGTATAGGAAACCTTTATATTTTGAAGTGACAAATCATAGAAGTGATTGTAGAAACAATCAATCATAAAAATTCACGTTCGAAGACGTGAGTAAAGTTCAAAGAAATCAATTCCCAAAACCATCAAAGTAAGGAGTTCTGTTGAACGCTTTTCAGATAAGATTGCCTACGCAGAGTAATACGGGGTTCGACCTGCCCGGTCAGGTCGCGGTGGTCCAGGGGGCAGCGCCCACGGCGGGGTGCGGGGCAGCGCCCCGTCACGGTATGACTTAGTGAAGGCAAGCTGGTCCAGCGACCTAAGGAAAAATAGGTCATATGACCTAAGGAAAAATCACGACCTAGCGAATCACAGGTCATTCGACCTAAGGGTAAGGTCGGGGGCGACCTACGACTTAACAAAGTCGAGCGACCTACGACTTAACAAAGTCAAGTGACCTAGTGAAATAGCAGTGGGAATGTTAGGTCGGAGATGACCTACGACTTAAGGTCATACGATCTAACAGTTGCGAGCTAGCGGAGTTGGCATGGCTGAGCGACTTAGTAGGAGCAGCGACCTACGACTTAACGATTTAAAAGCCAACGACCTAGGACTTAAGAGCTAACGACCTAGGACTTAAGCTCAAATACGAGCTACGAGCTAAGGTCTTTACGACCTAACAGTCAAAAGGTCCTACGACCTAAGAAAATTAGGGTCATACGACCTAAAGAGGTTCGCGACATAAGGTTGTTCGCGACCTAAAAGTGCACGACCTAAGGTCTTACGACCTAAGCCTTGAACGACTTAGTGGAACGAACGACTTAACGACCTAAGCCTTGAATACGATCTACGAGCTAAGGCAGGAACGACCTAGTGAAGTTAGGTCGAGGACGACCTACGACTTAAGCCAAGGCGAGCGAGCTAACTGCAAACGACTTAAGGCCAAACGACCTACGACTTAACTCGAGGCGAACGAGCTAACTGCAAACGACTTAAGCCTTTAACTCGTGAACGACTTATGCCTTTAACTCGTGAACGACTTATGCCTTTAGCTCGTGAACGACTTAACATTTTGCCTGGAGATTATAGGTCGGCAACGACCTACGACTTAAGGGCCAGAACGAGCTAAAAATGGCCAGAACGACCTAGTAGCAGTTTTTTCACCAAAATCACTAAATTTTGGAGTTTTTCGCCAATCCAATCCAAACCAAATGCAGATATTCATACAAATGCAATAGAGGATCATTCCCAACAGTCCAAGATAGATATAGGCAAGATGTGAGATCAAAAATCTCACCTTTTCACGGAATTTGATGAAGACGAAGCACGGGGGCAAAGCAAAGATCAACCACAAGCTTGAATCAATGTCTTCACTTTGAATTTGGAGTTAGATGTTGAATTTGCTAAAGAACTTGAGCTTGGAATTTTAATTTCCTATTCCCTCCACCATTTTTGCTAAAGCTTCAAAGTTGATGAAGTGATGAAGAGAAGGAAGGGGTTGGGCTGAGTTAGAAGAGGTGCAGCCCAAACCAAAAGCCCAACACAAAAAGTGACGAAAATTTCACTATCTCCAAACATATCGAAGTTTACACTCAAAAAGATCGCAAACATCATTTTGAACTCAATGGGGGTGGTCTCGAGTCCTAATTTGACCGTATGCAAAAAGTAGCTTTTCGGACTAACATCCGACTAACAATAAAATATTTAAATATAAAATCGATAAATATGCGGGTTGTTACAGAATTTATGAAGATATTTGGGTTTGATATTATCTTGAGTTGATACGAACTGTACCATGCTCTTGCAACTGCAGTTTCGTTGTTTTTTTGACTTTGGTATACTTTGCATTGACCTGTGCTACTCCGGCCATTTGAAATGATTCCGGACTTTGCGATGTTTGAACATACGAGTTTTGTTTTCCTCTGTGACTTCGGCATTGCCACTGCTAGTTTGAAATCCCCCTGTCTTTGTTCGAAACTACTATGACTTATATTGTTTTAAAAGATCTGTCTGGGTATATGTATACGTGTGTGACCTGGTGGCAATGTTGTTTCATTTGTTATTTGATGTTGAGACAGTGCCATTGACATTCGAGTCTTCATTTGATAGTTGTATTTACCTTGAATTCCATGTTGACTTCACCTTGACCCCTTTTTGTAGTTGATGTCTTCTTATACGTGTCTTCACTGTGTAGTTGACTCATCCATGTACATGTGTAGCTTGGTTGCATAGATACTTCACTATGTTCATGCAGTTGAGTTTGATACTGGTACATATGCGTGTTTCTCTTACCAGACCAGTAGCCTTGTATTGACCCTGTTTTACTGCAACTAATTTCCACATGTACCAGGCTGGTTCATATTTTACTCTTTGGTTTGAGTCACTTCCTACTTGGTTGTACTGGTCATTCATGAATACTTGATGTAGTCTTCATGCATTTCTGGTCACTGTCTCGGCCTATAGTGTTGCATTGATATTGATTCATTTGTTCTGTATTTCTGAGGCTTTACTTTTGTTGGCAAATGGTTGTAGTTTGGTGAGTTCTGGTTTTGTAGTCATGCTTGTTAATTTGTTTATATGTGCACATCTGTACATTGTTTCTTATCCACTTGATTATTGTTTACTACCTGATCGACCATTGCAATCCACTGGTCTTGGCCTTTGTATTGGTTTGAGCATTGCCTTCATGTGGTCTGCACTTGTATACTGCTGCTGCCTTGTTCTCTGGTCTTGGTTCAGGTAGTCTTGACTTTGAGTACATATGTGTGTATGCACTTGCATCTGGTGCATGTGCTATGTGCATTTGAGTTGTACTTCTTGCTATTGCCTGGTCTGGATTTGTGTCCTGATTCATGTATATGCACAGTTTCACTTTGTGTTGGCATTGCATTTGTGTTGAACCTGACTTCTCCTTTGGGTTCGACCTTGTGCTCGTTTGTGAACTTTTTCATTGAGCTGTTGTGTAATTTGTGTTGTAGTGGCGAGGCAGTACACGCGTGCGTGTACTGCAGCCATAGCAGAATTGACAGATTTAATTGATTTTTCGATTGTTTGAATTGTTTCGTTGGTTCAATTCAATATTTTGAAGTTGTATTTTGATTTGGTTTAATCTGATGATTTTGATTGATATCTAATTATCTTTTAGATAATTTAGATTATGTGTTTTCTAATTATCATATTGATAATTAGATTTTGTTGTTTACGCTGTTTTGTAGGCTTGGGTTTCACTTTGACCTCTGCAGTTTTGATTGATGTTAGTACTCACGGTTGTGATGATTTCACGTACTGTAGTGGCGAGGCAGTGCACGCGTGCGTGTACTGCAGCCACACAGGAATTTGATTGGATTGATCATTTTGAGATTGTCTAACTATCTATTTGATAATTAGATTTTGAGTTTCTAATTATTTATTTAATAATTGGAATTTTTTGTAAATTGCTGTTTAGGCAATTCTGGAGCTTTCATATTATCGTCATTGATAACCTTTTATTTATCTTATTGATGATTTGAATTTGCTGATTTGTTGTTTAACACTGTTTAGTGTTATATCTGCCGTTATCCGATTCTCTTATCGAGGAGTTGGATATACATGATTTCTGTGACTGTCGTCTATTTGATATTTGATTATTATTGCTTCTGTGCATTAATAACCGAGTTTGAATTAGACTGACTCGTGTATTATTTTCTTTTGAATGTAATACTCGGGTCAGACCCGAGTTATTTCAGGTTGTAGATATCTTGCTTTGGGTTGCTGTTTGAGCTATGAAGACTTTTCATATCTTTTGGAGTAGTCGTGTCATAGTATAGGTTGATATGTATTCATGTATATTAGTCGATAATGTACTTGTATATATAACTTCCAGAGTTGACAGTTGTAGTTGTATCATATGTATCGTGTCAAATGTATTGTAACTGACATCAGTTATATATATATATATATATATATATATATATATATGAGACTTTTGTTATCTGTGTTCCGCATTTTATTATCTGTGTTATTATTATATATATTTTCCTAAACTATTATGAACCATCGTAGTTCGTTTTATACTGGAATTGGGTATGTCGATGGGAGTAAATAAATAAGAGATTAAAAATGAAAAATATATACCACTCCTATCGAGGTAACCAATACTAGTGTAAGGCCAACTACGGATGGCCGCTCCTATCCAGCCTTATTCTTCGTAATAACAGACAGTATTTCTTTTAATACTCTTTGTTATTGTGAGCATAGAGGTGGGGCGTCACACTTTTAAAACAATTTAATAATAAATTTTTCTAAAAACATTCTTTTAAACACTTTTAAATTTTTGATTAATACTTAAAACTCTTTCTTTTAAAATTCCAATATAGCTAGTCTAATTATTTTATAAACCACTCTCGATTTATTTCCAGCTTGACTTATATTCCAATTCCGTAAATTTCCTTTTTCATATTTCAAAAAAAATAAAACTACTGTTTATTTTTAAAACAATTTGCCTATCTCCTTATAAATCCCCACCATGAATTTTTAATTTCAAATTATCCACTGATAATTACTTCACTTTATTTATAAACTTCGTTTATAAATCCCATAGTCTCCCTTTTTGTTTTATCACTGTTTTCACAACACTTAATCAATTTTCTAAATTAAATTCCATTTTAAAAATCAACTTCTTAGTTAACCCAAATTTATTCCAAAGCCCACTAATTTCAGATTCACTTCCTTTTTTTATGATTTAAAATCTTATTTAAATCTGGAACATCAATTTCCTATTTTATTTTCAAATTTCCTTTTTATTTTTCCCAACTATTTTAAATCTCAAATTTTAAAATAAATTCCTTTATACTTAAAACCATATCGCTTAAGTTCTATTTTAAAAAAACCCATTTTACTCACATTTATTCAAAAATTCTCTATTTTTCCATATTCCGGAATTATTAAATAGGATTTTAAAATCAAACTATTATTTTTCCCAAATCCATTACTTTTTAATTTACCCAAGTTTGCTATAAATATTTTACTTTAAAATTCCCCTCTTTATTTTCCTTTTAAATTTTTTTTTTCAATCTTCATATTTTTTATATCTTAAATACCAAAAATCTATCCAGCAATATCATATCATCAAATAATTTCAATTCCCAATATAATCTATCATAGATTATTCAAATAAATCATATCACTAGGTATGAAATAACTTCTACATTTTTTGCGAAATCTCGTTGGATCCCTCCAACCTATTTTCCTGCATCCACAAATGTTAGCATAATATAAAAATACCAATCCCACTTCGAGGGGGATACCGTGGTATATAGGGTCATCCGCTATTATGCAGGGCGTATAGGGTCTCATCCGCTATATATATGCGGGAATATCAATCACTCTAATATATATATATATATATATATATGTGTACTACTATATAATAACATCCAAACTGATAATAATTATCAAATTCAATAATCAACCTCTAATTAATTTTAACTATTTAAAATTAACTACGGTAATCCAAATTTGAGTGAGATTAACTCACCTTTATTTCCGAATTTGCTGATTAATCCAGTTGTCGACTCTAGCTCACATTCCATTCGATTTTAACCTCGTATGGAAATTTTTATTAAATTTTTATTAGCTATTTCAATTTTTAAATTCTTAATTAAATAAACCAATTATAAAATTACTTAACTAAAATTTTAAATTTTCAAATTACTTTCAATTAACCCAAAAGCTCTTCTTTCTAAACAATCGGACGAGCACCTTATGCAAAATAATAATCATAACGTGCACCTATCCCAATCATTAACAAAGCCTAACCGAGACTTGCTATCACACATACATGCTTCATGCTGCACGCACCCCCCTCTCTGGCCATCTGATGTCACATTGGACCTCACCGTCGAGTTTAAAACCCTTCCTACTACAGGCGACGTTCCCAATTACACACTCCTCTCCATCTCGCAACCTTACCACGCTTGAGCACGACACACTGTAACGACCCGTGAATTTCGTTAATTAAATTTATTATATAAATAAGATTTTGGAATTAAATCTACAAAGAAATATAATTGTTATAATTTGTTAAGAATTAACCTATGAAATATTTTATTTATTAAAATAGACCTAATTCAAAAAGGTTGAATTGAATAAATCCTATTTATTGGAACCTAAAATTTTTGGTATGCAAACTTATAATAAATGAGTTATTCCAAGAAATTGAAATTTGAATGAATGAAAGTAGTGAAAGGATTTTTCCCGGATGTAATTGTATATGCGAAGTAAAGGAAAGTATTAAATTGTTTAATGTAATAAAACCTTGAAAACAGTAGTTGATTGTAAATTAAGGAAACGTGTTATTGCAAGTTAATATTTAACTAACTTGAATGAACGTGACAATTTAATTGAAATTCAAATATTATGACTTAGCTATAAATGGAATATAATAAAAACAAATACAATCAATGTTAGAAACTAAATGTAGTAGTGTAATTAAAATCAATAATTTAAAATGAAATTGCAATTAATGGAAATAATGTGAATTGTCATACTTGGTTATAAGTTAAATATAAGAAACTGATGGGAATGTAAATTTGTGAATTAATATTGTTATAATAATGGAAGTGTTAGTTGTTGCTCTTGAGCATAAATATTTAAAATAAGTAATTTAAAGCAAACATTTGATTAACCAATGCCATAATATTTATTTATAGTAACTCTACAAATTAAGGTTGTAGTGTAAATGGCAGTTGATGAATAACCAAATTGAATACAATCCAATTGATTTGAAACGACTGTTAGGTTATAATTGAAAATAAAATTAAAATAGAAACGTAAACTTAATACAAGATAGTAATTTGGGTAATAAAAAGGGATGAACCCAAGAAATAAGTTACAGAGAATATTTAATTCTAATTAATGTGTATATTTAGCAAAAATATAATAAATGTAGTACAATCCAAATTTATGTAAGCAATTGTGAAGTTCTAATTGATTGAAATTGGTAGAATTGGAAATGGATTAAAGGTTATATACATTGATGTAATAATACGTAATGAATTGTAGATGACAGGATAAATTAGAATTACATGAAAGGAATTTAATTTAAATGTAATAAAGTGGATTTATTTGGGAAATATTAATGTGCCTAGATATAGCCTTTGCTAATTAAAGTCAATAATTAATAAATTTAATGAAAGGCCAATTTATGAAAATGAATGGAAATTAGGATTTATTTATTTATTTAAAATTAAGGTTAAATGATTGAGTTTATTGAAATGAGTAGAATTTAAACGTTAAATTTTTCGTTAATTGAAATGAAGATGGAATAAGAAAATATTAATGCAATCGTTTGAATCAAATGATAAATCCATCTATTTGACAATAATGAATTAATATAATTTTTGATTGATGTAATTAAATGGAAATTTTTGAAAATTTATTTACATATTCTGAATTCAATAAATTGAGGTTAAAACTGAAATCGATAAGATAATTAACTTTAAATTGACTTTTAATTTGTTTAAAACCATCGTAAATGATTGAGAAATTGAGAATAATAAGAATGGTCAATCTTAGAATTTAAATTGGAAATTTGATTTAATTAATCAATTATCAATTTGTTTAATTACTATAAAAATAGCCATTTTGGCCATTGACTCGGATTTCGACGAAACAAGTTTCATCGGATCCAAAACGGTGATTATTATAGGGTTTCAAGTTTCGTAACGATCGGATTTGTCATTTGATCGTACGGACTCCAAACGCCTTGAAATAAATGCAATTGTAATCAATAAAAATCAATTTGAAAATTTTGATTTTAGCATAACTTCTTCATACGATGGAATTTGGACTTGAAACCTTTTCCATTGCGTTTAAAATATTTTAAAACACCTATTTTGATATATGGGTTTACCCAATTTCGTTCCGGAGACAGAACGGGCTTTTTGGGCCACTTTGGCATTAACGCGTAAATCTATCTTATCCATCCTGTAACGACCCGACTTTCCAGACCCGGAAAATCGAACCATTTTAGTTAAGAAGAAGAGGTAGAAGAAGAAGAAGAATAGAAAACAACAACAGAATCTAACCATCGCAGCGGAATAAAATATAATATATATTAACAGATCTTTACACAAATCAAAACTATATCAGTTTTATATAATATAGCATCAGAGTATACACCAGAGAACACATAACATACAACTGGACAATAACCATATCATGTCCTCAATACAACAGAGTACAACAATCAACACAGCGGAATATATATATATAAACAAGTACGGGAGATACGTCTCGCCATCCAGCTCATCTCCTGAGCTCCACAGCATCATATCCTGTAACCTATAATACTCGGTCTGACCCGAGCATCATATAAAACAATACCCGAGTCAGTCTGGAAAACCAGCGTGAGAAAATCACACTCAATTGATTATTAAATTTTCAAAATCCTTTTGAAAATAAAAGCATCTCGTAAGACCACGCCACAAATAAACATGTCGGGTTTTTACCTTACGATAGCTAAAACACTTTATATCAAAATCCTCTGATATTATAATAGTGTCTACAGAAAGTAAAATAGAATCTAGCTGAAATGCTTGCATCTCACATTTCAACAATAGTTGGGCACAATCAAAACCGTACAGGCACGTAGGGAGAATGGATTTCCAACGAATGACTAGGCACTGGGGTACCACCTGTCACAGTACGTGGCCTAGATCACAGTACCGAGGAGTACGCCCGCTCCCCTGCAACACAAGGCCGGAATCATCCCTTACTGGATAATTCCAAATAAAATCACCCCACGGTTGGGATCAGCAACCGCAACACTAAGCCGAAATAAAAGGGACATCTAGACAGGGATGACCTTACTCTCAAGTGGGTGCTACCCACGAAGCCTTGCTGCATAACCCCTGATTTTCAGTCATTCCCGGTTGATGAGGCTTGAGGCTAAACGATACCTTTTTCAGAACATATCCCTTAGAATGCCCATCGTCCACCTGACGATGTCACGAAAGCATTCGTCCATACAAGTCCGTCCCAGGTCCGAACGGAACCGAAGGCACTATTCCTACTACATCCATTTTGGAAATATCCTCAGGATTAGTAGCGACTAGCCCTTGCACTTCACAGCTCCATCTTCGATTCTGAACACGTTACACGAAACGTACAAACCGGATCGAAGTGGTATTCGAGTCTCCAGACCTAGAATCCTGGTATACGGAAACCCGATCCCGGTCTCTTCGAAACGATCAACGCATTTGGCCAATATTGATAGTCGGTTATTTAACTATCAATTAACATCCACAAGCAACCATCACACAATAAATAATTTCCCACATTATTTATTTGCCCAAATATCTTTCCAAGATATATTTCCAAATTTTCAAAACTCATTTGAAAACAGTTTCCGCTTACGGAATACATTTCCCAAATATTTATTTTCACTGAATCACCAAGTACAAAATACTTTGGATTTTAAAATAATTTAAAAACACTTTATTATCAATATACTTTATAACATCGAAGTTTAAAACTACTTTTAATACTTTACTAAAATATATACTTAAGGAATATTTAAAATGAAACCACTTTATAAATATAACTAACTTTCTCTTTTTAAAACATAACAGATCACTTTTATATAATTACTACAATAATAGATTTTTGAAAATACTTACTTTGGAAATTTACCTTTAGAAATAATCAATTTCCTAAAACATGCATTTTTAAAACATACTTAAAACCTTTAACTTATATTTAAAACTACCTTGAAAAACGTACTTGGCTATCCAGAGAAATACACTTCTCATTCCCATCCTTTAAAAATAAATCAACATTTATTTTAAACCAATTCATATCCCTTTATAAATTCCCACCTTGAATTTATATTTCCAAATATCCCCTGATATTTTATTTTACTTTATAAACCCAGTTTATAAATTCCAAAATCTCTCTTCTCTTTTAAATTCCAATTTTAAACAACCAAATCAATTTCCCATTGATTTTCCCATTTACTTTACTTTGAAATAAATTTCTTATTTACTTCATTTATTTCAAATTACATTTACTCTCAGATTTTATTTCTTAATTTTGAGTTAAGACCCTTTTAACTGAAAATACCAATTAAAAACTTCCAAAATTCCTTCTTTATCCCTTTATTAAATTTAATCCTTACGTTCAAAAATAATTTCTTTATTCTTTCCAATAATATCACTTTAGTTTAAAATTCATTACCCTCATGTTAATTCAAAATCCCCTTTAACCATATTTGTTCGAATTTAGAAATTACTTTATTTCTTTTACAATTCATTATTTAAGTTATTCAAATTCACTAGAATTATTTAGCTTAAAAATTTATTCTTTTATTTCTTTCAAAATTTCTATTCTAGAGATTTTGATAACTCGGCATTATCCAAATCGGTCCAACCAAACCATAACATCCAATTATCCATATATTTCATCACAGGATATCAAAAATCATATCACAAAATATTTAAACAAAATTAAATATTTTGAGGAATCCAGTTGGATCCCTCCAACCTGTTTCCCTGCATCCACAGATGTTAGCACAATACCAATTCCACTTCAAGGTGGAATATCGCGGTATATGGGTTTTTATATAAAATCATCCGCTATTATGCGGCGCATAGGGTCTCATCCACTATATAATGTGGGAATATCAACAACTCCAATATATACATATGCCAATATATATATATTGGTATATACTACTATATACCATATCATATCAATCCAATCAAACAATTCAATCATTCATCCATATTTAAATTTAACCAATTAAATTTAAATAAAATTAAACTGAGTGAGATTAACTCACCTTTAACCTATTAGGATCTCAATTCCAATCCAGCTTGCTTTCCTCTCGAATTTTAACCTTGAATAAATATTTTATCATTCTATTAACGTTTGGAATAGTTGAACAATTTATTATCATTTAATAGATTTACACACTAACTTTTATATAAATTCTTATATATTTCTTCCAAGGCCCTAAATATATATACATATATATTCTTCATTGTTACCTATAATTCTGTAACAAAAAAACAGTAGATTGCTTTACTGTAAATCTTTTTTTTTCTTTTCAAACATTTTATACATCCATATACTAGACAAAACGTTATTCATTTCTCAAAATATTTTTCTTCCCTGTCCCATATAGATTTCAGCAATATATATATATATTAAATAACCTAACCAAAATTTTATATTCTTATATACAATTCCCTGTCAAATAAAAATGAACAATTTGAAAACGTTTTAAGTTTACTTAAATGGAAACAAGATGATTACCTTACTTCAAATCGGAGGCACAAACTGCCTCGTGAATCCCTCTGCAGTTGCCAAGACACACGCCACCACTCCAGTTCGTGCACGCGACTTTCTCGACTTTGGCCAACAACTCACGCTCCGGCCCCTCCATCGAAACCCTAGTCGCACTTTAGAAAACTGCCTCGCGAGCGCCGCCTTCCAGATCAAAATCGATTCGCACGCCACCTCCATCGAACAACTTCTCGCGAGTCCCCCAGTCGACTTCGCGAAGTATAACGAGATTCATGAATTCACTCGTGAACTAGACCCACTATCTCCAACATCGTAAGCACCTATACCATTTCTGCCCACGCTGTCATCGCGAGCATTCATCACCTCACGACATCGCCTGATCGATTTCGAGTTCAACTATGCCTACAGCTTCCCCTTCCCCCCGTTCCACTAAACATCGGCGCCCCTCCAACTACGCAACCCAGCCTCGCGTAAAGCCATCGAGCAACCCAAGCTGTACGCGATTTCTCCTAGAAATCGAAATCGAATTCATTCGATTTGAATTAGGGAAGCGGCTTCGATCTGAAAAAGAAGGCCATGACTTTGATTTGTAATCGAATCTGATTTCGATTTAGGCCGCGTTCATTCATTTTTCGTTTCGGCTGTAATATTTTAAAAAGAGGAGACGTGGGTTCTAGCAGGAGGTAGCGTGTTGAGGAATGGGTAAAGTATGGCGATAGATACAGGCTAGGTCTGCTTATAGGGTACTAATAGATTTGAAATTTTATATTGTTATATCCAAAAATATCTCAGCTATCAAATGTTAAACGTATTACTTGTCTTGCGTGAGAAGATAGTCTCACCACTGTGCTGTTGATGTTGATAAAACTTTAACAGTTGATAAGATGAAAGATATTTAAATTAAAACGATTAACCATTGTCTAAGCGTTCTTATCTCGTATGCTCACATAACAACTCTGAACGCTACGAAAATTGAAATCCGGTAAAAATTCAATATTACGGATCCAATGGAACTGGTTTCGTCGAATTCCGAGACTGTGCCTCGGAAGGCTATTTTTAAATATCGATTCAAACGATATAATTTCAAAACTGAACAAAATACTCTGAAATCAAATTTTGAAAGTTCTATTATCTTCAGTATTACCAATATAAATTTTAGAAGCCTTTAAATTATTTTTAACTGGCTCAAAACTCTCAATTCAACATTTTATCCAATTTTTAATTGTCTAATTCAATAATCTATCATCCAATAAATACTGTATATTTGAAAATTAATTTAAAATTTAACCTTCGAATATTTAAAATAAATTAAATATTCCCATTTCAAATATACAAAAATTCCGGGTCGTCACATTCCTCCCCCCTTAAAAGAATTTCGTCCCCGAAATTACCAGTTAGGAAGAATGATTCAATCCCCGTTTACTATTTTCCAAATTCAAACAGTTTTAACAATACCCAAACCATCTTTTATTAATGATACACTAATCATCTCTTAACCTCCCAAACTTATTCATAAGTCTCAACCCATATCACCTACTTATCAATTCAAATTTAAATTTGAATTCAAATTTTAACTTATCAAAATTTCTCAAAATTTTTCTAACTCCCTAAATTTCCGAAAAATTTCGCCAGCGTCTCCTTTGCGCGGCTAGCTCGGTACTACTACAAAATGGCTCTACGGCCTCCCAATCTCAAAAAGAAAACAAAACGCCAAGTGGCTGGATCAAAAACCCAATCAAATTTCATATAGAAATTCAAATACATACCTTTTGTCGGACCATTAAATTTTATCCTCTAAAATCAAAATCCCAATCTATCCGTTGCTTTTATACACCTGTATATCCTTCTAAGCAATAATATTCAATCACAATCCCAAAGTCATTTTATCGACTTCTTTACAAATTTTCAATATTTGCTTTACTTAAGCCCGTACGATGCACATATATCATCCGTACGCAATATCACATTCGATCGCTTACTCGATCACACAATTTCACTTCCGAACTAGTATCGTCCACCCGACTTCCTAGTGCGGACTCAGATCTGGTTTCTTGATCAGAAACCGTCATTCTCCTTGCATAGTCACAACCTATGATAGAGAATTTCCAGAATCAATCAACAATCCATATCCAGGCTTGCCGTCGAAAATCGAGTGAAAAATCCTAATTCGGATCGATAAAACTATCTCGAAATTCTGTGTTCGACATCTGGATCAAATAGCTATGCGAATAAAATAATATACGTACATCTTACGTATAAATTCCAATTGATTATCAGTTATATCAATTCTCTTTTATTTCGCATTCCTTTTGATTGTTATCTACTTATTCACAACTATCCCATTTCTCAACTTCAGTTTTAGTCTTCATTCAACTATTTACTTAGTATATATTTTTTTCCCAAAATTACTAAGTATATTTCCAATACAAATTTTCTTAAGAATTTCATTCTTCAATTCTTAAGTTCATATAAATTTTCTTATATTTATTTACTACTTCACCACCCGAAGTGTATATATTCAAATCGAATTCCAATTCCATATGAATTTCAATTTACTTCAATTTACCACTTCATTTCCAATTTTTTTTTTTTAAATTCAATTCATCTCCAACTTCCAAAAATTGAATTTTATTTAGCTCGAAAACAATCCAAGTTAATTCATTCAATAACTATTTCTCAACTTATTTAAACCACTCCTCTGTTTGAGTTCAGTTTCCATTCAACATTTACTTAAGTCAATAACTTAAGTTTATTTTCCATTTAACCAACCCTTTAAAGTTTTATTTCCATCTTTCATTTGATTCTTATTTAATCAAATTCCATCCATTTATTTATTTAATATAATTGGTTTATTCACTCAACCATTATGAATTTTAATTTCCATACTCAATTCATCTGGAATTATTTTATTAATAACCAGGCCCTTTCCAATTTATTTTCACTTATTTGGATTCATTCGCAATCCAAACCATCACTATGTTAATCCAATTTCATTAACTTACAATTCAATTCCATTAACTAATTTATTATCTAATTAGTTCCTCCGCTGGTTAAAATTAAATACTTACTTTTTAATTCCAAATATCACTTCACTTAATTATCTTAAGTTCAATTTATTTTATAATTCAAGTTTGGATTTATTTAAAAATTAAGATTGCTCATCTTAGTCGTTTCCATTTGATAATTACAATTTCAAATTATAACTCTTAATGGTTCAAAGAAATGAATTCCCATTTATGACTTACAATTTCATTTCTATTCATAAGTTTTAACTTACTTAAGACCTGGGACTATTCATTTAAGTCCATTTCATCTTTACAATCAAATTTCAAATTATTACACTTAAGAACTTAAGAATATGAATTTCTTTCCACAATTATAAGCATTTTACATTACCTTTATATCCAATTCAATTCGACTTCAACTTATATTTAATTCAATTCCAATTCTCAATTTTATTTAACTTATCTTAAGTTAAATTCAAATATATTTTATTTGCTTTCATATACTCGAATTAAATTTTAATTCTAGGATACAATTTTATACAAGTTTTACAATTCATTCACCTTCAAGTTCTCTAACTCTTTTATCTACCAACTTATATTACTCATTGGGTTATTTCCATCTCATAATTATAATCCAAGAATTAAACTTTCATTCCCTTCTTATTTCAATCAACTTCATTCTATACTTTATATTGTTGATTCGTTTAAATTTCCACATTTAAATTTTAAATAGAATTTCCAGAATCCAATTGCCCGGTTTTATTTCAAAACCATTTTGAATCCATAAATAACTCATACACATCTGGTATATCACATCAAACCCCAATTTCCAAAATAATCTGCTTTTACCAAACAATTTTCCCTTTGAATTTCAAAGCCAAACCAATTCACAATCATTTCCAATTTAAAACAGTTTGGTAGCAATTTCTCTTTGGAAACTCGAAAATAGACATCGATGATGCTGCAGTCATCACCGAAATTATTTTCCAGCGACCAAAAGAGAATTTAATGCTTTTATCACTCTAAACATTTCAAACATTTTTAAATCCCAAATCCCACCAGATTTCAATTCAATTTCAAAAATATTCATGAAATAATATCACTATTATTTCCCCAAAACCTTTAAAAACTATTTTTAAATCCAAAGGAATTTAAATCTTTCCCAAAACTTCAAATTCAAAATCCATCCAATTTTTATATCCAAACATTACTCTGGAATTCTATCACATTTTATTTCAAGTTATAAGTCACTTTTACCATTTACATTTACAAATTTCATTTGTTTATGAATTAATCTCATTTGATTATAAATCACATTTGTAATTCATATTTGTATATAAAGTTTATCTCAATTTATAAATTTCATTTATAGTCTATATTTCAAATTCCATTTTGTTATATAAATTTATTCTTTCATCTTTGGTTATACTTTTTTCCAATTTCTGATTCAATTTTTACACAATGATGATAATAATTTAATATCATCACTTTCTAACAACCAAGCAACCAAATATATAATTTACAAAAGTTATCCTTTTATATATAAAAATAATTTGGGCAAAATTATTTCATTCACCCATTTAAAACAATACTGTGTCGAATTGTTCTATTCAAGTGTTTAGAAACCCCTTCGATACAGTTGTCCAGACTGTGCCGACGAAGGTTCATATGCCACTCAATAAATCAATCAACACAATATAAAACCATTTTATATTCACTAACAAATACGCGCTCATATCTATTAGTACTCTCAAAATTCCCACCAGAGCCAAGGTTATCGCCAGCCTAAGCTCTGATACCACTGTAACGACCCGACTTTCCAGACCCGGAAAATCGAACCATTTTAGTTAAGAAGAAGAGGTAGAAGAAGAAGAAGAATAGAAAACAACAACAGAATCTAACCATCGCAGCGGAATAAAATATAATATATATTAACAGATCTTTACACAAATCAAAAGTATATCAGTTTTATATAATATAGCATCAGAGTATACACCAGAGAACACATAACATACAACTGGACAATAACCATATCTTGTCCTCAATACAACAGAGTACAACAATCAACACAGCAGAATATATATATATAAACAAGTACGGGAGATACGTCTCGCCATCCAGCTCATCTCCTGAGCTCCACAGCATCATATCCTGTAACCTATAATACTCGGTCTGACCCGAGCATCATATAAAACAATACCCGAGTCAGTCTGGAAAACCAGCGTGAGAAAATCACACTCAATTGATTATTAAATTTTCAAAATCCTTTTGAAAATAAAAGCATCTCGTAAGACCACGCCACAAATAAACATGTCGGGTTTTTACCTTACGATAGCTAAAACACTTTATATCAAAATCCTCTGATATTATAATAGTGTCTACAGAAAGTAAAATAGAATCTAGCTGAAATGCTTGCATCTCACATTTCAACAATAGTTGGGCACAATCAAAACCGTACAGGCACGTAGGGAGAATGGATTTCCAACGAATGACTAGGCACTGGGGTACCACCTGTCACAGTACGTGGCCTAGATCACAGTACCGAGGAGTACGCCCGCTCCCCTGCAACACAAGGCCGGAATCATCCCTTACTGGATAATTCCAAATAAAATCACCCCACGGTTGGGATCAGCAACCGCAACACTAAGCCGAAATAAAAGGGACATCTAGACAGGGATGACCTTACTCTCAAGTGGGTGCTACCCACGAAGCCTTGCTGCATAACCCCTGATTTTCAGTCATTCCCGGTTGATGAGGCTTGAGGCTAAACGATACCTTTTTCAGAACATATCCCTTAGAATGCCCATCGTCCACCTGACGATGTCACGAAAGCATTCGTCCATACAAGTCCGTCCCGGGTCCGAACGGAACCGAAGGCACTATTCCTACTACATCCATTTTGGAAATATCCTCAGGATTAGTAGCGACTAGCCCTTGCACTTCACAGCTCCATCTTCGATTCTGAACACGTTACATGAAACGTACAAACCGGATCGAAGTGGTATTCGAGTCTCCAGACCTAGAATCCTGGTATACGGAAACCCGATCCCGGTCTCTTCGAAACGATCAACGCATTTGGCCAATATTGATAGTCGGTTATTTAACTATCAATTAACATCCACAAGCAACCATCACACAATAAATAATTTCCCACGTTATTTATTTGCCCAAATGTCTTTCCAAGATATATTTCCAAATTTTCAAAGCTCATTTGAAAACAGTTTCCGCTTACGGAATACATTTCCCAAATATTTATTTTCACTGAATCACCAAGTACAAAATACTTTGGATTTTAAAATAATTTAAAAACACTTTATTATCAATATACTTTATAACATCGAAGTTTAAAACTACTTTTAATACTTTACTAAAATATATACTTAAGGAATATTTAAAATGAAACCACTTTATAAATATAACTAACTTTCTCTTTTTAAAACATAACAGATCACTTTTATATAATTACTACAATAATAGATTTTTGAAAATACTTACTTTGGAAATTTACCTTTAGAAATAATCAATTTCCTAAAACATGCATTTTTAAAACATACTTAAAACCTTTAACTTATATTTAAAACTACCTTGAAAAACGTACTTGGCTATCCATAGAAATACACTTCTCATTCCCATCCTTTAAAAATAAATCAACATTTATTTTAAACCAATTCATATCCCTTTATAAATTCCCACCTTGAATTTATATTTCCAAATATCCCCTGATATTTTATTTTACTTTATAAACCCAGTTTATAAATTCCAAAATCTCTCTTCTCTTTTAAATTCCAATTTTAAACAACCAAATCAATTTCCCATTGATTTTCCCATTTACTTTACTTTGAAATAAATTTCTTATTTACTTCATTTATTTCAAATTACATTTACTCTCAGATTTTATTTCTTAATTTTGAGTTAAGACCCTTTTAACTGAAAATACCAATTAAAAACTTCCAAAATTCCTTCTTTATCCCTTTATTAAATTTAATCCTTACGTTCAAAAATAATTTCTTTATTCTTTCCAATAATATCACTTTAGTTTAAAATTCATTACCCTCATGTTAATTCAAAATCCCCTTTAACCATATTTGTTCGAATTTAGAAATTACTTTATTTCTTTTACAATTCATTATTTAAGTTATTCAAATTCACTAGAATTATTTAGCTTAAAAATTTATTCTTTTATTTCTTTCAAAATTTCAATTCTAGAGATTTTGATAACTCGGCATTATCCAAATCGGTTCAACCAAACCATAACATCCAATTATCCATATATTTCATCACAGGATATCAAAAATCATATCACAAAATATTTAAACAAAATTAAATATTTTGAGGAATCCAGTTGGATCCCTCCAACCTGTTTCCCTGCATCCACAGATGTTAGCACAATACCAATTCCACTTCAAGGTGGAATATCGCGGTATATGGGTTTTTATATAAAATCATCCGCTATTATGCGGCGCATAGGGTCTCATCCACTATATAATGTGGGAATATCAACAACTCCAATATATACATATGCCAATATATATATATTGGTATATACTACTATATACCATATCATATCAATCCAATCAAACAATTCAATCATTCATCCATATTTAAATTTAACCAATTAAATTTAAATAAAATTAAACTGAGTGAGATTAACTCACCTTTAACCTATTAGGATCTCAATTCCAATCCAGCTTGCTTTCCTCTCGAATTTTAACCTTGAATAAATATTTTATCATTCTATTAACGTTTGGAATAGTTGAACAATTTATTATCATTTAATAGATTTACACACTAACTTTTATATAAATTCTTATATATTTCTTCCAAGGCCCTAAATATATATACATATATATTCTTCATTGTTACCTATAATTCTGTAACAAAAAAACAGTAGATTGCTTTACTGTAAATCTTTTTTTTTTCTTTTCAAACATTTTATACATCCATATACTAAACAAAACGTTATTCATTTCTCAAAATATTTTTCTTCCCTGTCCCATATAGATTTCAGCAATATATATATATTAAATAACCTAACCAAAATTTTATATTCTTATATACAATTCCCTGTCAAATAAAAATGAACAATTTGAAAACGTTTTAAGTTTACTTAAATGGAAACAAGATGATTACCTTACTTCAAATTGGAGGCACAAACTGCCTCGTGAATCCCTCTGCAGTTGCCAAGACACACGCCACCACTCCAGTTCGTGCACGCGACTTTCTCGACTTTGGCCAACAACTCACGCTCCGGCCCCTCCATCGAAACCCTAGTCGCACTTTAGAAAACTGCCTCGCGAGCGCCGCCTTCCAGATCAAAATCGATTCGCACGCCACCTCCATCGAACAACTTCTCGCGAGTCCCCCAGTCGACTTCGCGAAGTATAACGAGATTCATGAATTCACTCGTGAACTAGACCCACTATCTCCAACATCGTAAGCACCTATACCATTTCTGCCCACGCTGTCATCGCGAGCATTCATCACCTCACGACATCGCCTGATCGATTTCGAGTTCAACTATGCCTACAGCTTCCCCTTCCCCCCGTTCCACTAAACATCGGCGCCCCTCCAACTACGCAACCCAGCCTCGCGTAAAGCCATCGAGCAACCCAAGCTGTACGCGATTTCTCCTAGAAATCGAAATCGAATTCGTTCGATTTGAATTAGGGAAGCGGCTTCGATCTGAAAAAGAAGGCCATGACTTTGATTTGTAATCGAATCTGATTTCGATTTAGGCCGCGTTCATTCATTTTTCGTTTCGGCTGTAATATTTTAAAAAGAGGAGACGTGGGTTCTAGCAGGAGGTAGCGTGTTGAGGAATGGGTAAAGTATGGCGATAGATACAGGCTAGGTCTGCTTATAGGGTACTAATAGATTTGAAATTTTATATTGTTATATCCAAAAATATCTCAGCTATCAAATGTTAAACGTATTACTTGTCTTGCGTGAGAAGATAGTCTCACCACTGTGCTGTTGATGTTGATAAAACTTTAACAGTTGATAAGATGAAAGATATTTAAATTAAAACGATTAACCATTGTCTAAGCGTTCTTATCTCGTATGCTCACATAACAACTCTGAACGCTACGAAAATTGAAATCCGGTAAAAATTCAATATTACGGATCCAATGGAACTGGTTTCGTCGAATTCCGAGACTGTGCCTCGGAAGGCTATTTTTAAATATCGATTCAAACGATATAATTTCAAAACTGAACAAAATACTCTGAAATCAAATTTTGAAAGTTCTATTATCTTCAGTATTACCAATATAAATTTTACAAGCCTTTAAATTATTTTTAACTGGCTCAAAACTCTCGATTCAACATTTTATCCAATTTTTAATTGTCTAATTCAATAATCTATCATCCAATAAATACTGTATATTTGAAATTTAATTTAAAATTTAACCTTCGAATATTTAAAATAAATTAAATATTCCCATTTCAAATATACAAAAATTCCGGGTCGTCACACATCCATTCAAATGTCAATTATGTCTATAAATATCCTATTATAAACCCTAGCCTCCCTAATCTTCATTTGTCTGTACGTAAAATTCATCTTCTTAGCTCCTCATTCCAATGGCAGACAAAACCTAATTCCCAAATTCCAAAATCTAATTTCAAAAAAAAAAAAATTCAAATCTGCAGCACGAGTCGCGCTTCGGGTTTCAGAGGAAAAAACCCTGGAGATACTTCAAGTCAGGAAGAAAATGACTCAAGTCTCCGGGTCATTTTGGCAAAAACTCAGAGCAAGCACCGGGGATTTGAGGCGGCGGACCGAAGCTGAACCCGAAGTCGAACAAGGACCAGAATTTTTCGATCTTCAAATTATCATTACTTTTGCATACGGACTCGGATTTGGACGCGGTTTTTTTTGTTAGGATCGTATTGAAATTCCGGACCTAATGACGCAAGTTTGGACGAATTCTGAGACTATCAAATTTTGGGGTTTAAATCGAATTTAAATTCAATTTAAATTCAAAAGGTGAGTGTTTTAACCCACTCACAACTACTAATATTTCTTATGTGTGTTAAATAAATTGTTGATGTGATTAAAAGTTTATTTATGACTGTTTGGCATATTTTTAATCATCATCTCAGTTAAATTGAATTTATTGGATTAAATTGTTATTTAATTTATTATCGCATTTAAACTGCCAGTTAAATTATTATTTGATTTATTATTGCTTTTAAACTGCCAGTTAAATTGTTATATAACTTATTTTTGAATATAAACTGCCAGTAAATACCTGTTATTTATTTTTTGTTCTGTATTGATGTTATTGTTGAATTGGATGATGATCGTGATAAATGGTTGATGGTTGATATTGGATGAATGGATGTTGTATTTATATTGTTATAAACTGCAAGTTGTTATGCATTTTATTTCATTTAGGATTGCGGTTTGAAATGATATATAACCGTATTTTTTTTTAAATTGCGGATTGAAATGATAAATATCTGTATCATTTGACCATAGGATAGAAAATCATATACAGACACCGTCGGTCTATATATATATATTTGGAATGATTTCTATGGTTTTTGGAAAAATAAGGGTTTATATAAATACTGATTTTGATATTATATAAATATTATTATTATTTTTAGTTAAATTCTAAAATTTAAGCTATGTATAACTTGATGATGTTTTAAGTTTGATTTACGAATATTTCAAGTTTGAGCTTTATTTAAGTGATATTGAATTTATTAAATAAATATTTCTAAAGTAAATAATAATAAATTGAATTAAGTTATATATAAGATTATCAGATTTGGTTGGGAATTTTGGAACATTTAAAGACTTGAAATATATCAAAATTGAAATGTTTTATTGAAATTAAGGTATTATTGTTTTCAAAGTATTGGTTTTCGAAATTGTTATAACTTTGAAAGTAATATGGTTTGAACAATG
Source organism: Allium fistulosum (assembly GCA_030737815.1). NCBI lineage: Eukaryota > Viridiplantae > Streptophyta > Magnoliopsida > Asparagales > Amaryllidaceae > Allium > Allium fistulosum. Next base: position 261,561,033 of record CM060904.1, on the reverse strand, counting down.
AATTTATTTGAAATATAATTTATTTAAGAATTATTTGTGAATATATTGATTGGAAACCTATTGAAATTGAAATTGAAAATTTAGAATATGACCTCAGAATGTGGTTTGGGTTTAAGATGATTTAAAAGAATATTTCAAGTTATCTAAATTAAAGAAAGATTAGTGATTGGAAATTGGGTTTTATTTAAATAATATATTATTGAATTTTTTTGGAAATGGAAATGATATATTATTGAATTGGGTTTTGAAATGGAAATAATACATTGATAATTTGGGTTTGAAATAGCAATAATATTTTGGTTTTAAAGTATATACTATTTTGAAGTAAAGAATATGTTTTGAAAGGGCAATGATTGTGTTTTTAAAAGTATATATTTTTAGATGACCACAGTGTTATAATAACGATTGGTTGTTAAAGAGACCGGGATCGGATATGGACATACTCTCTGTCGATACCGAAAACCACTTTGACAACTAGGGCTGCACAAAGTATGGGTTGGGTCGGGTTTGACCAAATACTTCACCCGACCCGTATAGGTATGAGTTAAAGGTAGTTCAACCCGTATCCGACCCTATATGTGGTTGGATATGGGTTGGGTTGAAGTATGGGTTGGGTCGGGTTTAGTAGGGTTGGATTACATGAATCTAATACAAAAATGAGAATATAAAGAGAAAATTAAAATATAATATTAAAATATTTAGCTTAAAATATCAAATTTTAGCTAGCATAAATTAAATATAACCGATTCACTACAATACATATTTATTAGGATTTCATTATAAAATACATCATACGAAATTAATTCACTACATATTAGAGTAAGAATTTCATTTCAAAATACATTAAATGCTCTTCGAAATCTCTTATTCAATCCTATGTATTTTGGACCGACGTCAAATATGCTTTTTTGGTATATTTATTCGAGAATACATAAATTTTATTCTAGATTTTGACTATTCTAATTTTACATGGGCTGATATTAAATTAGTTTATTATATAAGGTTGGGTTGGGTTAAAATAGGGTTGGGTTGAACAAAATATTTCACCAGACCCGTATATAGTATGGGTTACAAATTGTAACCCATATCCGACCCGAATTATGATGGGTTGGGTCGGGTTTATGTGGGTTGGGTCAGGTTGGTGGGTTGGGTCGGGTTGAGTATGGGATGTGTGCACCCCTATTGACAACTGTGTACGCGGTTGAGTTTCCAGAATGAAGTAGGATGGTGGCGACGATCCTAAGGTATATATGTGAACCCAACTCCCGTGAGTTGGCATAAGGTGGCTAAAACAGGAGCGATCGACGGGCCAAGGAGGTAGCACCTCTGATCGAACACACTTCTTCGATACCATTCTATTACTTGTGATTTTATTTGGTGCGCACCCTTGATTTGGGAGTGTTGTTCGAGGTGGGCGGTAGTGGCTGCTATGCATCACCACCAGTCCGGATGCGTAATTGGTATATCTACCCTAGCATTGCCTTGTGTACCGTGTCACCTACCATATCGAGCTTTACTACGAGTTGTGATTTCTCCCGTAGCCTGTGGAGTATCGAGGGTAGCCCCCATTTGGGAGTATGCTAATACTGGATAGACTACTAGGACTATTACGTGTTAAGGTGGAAAATGTAAAGCCTTAATGCTATTTAAAAGTATGTTTATTTAATGATTAGACATTATTATAATAGCGAATATTACTACATAGTAGATAGTTTAACGGATCCTTAAGAGATGTGAATCCCGAACATTTCTTAAGTTACTGCACTTACGTTAGACACTGGATAGGAGATGTCAAACCCCGTAAACATCTCTGACGCCGTTTACACTCATATTTATTTCACTGATTTAACTTACATAAGATCTTTTAGTTCTGACTCGAGTGTTTTGTTTTTTCAATTCGCTTGGGTCAGCCTGAGCATTTCAGGATTTGAAGACCCTATTTCTGGAGGATGAAGGCGAAGATTTTATTACTACTATTTATTATATTCCACTACACCATTGTATTCTGCTGCATTAATTATCATTCTCTAGTATGTGTAACTCTGATATGTATTGTATAAGTATAATCAAATGTTTTGTAAAACAGCTTCATGAACTGTTATTTGATTATTATATTTTATCGCTCCTTGCAAGATTCTATTTTGTTTCTTTTATTTCTCCACTTTTTCTTATTTACCCCATAACAATCCGCCCTTCTGTATGGTTCAAGTTGGCACATGTGTCTTCTTAAGCGTACAAAAAGGTGGGATGTTACATCTGGTATCAGAGCCTGGTTTAGCGATAAACCTTAGCTTTGTGGGATCTGACTCTTTATTAATAGGGTAGTAATACCCTATGGGAGTCGCTGAGTGTGTATATATATGAGAGAGCGTATTTGTTAGTGTTATAAAACGGTTTTAATATTGTCTTAATCTGTTCTGTTTTGTATTTATAAATTCTGATTAGTGCATGGGACGCTATGACATCAATAGGGATTTCTAAACACTTAATAGGACACACCGACATAATATTTGTTTTTAATATAGGTGAATGAAATAATTTTGCCTATTATATTTTCTATATATAAAGTAAAATATTTTATAAAAGATATATATTTGGGTGCAATAAATTGGTTGTTAGGTAATGAAATTTATAAATAATAGTTGAAATAAGATTTAAGATAAAATAAGTGAAAATTGGAAATTTAGAACTTAAGTTCCGGGTTTTTGAAAATTTCTTTCGAATAATTTTGGAATATAATAATATTGTTTATAAAGTAGTTCCTGATATAAATATTTCAATATAAATTGGAAGAATTATTTTAAGTAAATTTTTTTTGGAAAATAAGTTCTGTACTTTCCTCTTTGTCGCTGGAAAATAATTTCGGTGATGAGTGCACGCATCATCGACATTCATTTTCGAGTTTCGAAGTGGGAAGGCCACTGTAGTATTTTTACTACAGATTTATTTTGATAAACAAATAAATATTTTAAATTGTTTTAAATATGATTGGATATATAAACGGTAAGTATATACATTTATCTATTATTTTAAAATGATTTGAAATGTAACCCGGTATTTAGTTCTTAAGTTTCTGTTAATTAATAGTTTCAATTAGTGTAGTGAAATGGAATGGAACTAATTAATAAGTGGAACCTCTAATTAAAATAAGGATTTAATGCTAGGTTATAAATAAAATTAAAAGAAAAACTGAAATATGTAACCTAAGATATGTTTATTGTCACGTACTGGAATTTTCGACTTTCGAAAATTCGACATCGATACTCACTTTATCGACTGCCGAGCAATCGAGTGCCGGAAACTCCAATAGTGAGGGTTTTAGAAAGAAAGAAAAGGTAGAAGAAGAAGAAGATAGAAGAAAAAGAGAAGAAAGAAGAACAACAGAACAACATCAGAACAGAAAACAATATCAGAATCTTACACTTCGCAGCGGAACAATATATAATAGATAAATGAATAATCTTTAAACAAAGAACTATATCATTTTATACATACATCAATCATCAGAGTCAATATACAACTCAATACCACAATGGACAGTTATATAAACTTGTCCTCATACAGAATACACAGCGGAATAAATATATCAGATACAAGTACTACGTCTCGCCATCCAGCTTATCTCCAAAGCTCCAGAATATCCAGAATATCCTGATAATATAACTCTAGGCTGCCCGTGTGGAAATTGGTGGGCAACCAGAGTTTAGAAGGGAACAATAAACTCCGAGTCAGTCATGGTGACTGGTGTGAGATCGTAAAACAGTTATTCTTTATAACAACAAAATAATTTTTAAAGTCAATTCGAAATGCTTTTGGAAAATGAAACTACCATAAGACCTCCCACCACACACACAATGCAAACGCAGAATTGGAGGAGATTTCTTCTTATGATAGTCAAAGATGCTTACTACGCAAAATCAAATAATTTTTGATATTATTATTAGTGCATAGTGTAGAAAACATTTCGAAAGTATAATATTAATCTTAGCCAGCATAGGCATTCCGCACTTATGCCTACTATAACTACTATGTTCAATAGCAGGTTACCGCCACATTCCATAGCAGGTAATACAACTAAAACCGTACAAGTCGCGTATTGTTTCTTTGGATTTCCAACAAATGGTCAGGCTAAGGAACTTCCTATCCACGATGGGTACGTCCCTGGAATAGACGACCCGAGAACCTAACCGGATCTCTGCCAACACAAGGCCGGGTTACCTCTGCAAAAATAGGTAACTACTGACACGCGTATGCCATCCCCCGATCGTAACCGATCTTCCCGAGGATCCCCGATTTCCAACAAACCACATAGTAAAAATGCAGCAACCACATAGGTTAAGTATCTGGGCTCCATACCATGATACCACCTCTATCCAGAAGGAATGACATACACTAAGGGGCGCTACTCCCTAGAACCTTGCCGCATCCTTCCTGTTTCGACCATTTCCGGGGTGTGAGGCTCGACGAAGTCTCGTCCACAAAGCTACGCTTTCTACAAAGCCCTGCTTCGGGTCAAACAAAAATGATCAACCTATGATCACAAAGATATAAGATCAAACAAATGATCATATCGCAAATGATCAAACACTGATCATTTCACAGCAACACTCAGTATGCCACGTTACCAAATTGGGAATATATCGCTGATAAATTTCAGCTACATAACCTCTGAGCTCGTACGTCTCAAAGAAGGGTGTTAAGCTAAGAGAATAAATTCTCCGCCACCAACAGATATGTATTTGAAAGAAATCAGCTTTATATCTCAAATTGTAACGTCAAACACACAATCCATACAAGTCTGTTCCGGGATCGAACAGAACCGAAGGCACTTCTCACGAAGCCCTTGCATATCCGGATAAATTTCTAATCACGTCCGGACTTCCCGTCACTAAGGGTGATAAAACCTCTAAATCGGAGATCAGCCGATGTAGAGTAACTCGACGGTAATCCTTCCATTTTCAAAAATATCCGGTCTTCAACACCGGTCTTCAAATGCAATTCATAACGACGTATCACATATTCGGAATGGGTTATACGACCCCATGGTCCTTTCCCGGCTAACCCGAATAGTGAGCGATTATTCAAAAATAAGTGTGGCATTCAATTTCATCCAATTTACAACAAATACCTATCTAAAGGTAATTATTGATAGTCGGTTATTTAACTATCAATAAAGATGCGCAACATCACCAGATTCCAAATAATTTTCCAAATTATTTCATCTGCAAAAATATCTTTTACTAGATACAAAATTTCCACACTCCAAAAATAAATCGATATTTATTTTTAAACCACTTCCCTTTCTTTTATAAATTCCATAGTGAATTTATATTTCAAAAATATCTACTGATATACGATTTTCAAATCGATTCCAATATTCATTTTCAATTTATCTTTAAGAAGATAAAATCTCAAAACAGTTCATTTCATATTGGAAAAGTATTTCCATACTTATTTAATAAGTAATTCACAAATCTTTTTATTTTCAACATTTGAAAATATTCAATATACTTAAATCAATATTAAGTATATATTTCGTTCTTTAAGGAAATCATAAATTTTAACATCTATTTGAGTCAAAACGAATGTTGCGTAAAACATCGTTACGACGACTCGAAATCAATAGTATAGGGATTCGGAATTAAGATAGATATATAAATCCCAATACTATATAAAAACATTTCCTTTCGGGAATCATTTACTATAACAACAGTGTGTTATAGTCCGCCATTTCCTTATTTTTCGAAAACGTCTATTTCAACAATGAATGTTGAAATCTATGATTTCGATTCATAATACATTTTAAAACATCTTTAAAATGTTTAACTTCATTTTTAATATCACTTTTTCAAAAATGAATCCATTTTATTCAATAATACATTCACTGTCCAAAATCGTGAATATATCTTTTTTTATAATCTTCTATATTCAATTTATCAAATTCAATCGATTTTGAATTTATAAAGCAACGTTTATAAATTCTATTTCTGTTTTAATAACAACTTCAACTTATAAATCTTCTTTTTATTAACTTCTATATTTTACTTATCAAAATAAGTGATTTCAGATTTATAAACAACTTTTATAAATTCCAATTCTATTTATAAAAACTTCAATATCAATTCAATTCCGATATTGATTTAAAAATTTATTTATCACTACTAAGTAAATTCCTCATTTTTTTCTCAAATGATTCAATATTCTGTTTTAAAATGGATTCTTCAAATTGAAATCATTTTACATTGATTTCCCAATTTATTTCAATTTACCAATTAAATTTCTAGTTGGATTTCCAACTTATCTTCTTTTAATAAATTCCTTTTTAAGGAAATAAATTTCAATCGTTTCTTTCAATCTATTTAAAAATCCAAATTCTTAAATTAAATTCTTCAAATTATAATCACTGTTTTACGAAATCCATTTTCACTTGATTCTGGAATTAATTCGATAAGATTATAAAAATTAACTTTTTATACTTTAAAAATTCCTTTCTTCAAAATTTCTTCAATTTCAAAAATTGATTCACTTAGAAATTTTCTACTTGAATTTCAAAAATTCAACTTCGTTTATCTTTGGAATCCAATGATATCAAACATCCATTCAGCTAAATTTTAGCTTTCAAACAATTTCCCGACAACAATTCAATAACATCAATAATCATTCACAGATTATCACATCACAGTAGAAATAAATTCAATAAATGTGAGGGGTCCAGTTGGATCCCTCCAACCTGTTTCCCTGCATCCAAAGATGTTAGCACAATACCAATTCCGCTCCAGTACGGAATTATCGCGGTATATGGGTTTTATAAAAATCCGCTTACTAACGGCGCAATAGGGTCTCATCCGCTATACGAGGCGGGAAATCAATCAATCCAATATATACATATGTCAATATGTATATATTGCTATATATATAGATATATCCTAAAATATCTAATATCAACAATCCAAACAGACAATCAAACAATAACTGAAAATTCCACTTTCAATTTGAGTGAGAAGATCTCTCCTTAGCTTTTAATTTGTGTAACGATCTGGATTTTCGCGCTCGAAAATCAACATCCATACTTTACATCGTATTCGAATGCCGTATATTCGACCGTTCAAATCCGAGTCGCCGGAGCTTATAACAACATTAAGTAAATAACACAGCGGAATAAAAGAATAATATATTGATATACAATATTTGATACAACAGAGTGATACAATGAATATCAATATACATCAGAGATATGATACAACAAGTAGCAGCGGAAAAGAAAATAGATAACATCAGCAGCGGATAATCTTCATCTTCAGAATGCCAATCCAGAAATAGCTGGAACTCTCAATAACGATGCACAAAGATAAGCAAGTGCAGTCTGATCCAAAGACTGAACTAGCTCCAGATAAATCTACAAATCTGACTATCTGAAAAACCAAACTCTAGACTGCTCGTGTAGAAAAATTTTGAGCATCCAGAGTTTAGGAAAGAAACAATAAACTCCGGATCAGTCATGGGACTGGTGTGAGCAACAAAAACAGTTTATCTTTAAACAAACACAAAAGGTTTTAAAATTTGAAATCCGCAATGCTTTTGGAAAATGAAACTACCATAAGACCTCCCACCACACACACAATGCAAACGCAGACTTGGAGGAGATTTCTTCTTATGTTAGTCAAAGATGCTTACTACGCAAAATCAAATCATTTTTGATATTATTATTAGTGCATAGTGGAAAAACATTTCGAAAGTAGAATATAAATCTTAGCCAGCATAGGTACCATTATATTATGCCTGCTATAGCTGCCTCCTGAGGAGACAGGTTATACAATTGAAATCGTAAAGGCTCGTATTATTTCTTTGGATTTCCAACAAATGGTCAGGCTAAGGAACTTCCTTTTCCACGATGGGTACGTCCTTGGAATAGACGACCCGAGAACCTAACCGGATCTCTGCCAACACAAGGCCGGGTTACCTCTGCAAAAATAGATAACTACTGACACGCGTATGCCATCCCCCGATCGTCACCGATCTTCCCGAGGATCCTCGATTTCCAACAAACCACAAAGTAATAAACTTGCAGCAACCACAGAGGTTAAGTATCTGGGCTCCATACCATGATACCACCTTTATCCAGAAGGAATGACATACACTAAGGGGCGCTACTCCCTAGAACCTTGCCGCATCCTTCCTGTTTCGACCATTTCCGGGGTGTGAGGCTCAACGAAGTCTCGTCCACAAAGCTACGCTTTGTCACAAAGCCATGCTTCGGGTCAAACAAATGATCAACCTATGATCACAAAGATATAAGATCAAACAAATGATCATATCGCAAATGATCAAACACTGATCATCACACAGCAACACTCAGCATGCCACATTACCAAATTGGGATATATCGCTGATAAATTTCAACTACATAACCTCTGAGCTCGTACGTCTCAGAGAAGGGTGTTAAGCTAAGAGAATAAATTCTCCGCCACCAACAGATATGTATTTGAAAGAAATCGGCTTTATATCTCAAAGTGTAATGTCAGACATGTAACCATACAAGTCTGTTCCGGGATCGAACAGAACCGAAGGCACTTCTTACGAAGCCCTTGCAATTCCGGGTAATTTCCAATCACGTCCGGACTTCCCGTCACAAAAGAGTGATATAAATCTCTATACCGGAGCAACTCAGTGCAGAGACATTCGACAGGTTGTCCTTTCATTTTCGAAAAATATCCGGTCTTCAACACCGGTCTTCAAATGCTATCCATATACGACGTATCACTATTCGGAATGGGTTATATGACCCAAAGGTCTTTTCCCGGCTAACCCGAATAATGAGCGCAATATTCAAAACATATGGATATTGGGATTTCAATTAAGTCACAACTTATTACCCAAAAATCTTTCTTCAAATGGTTTAAACAAGTTACCATTTTAATCTTTTTAAACAAAAAGATTCAATTCACAAAGTTCAACTGAATTTCACAGATTCATTTACAGATTTTCCAAATCGATTCCCAATTCAATTTAATTAATTTGTTAAATCTTTAAATCAAAGATTTAACTAATAGATTTCAAAACAATTCCATTTCAAATGGTTTAAACAAACATCATTTTTAAATCTGTTAAGATAACAGATTTAATTCAAAGCTTTCAAAAAGAATTCATTCATAACTTGGAAAAACAATTTTCAATTCAAACTTGAAATTCCTTTAATTAAACTGGAATTTCATTTCCTATCTAAAAACTTTTATCATTTGAAAACAACAGTTTTATTTCAGAAAATCTGATTTATCCATACGAGTGGAAATCCTTGGTTTAAATTCAAATTCCCAACTTATACTTTTAAAATGGTTTAATTCATACAAACACATTTATATCATCTTTAATCCCTAGTTTCGAATCATAGGATTCAATTTCAAACTTGAATTAAAATTTAAATCAAATTATTTAAATCTTCAAAACTCGTTTAAGTTATTCAAGATAACTTTTATCTTTGAAATCCTATTTCAAAAAGCTTTTCACTTTTAAACCCAAATTTCCAATTTCAAAATCAATTGAAATTAAAAATTTCAATTTCAAAAACATCAAATTTACATTATCTGTGACTTAACCGATTTCCACGTGAAATCCATAATTGTGTGTGTACAGTGTAGTCCAGGGGTTTTACACACAATAGTGCAACATCAATGAATCATCACAGATCAAAATACAGGATATAGATGATAAGCGATATAAACTATCACGCTTATCGTTCATTCACAGATCACAGATATATATCACAGATAATAAATTATCATAGCACAATTCACAGAATGAAATATCATAGATCAGATAGCACAACAATTCAAGGCATCCCTTACAATGCAATCAATCTTAAGTAAAGTCAAGCATTCAATAATCATTTATAAACAGGATTAAATTAATAGTTTAATCCTAATTAATTTAATTTATTTCCAATTAAATTTATAACTTATGAATTGATTATCAAATTCTGATTTATTAATTACGAATCATTTGATAGAATTAATTTATCAAACACTTTAGTTAATTAAATTATTCTTGATTTATCATATTTATTACGTCAACCATTAAACTAATTTCATAATTCATTAACCCCTTAATACTTTAAGATAAACCAATTTCCTTTATTAATTTCTTAACTATCATTAACATATATCTTTAAAACACTTTATTCTTTTACTCAACACTTATTTACATTTCTAAATTAAGTTTAAATTAACTTAAGAATCCATTATAATAAGTTTAAGTAACACAATCATACAACTCTTAAATCTGTTCTTAAAACATTCATTTTATAAGACTTGTTTTTATTTAAATTTAAAAACTTATATTTATGTTTAAGTTAAAACTGGAAAGTTAACATTCACATCCCGAAGGTATACTCGAGAAAACTGCTGAATTTCCCGAGTCTTCCCTCGAGCCACTTCTTCTTCCTCAGATTTTCTTTTTTTCTTCTTTTCTTATTTTAGTTAAAGTTTAAAACAGTCGTCATTCCCACGCATTCGAACTCCACTTCGAGTCAACAGCCTCTCCTACTCGAGAGCTACCCCGAGTCACCCACGAAATTTCCCGAATTTCCTCCTTTCAACTGCTTCTTCTTCCCCGACTAACAACACAACCCAGACCACCAACGTGCACATGCACGTGCACATCAACGCAGCGCCATTTTGGGGGCCATCTCGACCCTCAACATGTCGCAAACGTCTCCTGTACTCGAAATTTAAATTTGAATCAACCCAGAAAACTCGAATTCGAATTTGAGTGTTTTGCTCGACACTGTAATATGAACACACCTAACGAAATTACCTCGCTGCCGCTCTTTAGATCACCAGAAACGCTTCCACTCCGGCCCCAGCACGACAACACGCCCCTCTTCCACTTCCTTGAATCGCGTGGAGCTCGATCACACATAGGAGCCGCTTCGATCAAAATTCCAGAGCTCTCCAAAACTAGGTTTAGAAACATAAAACTGCCGCCGCCGCCACCACCGTGATCTGCCACCCCTTCTACCAATTTTCCCATCATCACCGATGGTGCTACTATCATCTCTGGAAACTACAACCCCTCAGATCCTCGAGAAGATCAGCAACTCCTCAAATACTAATTTCTAGTAAAACCAGAACAACTCATTCAATTTACTATTAAAATTTGTGATTTCATTTTTAAAAATCCTTATTTTGGTTAAGTATTCAGTTTATAACCCTGAATCAATGAATTCGAATGTTTAAATTTTATCCAAAACTTAACTTCCCTGTTCATTTTGGTTTCCAGGGCAATACCAAATTTATTTCCACTCAAATAAATTTTTAAACTTTGATTTATGATTAGACAAACAATTTTTGTTTATAACATAAATCCTAACAGTGACTAGATCCAGAGATAAAGAATTTTAAACTAAAGCTAGAGTTTAAAAACTGGAAATATAGGTTTTACAGATATTCACAAACATGCATATATCATACATAGATTAAATTAAAACTCAACTAATTTGTTGAAGTTAAAGTTTAACGATGATCATATAAAAAGAACTGGCATTTTTGTTTTAAAATTTGAAACCCTGTATCAAAAACAGGAAGTAGAAAACACATTTCCAGGCAAAGAAAACTCAAGCATAACAATCATTTGCAAGCAAAAGCTACCCACATTCATGCAGGAATTTAAACACAAATAATAGAATAAAGCATGGAGTTTTACTCACAGGTAAAAGAAACAAAGAGGTCTAAAAAAATATATTTGCTCACCTGTATGAAGAGCAGAGGATACAGGGAAGCTTGTTGAACTGATTGAAGCTTTTTTTTTGTTGAACTTTGATTTTGTTTTGATGTTCGAGATGATCTGATACTTGAATTTCGAATTTGTTTTTTTTGTTTAAGTCTTTGAACTCCTTTGTTTTTCCAGATGAAACTTGTATACTTTTAATTCTTTTAAATATTTGCCTGAAGCTTGTTCTTGCATTTGTTTAAGTTTAAGATGGACGAAACTGAAAGGAAGGTGATAATTAATATAGGAGAGTATATAGGGTAATGAGATTTGTACAACAGGTAAGGCTGAAGTGATATGGTATGGTGGCTGATACCTCCCCTTGTATGCTAGAGGTATATATTTGCTTGTACTTTGTGAATATATATGTATTTTGTTTGTTTGACTATGCAAACTTCGGCTGAAATCTTGCTTGTAGTGAAATACTATAGTCAGTATATTGTACACTTAGAGATGATGGCATTTATTCCTTTGTTTTAACATAGTGGCTGCATTTATTATGTTTGCTTTGTTTCTATATTTTGTTTTATTCTTGCTGCTAAGGTTTATTTACTTACTTTATATTTTATAAAACTATAAAATTTATCTTGGTTGCATTTCATTATATTTTATTTTATTTATTGTATTAAAAGTTAATTTATAAATTCAAATTATTATTAATATTATTTAAATTCAAATTATCATCATTTAAATTTTTAAATCAATAAATTTATTTATTTATTTATTTTTATTCTTGTGTCCAAAGTATATATATTATTTATCTTTAAAAATTATTTATTTTAAGTTTTTAATTTTTAAAATCATTTATTTAGGATTTCAAATTCAAATTCACTCATATATGCCCAAATATATATATACACATATTACAATATTTATTACACTTAAATGATTTATACAAAATATATTTGGATATCGGGGAAACTCGCAATCAATTAATCCATAAAAATTAATTTTACAAATTTTTATTCAAAAATTCAACAAATTATTAATTTAAATTAAATTTAAATCTGGGGTCGTTACAATTTGCCATCCCATTTTCCATCCAGTTTGTTTTCTTCACAATTAAGACCTCGTACAATATTACAGGATTCATTAATATTTGAACTTATTGAACAATTACTTTCTTTTGATAATTTTACTTAACCAATTATTTATTTATTTTTAAAATTCGACCACTAAATGAAAATATGTATATTTATATATACTATTTTTCTTCCTTGAAACTACTTATTCCAGAAATAACCCATATACATATATATATTAAATTTTAATTAAGAATAAATTTCCTTTTCAAACCTATATACATGTATTAATTAAAATAAAATAAACAAAACTGTTTAAAATTTTCTTTACTGTAAAATAAAATCTCACTTATATATTTATTCATTTATGAAATTAAATTAGGTAAAACGCAGGTACCTCGCTGCCCAATCCCACTGCGTCGTCTTCTTCCACCACTCACGACGTACAGTCGCCGCACCCTACAGAGTCACAAGCGACGATTCATTCACGGCCATAGATCGATCGCGACACGAATCCTTAGGCGACAAATCGCCTGCCTTTAACTCGAACTGGCTCTACGCGCTTCCCTTCCACCAAGGCTGGCAGCTGCCTCGACCCCAACTGCCCCATCACTTGCTGTACGAACTCGACGAACCCTAGCTGACTAAGTTCCATCACAACCGATCTGTCACCTTCGTTTCTTTTGTGAAATGGAGATTTGGGGAAGGAAAAGGAGTTCGTTTTATAAAAGGAAGGGGAACGAGATTTTCGTTAGCTTTTGATTTTTGAATGGAGAGCGGCCATTAATTTTACCTTGAACGATATATTTCTTCTGAAATGTTTTACTGAAGAAACAGAGAAAGGTTGCGTGATTTAAACGAGGAAGGGGACAATAGATCAACGCGTTCAGATGTAGGGTGGCTTGAGTACGATTATAGGGTGGTTGTGATTTGATTTGTACAAAATTTTAAATCAAATTTCAATTTAATTCTCGACGCGTTTGCTTATCGTATGCTCACATAACAACTCTGATAATTACGAAATTTGAAATCCGACAATAAAACAATATTACGGATCCAATGAAACTCGTTTCGTCGAATTCCGAGACTGTGCCTCGGACGACTATTTTTAAATATCAATTCGAACGATTTAATTTCAAAACTGAACAGACACTAAAAATTTAAATTTTTACCACTTCCATTATCTTCAGTATCATCAATACGAATTTTAATTATCAAAAATTCTGGGTCGTTACAGACTTCCCTCCTTAAAAGAATTTCGTCCCCGAAATTACAAGTTAGGGAAAAAGGTCCTTAATTCGTCTACTATTTTTCACAATTCAATAGTTTTATCAAATTTTCCAAACAAATCTTTCTACTAAAGATTCGTTATTACTTTAACTAACTCTCCAATTTCAATTATAAGTTTCAAAACAACTTTGTTTACTTCAAATTCAAATTTAAATTCAAATTCAAATTTTAAACTTTTAAATTTTTCTCAAAAATTTTCTAACGCCCTAAATTTCCGAAAAATTTCGCCAGCGTCTCCTTTGCACGGCTAATACGGTACGACTACAAAACGTCCCTACGGACTCTCAGATTTCAAAAAGAAAAAGAAACAGCCAAGCGGCTAGACAAGAAATCATCAAAAACTCATATTATAATTCAAATACATACCTTTTTCGAGCAATTCAAATTTATCTTCGAAATCAAAATTCCAATTCCTTTATACACCTGTATATCCTACTAGCCATAATATCTAGTTACATATATTCAAACCCTTTTGCAAAGCCTATTACAAAATTTCGATACTTCTTATATCATCTTTACTTCCCTATTGAAGTTTCATATTCATTTTCATTCAATTTCACATTTCAAATTTCATTTGAATTTAATTCACAATTCCAACCTTATTTGGATTCTATTTAACTTCTGAATATTGAATTTTATCAATTATCTTTCATTCACAACTGCATCATTTTAAATTAGTTTCATTTACTAATTTATCACAAATTGTAATTCACTTTATTCAAATTTGTTTTCAACATTCAGTTTCAATTCCAGTTTTATTCTTTCGTTCATTCCCAAAATTTATTTACAATTCACTATTTTGGTTTATAACCACTTATATTAAACTGGATTTCAAATTCCATATGAATTTTAATTCATCTTTCATTTCAGATTTATAATTATTCAATTCAATTCTATTTGCTTACAACTTCAAAATGAATCTCAACTTTCAATTTCACTTTCATTTATTCAAATTTATTCACTTATACTTATTTTAATTTAACTCTATTCTTTAAGTTAAATTTATTCTATCAAAATTCAATTTGTATAGGTTATCAACTTAATAATATTTCATAAATATTTCTACATAGTATTCCAGAGTTTACCAACATTTCAAAAACCATTTTTGAAAACAGTTCAAATTATCCTTTGAATTTTCTAAAACAAAATCCAAATTTCCAAAACAACTTCCATTTAAAACGATTTGGCAGCAATTCCTCTTTTGGAAACCCGAAAATGAACATCAATAATGCTGCAGTCATTACCGAAGTTATTTTCCAGCGACCGAAAAGAGTTTAGAGCTTTTATCTTTCCAAAATACTTTTCGAAACCTTTGAAATTCATTTTCAAATTCAAAAGGATTTAAATTTTCCAAATCTCCAAAATTTTCAAATTCTTTTCAAAACATTTCCAAATACTTCTCTAGAATTCCATTTTAAATTACAAATCACATTTATAATTTACATTTACAAATTTCGTTCATATATGAATTCATTTCCTTATATTCTTAATACATATTTAAATTTCCATTTGTTAAATTGATTTATCTTCAAATCTTTGGTTGTTATTTTTAATTTCTCATTCAATTTCAGATAACAATGATAATGTTTCAATGTTATTACTTCCTAACAACCAAACATCCATATACTATAATAATTCATAGAAAATTATTTCTTTTCTATAAAAAAATAGTTTTGGGCAAAATTATCTCATTTACCCTATTTAAAACAATATTGTGCCGAATTGTTCTATTCGAGCGTTTAGAGATCCCTATCGATAGAGTTGTACGGACAATACCGACCAGAATCCATATACCACCCAACAAACCAATCATCACAATATAAAACAATTTTATATTCACTAACAAATACGCACTCGTATCTATTATTACACTCAACTCATTCTAGAGTACTACTGACTCTATCTCTAATGAGTAACACCCAACAGAGCAGGGTTGTCGTTTAACCATATGCTCTGATACCACGCTGTCACGTACTAAATTTTCGACTTTCGAAAATTCGACATCGATACTCACTTTATCGACTACCGAGCAATCGAGTGCCGGAAACTCCAACAGTGAGGGTTTTAGAAAGAAAGAAAAGGTAGAAGAAGAAGAAGATAGAAGAAAAAGAGAAGAAAGAAGAACAACAGAACAACATCAGAACAGAAAACAATATCAGAATCTTACACTTCGCAGCGGAACAATATATAATAGATAAATGAATAATCTTTAAACAAAGAACTATATCATTTTATACATACATCAATCATCAGAGTCAATATACAACTCAATACCACAATGGACAGTTATATAAACTTGTCCTCATACAGAATACACAGCGGAATAAATATATCAGATACAAGTACTACGTCTCGCCATCCAGCTTATCTCCAAAGCTCCAGAATATCCAGAATATCCTGATAATATAACTCTAGGCTGCCCGTGTGGAAATTGGTGGGCACCCAGAGTTTAGAAGGGAACAATAAACTCCGAGTCAGTCATGGTGACTGGTGTGAGATCGTAAAACAGTTATTCTTTATAACGACAAAATAATTTTTAAAGTCAATTCGAAATGCTTTTGGAAAATGAAACTACCATAAAACCTCCCACCACACACACAATGCAAACACAGAATTGGAGGAGATTTCTTCTTATGATAGTCAAAGATGCTTACTACGCAAAATCAAATCATTTTTTATATTATTATTAGTGCATAGTGTAGAAAACATTTCGAAAGTATAATATTAATCTTAGCCAGCATAGGCATTCCGCACTTATGCCTACTATAGCTACTATGTTCAATAGCAGGTTACCGCCACATTCCATAGCAGGTAATACAACTAAAACCGTACAAGTCGCGTATTGTTTCTTTGGATTTCCAACAAATGGTCAGGCTAAGGAACTTCCTATCCACGATGGGTACGTCCCTGGAATAGACGACCCGAGAACCTAACCGGATCTCTGCCAACACAAGGCCGGGTTACCTCTGCAAAAATAGGTAACTACTGACACACGTATGCCATCCCCCGATCGTAACCGATCTTCCCGAGGATCCCTGATTTCCAACAAACCACATAGTAAAAATGCAGCAACCACATAGGTTAAGTATCTGGGCTCCATACCATGATACCATCTCTATCCAGAAGGAATGACATACACTAAGGGGCGCTACTCCCTAGAACCTTGCCGCATCCTTCCTATTTCGACCATTTCCGGGGTGTGAGGCTCGACGAAGTCTCGTCCACAAAGCTACGCTTTCTACAAAGCCCTGCTTCGGGTCAAACAAAAATGATCAACCTATGATCACAAAGATATAAGATCAAACAAATGATCATATCGCAAATGATCAAACACTGATCATTTCACAGCAACACTCAGTATGCCACGTTACCAAATTGGGAATATATCGCTGATAAATTTCAACTACATAACCTCTGAGCTCGTACGTCTTAGAGAAGGGTGTTAAGCTAAGAGAATAAATTCTCCACCACCAACAGATATGTATTTGAAAGAAATCAGCTTTATATCTCAAATTGTAACGTCAGACACACAATCCATACAAGTCTGTTCCGGGATCGAACAGAACCGAAGGCACTTCTCACGAAGCCCTTGCATATCCGGATAAATTTCTAATCACGTCCGGACTTCCCGTCACTAAGGGTGATAAAACCTCTAAATCGGAGATCAGCCGATGTAGAGTAACTCGACGGTAATCCTTCCATTTTCAAAAATATCCGGTCTTCAACACCGGTCTTCAAATGCAATTCATAACGACGTATCACATATTCGGAATGGGTTATACGACCCCATGGTCCTTTCCCGGCTAACCCGAATAGTGAGCGATTATTCAAAAATAAGTGTGGCATTCAATTTCATCCAATTTACAACAAATACCTATCTAAAGGTAATTATTGATAGTCGGTTATTTAACTATCAATAAAGTGCGCAACATCACCAGATTCCAAATAATTTTCCAAATTATTTCATCTGCAAAAATATCTTTTACTAGATATAAAATTTCCACACTCCAAAAATAAATCGATATTTATTTTTAAACCACTTCCCTTTCTTTTATAAATTCCATAGTGAATTTATATTTCAAAAATATCTACTGATATACGATTTTCAAATCGATTCCAATATTCATTTTCAATTTATCTTTAAGAAGATAAAATCTCAAAACAGTTCATTTCATATTGGAAAAGTATTTCCATACTTATTTAATAAGTAATTCACAAATCTATTTATTTTCAACATTTGAAAATATTCAATATACTTAAATCAATATTAAGTATATATTTCGTTCTTTAAGGAAATCATAAATTTTAACATCTATTTGAGTCAAAACGAATGTTGCGTAAAACATCGTTACGACGACTCGAAATCAATAGTATAGGGATTCGGAATTAAGATAGATATACAAGGTTTTAAATCTCGCTCATCTCGGTCGAGATCTCGTTTTCAAGCCTGGGCGATTCGAAACAACTAATTTCGTTTGAATCTCGTCTGACCCAAATCTCGGACGGGATTTCAGTATCTCGTTCGGTATCTCGGACGAGATTTAACAGCGAGATATCGGCCGAATTTTTGAATTTTGAAAAAAATCAACTCTTTTTCCGTATTGGGCTAGCTCATCCTTTACCTTAATTTAAGCCTTCTTAATTGTACTTTTTAACCCTTATTTCTTATATAAATCTCATTTAATCTTCGTCTCTTATTTTACGGCAGTGACGAGTGTAAGAAGATGATAAAATCTACATCGATTATAGTAAGTATTTCACTTTATGATTTTCATTTAGGTTTCTGATCCAAATTAATTTACATCCGATTTCATTTTTCTTTTTTCGACACTTTCTTGAGTTTTTTTCCTAACCCTATTTTTTTTGCGGCTATAAATTTTGGGCTTCACTTATTTAACTTTATGTTCTAAATGGATTCCCAATTTGATTTCATTTAGTCTTTGCTGCTATAATTTTTTTCCTCAAGGCTTATTTTTAAGCAATAAAGGAATTCTATTTCATCTATTAATTTCATTTGATGATTACATGTTCATTCGTACATCATTTTTTTGCTTTTCTTATAATATTACTAAATGTTTGAAATTGTTTGTACTATGTATGCTATTTTCTACGTTTGTTTGAAATATCTATGCTATTAGTTGCTTAATGAGATTTTGTTTGCTAATAATTAAATACTATAATCAGACATAGAATATCTTAATTCTACTTATAGACTTTTATATTTGAAGTTATAAAATTAAGATTTCCCTTGCAGCACTATAAATCATAAAAGGTAGAAATGAGACATTATATTGTGTAGGAAAGTTAAGTGAATGATCAAACAAAGTAACGGTGCATATGTTATGGTTTGTTTCTTGTCTACTTTATCTCATATGATATTATATTGAACATTATTCATGAAATCTAGTTATTTGTTTATTTTACATGATACAAGTGATATTTTTCCATACTAAATTACTAATGATAAGCGTGTGATATATTCAAGGTAAGTGCATAGTGTTTTCCTTAAGGTAGTGACTAGTATTATAAATTTAGGTGTATGAAAACTAATTTTTGACATGACATATACTCCGAGATAACTCCGAAATGAATTTTAGAAACCGAGATGTAAATCCGAGATGGACGACCGAGATGCACTCATCTCGTTCGAGATCTCACCCGATACGAGATAAGCTATCTAAATTCTTCGAGATGAGACGTGACCGAAATCCGAGATTTAAAACCTTGTAGATATATAAATCCCAATACTATATAAAAACATTTCCTTTCGGGAATCATTTACTATAACAACAGTGTGTTATAGTCCGCCATTTCCTTATTTTTCGAAAACGTCTATTTCAACAATGAATGTTGAAATCTATGATTTCGATTCATAATACATTTTAAAACATCTTTAAAATGTTTAACTTCATTTTTAATATCACTTTTTCAAAAATGAATCCATTTTATTCAATAATACATTCACTGTCCAAAATCATGAATATATCTTTTTTTATAATCTTCTATATTCAATTTATCAAATTCAATCGATTTTGAATTTATAAAACAACGTTTATAAATTCTATTTCTGTTTTAATAACAACTTCAACTTATAAATCTTCTTTTTATTAACTTCTATATTTTACTTATCAAAATAAGTGATTTCGGATTTATAAACAACTTTTATAAATTCCAATTCTATTTATAAAAACTTCAATATCAATTCAATTCCGATATTGATTTAAAAATTTATTTATCACTACTAAGTAAATTCCTCATTTTTTTCTCAAATGATTCAATATTCTATTTTAAAATGGATTCTTCAAATTGAAATCATTTTACATTGATTTCCCAATTTATTTCAATTTACCAATTAAATTTCTAGTTGGATTTCCAACTTATCTTCTTTTAATAAATTCCTTTTTAAGGAAATAAATTTCAATCGTTTCTTTCAATCTATTTAAAAATCCAAATTCTTAAATTAAATTCTTCAAATTATAATCACTGTTTTACGAAATCCATTTTCACTTGATTCTGGAATTAATTCGATAAGATTATAAAAATTAACTTTTTATACTTTAAAAATTCCTTTCTTCAAAATTTCTTCAATTTCAAAAATTGATTCACTTAGAAATTTTCTACTTGAATTTCAAAAATTCAACTTCGTTTATCTTTGGAATCCAATGATATCAAACATCCATTCAGCTAAATTTTAGCTTTCAAACAATTTCCCGACAACAATTCAATAACATCAATAATCATTCACAGATTATCACATCACAGTAGAAATAAATTCAATAAATGTGAGGGGTCCAGTTGGATCCCTCCAACCTGTTTCCCTGCATCCAAAGATGTTAGCACAATACCAATTCCGCTCCAGTACGGAATTATCGCGGTATATGGGTTTTATAAAAATCCGCTTACTAACGGCGCAATAGGGTCTCATCCGCTATACGAGGCGGGAAATCAATCAATCCAATATATACATATGCCAATATGTATATATTGCTATATATATAGATATATCCTAAAATATCTAATATCAACAATCCAAACAGACAATCAAACAATAACTGAAAATTCCACTTTCAATTTGAGTGAGAAGATCTCACCTTAGCTTTTAATTTGCCATCCCATTTTCCATCCAGTTTGTTTTCTTCACAATTAAGACCTCGTACAATATTACAGGATTCATTAATATTTGAACTTATTGAACAATTACTTTCTTTTGATAATTTTACTTAACCAATTATTTATTTATTTTTAAAATTCGACCACTAAATGAAAATATGTATATTTATATATACTATTTTTCTTCCTTGAAACTACTTATTCCAGAAATAACCCATATACATATATATATATATATATTAAATTTTAATTAAGAATAAATTTCCTTTTCAAACCTATATACATGTATTAATTAAAATAAAATAAACAAAACTGTTTAAAATTTTCTTTACTGTAAAATAAAATCTCACTTATATATTTATTCATTTATGAAATTAAATTAGGTAAAACGTAGGTACCTCGCTGCCCAATCCCACTGCGTCGTCTTCTTCCACCACTCATGACGTACAATCGCCACACCCTACAGAGTCACAAGCGACGATTCATTCACGGCCATAGATCGATCGCGACACGAATCCTTAGGCGACAAATCGCCTGCCTTTAACTCGAACTGGCTCTACGCGCTTCCCTTCCACCAAGGCTGGCAGCTGCCTCGACCCCAACTGCCCCATCACTTGCTGTACGAACTCGACGAACCCTAGCTGACTAAGTTCCATCACAACCGATCTGTCGCCTTCGTTTCTTTTGTGAAATGGAGATTTGGGGAAGGAAAAGGAGTTCGTTTTATAAAAGGAAGGGGAACGAGATTTTCGTTTGCTTTTGATTTTTGAATGGAGAGCGGCCATTAATTTTAACTTGAACGATATATTTCTTCTGAAATGTTTTACTGAAGAAACAGAGAAAGGTTGCGTGATTTAAACGAGGAAGGGGACAATAGATCAACGCGTTCAGATGTAGGGTGGCTTGAGTACGATTATAGGGTGGTTGTGATTTGATTTGTACAAAATTTTAAATCAAATTTCAATTTAATTCTCGACGCGTTTGCTTATCGTATGCTCACATAACAACTCCGATAATTACGAAATTTGAAATCCGACAATAAAACAATATTACGGATCCAATGAAACTCGTTTCGTCGAATTCCGAGACTATGCCTCGGACGACTATTTTTAAATATCAATTCGAACGATTTAATTTCAAAACTGAACTGACACTAAAAATTTAAATTTTTACCACTTCCATTATCTTCAGTATCATCAATACGAATTTTAGTTATCAAAAATTCTGGGTCGTTACATTTATTGAGCATTAAATTAATTAAAGGAAATAGAATAAACTTGTATAACTTTTAATTACATTTTTAAAAGCATATATATAACTTACCTAATTATAAAAGTTGAGATGTTAATAAGGAAGTGTAATGTAAAATTATACAAGTAAACCTAAAAGTAATGAAAGTATTCAATGCATTCTTTAATAGATAAGGATTTATTTGTTAGAGTTGTTATGAACTTAAGTATAATTGAAAATGTTATTGATTAAATATAATAGAAATGTAAGTATTATAGGAAAATGATTATAAACTTAAGTAAATAAATTGATATGCTAAGAAATTTGAAGTGAACATAAATATCATAATTAAATAGATGTAAATAAATGAAATTAAGTAATAATGAATGAATGAATAAATATAATGCAATAAAAAAAAAGAAACTAACATGACACGAATAAATGAAAACGAATATTTGTAAGTAATAAATGAAAATAAACGAAATAAACGCTGAATCAATGAATAAAAGTAAATGTTTGTAAGAAGTAAATGTAAATTAAAAAGACAAATCATTATATAAATGAAAAAAAACAATAAATGTTATGAGATGAAATTTATAATAATAAACTTAATTTATTGATTGAAATAGTTGTCTGTCTTGGTTTATGAGTTGTTTGGGTAAAAGATACTTTAATTGCTTAGATGTATGAATAATCTATGGAATTTATCTAAGACTGTTGAGTAAATGGAATACTTCATAGTTATTTGTCATTTTATGTGATATAAAGTGTCTTAACCCAAACAAACCAATTGTTTGTCTTGCTTGAATGGTTGATTTGTATATAATGTGTATGTTGTTTGTTTAATTTATGGTTGTTTGGGCAAGGATACTTTACAATTGTTTGGATGAATAAATAATCCATTTAGTTCGCCTAAGACTGTTGAGTAAAAGGGTACACTTAGTAGTTTATTTCCATTCCGTACAATTTGAAGGTTTGAACCTGAACAACTATTTATTGTGTTTGATATGAATGAATGATTCATGTGTGTTGACTTATGTGATGGTTGTTTGCTTGTTGCAAGTGATGGTTGCTATGTTGATTGTTGTTATTGATTTAAGCAACTCCAAATATTTCATTTTATATAATTGTTAACCTCTTGGATTATACAAGTGAAATACAGGTTATGGAAGCAATTGCTACCGTAGTTGGTTTCATAAATAAGCGTTTGATTGCCCGATAAATAGGTACGTTTTCGGTTTACTGTTTTAGCGTATTATATTATTTTTCCCGTGTTGGGATATATTATTTTTGAAATTTTAAGTTATATATTCATATATTTGATATTATATTTTCTCCCGAGCCTCTCCGTACAAGGGAGACTCTGCCAAAATTTTCTGTAAATTTTGGACTTAGAAAATTTTAAAATTGTTTTCCCAAACTTTATTAATTTGAGTATAAAAAGATTCAATGGTTATAAATTGGTATATTTTATTTAAATTAATTAATTTTGTAAAATTTATTTATTTATAAACCTAATATTTAAATATGATATATTGATTTCTTAATTCTTGTTTTCCTTACTTTTCCTTTTCGGGGACGAAAAGTTTTGAGTGGGGGAGAGTGTAACGACCTGTGAATTTCGTTAATTAAATTTGTCATATAAATAAGATTTTGGAATTAAATCTACAAAGAAATATAATTGTTATAATTTGTAATGAAGTAAATGTTAAGAATTAACCTATGAAACATTTTATTTATTAAAATAGACCTAATTCAAAAAGGTTGAATTGAATAAATCCTATTTATTGGAACCTAAAATTTTTGGTATGCAAACTTATAATAAATGAGTTATATCAAGAAATTGAAATTTGAATGAATGAAAGTAGTGAAAGGATTTTTCCCGGATGTAATTGTATATGCGAAGTAAAGGAAAGTATTAAATTGTTTAATGTAATAAAACCTTGAAAACGGTAGTTGATTGTAAATTAAGGAAACGTGTTAATGCAAGTTAATATTTAACTAACTTGAATGAACGTTACAATTTAATTGAAATTCAAATATTATGACTTAGCTATAAACGGAATATAATAAAAACAAATACAATCAATGTTAGAAACTAAATGTAGCAGTGTAATTAAAATCAAGAATTTAAAATGAAATTGCAATTAATGGAAATAATGTGAATTGTCATACTTGGTTATAAGTTAAATATAAGAAACTGATAGGAATGTAAATTTGTGAATTAATATTGTTATAATAATGGAAAGTGTTAATTGTTGCTCTTGAGCATAAAAATTTAAAATAAGTAATTTAAAGCAAACATTTGATTAACCAATGCCATAATATTTATTTATAGTAACTCTGTAAATTAAGGTTGTAGTGTAAATGGCAGTTGATGAATAACCAAATTGAATACAATCCAATTGATTTGAAACGACTGTTAGGTTATAATTGAAAATAAAATTAAAATAGAAACGTAAACTTAATACAAGATAGTAATTTGGGTAATAAAAAGGGATGAACCCAAGAAATAAGTTACAGAGAATATTTAATTGTAATTAATGTGTATATTTAGCAAAAATATAATAAATGTAGTACAATCCAAATTTATGTAAGCAATTGTGAAGTTCTAATTGATTGAAATTGGTAGAATTGGAAATGGATTAAAGGTTATATACATTGATGTAATAATACGTAATGAATTGTAGATGACAGGATAAATTAGAATTACATGAAAGGAATTTAATTTAAATGTAATAAAGTGGATTTATTTGGGAAATATTAATGTACCTAGATATAGCCTTTGCTAATTAAAGTCAATAATTAATAAATTTAATGAAAGGCCAATTTATGAAAATGAATGGTGGATTTATTTATTTATTTAAAATTAAGGTTAAATGATTGAGTTTATTGAAATGAGTAGAATTTAAACGTTAAATTTTTCGTTAATTGAAATGAAGATGGAATAAGAAAATATTAATGCAATAGTTTGAATCAAATGATAAATCCATCTATTTGACAATAATGAATGAATATAATTTTTGATTGATGTAATTAAATGGAAATTTTTGAAAATTTATTTACATATTCTGAATTCAATAAATTGAGGTTAATACTGAAATCGATAAGATAATTAACTTTAAATTGACTTTTAATTTGTTTAAAACCATCGTAAATGATTGAGAAATTGAGAATAATAAGAATGGTCAATCTTAGAATTTAAATTGGAAATTTGATTTAATTAATCAATTATCAATTTGTTTAATTACTATAAAAATAGCCATTTTGGCCACTGACTCGGATTTCGACGAAACAAGTTTCATCGGATCCAAAACTGTGAATTATTATAGGGTTTCAAGTTTCGTAATGATTAGATTTGTCATTTGATCGTACGGACTCCAAACGCCTTGAAATAAATGCAATTGTAATCAATCAAAATCAATTTGAAATTTTTTATTTTAGCATAACTTCTTCATACGATGGAATTTGGACTTGAAACCTTTTCCATTGCGTTTAAAATATTTTAAAACACCTATTTTGACAAATAGGTTTACCCAATTTCGTTCCGGAGACAGAACGGGCTTTTTGGGCCACTTTGGCATTAACGCGTAAATCTATCTTATCCATCCATTCAAATGTCAATTCTGTCTATAAATATCTTGTTATAAACCCTA
The DNA here is from genome assembly GCA_030737815.1 of Allium fistulosum. Classification (NCBI taxonomy): domain Eukaryota; kingdom Viridiplantae; phylum Streptophyta; class Magnoliopsida; order Asparagales; family Amaryllidaceae; genus Allium; species Allium fistulosum. The sequence continues at coordinate 261,534,962 of CM060904.1, read as the reverse complement.
GCCTCCCTAATCTTCATTTGTCTGTACGTAAAATTCATCTTCTTAGCTCCTCATTCCAATGGCAGACAAAACCTAATTCCCAAATTCCAAACTCTAATTTCAAAAAAAAAAAATTGCAAATCTGCGGCACGAGTCGCGCTTCGGGTTTCAGAGGAAAAAACCCTGGAGATACTTTGAGTCAGGAAGAAAATGACTCAGGTCTCCGGGTCATTTTGGCAAAAACTCATAGCAAGCACCGGGGATTTGAGTTGGCGGACCGAAGCTGAACCCGAAGTCGAACCAGGACCAGAATTTTCCAATCTTCAAATTATCATAACTTTTGCATACAGACTCGGATTTGGACGCGGTTTGTTTTATTAGGATCGTATTGAAATTTCGGACCTAATGACTTGGGTTTGGACGAATTCTGAGACTGTCAAATTTTTGGGTTTAAATTGAATTTAAATTCAATTTAAATTCAAAAGGTGAGTGTTTTAACCTACTCACAACTACTAATATTTCTTATGTGTGTTAAATAAATTGTTGATGTGATTAAAAGTTTATTTATGACTGTTTGGCATATTTTTAATCATCATCTCAGTTAAATTGAATTTATTGGATTAAATTGTTATTTAATTTATTATCACATTTAAACTGCCAGTTAAATTATTATTTGATTTATTATTGCATTTAAACTGCCAGTTAAATTGTTATAAAACTTATTTTTGAATATAAACTGCCAGTAAATACCTGTTATTTAGTTTCTGTTCTGTATTGATGTTATTGTTGAATTGGATGATGATTGTGATAAATGGTTGATGGTTGATATTGGATGAATGGATGTTGTATTTATATTGTTATAAACTGCAAGTTGTTATGCATTTTATTTCATTCGGGATTGCGGTTTGAAATGATATATTACCGTATTTTTTTTTAAATTGCGGATTGAAATGATAAATATCCGTATCATTTGACCATATGATAGAAAATCATATACAGACACCGTCGGTCTATATATATATATATTTGGAATGATTTCTATGGTTTTTGGAAAAATAAGGGTTTATATAAATACTGATTTTGATATTATATAAATATTATTATTATTTTTAGTTAAATTCTAAAATTTAATGTAACGATACGAATTTTTCGCGTTCGAAAATCGACATCCATACATTACATCGTACTCGAATGCCATAGATTCGACCATTCAAATCCGAGTCGCCGGAGCTTATAACAACATTAAGTAAACAACACAGCGGAAAAAGAATATATCAATTACATAACATTGATACAATGACAGATACAAAATCTGATACAATATGATACAACAGAATGATACAACAGATATCAATATACATCAGAGATATGATACAAGAAATAGCAGCGGAAAGAAAATAGATAACACCAGCAGTGGGTAGAATATCTCCAATAGAATGCTCCAATCCATAGCTAGCGGAAAGCAAGGTCAGTCGTCCAAGGACTGACTAGCTCCAGATAATCTACTCAACCCGAATATCTGAAAAACCCAACTCTAGACTGCCCGTGTGGAAAATAGTGGGCACCCAGAGTTTAGGAAGGGAACAATAAACTCCGGGTCAGTCATGGGACTGGTGTGAGCAACAAAAACAGTTTATCTTTAACAAAACACAAAAAGGCTTTTAACATTGTAATCCGCAATGCTTTTCGAAAATGAAACTACCATAAGGCCTCCCGCCACACACACAATGCAATCGCAGAATTGGAGGAGATTTCTCCTTATGATAGTCAAAAATGCTTACTACGCAAAAATCATTCGATATTATTATCATTAGTGCATATTGTCGAAAACATTTCGAAAATATAATATCAATCTTAGCCAACATACAACTATTGTTGTATGCCTACTATAGCTACTACGTTCAATAGCAGGTTACTGCCACATTCCATAGCAGGTAATACAACTAAAACCGTACAGGTTTCGTATTGTTTCTTTGGATTTACAACAAATGGTCAGGCAAAGGAACTTCCTTACCGAAATAGAAACGCCTCTGGAAAGACGCCCCGGATACTAACCGGATCTCTGCAAACAAAAGGCCGATGCTACCTCACGCTGTATAGCTGTAACTAGGTAACTAACACACTGACGCTACCTCACGCTGTACAGCTGTAACTAGGTAACTAACACACGAGTCATGTCATCCCCCAGTCGTTACCGACCTTTATCCGAGCGCTCGATAACCAACATCACACATAATAAATAAAGTGTATCCACATGAGTAAGTATCTGGGCTCCATACCATGATACCACCCTTTGATCCAAAAGGAAATGACATACCCTAGGGGCGCTACCCCTACAAACCTTTGCCGCAACATTCCTGTTTCGACCATTACCGGGTTGTGAGGCTCGACGAAGTCTCGTCCACAAAGTTACGCTTTTTCACAAAGCCACGCTTTTTCACAAAGCCACGCTTTTCCAGAAAGCAACGCTTTTTCACAAAGCAACGCTTTGATCAACAAATGATCAAAAGCACTTCGTATGCCACATTACCAAACTGGGAATGTATCACTAGTAACCATCAACTACATAACCTCTGAGCTCGTACGTCTCAGAGAAGGGTGTTAAGCTAAGAGAATAAATTCTCCGCCACCAACAGAAATGTATTTGATAGAAACCAGCTTTACATCTCAAAGTCTAACGTCAGACACACATCCATACAAGTCTGTTCCGGGTTCGAACAGAACCGAAGGCACTTCCGAAGAAGCCCTTGCAAATCCAGGTATTCACAATCCTGATCGGACTTCCCATCACTTAGGGAATCTCTATACCGTAGCTACTCAGTGCAGAGACAATCGATAGGTCATCCTATCGCTCTCGCAAATACCCGGTCTTCACCACCAGTCTTCAAATGCTATCCATATCGTCGTATCACTATTCGGAATGGGATATATAACACAAAGGTCCTCTCCCAGCTAAACCGAATAACGAGCGCAATTAAAAATCATATGGATACTGGGGTCTCAGTTAAATCACAGCTTAAAGCCCAAAACTTTTCATTCGAATGGTTAAAACAAATGACCATTTCCAATCTTTTAAATAAAAAGATTCATTTCAAAAACCTTCAATGGTTTAAACAATTTACACACTTTTAATCTTTTAAACAAAAAGATTCAATTCACAAAGTTTACCCCATTCACAAAGATTCATTCATGGATTTCAAAACAATTTCCATTTCAATTTGATTAACTCGTTAAATCTTTAAATCAAGATTTAACTTATAGCTTTCAAAACTCGTTTCCAAAGATTCATTCATAGTCTTTCAAAACAATTCGTCTTTCAAAATAATTATATTTCAAGTTAGATTAACCCGTCCGGTCTTTGAAATCAAAGAATCATTTCATAGTTTTCAAATATTTCAATTCCATTTCGAACTTGAAATTTTTTTCAACCCAATTTGGAAATTCATTCCTTATGTGAAAGCTATTATTTTTTTGAAAACAAGTAGTTTTCATTTCATAAAAAATCCAGTTATATTTACACGAGTTAAAACCCTTGAATTAAATTCAAATTCCCAAATCAATACCTTTAAAATGGTTTAACCCATATATAACTTGTACATCATCTTTAATCCCTAGTTTCAAATCATAGAATTCAATTTCAAACTTGAAATCAAATTTAAATCAAATTATTTAAATTTCAAGATATCCAAAATATCTTTAAAACTCCTTTCAAAAGCTTTTCATATTAAACCCCAATTTCCAATTTCAAAATCAATTGAAATTAAAATTTCAATTTCAAAAACATTAAATTTACATCATCTGTGACTTAACCGATTTCCACGTGAAATCCATATTTGTGTGTGTAAGAGTGTGGTCTAGGGGTTTTACACACAATAGTGCACAACATCAATCATTACAGATATGTCGATAAGCGGTATAATCGATAACGCTTATCTTCATTCACAGATTCATAGATAAAATAAATTTATCAGTCACAAAGATTCACAATTACAATTCGATGTGGGTTTCGGATAACCAACTGGAATCCGACTCCCTGTCGCATCGAAATTCAAATATCGTTTACGGGTCAAGGGTTTCATATTCACATAGCAATATATTCATCACAGGTATCACAGTTCAGCATAAAGCAATTCATAGCATCATAATCACATAACAGAGATATCAATCCAATATGCAGCATTCAACGAAATCCAAACATCATAAGTAAAGTCAATTAATTATCTGACTAACTTAAATCAGATTAGTCACTAATCCTGGTTAATTACTGGTTAATTACAAATTATTTTGATTAATTAACCTTTTATTAATTATTCTCAAATTAATCACCTTAATTAATTTATCACATTAATTAATTATCCTTTAATTAATTATTGTTCAATCACTTGATTTATCAACCTTTAATCAATAATTAATTTCTTTAAATTACTTCCATTAGGTAATCATCTTTAAGTAATTAATTACCCTCAATTACTTATATTACTTAATTATCCTTAATCACCTTCATTAATTATTAAGTAATCATTATCAAAATCTTTAACTAATCCCATACTTAAATAAAAACAATTATTTAAAAGAATGAGTTAAAAATGTTTAAACTTGAATTTTGTTTAAAGTTTGAAAACTGTTATTATACCTACACAAGACAAAACCCGAGTCAAATCTCGTTCTACCCGAGCTACTTCCCGGGTAAAATCACGTTCCCACCTACTTCGAGAAAAACTCTCATTTCCCCGAGTACGACTTCGAGAAAAAATCGCGTAAATCTTTCTCCTGCTCATGACCTTCTTCTCCAATTATTATATCTCCTCTGTTTATATTTTAGCTAAGTTAAAATTTAACTGGCTAACAAGCATTCTCGCGCTCCCCTCAGGAACCCGAAGTAAACCCCCATCCTACTCGAGTATCACTCGAGTCGAAGCTACTCGCGACCTCACTGACACGCCACGCCACCGTGCACGTGCACGATGGTTCGCCGACCCTCCGGCAACCCTCACCACCACCAACAAACCCCAAATCAACTCAAGAATCGAGATCAAAGCCCAGTTAATCGCGTAATTCACGAAATCGGAAAAGGTCTGAAGCTCGAACGCAAATCACGAACAACCCACTGGAAATCACCACGTTCTGCCACCACACTTCACCGGAGGCAAAGCCCCTTCGCCAACGCCATGACCATACCTCCCTCGGCCTTCACCCAAAACCACTAGTCACTCGATCAAAGCATGGGGGCGAAAACCAGCATTCACAGAGCATCAACAAAACGTTCAACGAAACCCTACTTTCGATCCAAACCCAAAATCTATGCATTCGAAAAAATTTCTAACATTTTTCTGGTGATCTCACATCAACACTCTAGCTTCATGTCAAATTTCATCAACAATAATTGATTGAATCATCTGTTATTCATATAAATTATTTTCGGTTCACTAACAAACTGCTCTGTGAATTGTTAATTAAAAATTATGATTTTTGTCTTAAAAATCATAGCTTTGTATGTTGTTTTAACATATAAATTCAAATTTACAAATCAAGTTATTCGAATTTTGATCCTTACTTTACTTTTACTGGTAACTTGAATAAACAGTATTTATAAAATACTGTCAAACTCCAATCAAGGTTGCAGGCCTTTGATTTAAGGTAAACAACTTGAATTAGCAACAGTACCTATGTTTGAAACATTTATATGAAGAAGTGTTTACAAATTTCTTTGCTTTACTTTGTTCAGATACTCAAAATTTCTGAAGAACAGCTACATATGCTACCAGAGCAACAGAAAGTACTAAGGGCTACTTATTTAAGCAGATATCAAAGCACATATCATTTGCAAACTAAAGATACAAGTTTAACTTGAAAATAGTAAGTTTACTCACATGTAAATAAGAAGAGTTGCTCACAGTGTTTTGAAGAAGGACAGAGCTTCAAGTTGGAACAGGTTTGAACATTTCAAGTTGAAATACTTCTTCTTTAATCTCTGGCTTTGATTTGATTTGAATTGTTGTTGAATCTTTGTTTCAGTTTTAAGATGGTATTTACTTTAGATCTTTGCCTTAGCTTATGGACGAATTAAGAGTAGAAGGCTGATATGAATGAATTGGGTTTAGTGGTGATAGAACTTGTACAGGTAATCATTTTGTACAAAGGATAAAATATTGTTTGTACAACATAGATCAGAGAAATGGAGGCTGATATATATCTCTCGTGTACTAAGGAGGCTGAAGATGCTTGCATTTATTGCTTAGCCTGGTTTCTACTCAATTATATTTGCTTTGGTGGCTGCATACATTTTCCTTCGGTGGCTAAGATGATATTATGTTGTATACTAAGGACATTTCCATTTATTACTTTACTTGTTTACTTCTTGCCTGCATTACTTATATGTACTTAGTTGCTGTGCTATTTTCCAGGTTAGTGTATATTATTTTACTTTCTTTACAAGCTTGTCTCGGCTGGTAAGAACATTATGGGTGCTTCATTTATTAGTTGTACCACTTATCTTTGTTTTACTGATATGGGAAAAATCTTGTTTCGGCTGAGAGATTTGTTTTGGTGTACTTGAGAAGATGTTAATAAATGTATGCCTTCTAATTTGTTTACAAGCTCCTGTTATTTTATTTTGCCTTTTGCTTTATTTGATTTGCTTTGTTCTCATTCTTATACTAGTTTATATTTATTTATTTTTCAAAATCATTTATTTGAGATTTTATTTCAATCCAATATATATATATATATTCACATATATACAATATTCAAATTTAAATGATTAAATATAGAATTTATTTGAATCGGGGCAACTCGAGATCAATTTATCGATTTATTTTACTATTTTTATTCAAAATTCAATAAATTATCAGTTTAAATTAACTAAAAATCTGGGGTCGTTACAAACTTCCCCCCTTAAAAGAATTTCGTCCTCGAAATTCGCAGGCACGAAAACAACACAGAGATAGACATATTTGATCTCCTATAATTCCTCAAACACAAGATACGGATTTCCGAATTCAAGTCGGAATATCTCAGAATACATACCAATTCGTCCATCTTCGGACTTTGGTATTCACAAGAAATTACAATAGAATTTCAAATTTGGATTTCAAACGAAATCGTCTTATTGATTCAATTCAAATTTACCTTCATATTCTATTAATCAATTTAACTCAAATTAAAATTTCCAATTTCAAATTCATTAAGGTTTAAATCAAAAAGCTGATAAGAAATTGATGAAAATACGAAGTAAGGATTTTCTACAATGGTTCGTAGAACCACCATCACACCGAAACTTCTTCTTGGAGCTGTCACGAAGCAATCAAAAGAATTTAGAAACGAATCAAAGAAGATTGATAAGAAAGTTGTTTCCACTGTTGCAGGGTATTGACCATTTATAGTCGTATTCCCCTATCCTCTATCTCATCCTCTTCTTGCACTCATACTTACTATCAGTGGATAGCAAGAGAATTTACTAAGGCATACAGATAGATATCTGAGGAATACTCATTCTAGGGTATACTTCACCCTATCTCTAATGAGCTACTTAATGTGTTATACTCCTGAGCTAAAGTTCAACCTTAGCTCTGATACCAAATGTAACGATACGAATTTTTCGCGTTCGAAAATCGACATCCATACTTTACATCGTACTCGAATGCCATATATTCGACCGTTCAAATCCGAGTCGCCGGAGCTTATAACAACATTAAGTAAACAACACAGCGGAAAAAGAATATATCAATTACATAACATTGATACAATGAAAGATACAAAATCTGATACAATATGATACAACAGAATGATACAACAGATATCAATATACATCAAAGATATGATATAAGAAATAGCAGCGGAAAAAAATAGATAACACCAGCAGTGGGTAGAATATCTCCAATAGAATGCTCCAATCCATAGCTAGTGGAAAGCAAGGTCAGTCGTCCAAGGACTGACTAGCTCCAGATAATCTACTCAACCCGAATATCTGAAAAACCCAACTCTAGACTACCCGTGTGGAAAATAGTGGGCACCCAGAGTTTAGGAAGGGAACAATAAACTCCGGGTCAGTCATGGGACTGGTGTGAGCAACAAAAATAGTTTATCTTTAACAAAACACAAAAAGGCTTTTAAAATTGAAATCCGCAATGCTTTTCGAAAATGAAACTACCATAAGGCCTCCCGCCACACACACAATGCAATCGCAGAATCGGAGGAGATTTCTCCTTATGATAGTCAAAAATGCTTACTACGCAAAAATCATTCGATATTATTATCATTAGTGCATAGTGTCGAAAACATTTCGAAAATATAATATCAATCTTAGCAAACATACAACTATTGTTGTATGCCTACTATAGCTACTACGTTCAATAGCATGTTACTGCCACATTCCATAGCAGGTAATACAACTAAAACCGTACAAGGTTCGTATTGTTTCTTTGGATTTCCAACAAATGGTCAGGCAAAGGAACTTCCTTACCGAAATAGAAACGCCTCTGGAAAGACGCCCCGGATCCTAACCGGATCTCTTCAAACAAAAGGCCGACGCTACCTCACGCTGTATAGCTGTAACTAGGTAACTAACACACTGACGCTACCTCACGCTGTACAGCTGTAACTAGGTAACTAACACACGAGTCATGTCATCCCCCGGTCGTTACCGACCTTTATCCGAGCGCTCGATAACCAACATCACACATAATAAATAAAGTGTATCCACATGAGTAAGTATCTGGGCTCCATACCATGATACCACCCTTTTATCCAGAAGGAAATGACATACCCTAGGGGCGCTACCCCTACAAACCTTTGCCGCAACATTCCTGTTTCGACCATTACCGGGTTGTGAGGCTCGACGAAGTCTGGTCCACAAAGTTACGCTTTTTCACAAAGCCACGCTTTTTCACAAAGCCACGCTTTTCCACAAAGCAACGCTTTTTCACAAATCAACGCTTTGATCAACAAATGATCATAAGCACTTCGTATGCCATATTACCAAATTGGGAATGTATCACTAGTAACCATCAACTACATAACCTCTGAGCTCGTACGTCTCAGAGAAGGGTGTTAAGCTAAGAGAATAAATTCTCCGCCACCAACAGAAATGTATTTGATAGAAACCAGCTTTACATCTCAAAGTGTAACGTCAGACACACATCCATACAAGTCTGTTCCGGGTTCGAACAGAACCGAAGGCACTTCCGAAGAAGCCCTTGCAAATCCGGGTATTCACAATCCCGATCGGACTTCCCATCACTTAGGGAATCTCTATACCGTAGCTACTCAGTGCAGAGACAATCGATAGGTCATCCTATCGCTCTCGCAAATACCCGGTCTTCACCACCGGTCTTCAAATGCTATCCATATCGTCGTATCACTATTCGAATGGGATATATGACACAAAGGTCCTCTCCCGGCTAAACCGAATAACGAGCGCAATTAAAAATCATATGGATACTGGGGTCTCAGTTAAATCACAGCTTAAAGCCCAAAACTTTTCATTCAAATGGTTAAAACAAATTACCATTTCCAATCTTTTAAATAAAAAGATTCATTTCAAAAACCTTCAATGGTTTAAACAATTTCCACACTTTTAATCTTTTAAACAAAAAGATTCAATTCACAAAGTTTACCCCATTCACAAAGATTCATTCATGGATTTCAAAACAATTTCCATTTCAATTTGATTAACTCGTTAAATCTTTAAATCAAGATTTAACTTATAGCTTTCAAAACTCGTTTCCAAAGATTCATTCATAGTCTTTCAAAACAATTCGTCTTTCAAAACAATTCTATTTCAAGTTAGATTAACCCGTCCGGTCTTTGAAATCAAAGACTCATTTCATAGTTTTCAAATATTTCAATTCCATTTCAAACTTAAAATTTTTTTCAACCCAATTTGGAAATTCATTCCTTATGTGAAAGCTATTATTTTTTTGAAAACAAGTAGTTTTCATTTCATAAAAAATCCAGTTATATTTACACGAGTTAAAACCCTTGAATTAAATTCAAATTCCCAAATCAATACCTTTAAAATGGTTTAACCCATATATAACTTGTACAACATCTTTAATCCCTAGTTTCAAATCATAGAATTCAATTTCAAACTTGAATTCAAATTTAAATCAAATTATTTAAATTTCAAGATATCCAAAATATCTTTAAAACTCCTTTCAACAGCTTTTCATATTAAACCCCAATTTCCAATTTCAAAATCAATTGAAATTAAAATTTCAATTTCAAAAACATTAAATTTACATCATCTGTGACTTAACCGATTTCCACGTGAAATCCATATTTGTGTGTGTAAGAGTGTGGTCTAGGGGTTTTACACACAATAGTGCACAACATCAATCATCACAGATATGTCGATAAGCGGTATAATCGATAACGCTTATCTTCATTCACAGATTCATAGATAAAATAAATTTATCAGTCACAAAGATTCACAATTACAATTCGATGTGGGTTTCGGATAACCAACTGGAATCCGACTCCCTTTCGCATTGAAATTCAAATATCGTTTACAGGTCAAGGGTTTCATATTCACATAGCAATATATTCATCACAGGTATCACAGTTCAGCATAAAGCAATTCATAGCATCATAATCACATAACAGAGATATCAATCCAATATGCAGCATTCAACGAAATCCAAACATCATAAGTAAAGTCAATTAATTATCTGACTAACTTAAATCAGATTAGTCACTAATCCTGGTTAATTACTGGTTAATTACAAATTATTTTGATTAATTAACCTTTTATTAATTATTCTCAAATTAATCACCTTAATTAATTTATCACATTAATTAATTATCCTTTAATTAATTATTGTTCAATCACTTGATTTATCAACCTTTAATCAATAATTAATTTCTTTAAATTACTTCCATTAGGTAATCATCTTTAAGTAATTAATTACCCTCAATTACTTATATTACTTAATTATCCTTAATCACCTTCATTAATTATTAAGTAATCATTATCAAAATCTTTAACTAATCCCATACTTAAATAAAAACAATAATTTAAAAGAATGAGTTAAAAATGTTTAAACTTGAATTTTGTTTAAAGTTTGAAAACTATTATTATACCTACCCAAGACAAAACCCGAGTCAAATCTCGTTCTACCCGAGCTACTTCCCGGGTAAAATCACGTTCCCACCTACTTCGAGAAAAACTCTCATTTCCCCGAGTACGACTTCGAGAAAAACTCGCGTAAATCTTTCTCCTGCTCATGACCTTATTCTCCCATTATTATATCTCCTCTGTTTATATTTTAGCTAAGTTAAAATTTAACTGGCTAACAAGCATTTTCGCGCTCCCCTCAGGAACCAGAAGTAAACCCCCATCCTACTCGAGTATCACTCGAGTCGAAGCTACTCGCGACCTCACTGACACGCCACGCCACCGTGCACGTGCACGGTGGTTCGCCGACCCTCCGGCAACCCTCACCACCACCAACAAACCCCAAATCAACTCAACAATCGAGATCAAAGCCCAGTTAGTCGCGTAATTCACGAAATCGGAAAAGGTCTGAAGCTCGAACGCAAATCACGAACAACCCACTGGAAATCACCACGTTCTGCCACCACACTTCACCGGAGGCAAAGCCCCTTCGCCAACGCCATGACCATACCTCCCTCGGCCTTCACCCAAAACCACTAGTCACTCGATCAAAGCATGGGGGCGAAAACCAGCATTCACAGAGCATCAACAAAACGTTCAACGAAACCCTACTTTCGTTCCAAACCCAAAATCTATGCATTCAAAAAAATTTCAAACATTTTTCTGGTGATCTCACATCAACACTCTAGCTTCATGTCAAATTTCATCAACAATAATTGATTGAATCATCTGTTATTCATATAAAAGTATTTTCGGTTCACTAACAAACTGCTCTGTGAATAGTTAATTAAAAATTATGATTTTTGTCTTAAAAATCATAGCTTTGTATGTTGTTTTAACATATAAATTCAAATTTACAAATCAAGTTATTCGAATTTTGATCCTTACTTTACTTTTACTGGTAACTTGAATAAACAGTATTTATAAAATACTGTCAAACTCCAATCAAGGTTGCAGGCCTTTGATTTAAGGTAAACAACTTGAATTAGCAACAGTACCTAAGTTTAAAACATTTATATGAAGAAGTGTTTACAAATTTCTTTGCTTTACTTTGTTCAGATACTCAAAATTTCTGAAGAACAGCTACATATGCTACCAGAGCAACAGAAAGTACTAAGGGCTACTTATTTAAGCAGATATCAAAGCACATACCATTTGCAAACTAAAGATACAAGTTTAACTTGAAAATAGTAAGTTTACTCACATGTAAATAAGAAGAGTTGCTCACAGTGTTTTGAAGAAGGACATAGCTTCAAGTTGGAACAGGTTTGAACATTTCAAGTTGAAATTCTTCTTCTTTAATCTCTGGCTTTGATTTGATTTGAATTGTTGTTGAATCTTTGTTTCAGTTTTAAGATGGTATTTACTTTAGATCTTTGCCTTAGCTTATGGACGAATTAAGAGTAGAAGGCTGATATGAATGAATTGGGTTTAGTGGTGATAGAACTTGTACAAGTAATATCATTTTGTACAAAGGATAAAATATTGTTGGTACAACATAGATCAGAGAAATGGAGGCTGATATATATCTCTCGTGTACTAAGGAGGCTGAAGATGCTTGCATTTATTGCTTAGCCTAGTTTCTTGTGACGCCCCACCTCTTTGCTCATAATAACAAAGAGTATTAAAAGAAATACTGTCTATTATTACGAAAAATAAGGCTGGATAGGAGCGACCATCCGTAATTGGCCTTACACTAATATTGGTTATCTCGATAGGAGTGGTACATACTTTTTTTTATTTTTCATCTATTATTTATTTACTCCCATCGACATATCCAATTATCAGTATAAAACAAACTACGATAGTTCATAATAGTTTAGGACATTAGATATAACAATAACACAGATAATATAAATGCAGAACACAGATTAACAAAAATCTCATATATATAACCGATGTCAGTTACAATATAGTTGACACGATACATATGATACAACTACAACTGTCGACTCTAGAAGTTATATATACAAGTACATTATCGACTAATATACATGAATACATATCGTTCTATACAATGACACGACTACTACAAAATGACACTGACAACTTCAGAAGATGTGAAAAGTCTTCAAATCCCGAACAGCAACTCAAAGAAGGAAATCTACAACCTGAAATACTCGGGTCTGACCAGAGTATTACATTCAAAAGAAAATAATACACGGGTCAGTCTAATTCAAACTCAGTTATTAGTGCACAGAAGCAATAATAATCAATATCGAATAGACGACAGTCACAATAATTCCCGTCTATCCGACTCTTTAAACAAAGAAATCGAATGACGGTCGATATAACACTTAATAGTGTTAAACAACAATCAGCAGATTTAAATCATCAACAGAGATAAATAAACAATTTATCAAATCGACTAAATCAATTCAAAACAATCGAAATTGTCACTTTTAAACCATCAAAGTTTTGACTGGATGCCGTACACGCACGCGTGTACGGCCTTGCCAATACGGCATAAAAGATCAATGCATCATGACGCAAAGAAAAATATCAATTCAAAACTGTCAATTCTGGGTGGCTGCAGTGCACGCACGCGTGCACTGCCTCGCCACCACCGAATATAAAGTCACCACCACAATGAAACTGCAGTGGCAAACAGGTATAAAGACAAAGGTAGGCTGCAACTAAACTACAGAAAAGTCATCAACAGTTCAAGCATATACAGCAATAAAGACGAATTCGAGTACATCATGAAGCAGAACTGTAACGACCACGACTTTCTCTCCACAGAAAGTCGCATCGTTAATAAGAAAGAAAGGGGTGAGAAGTAGAAAAGAGAAGAAGAGAAAAGAAACAAACACAAATACTCACAGCGGAAACGAACAAAATATATTATATCACATAAATATTACATAGTATCATATACAACACTTATCAGAGTTACACAGATTACATATCATATACTAGACAGTTATAAACATCTGTCTAGTTATTACCTCTCAATACAATACAGAGATCAATACAAAATCAACACAGCGGAAACTACTATCTATCTACAACGCCGAAGCCTCCTGCTCCATTGCTCCTCCATAATTCGTCAAGACTAACCTGAATCCCTTGGCTACTCGTAAAAATTTGAGTACCCAAGAGTTTATAAAACAGAAATAAACAACTTGGGTCAGACATGGGTCTGGTGTGAGTAACAGGTTAAACTTGCTTAACTTCAAAACCTTTTGAAAGAAAAGGTATCACGTAAGACTTCCCACAAATAAACATGGGTAAGTTTTTACCTTACGCTAACCAAAACATTTGATAGGAAATTCGATTGTATTATAATAGGGTCTAGCGTTTTCAAGTAAAATACAGAAATAGCTGAAATGCTTACATCTCACATTCCAACATAGTTGGGCACAACTAATACGTACGGCACTTATTGGATTTTGGATTCCATACAATGGCAGGGCTACTGGGGTACCGCCCGTCACAGTACGTGGCCTAGATCACCGTACCGAGGATCACTCCCAATCCCCTGCAACACAAGGTCGGAACATCCCTTACTGGATAATTCCCGCACAAGATACCTCACGGTTGGGATCAGCAACCGCACCACTAAGTCGAAAATAGAAAGGGACATCTAGACAGAGGTAATCTTGTCCTACTTGGGTGCTACCCACTAACCTTGCTGCACCTCCCCTGTTTTAGCCATTTCCGGTTTGTGAGGCTTGAGGTTACGATTACCTTTAAAAAGAACACATCTATCTTAGAATGCTCATCGTCCACCTGACGATGTGCTGAAAGCATTCAATCCATACAAGTTCGTTCCGGGTTCGAACGAAACCGAAGGCATTATCTCGTTACACTCGTTTTGGAATCACCCTCAGAGTTAACGACAATAACCCTTGCACTCTGAATCTTCATCTTCACTTGATTCATGACCTATCGTTAATTTGGATCGATGTGGTATTCGGGTCTCCAGACCTGGAAATCCGGTATACGGAAACCCGATCCCGGTCTCATCGAAATCCAAAGCGTATCTTTTAAGGCCAAGTTGTTTTAAAGTTAAAACAATTCAATTTATTATCTTTATACACATAGAAAGATAATTCACAACAGATAATCAACATTATCAGATAATCCATACAATTCAACTAACATCCATATCACACAGCATATATCTCATCAGAGATATCAATCAAAGTCAAGTATCCAATACTAACACCCATTCATAAGTAATGATTTATATCATCTTAATTTAAATTGAATTAAATTAATTACTTCATTTTATAAATCCTTCTTACTTAACCATTAATTAATTACAATCAATTAATTAATTATCCTCTAATAATTCATTTCAATTAATCATCTTGATTAATTATCTTTTGATTACATTCAAGTAGTTTATTCTCAATTAATTACTTAAATTAATTATCCTTAACCACTTATTGTAATTAACCTTTAATTACATCATTAATTAATTAACTAAAATTAATTAACTTAATCAACTATAATTAATTACATTAATCCTTAATTAATTACATTGATTAATTACTTCATTTATTAATTATTACTTAATTAACCAATCTTAATTACATTATTAATTATATTAATTAATGATCCTTAATTACAACTTAATTATTAATTACTTAATTAAATTAATTACATTAAGTAATTAATCTTTAATTAAACAACATTTATTAATCACTCTTGATTAATCTCATCTAGTAATTAACTCCCCTTAATTACTTTCACTAACTAAATTAATTACTTCCTTAATTAATTTCTTAATTAATCCCTTGATTAATTATTCAAAGTAATTAACTCAAATTACTTCTATTAATAAAATCATTTATTCAACTAATTACTTCCAGTAATTATCTTATTATTTACTTCCCTAAATAATCATACCTTATTAATTACATTAAGTAATTATTAATCAAATCATCCATTGAGTATTCTAAATTAATTAAACTTAATTAACTTAACTACTCAAATTAACTTCCTTAATTACAATGAGTAATTGATTCTCTTAATTACTTTCATTAAATAATTCATTTAAAACAAATTCTATAATTGATTATCTTTAAATTAATTAATCTAATTAAAAATTAATTACATTAATTAATTATTTAATAATCCATAGTTAATGACCTTCATTAACTATTAACAACTCTTTAATTACTTTTCTTAAGTAATTATCTTAGATTAAGTATTATTAATTTCAAATTAATAAATCTTTATAACCAATTAATTAATCTTTAATTATTTAATTAATTAAGTGTTAACCATAACTTAATTAATATTTAATTACTCTACTAATTAATTCTTAACCATTTATTAATACTCTAATTTATAATCCTTAATTATAAATTAATTATTCCTAATTAATTAATCTTAATTATTAATTAATTTGTTTAAACCTTTAAGTATCTATTAATTAATCCAAATGATTAATTAATCAAATAAATAAATTATCCATTAAATTCCTTATAAATTTAATGAACACAAATTTCTAATTTTCTTAAGATAAAACTTTGTTCTTATTGATAATCAAGTTATCATTTACAAAGTATTTTAAATCTTTAATAATAAATCAATTAATCCAAAACACTGATTTATTAAATTTATTAAACCATTTTTAATTACCTTTAAGTTTAATGATTTAAACTTTAAGATAAAACTTTTCTTCTCCATGGTTAAAATATCATTCAAAATTTCATTTGAAAACATCCATTTCAAATTTACCTTTAAATTTCATTTTAAATTCTAGATTTAAAATGAATACCAATTTGTCTTTAACAACGTTTTAAAACTAATTTTAAAACCTTTTACATGTTAAAGAATTTCTTATATTTTATAAAGAACTTAAAGAATTTAAATCAAATTTACTTTTAAATTCTATCCATTTAATATACCATTTAAACACTAAAGTTATTTAAAACAATTTAATTTAAAAACTGCTTTTTATTACAAATCTGAGATACGGATTTAAACTTTCCTAGATTTAAACTTTAGATTTAAAAGTTCTGTTTAAATGTCTCTTTACAAATTTAGTTTAAAACTTAACCAGACAGTTTCCTTTTGAAAGCCTGGCAACACATACAAGTACTCGAGACTTTACCAAAACACTTCGAGTCAACATCCTAAATACTTCGAGCCTTGCTCAAAATAACTCGAGAAACACTCGAAAATATCATCTTCCCCAACACTCTATACTCCAGAAATTTACCCGAGACCATACTAATTTACTTCGTCTCGAAACTTAAAAACTTCGAGTCTCACATACGAACCACTCGAGAAAACTCAAACACCATCCTCTCTGTTATAAACCCAGACATCACCAGATTCACAAATTTGCACCGTGCACGTGCACCAGAAATGCGGTCGCCTCCGACCATCCACGACTACGTACGCAAGTCGACGATCATCTCCCAACCTAACTCCGATCATTCAATCTTCGATCTATACTCGAAATCAAATTCGAGTATCCCCACCCAAAAACTGGAACAACAGGAGCTTCCCATCCAAACCTAGCAACGCCACGACCACGATCCTCCGACCACCAGAAACTCTGCAACTCCGGTCATGCTCTCACATACGACCAAGCTTCACTCCCTCAAAACCCCATTGCACTCGATTCACTAGGGAAGACGTGGTGATCCAATTATCACGGAAGTTAAAAACTAGGGTTAAAATTTTTAATACTAAATCATTTCTGTTTCGAATCATTAATTCAAATTCCAGTAATTTTCCCTGAATCTTTGATCAACCCACTACTACCAGAAACAATATTTGTCAATCCAACCTCCTAGATCATCAGTTCTAACCCAAAATTCATTTTTAGTTAAAACTAGAACTACTCCTTATTTACTAAACTAAAAATTATAATTTCAATGCTAAAAATCATATTATAGTCTAGGTATTCCAT
Organism: Allium fistulosum; assembly: GCA_030737815.1. Lineage (NCBI taxonomy): Eukaryota > Viridiplantae > Streptophyta > Magnoliopsida > Asparagales > Amaryllidaceae > Allium > Allium fistulosum. The sequence goes on along the minus strand of CM060904.1, from coordinate 261,516,993 downwards.
TTATAAACCTGGAATTATAAATTACAAAGTTTAAATTTCCACTTTTTATATAACATTACTGTTATTATGGTTACAGAGACACTCAGACTAAAAGGTTTGACTTAAATTAAACTTTTTAACATTTATATATGATAAATCAAACCATTCTTGTTTGTAAATTAAGTTATTACAAAAACTAGATCCAATGGTAAGAGATTTTAAAAGGAATTCTCGAGTCTGGCAACAAACAGAACAGAATTCAAAGATAACAGATATGCACACATAACTACTCATCCATGTATACATAGAAACTCACATATATAATCATACATCAATACATAGATATGCAGAACCACTTTTAAATATCCACATGCAACCATCTTTCATAACTTAAATCTTAAGAATAGAATGTTACTCACCTGTTCAAATGAAACAGAGGACAGTTTTAGCTTTTGTAAACCTGGATTGTTTTAAAACTGGAAATTTGCATTGCCATTGCTTTTGAAAACTTTAAACTTGAAACTTGAATGCTTCTTTGATTTAAATACTTGAGTTGCTTGCTTCCAAACAGAATTTAAGTTGCTGGAATATGCTCCAGGTTGAAGAAATGCAGGTTTTTGAATTTCCAGTTTGAAGGATTTGATTTACAGGCTTCGATTTGAAAACGAATTACAGATTTTAGATTTGATAAATCTCTGGTTTGAGGAGTTTTGATGATCAGATTGTTTTAGAGAATTGGTTATAGGATTTGGCTTTTGATTTTGGAAGATGTTTACCATGTAATGATTTTTGGTTTTGAGGAATTGATTTACTGAATATCAGATTTTGTTACAGCTGAAGTTTCTTAAGTTTTGAAAAAGAATAGAAAACGAAAAGAAGATGAGAAGCATATGTTTATATATAGGCTGAAAAATGATTTAATAAAAATAAAAGAAAAACAAATTTAAATGACACTTGTCTCATTGTTAATTCATTACTTAACACATGTTATTTAGGTGTCTTAATTTTATTACACTTGTCTTTTAAGTAATTAATACATATTTTTTATTTATTTTAAAAGTATATAAAAACCTTTTCTTATTTATTAAAATACTTATCTATATATATAACTTTTAAAAGAACAAAACTAATTTATATTTATAAATAAAAGTTTATACAAATATTCTAAAATTCCAAAACAATTTAAATATCTATTCTTTTGAATTTCAAAACTTAAATTAAATTCAAATCAAATTAAATCCTAAGATTCAATTTAAAAATTAAGTTATATATATATTCATATACAACTACTTATCAATTTAAAATAACAATTCCATAGTCTTTAAAATCAATTCATATTTATAAAAATAATACATTATACTTATTATTTGAAAATAACATATTTGATACTTATTTAATTAGATTATTAAATTAAATTCAAATTTTATTATCAGAGATCATCAATATCAATTTAATTATTTAACAGATTATTAAATTGATATTGTTAAAATTTCCGGGATATTACATTCCTTCCCCCTTAAAATAATTTCGTCCCCGAAATTTAAACAAAGGTAATTTAATAATCTTATTAAAGATTTTAATTTAAAACACAAGCATATACTATCATCCATATTCTAACAACCATAGCAACCAAATCATTCAATCAATCAAAAAAAAATTTATTTATCTAGACTAAATTCTAGATAAAATACCTCGAGTTTCCCCAAGTATATATATATATATATATCCGGGATACTCGCTCTACAAACAATCTAAACTATTAAGCTATAGATCTCCTACACATCTAGATCTACAGAACTAAACAGACTATCAGACTACAGACGAGTCTGACTCAACTACCCAACTTCCAGAACTGCTGATTCTACAACCAAAGATAGATCAAATACGTACTCCCTCAGAGATACGTACAACTCAATGAATTCCAGTTATCCAAACTGACAATTCAACCAAGTAGACCAATTACTTATCCAAATCAGAACACAGACTAGATCCAAACATAATTCTACTTCACAACTATCAGTAGATTCCAAACTTACTTCTCCCATCCAGAGATACACTCCAAACTGCTTTCGCTGCTCAACTCTGATCTGAGGTAGAACACAAGCACAGTCTGGACAACTTATTTCTAGAAATAAGGTTCACTGATCCATAAAGAAAACTCAGTTACTCCAGCAAAACTTGAGCTGCTTCACCAAACTCTATCTCTAGGAAACATCCTTCCACTAGACTGTACTACCGGTACTACTCCTGGAATCCAATCGATAAGAAAACTCAACTTCCAGATGCGGACAAATCTCTGACTTCTCTGAAGACATCCAGAAAAATTCTAACAACCCAAGAGAACACTCAGACAATCGCAAGTCACTTTTGCGATCAACCCATCCTAATTCCAAAGAAAAACTGTTCCTCTTAACACAATCCGAACAGCTCATACTTAACTATCCAATCCATCGAAGAAATGGATCCACTTTGCTGCTTCTGAACTTCACTTCCAGAAAAACTGCTCATCCAGAAAACTTCCTGCCAACACAGAATACTCTGAGCTGCACTGCTGACACTGATGCTCTTATTCAAAGCTCTTCGAGAAACTCGGACTCCAAACCAAAGCAGAAACTTCATGCTGAACTCAGCCACAACACCAAAGCATTCACACTTCCTTAATCTTGTTCCAAAGAAAACATCTTCGGGAACATCCATAGTCACTGCATCTCATCATACAGCTACTATTACCTGAGGTATCAAGGTACCATCACTCACTTCTGCCTCATCGACAGATCCAACTCTACTCATCCATACTTCAAAGATAAACTCCGAACCATTACAGTTTCCTTCGGAGATCGATGAAATCCTTTACCACATCAAAGCTTACTCGAGACGGTATTAGGTCTACAGTCTCGACAGATACACTTCCAACCTCAATACTCAGACTCCAACCATTGGTAGTCGTGTTACACACACCACTCCCCTATCTACCTTTATATCCTATATTGGAAAACCCGAACAGGTAACCCAACAAATAGGTAGAAATATATATATATTTAAAATGGTACTTTTTATATAGAAATTATTTCTGAGTAAAATTATTTCATTTACCTCTTTAAAACAATATTGTGTCCGTTGGCCTGGTTCAAGTGTTTAGAGATCCCTATCAATAACGTTAGCTACTCGTATTGACCAGAATCCATATACCACCCAACCGATCAATTAACACAATATAAAATCATTTTATATAACTAACAAATACGCGCTCTCGTATATATATATACACTCAAACAGGTTGCTACAGATCCTATCTCTAATGAACAACCCTTCCGAACTTAGGTATTCACTCAACCTAGTGTTCTGATATTCAATTAACCAAAAGCTTAGGCATTCGCTCAACCTATGCTCTGATACCACCGTAACGGGACGAGCCAGTGGCGACTGGTAGGCTTTGCAACCATCCCAGACCCACCGTGGCATACAGTGATACCTCGAATTTGCTTTTACGGCCAGCCTCTCGACTCGCAACCAACCCTCACAAGGCCTTTACCTCTCAGGGACATGTAGGGGTAAGAGTCTCCCGTTCGCCACCAAACCGCGAAGCGAGAACCCCCTATCATGCTGTACTGTAGCAAACCCGATCCCGGTCTCATCGAAATCCAAAGCGTATCTTTTAAGGCCAAGTTGTTTTAAAGTTAAAACAATTCAATTTATTATCTTTATACACATAGAAAGATAATTCACAACAGATAATCAACATTATCAGATAATCCATACAATTCAACTAACATCCATATCACACAGCATATATCTCATCAGAGATATCAATCAAAGTCAAGTATCCAATACTAACACCCATTCATAAGTAATGATTTATATCATCTTAATTTAAATTGAATTAAATTAATTACTTCATTTTATAAATCCTTCTTACTTAACCATTAATTAATTACAATCAATTAATTAATTATCCTCTAATAATTCATTTCAATTAATCATCTTGATTAATTATCTTTTGATTACATTCAAGTAATTTATTCTCAATTAATTACTTAAATTAATTATCCTTAACCACTTATTGTAATTAACCTTTAATTACATCATTAATTAATTAACTAAAATTAATTAACTTAATCAACTATAATTAATTACATTAATCCTTAATTAATTACATTGATTAATTACTTCATTTATTAATTATTACTTAATTAACCAATCTTAATTACATCATTAATTATATTAATTAATGATCCTTAATTACAACTTAATTATTAATTACTTAATTAAATTAATTACATTAAGTAATTAATCTTTAATTAAACAACATTTATTAATCACTCTTGATTAATCTCATCTAGTAATTAACTCCCCTTAATTACTTTCACTAACTAAATTAATTACTTCCTTAATTAATTTCTTAATTAATCCCTTGATTAATTATTCAAAGTAATTAACTCAAATTACTTCTATTAATAAAATCATTTATTCAACTAATTACTTCCAGTAATTATCTTATTATTTACTTCCCTAAATAATCATACCTTATTAATTACATTAAGTAATTATTAATCAAATCATCCATTGATTATTCTAAATTAATTAAACTTAATTAACTTAACTACTCAAATTAACTTCCTTAATTACAATGAGTAATTGATTCTCTTAATTACTTTCATTAAATAATTCATTTAAAACAAATTCTATAATTGATTATCTTTAAATTAATTAATCTAATTAAAAATTAATTACATTAATTAATTATTTAATAATCCATAGTTAATGACCTTCATTAACTATTAACAACTCTTTAATTACTTTTCTTAAGTAATTATCTTAGATTAAGTATTATTAATTTCAAATTAATAAATCTTTATAACCAATTAATTAATCTTTAATTATTTAATTAATTAAGTGTTAACCATAACTTAATTAATATTTAATTACTCTACTAATTAATTCTTAACCATTTATTAATACTCTAATTTATAATCCTTAATTATAAATTAATTATTCCTAATTAATTAATCTTAATTATTAATTAATTTGTTTAAACCTTTAAGTATCTATTAATTAATCCAAATGATTAATTAATCAAATAAATAAATTATCCATTAAATTCCTTATAAATTTAATGAACACAAATTTCTAATTTTCTTAAGATAAAACTTTGTTCTTATTGATAATCAAGTTATCATTTACAAAGTATTTTAAATCTTTAATAATAAATCAATTAATCCAAAACACTGATTTATTAAATTTATTAAACCATTTTTAATTACCTTTAAGTTTAATGATTTAAACTTTAAGATAAAACTTTTCTTCTCCATGGTTAAATTATCATTCAAAATTTCATTTGAAAACATCCATTTCAAATTTACCTTTAAATTTCATTTTAAATTCTAGATTTAAAATGAATACCAATTTGTCTTTAACAAAGTTTTAAAACTAATTTTAAAACCTTTTACATGTTAAAGAATTTCTTATATTTTATAAAGAACTTAAAGAATTTAAATCAAATTTACTTTTAAATTCTATCCATTTAATATACCATTTAAACACTAAAGTTATTTAAAACAATTTAATTTAAAAACTGCTTTTTATTACAAATCTAAGATACGGATTTAAACTTTCCTAGATTTAAACTTTAGATTTAAAAGTTCTGTTTAAATGTCTCTTTACAAATTTAGTTTAAAACTTAACCAGACAGTTTCCTTTTGAAAGCCTGGCAACACATACAAGTACTCGAGACTTTACCAAAACACTTCGAGTCAACATCCTAAATACTTCGAGCCTTGCTCAAAATAACTCGAGAAACACTCGAGAATATCATCTTCCCCAACACTCTATACTCCAGAAATTTACCCGAGACCATACTAATTTACTTCGTCTCGAAACTTAAAAACTTCGAGTCTCACATACGAACCACTCGAGAAAACTCGAACACCATCCTCTCTGTTATAAACCCAGACATCACCAGATTCACAAATTTGCACCGTGCACGTGCACCAGAAATGCGGTCGCCTCCGACCATCCACGACTACGTACGCAAGTCGACGATCATCTCCCAACCTAACTCCGATCATTCAATCTTCGATCTATACTCGAAATCAAATTCGAGTATCCCCACCCAAAAACTGGAACAACAGGAGCTTCCCATCCAAACCTAGCAACGCCACGACCACGATCCTCCGACCACCAGAAACTCTGCAACTCCGGTCATGCTCTCACATACGACCAAGCTTCACTCCCTCAAAACCCCATTGCACTCGATTCACTAGGGAAGACGTGGTGATCCAATTGTCATGGAAGTTAAAAACTAGGGTTAAAATTTTTAATACTAAATCATTTCTGTTTTGAATCATTAATTCAAATTCCAGTAATTTTCCCTGAATCTTTGATCAACCCACTACTACCAGAAACAATATTTGTCAATCCAACCTCCTAGATCATCAGTTCTAACCCAAAATTCATTTTTAGTTAAAACTAGAACTACTCCTTATTTACTAAACTAAAAATTATAATTTCAATGCTAAAAATCATATTATAGTCTAGGTATTCCATTTATAAACCTGGAATTATAAATTACAAAGTTTAAATTTCCACTTTTTATATAACATTACTGTTATTATGGTTACAGAGACACTCAGACTAAAAGGTTTGACTTAAATTAAACTTTTTAACATTTATATATGATAAATCAAACCATTCTTGTTTGTATATTAAGTTATTACAAAAACTAGATCCAATGGTAAGAGATTTTAAAAGGAATTCTCGAGTCTGGCAACAAACAGAACAGAATTCAAAGATAACAGATATGCACACATAACTACTCATCCATGTATACATAGAAACTCACATATATAATCATACATCAATACATAGATATGCAGAACCACTTTTAAATATCCACATGCAACCATCTTTCATAACTTAAATCTTAAGAATAGAATGTTACTCACCTGTTCAAATGAAACAGAGGACAGTTTTAGCTTTTGTAAACCTGGATTGTTTTAAAACTGGAAATTTGCATTGCCATTGCTTTTGAAAACTTTAAACTTGAAACTTGAATGCTTCTTTGATTTAAATACTTGAGTTGCTTGCTTCCAAACAGAATTTAAGTTGCTGGAATATGCTCCGGGTTGAAGAAATGCAGGTTTTTGAATTTCCAGTTTGAAGGATTTGATTTACAGGCTTTGATTTGAAAACGAATTACAGATTTTAGATTTGATAAATCTCTGGTTTGAGGAGTTTTGATGATCAGATTGTTTTAGAGAATTGGTTATAGGATTTGGCTTTTTATTTTGGAAGATGTTTACCATGTAATGATTTTTGGTTTTGAGGAATTGATTTACTGAATATCAGATTTTGTTACAGCTGAAGTTTCTTAAGTTTTGAAAAAGAATAGAAAACGAAAAGAAGATGAGAAGCATATGTTTATATATAGGCTGAAAAATGATTTAATAAAAATAAAAGAAAAACAAATTTAAATGACACTTGTCTCATTGTTAATTCATTACTTAACACATGTTATTTAGGTGTCTTAATTTTATTACACTTGTCTTTTAAGTAATTAATACATATTTTTTATTTATTTTAAAAGTATATAAAAACCTTTTCTTATTTATTAAAATACTTATCTATATATATAACTTTTAAAAGAACAAAACTAATTTATATTTATAAATAAAAGTTTATACAAATATTCTAAAATTCCAAAACAATTTAAATATCTATTCTTTTGAATTTCAAAACTTAAATTAAATTCAAATCAAATTAAATCCTAAGATTCAATTTAAAAATTAAGTTATATATATATTCATATACAACTACTTATCAATTTAAAATAACAATTCCATAGTCTTTAAAATCAATTCATATTTATAAAAATAATACATTATACTTATTATTTGAAAATAACATATTTGATACTTATTTAATTAGATTATTAAATTAAATTCAAATTTTATTATCAGAGATCATCAATATCAATTTAATTATTTAACAGATTATTAAATTGATATTGTTAAAATTTCCGGGATATTACAAGAACCAAGTGCAATTCAACTGAGATGGACAACTCGAGAATAAACATGTACAAATGAACGAGTGATCAATATGGCAACACAGATGTGCAAATGAAGAAGTCTCGAACTCAAGACAGTATGGAAGGCAAAAATACAGAACCAACAAACAAGATCAAAGGCAAGGCAATGCACAATGTAGACTTCAAGTCAAGTGCACAGCATATCGTGTGCAGCTCAATGCACAAAGACTATGACACAAGCAAATGAACAACAAGGAAATCAAGCAGTGATCACATAGACAACAAGACCATCGGCATGAAAACAATAAACATAGACCAGACTGTTGAACATCAGAGTACAAATGTAATCAAGTGTACAACACAGTGCAACTCAAAGAACAGTGCATCAATAAACTGCAACTACAATGTCATCTGCAACTACAGGGATGAACGAAATTCAACAGTGCAGAGATGATCAAAGTCAGGTGATATATACAGTAAACAAATGTCAAAGCTGTGATGCAAACAGTGAAGAACACTATCAAGTCGAATGCAACAGAGAAACAAAGGCACCAGTAAACAAAATGTCAAGGCAGTGGACAACGTAAAAGGATCAAGTTGAAATGGTAAAGGAACAGGAAGGCAACAGACTCAAGACCAAATCTACAACAACTCTAAGATCAAAGTCAGGTTCAAGTGACCACAAGATGAACCAGACAGTGATAAAATAATATCATAGTCAAGTATGCTAAAATAAGAGAGACTACAATAAAATTCACACATTAGTGTAATATCGGCCTTGGCATGCACAGTGAACTTGAATGAAGACATGAGTGCTACTCTGTAATGCACACAATGTCAAGATAAAGGTCAAAGTCCGGGAATTCTTTCAAATAAACAAGACAGAGGCTCAATATCAAATACAGGAAAAACTAAAACTGTTGACTCGACGATGCATGCATACACACATACGATTGTATATATGCACACATATGAAGTCATATCTAAATAGTCAAGCAGTTTAAAGCAAGTAAAAATATTATCACAAATTATCAATGCCAAAGTCAAAAATTATTTCAAGTAAGAAGGCATAGAAGCAGATCAAATTCTACTGCTGATGCCAACCAAAACACTCAAAAGATAGAAATCACGTCCTCAGTCGAACTGACAACTTCAACCAAAATAAATAGCCACAGGCGATTGAAATCAATGTCTTGCCAAAAACCCAAAATCAAGACAGTGATGACAAAGGAGAATGAATAGTTCAAAACCAACACCAATGAAATCAACGATCGAAGCATGTAGTTGAATTAGATGTGAGGGCTACTCACCTCCATCTGATCGAGAAGGCGAAGTCGAACTCGATTGAGTAGACGAGGCCGCGCGCGAATCCATTGAAGCAGGCAATCGAAGCACTAACCCTCAATTCAAGCGACGACTTCAAAGACCTAATTTCTGAGCTAAAGGGACGAACGAGAAGACAGAGCCACCATTTTTTTTCGTTAGACCTAGGGTTTTTTTTTCGTTTTCGAAGTGAGATGGGAATGGGTTGCGAACGAATATCAAGGGAATGAGTATAACCCTAATCTCGACAAAATGAAACGGGCTGAATTAATAGAGAAAAGCCCGTATAATTCTTTAACGAATTTTCAAAAGAATTTCAACTAGATTTAAATCCCAACAGCAATTAGTTATCAGATTAACCGTTTAACGACGATTATAAAATAGTACAAAACCTCGGGTTGTTACAGACTCCCCTCCTTATAAAAATTGCGTCCCCGCAATTTTCCTAATTAAAGTCGTCACTAACAATTATTTTTCTAACATAAACTGGTTAATGCTAGAAAATAAAGTCGGGAATACAAACGCCAAAGAAATCTTTTAATCCCAATAAAAGAGATTCACCAATCTTTCAACAAAATCTAACTATCAACAGATAATCAGAAAACATCAAATATCTAATTATCTCAAACGATAATCAGAAGACATCAAATTGTTTGCGCCAAAAATGGTCACAAACCCCAAGTGTAGCGAAAGCACCAGCGTATGAATACAAATCAACAGTATTCACACACAAATCACAAATCTAAGCAAGTAACAAACAGCAATCCAGAAATAATGAACGAAAAACACGAGATTTATAGTGGTTCGGCTATCTCCGGCCTACGTCCACTCCAAAGTTTTTATCTTTTATTGATCGATGCTTGAAGATTACAATTTCCTATCGCGTAGTACAACGGATTTTATGATTGCAATCTGAATCTAAGGCAGCAATGGTGATCTGGAGTAAATCTGGCAGAGTCCGGGCGCTCTTTAGCTCTCAAAGTTGTCCGACCCCTTTTCTGAATGACCTGGGGGTCTATTTATAGGTGTAGGAGGCTGATATTTCGCCTAAACTGAAGGGAGACCAGTTCTGGTACATCAGGGGACCCACATGGCCGAAATCTGGAGATCCGGGCCCACTTTGGGATCGATTCGAAGCTACGTTCGAATCGATCAAGAAATTGTCCAATCGAGCTGAAATTTGGTGTGAACATTCTTCAACATGTGCTCAAGCTTCTGTGAAAATTTCATAGCATTTGGATGTGTAGATCTCAAGTTATGATCGATTCAAGGTTGCATTTCTGGTTGACTAGCCTGGTTCGAATCGATCTAGTTCGAATCGATTCGTTCGAATCGATCCAGCGCACACTTCTGCGATGACGTGGAGCGACTTCTTCGTATCGATCCTACTTCTATGCCGAGTTGACTGGGTCGACTCCGTGGTTCCAGCTGTTATAACTTGGTGGATTCGATGCAATGGATTCGAGGCTATGACTTCCTTGAATCGATTGGACGAACGTTCTCCTCGAATCGATCGAGGCAGATTAATCGATACGAAGACTTCTTGCTTGAATGGATTCGAAGATGCTCGTGGGATGGAGTCGAAGCTTTTTAACTATATGGATTCGAAGAGTTTCTCATTAACGGATTCGAAGGTGAGAATGTGAGGGTGGACTCGAACTATCGGAGTCGAACCAATGCTTGCTCAACGGAGTCGAAGCAAGGCGTATTCTTGAATGGATTCGAGGCAAGGCTCGTCGTGATGGATTCGAAGTAAGCTCACTTCGAATCGATTCGAACTTATACCACCTTATCCATCTTCTTTTGGCGATATCTTGAGCATACGAACTCGGATTGACTCGAAACTTGGAACGTTGTTTCATCTGGCCTTGCTTGACATGTCTCATCAATTGTAGCCCGATCCGGACTCGGACAAAAATCATCGATATCCATGGTGAACCTGTGATGCACAATCGATGTCCATGACTAATAATCATTGATTTTCAGTTAATCTTTGGGTATCTCGGCTTTGCCAAAAGTTGGGATAACATTTTGCCCCCCAAAACATGCCTTTTTGTTAAAAGGCGTGTTTTGATCAGTCTTAAGTTAAATGCAGTGAGTTCGTGTTTTACTTGTAGCTTATAGCATTTTCAATCAAGTCCATGGCTGTTCGAAGCCGAATTGTTATCAATTTTTTCCAGTGGAAATTAAGAATGAAATTCTACGGTCTCCCCGTACTACTGATGGTCACTCCGGACCCTTGTCAAACCCATTCTAGATTTAGCGATCGAATAGAAAGATCCTATTGCACTCCGGCGTCACTTTCTATCCCTTGCACTCTGGCCCCAGCTAGGGCGTATAGCGATGTCTTGGTCGTTCTCGACCGATCATAGCCTCTCCGGGTTCATGTTGGATCCCATCCTGTCACTCTCCGGTGAAGTGGAAACAACGTTAAGTGAGTCAATCCTGTCGCTCTCCGGCGAAGCGACTCACCTCCTGCACTCCGGTTCAGTGTATCAGAACATTAAGCGATGTCATGACCTGAATCATCGGTCGATCACAGCCTCTCCGGGCTCATGCTGGATCCCATCCTGTCACTCTCCGGTGAAGGGGAAACAACGTTAAGTGAGTCAATCCTGTCGCTCTCCGACGAAGCGACTCACTTCCTGCACTCCGGTTCAGTGTTTCTGAACATTAAGCGATGTCATGGCCTAAATCGTGGGCCGATCATAGCCTCTCCGGGCTCTTATCGAATCCTGATCCAATCACTCTCCGGTGAATAGGAAACGATGCTTAAGTGAGTTGATCCTGTCACTCTCCGGTGAAGCAACTCACTTCTTGCACTCCAGACCCTGCCTCTCCGGGTAGGATCATAAAGCGATCATGTTTATATTGATATTTCAATGTTTATCCTTTAACTCTCCGGTCAAAGGTTTATTTTAATAAGTGTTTCTTTATTAAATTCAAATCCTAGATGTTCAATCTCAAACACCAGGAAAAACAAGATAATGCCTCTCCGGGCGGAGCGGTCTATTTCCATCTCAGAGCATGCCTAGGGATCTCTCCGGTTCCCGTACATGAGTAAGTGGGATAGCCGTTTTATTTTGGAAATCAAATCTAAGAAAACTAGTCGACCAGAGTCCAAATCTTGAACTTGGCCCTTGCCATCACAATCAGTTGATGACGAGTCGTGATCCCGATCCAGGATCATTCCTGTTTGGTTGAGGCGGTAGTTGTTCAGGTCTAACCGCCGTTGTACGTTCTCTGACATACTGCGGCAATCTACCACTCCTGGCATGTTCTTCCACCTCATCCTTCAGGTGGCGGCATTCATCGGTAGTGTGCCCATCCAGCTCATGGAATAGGCAGTACTTTCCAGTCCTACGTTCCCGCTCCGTGGGATCTCTCCTTGGTGGCTTTCGATAGGGGAGTTGCCCCCGAGTTTCGGTGTAAATTCGCTCAAGTCCTGCCACCAAGTCCGTGTACTGCCTGAATCTAGGTTCTCGGAATTTCTTCCGCTTGTCAGGACCATCAGGTGCGTCATCTTGCTTTCTCTTTCCTTTGTCTGCCCTGGACTGTTCCCTGGCGGTTCCTTCGCCTTGTGCAACATTTATTTCCTGCCTCTCGGCTCGTGATTCCTCTAATCGAATGAATTTTTCAGCTTCATGGAAAAACTCTCCAAGATCTTGCGGTGGATCTTTAGTCAAAGAGTCTTTGAATTCGGTGCCTTCTCCAACTCCTGCTACTGCCGCCATCAAAATCATCGATGGGTCCGGACGATCTACAGAAGTCACCGTCGCATTAAATCGTAACAAAAAATCTTTTATGGACTCTCCGGTCCTTTGTTTTATCGATGCCAAAGTCATCACGCTCTTAGGTCGCGTCACGTGGACCCTAAACTGCTTCATGAAGCAATCCACAAGCTCGCCCCATGTCCTGATTGATCCGGTTTCTAGCTGCCTAAACCAAAGCGCAGCCAAATCTGATAGGAATAAGGGGAAACATCGCGCCATCACTTCCTCGGATGCTCCCAGCACTTCCATGTGTCTGATATATCTAGTGATATGCATGGTCGGGTCTGATTTTCCGTCATAGGGATTCAGCGTTGGTAGTTTGAACTTCGGAGGGTTCCTTGCATTCCTGATATTCGGAGCGAACGGACTCCGACTAACTTCTTCCAATCCTCCTCCTGAAAATCCTCCTCTCATGAGTCGTCTCACTAGGCCGACCATTCTTTCATCTCCATCTAGGGGTTGCCCCCTTGTCATGTCTCTGTCTTGCCCTCCGAGTCTTGTAGGGAATTCTGGTACGTACTCTTCGGGCGGCTCATTAGTATTAGTGTTGGCCCTAGCCGGTTGAACTCCTTCCAAAGGTACTTCTGCGTTGGATCCTGTGGGCCTGCCCCCAAGCCCTTGTTGATTTCCTTCTGGTTCTGCATTCTGTCCTCCGTTGGGTTCCATATTCACAGCCGCTATAGCTGGTCCAAGGTTCTGCGTCCCTGCAGCTCTCATCTGCTCGAAGAAGTTCTGCAGCATCTCTTGTTGGCTCTTCATCATCCTTTCGTGCATCAGATTGGTCATGGTCTCCATTTCGTCTCTAGTGATGTAGATCGAAGCTGGTTCTTCTCCAGCACCAGAGGATGCCTCTTGACTTCCTGCCTGTTGGCTCCTCTCAGTTCTTTGTCTAGTTTGTCGAGTCATTGTAGAGTCAGATCTGAATCCTTAAAATTCCAAATCTAAATTTTGAATTTGGTGTAGCGGGTCCTAGTTCTTCTCGGTGAAAGCACCAAAGTGTTTGCGCCAAAAATGGTCACAAACCCCAAGTGTAGCGAAAGCACCAGCGTATGAATACAAATCAACAGTATTCACACACAAATCACAAATCTAAGCAAGTAACAAACAGCAATCCAGAAATAATGAACGAAAAACACGAGATTTATAGTGGTTCGGCTATCTCCGGCCTACGTCCACTCCAAAGTTTTTATCTTTTATTGATCGATGCTTGAAGATTACAATTTCCTATCGCGTAGTACAACGGATTTTATGATTGCAATCTGAATCTAAGGCAGCAATGGTGATCTGGAGTAAATCTGGCAGAGTCCGGGCGCTCTTTAGCTCTCAAAGTTGTCCGACCCCTTTTCTGAATGACCTGGGGGTCTATTTATAGGTGTAGGAGGCTGATATTTCGCCTAAACTGAAGGGAGACCAGTTCTGGTACATCAGGGGACCCACATGGCCGAAATCTGGAGATCCGGGCCCACTTTGGGATCGATTCGAAGCTACGTTCGAATCGATCAAGAAATTGTCCAATCGAGCTGAAATTTGGTGTGAACATTCTTCAACATGTGCTCAAGCTTCTGTGAAAATTTCATAGCATTTGGATGTGTAGATCTCAAGTTATGATCGATTCAAGGTTGCATTTCTGGTTGACTAGCCTGGTTCGAATCGATCTAGTTCGAATCGATTCGTTCGAATCGATCCAGCGCACACTTCTGCGATGACGTGGAGCGACTTCTTCGTATCGATCCTACTTCTATGCCGAGTTGACTGGGTCGACTCCGTGGTTCCAGCTGTTATAACTTGGTGGATTCGATGCAATGGATTCGAGGCTATGACTTCCTTGAATCGATTGGACGAACGTTCTCCTCGAATCGATCGAGGCAGATTAATCGATACGAAGACTTCTTGCTTGAATGGATTCGAAGATGCTCGTGGGATGGAGTCGAAGCTTTTTAACTATATGGATTCGAAGAGTTTCTCATTAACGGATTCGAAGGTGAGAATGTGAGGGTGGACTCGAACTATCGGAGTCGAACCAATGCTTGCTCAACGGAGTCGAAGCAAGGCGTATTCTTGAATGGATTCGAGGCAAGGCTCGTCGTGATGGATTCGAAGTAAGCTCACTTCGAATCGATTCGAACTTATACCACCTTATCCATCTTCTTTTGGCGATATCTTGAGCATACGAACTCGGATTGACTCGAAACTTGGAACGTTGTTTCATCTGGCCTTGCTTGACATGTCTCATCAATTGTAGCCCGATCCGGACTCGGACAAAAATCATCGATATCCATGGTGAACCTGTGATGCACAATCGATGTCCATGACTAATAATCATTGATTTTCAGTTAATCTTTGGGTATCTCGGCTTTGCCAAAAGTTGGGATAACACAAATCATCAATTATTTACTTATTAAGACGATAATTAAATTTCAAATCAACAAATATTCGATTATCAAAAACGATAATCAAATTTTAAATTCAACAAATATTTGGTTATCTCAAGCGATAATCAAATTCCAAATTCAATAAATATTTGATTATCTCAAGCGATAATCAAATTTCAAATTCAACGAATATTTGATTATCAAAAGCGATAATTAAAACTAAAATCAACAAATATTTAATTAGCAAAGACGATAATTAAATCTCAAATCAACAAATATTTAATTATCAAAGACGATAATTAAATCTCGAATCAACAAATATTTAATTATCTAACAGCGATAATTAAATCTAAAATCAACAAATATTTAATTATCTCAAGCGATAATTAAATCTAAAAACGACAAATATTTAATTATCTCAAGCGATAATTAAATCTAAAATCAACAAATATTTAATTATCTCAAGCGATAATTAAATCTCAAATCAGCAAATATTTAATTATCAAAGACGATAATTAAATCTCGAATCAACAAATATTTAATTATCTAACAGCGATAATTAAATCTAAAATCAACAAATATTTAATTATCTCAAACGATAATTAAATCTCAAATCAGCAAATATTTAATTATCAAAGACGATAATTAAATCTCGAATCAACAAATATTTAATTATCAAAACCGATAATTAAAAGCAACAAATATCCGATTATCAAAAACGATAATCAGAACTCATATCAATAAATATCTAATTATCACAAGCGATAATTAGAAACAACAAATATCCGATTATCAAAAACGATAATCAGAACTCATATCAACAAATATCCAATTACCTGCAGATAATTGGAAGCAACAAATATCTAGAAATCAATTAAGAAGACTAGAAAATCAACATAAAAGCTTGGATCGATCCCATCAGATGGCGAGTTTTTAATTCGCCACACGTGCATCAACAAATGGCCGAAGCCTACCAAGTACTCAACATAATTTTGGCGCCCATCAGATTGACCCGAAGGTCCGCAGAGTGACCCGAAGGTCTAGTACTGGTATTTGACCCGAAGGTCCGCAGAGTGGCCCGAAAGCCCAACAAATGACCCGAAGGTCCAACAAATGACCCGAAGGTCCTCATAGTGGCTCGAAAGCACACGAAATCATCAAATATTTCAATTAACGAGTCCGGAATTAACCGAAATAGCAAACGCACATGTCCCATACCACGTGTTTTACTAAATCGTTTGATTCTCTTCATCGTTTCCTTGAAAATGCAAAATTCATCAAAATCATCAAAACAACAGATATTTAATTAACGAGTCCGGAATTAACCGAAATAGTAAAAGTGTGGTTCCATACTCCGCACTTTTGCTAAATCGTTTAAATCTCTTCATCGTTTCCTTGAAAGTGCAAAATTGTGTATTTTGTAAAAATACACTTTACACTCTCAAACGGACAAGTCCGGAATTAAGCGAATCAGTAAAAGAAAGGGGTCATAGTCCTCGATTTTGCTGAAACGTTTAAATCGCTTCCTCATTCTTTTGAAAGCGCAAACTGTTAAATTCCTGAAAACAATTTTATTTATTTTGTAAAAATAACAATTCACATTCTCAACTGGACAAGTCCGGAGTTAAGCGAAACAGTAAAAGAAAGGGGTCATAATCCTCGATTTTGCTGAATCGTTTAAGTCGCTTCCTCATTCTTTTGAAAACGCAAACTGTTAAAAATTTATAAAACAATTTTCATTTTAAAACGATTTTCCAATCACGTGATTAAAACAGCAAATCGATAACAATTTCGATAAGGAAATTGTACTTCTCAAAATACCGTAAAAACGGTTACAAATCAGCATTGTGGAATAACCGCTTGAAAATCCACTTTTAAAATTTGACGGTTACTGAAGCCAAAGCGACAGTAGTTTTAAAACGTCAAAATCACATCAAAACAATCTACACCAAAATGTAATATCAGAGAATTTTCATTCATCAAAATGCCACAAAACACCGTGCTTCAAAAATTTAGCATTGGTGTAAAAACCCCGTTATAAAATAACGGCAACAAAATACGTTTCATAACCTAGCATCGGTTCAACGTAAAATAAATGCAATAACGTGCAATTCAAATTTTTGCACGTACTACAAAATGAACAAAGAAATCATTCGAATATATCTTCAATGAAGATAATTCAAAACAGCAAAAATCTAATCAATAGATGATTAGTACAAAAGAAAGGCAGCGGAAATTTCAACAAAAATCACATATCTGCAATTTCTTTGAATCCTCAATTCGGATTCGAAATTCTCAAAGAAACAAAATAATTACAGCTATGTAAACAACAAATGAAATTCATATCAATTTCGTATTTTGATTTTTAAATCAAAAAGATTATCAGTTGTACTCAGCGAAGACAGTTTCACTGTTTCCGCTGCGCACTCTGATAAACAGAACACAATTCAATCAAATCAACAAAACACAGTTTCACTTTTTATTTTTAAATAATGATATTTAAAAACTTGCATCAAAATTTCAAAACTTTAGTTTTGACTCAAATCACAATTAAAACATCGAACAATAGTTGTAACATATGTTCCATCTAAGTTATGTTTTATATTATGTCCATAAACCCCAAGCTCTGATACCAACTGTGACGCCCCACCTCTATGCTCATAATAACAAAGAGTATTAAAAGAAATACTGTCTATTATTACGAAGAATAAGGCTGGATAGGAGCGACCATCCATAATTGGCCTTACACTAATATTGGTTATCTCGATAGGAGTGGTACATACTTTTTTTTATTTTTCATCTATTATTTATTTACTCCCATCGACATATCCAATTATCAGTATAAAACAAACTACGATAGTTCATAATAGTTTAGGACATTAGATATAACAATAACACAAATAATATAATTGCAGAACACAGATTAACAAAAATCTCATATATATAACCGATGTCAGTTACAATATAGTTGACACGATACATATGATACAACTACAACTGTCGACTCTAGAAGTTATATATACAAGTACATTATCGACTAATATACATGAATACATATCGTTCTATACAATGACACGACTACTACAAAATGACACTGACAACTTCAGAAGATGTGAAAAGTCTTCAAATCCCGAACAGCAACTCAAAGATGGAAATCTACAACCTGAAATACTCGGGTCTGACCCGAGTATTACATTCAAAAGAAAATAATACACGGGTCAGTCTAATTCAAACTCAGTTATTAGTGCACAGAAGCAATAATAATCAATATTGAATAGACGACAGTCACAATAATTCCCGTCTATCCGACTCTTTAAACAAAGAAATCGGATGACGGTCGATATAACACTTAATAGTGTTAAACAACAATCAGCAAATTTAAATCATCAATAGAGATAAATAAACAATTTATCAAATCGACTAAATCAATTCAAAACAATCGAAATTGTCACTTTTAAACCATCAAAGTTTTGACTGGCTGCCGTACACGCACGCGTGTACGGCCTCGCCAATACGGCATAAAAGATCAATGCATCACGACGCAAAGAAAAATATCAATTCAAAACTGTCAATTCTGGGTGGCTGCAGTGCACGCACGCGTGCACTGCCTCGCCACCACCGAATATAAAGTCACCACCACAATGAAACTGCAGTGGCAAACAGGTATAAAGACAAAGGTAGGCTGCAACTAAACTGCAGAAAAGTCATCAACAGTTCAAGCATATACAGCAAAAAAGACGAATTCGAGTACATCATGAAGCAGAACCAAGTGCAATTCAACTGAGATGGACAACTCGAGAATAAACATGTACAAATGAACGAGTGATCAATATGGCAACACAGATGTGCAAATGAAGAAGTCTCGAACTCAAGACAGTATGGAAGGCAAAAATACAGAACCAACAAACAAGATCAAAGGCAAGGCACTGCACAATGTAGACTTCAAGTCAAGTGCACAGCATATCGTGTGCAGCTCAATGCACAAAGACTATGGCACAAGCAAATGAACAACAAGGAAATCAAGCAGTGATCACATAGACAACAAGACCATCGGCATGAAAACAATAAACATAGACCAGACTGTTGAACATCAGAGTACAAATGTAATCAAGTGTACAAAACAGTGCAACTTAAAGAACAGTGCATCAATAAACTGCAACTACAATGTCATCTGCAACTACAGGGATGAACGAAATTCAACAGTGCAGAGATGATCAAAGTCAGGTGATATATACAGTAAACAAATGTCAAAGCTGTGATGCAAACAGTGAAGAACACTATCAAGTCGAATGCAACAGAGAAACAAAGGCACCAGTAAACAAAATGTCAAGGCAGTGGACAAAGTAAAAGGATCAAGTTGAAATGGTGAAGGAACAGGAAGGCAACAGACTCAAGACCAAATCTACAACAACTCTAAGATCAAAGTCAGGTTCAAGTGACCACAAGATGAACCAGACAGTGATAAAATAATATCATAGTCAAGTATGCTAAAATAAGAGAGACTACAATAAAATTCACACATCAGTGTAATATCGGCCTTGGCATGCACAGTGAACTTGAATGAAGACATGAGTGCTACTCTGTAATGCACACAATGTCAAGATAAAGGTCAAAGTCCCGGAATTCTTTCAAATAAACAAGACAGAGGCTCAATATCAAATACAGGAAAAACTGAAAGTGTTGACTCGACGATGCATGCATACACACATACGATTGTATATATGCACACATATGAAGTCATATCTAAATAGTCAAGCAGTTTAAAGCAAGTAAAAATATTATCACAAATTATCAATGCCAAAGTCAAAAATGATTTCAAGTAAGAAGGCATAGAAGCAGATCAAATTCTACTGCTGATGCCAACCAAAACACTCAAAAGATAGAAATCACGTCCTCAGTCGAACTGACAACTTCAACCAAAATAAATAGCCACAGGCGATTGAAATCAATGTCTTTCCAAAAACCCAAAATCAAGACAGGGATGACAAAGGAGAATGAATAGTTCAAAACCAACACCAATGAAATCAACGATCGAAACATGTAGTTGAATTAGATGTGAGGGCTACTCACCTCCATCTGATCGAGAAGGCGAAGTCGAACTCGATTGAGTAGACGAGGCCGCGTGCAAATCCATTGAAGCAGGCAATCGAAGCACTAACCCTCAATTCAAGTGATGACTTCAAAGACCTAATTTCTGAGCTAAAGGGACGAACGAGAAGACAGAGCCACCATTTTTTTTCGTTGGACCTAGGGTTTTTTTTTCGTTTTCGAAGTGAGATGGGAATGGGTTGCGAACGAATATCAAGGGAATGAGTATAACCCTAATCTCGACAAAATGAAACGGGCTGAATTAATAGAGAAAAGCCCGTATAATTCTTTAACGAATTTTCAAAAGAATTTCAACTAGATTTAAATCCCAACAGCAATTAGTTATCAGATTAACCGTTTAACGACGATTATAAAATAGTACAAAACCTCGGGTTGTTACATTTCTACTCAATTATATTTGCTTTGGTGGCTGCATACATTTTCCTTCGGTGGCTAAGATGATATTATGTTGTATACTAAGGACATTTCCATTTATTACTTTACTTGTTTATGTCTTGCCTGCATTACTTATATGTACTTAGTTGTTGTGCTATTTTCCAGGTTAGAGTATATTATTTTACTTGCTTTACAAGCTTGTCTCGGCTGGTAAGAACATTATGGGTGCTTCATTTATTAGTTGTACCACTTATCTTTGTTTTACTGATATGGGAAAAATCTTGTTTCGGGTGAGAGATTTGTTTTGGTGTACTTGAGAAGATGTTAATAAATGTATGTCTTCTAATTTGTTTACAAGCTCTTGTTATTTTATTTTGCCTTTTGCTTTATTTGATTTGCTTTGTTCTCATTCTTATACTAGTTTATATTTATTTATTTTTCAAAATCATTTATTTGAGATTTTATTTCAATCCAATATATATATATATATATATTCACATATATACAATATTCAAATTTAAATGATTAAATATAGAATTTATTTGAATCGGGGCAACTCGAGATCAATTTATCGATTTATTTTACTATTTTTATTCAAAATTCAATAAATTGTCAATTTAAATTAACTAAAAATCTGGGGTCGTTACATTTAAGCTATGATATCTTGATGATGTTTTAAGTTTGATTTACGAATATTTCAAGTTTGAGCTTTATTTAAGTGATATTGAATTTATTAAATAAATATTTCTAAACTAAATAATAATAAATTGAATTAAGGTATATATAAGATTATCAGATTTGGTTGGGAATTTTGGAATATTTAAAGACTTGAAATATATCAAAATGGAAATGTTTTATTGAAATTAAGGTATTATTGTTTTCAAAGTATTGGTTTTCGAAATTGTTATAACTTTGAAAGTAATATGGTTTGAACAATGAATTTATTTGAAATAGAATTTATTTAAGAATTATTTGTGAATATATTGATTGGAAACCTATTGAAATTGAAATTGAAAATTTAGAATATGACCTTAGAATGTGGTTTGGGTTTAAGATGATTTAAAAAAATATTTCAAGTTATCTAAATTAAAGAAAGATTAGTGATTGGAAATTGGGTTTTATTTAAATAATATATTATTGAATTGTTTTGGAAATGGAAATGATATATTATTGAATTGGGTTATGAAATGGAAATAATACATTGATAATTTGGGTTTGAAATAGCAATAATATTTTGGTTTTAAAGCATATACTATTTTGAAGTAAAGAATATGTTTTGAAAGGGCAATGATTGTGTTTTTAAAAGTATATATTTTTAAATGACCACAGTGTTATAATAACGATTGGTTGTTAAAGAGACTGGGATCGGATATGGACATACTCTCTGTCAATACCGAAAACCACTTTGACAACTGTGTACGCGGTGGAGTTTCCAGAATGAAGTAGGATGGTGGCGACGATCCTAAGGTATATACGTGGACCCAACTCCCGTGAGTTGGCATAAGGTGGCTAAAACAGGAGCAATCGACGGGCCAAGGAGGTAGCACCTCTGATCGGACACACTTCTTCGATACCATTCTATTACTTGTGATTTTATTTGGTGCGCACCCTTGATTTGGGAGTGTTGTTCGAGGTGGGCGGTAGTGGCTGCTATGCGTCACCACCAGTCCGGATGCGTAATTGGTATATCTACCCTGGCATTGCCTTGTGTGCCGTGTCACCTACCATATCGAGCTTTACTACGAGTTGTGATTTCTTCCGTAGCCTGTGGAGTATCGAGGGTAGCCCCCATTTGGGAGTATGCTAATACTGGATAGACTACTGGGACTATTACGTGTTAAAGTGGAAAATGTAAAGCCTTAATGCTATTTAAAAGTATGTTTATTTTATGATTAGACATTATTATAATAGCGAATATTACTACATAGTAGATAGTTTAATGGATCCTTAAGAGATGTGAATCCCGAACAATTATTAAGTTACTGCACTTACGTTAGACAGTAGATAGGAGATGTCAAACCCCGTAAACATCTCTGACGCCGTTTACACTCATATTTATTTCACTGATTTAACTTACATAAGATCTTTTAGTTCTGACTCGAGTGTTTTGTTTTTTCAATTCGCTTGGGTCAGCCTGGGCATTTCAGGATTTGAAGACCCTATTTCTGGAGGACGAAGACGAAGATTTTATTACTACTATTTATTATATTCCACTACACCATTGTATTCCGCTGCATTAATTATCATTCTCTAGTACGTGTAACTCTGATATGTATTGTATAAGTATAATCAAATGTTTTGTAAAACAGCTTCATGAACTGTTATTTGATTATTATATTTTATCGTTCCGCTGCAAGATTCTATTTTGTTTATTTTATTTCTCCACTTTTTCTTATTTACCCCATAATAATCCGCCCTTCTGTATGGTTTAAGTTGGCACGTGTGTCTGCTTAAGCGTACAAAAAGATGGGATGTTACACACACCCAGGTCGCCGCCCGCATTACCTATAGGCCATCACCCAGACGCACATGTACGTACGCGGCCCAACACCAAGTCCGCCCCGTCGCCGATTGCAAATCCCACACGACCCTACATCGACGACGGCATCACACTCCACATCCTCTGCCTGCTTGGCCAGACGACACCCCTAACAGCCCGAATTTCGCGCACATACGACCCCTAAAATCCCAAAACGCGTTGTGCAACGCGGCGCTTCCCTCTTGCCTTCGGTCAATTCACAAACGTACCGCGATTTAATCGCGAGTTCTACATTATTTAGCTACAACGATTTAATCTCGATTTCGAATGGAAAATGATAGGGAAAAATTGAATGAGAGGGAACGCGATCTTTATATTTTTCAGCCTTTAGAATCTGGAATGAAAACGAGAGGGGAGAAAAGGAAGAAGGGTAGTGTGTGTTTCATACTGGAAAGGGGTACCTCTAATAATATATATTTTTCTTTTTTAAAGGGCAGCAACCCTTTTTTTTCTGGTCTGGTTCAAAAAGGGAAAGTGTGTTAGAGAAGAAATGAGAAAAACACTCATTCAGGCTGCTGCAGTAGGATAGGCTTTGACAAAAATCTTTGGCTGAAAAGATGTGTGATAAATATATATGTATATATATATTACTTATATTACAAAACGTCTCGATTACGTAGCCTAAAATCCCGATCTCCTATCAAGGCGTACCGCTAGGCGTTCATAATGTAATACCCCTATTCCGAATGCAATGGAAAAGGTTTCGAGTCCTAATTCGATTGTATGGAAAAGATAGCTTTTTGGACCCAATTATTATACAGAATTTTCAATATAAAATTCAATGCGTTTCTATCTCGTACGGCCAAACGTTAACTCCAAACATTACAAAATTTGAAATCCGATAATAATACACTATTATGGATCCAATGGAACTGGTTTCGTCGAAATCTGAAACTGTCCCCCGGAAGGCTATTTTTAAATGTCAATTTAAACGATATATTTTTAAAACTGAACAAATAAATTTCAAATTCAATTTTAAAGCTTTTATTATATTCAGTATTATCAATATAAATTTTATAAGCCTTTAAATTATTTTTAACAAGCTTAAAACTTAAGATTCAATATTTTAACAAATTTCCAATTATTAAATTCAATAATTAAATCGTCCAATAAATAGTTATATTTGAAACTCAAGTTAAAAATTAACTTTTAAATGTTCAAAATCAATTAAATATTCCAATTTCAAATATCAAAATTCCGGGTCGTTACAGAAATAATATTGAATTGAAGTAAGTATGAATTTTGAATTATGAAATATTATAAAACCATATGGCATAAATCTAGAATGAGATAAAATTTAAGTGAAAATCTGGAATTGTTAATAAATAAATTGGGATAGCTTATAAAAATTGAAATTAATTGAATAAAAATATACTTTGGCTATAAATAAATGTATAATCTCGAGTTAAAAATAAAAAGTGAATATATTCGAGTATAGAGTTGTTGGAAATGTGAAAAATAAGTTGTGTGACTTATAAAATTGAAAAGTAAAATTGAAAACCCAAAATAAAAATTGTTTGATATTTTGGTAAGGGAAATAAATCCAACTTGAATTATAAAAATGAGTTTGAGCTCAAGGAAAATTAAATGAAGTGATTTTTGAAATAAAAACCAGATATTGAATTATGAATAGGAAGTGAACTAATTGGATAATTAATTAGTTAATTGAATATAGAGTGGATATTAACTTGGTTAAATAAATTGGATTATGAATTAAAAGTTGGATATTGTAATTGGAACTGGAACTTGAGTAATAAATAATAAAATTCGACTTAAATGTAAGCGAATGAAATAAAATTGGAACAAGTCAAATAAAATAGATATGGATTGAAATAGAAATGACTTGAGTTACAAATAAATTCAATTTGAGGATAAATAATTGAATATGGCCTTGATATCATTTAAATGTGTAACGCCCCACCCCAAGACCCACCTTAGCAAAGAGAATTAACAAGTAATTACGTATACTAAAGTAGAGAATAGGGCTGGTTAAGGGCGACCATCTATAATTTTGTCTTAAACATCTACCGAATACGTCGATAAATGCAATATAAATTTTCTTTTCAACTAAAGTGGATCGACATACCTAGTAAATGCTTAATCCAAAACTATAGGTGGCTAACGGATCTATCAGAACAAAATACAATAACTAAATGTAAAGCACATCAAAGAACAGTAATCAACATCATATATATACATATACACTGATACATGTTTAGTACAATACAATATGAATACAATAATGGTGGTACTCGACCACACCATAAACATCGAATCAAATGTTAATACATCAGAGTATGCAGAAGAAATCAACTACTCAAGCGATAGATAAGCTAATGTCCAACATCAACTTCAAGCTAAGCCCAATAGATGATACCTGATACAACTCGGTCCGACCCGAGTATAAATACACGGGTCAGTCTAGCTACACAAATAAGTCAATATCGATAATATGAAGCAGAGTGGATATAGTGATACTTCTTCTCGAATGAGGAGAAGGATTAGATAACTCATAGCTCAATACTTAAGTAACAAATGCTACCTAAGTGACTAAATACCTCGAAAGAGGTAACTCAAACTCAATACTCAAATAAAACACAAGTGCCTCATATCATCGACGATAACCCATAATGAACTCAAATCAACTTGTATAAAAAATCAAGCAAAACTCAAATGGTTCGATGAACCAATACTCTAAAAAGTGGAAAACTCATCTCAATCACAAATAGAAGTCATGAAAGCAACAGAAGATAACTCCACAAAAATGTGAGATCTCAAACTCATAAGTAAGCCAAGACGGTTAAATCTCACACATACATCTCAATCTTAAAAGCTCATGGAACTCGATACGAATTCAAACTCAATAAAGAATTTGATGCATGTTCAAAATTCAGAAAATCTTAACACTAATGCACCAAAAATGGCGAACTCAAAACTCAGAAAACCCGGATTGGCCAAATCCCTGATTACAATGCCGAAGCAATGCTGCACGTGCTAAACTCTAACAGCCGAAGCCTTAGACAAGGTCGCTAACACCTCCCAAAGAAGTTCGTCCTCATGACAAGGTCGCTGACACCTTTCCAAACCGTTTTGTCAGCCCAAACAAGGTCGCTAACACCTCCCAAAGCCGTTCGTCCTCATGATAAGGTCGCTAACACCTCTCAAAGCAGTTATGCTAGGTAAACATCATGAATGTGTCACAAACTCACGGATAGGAATCCGAAAAGTGTTAACGTGTGTCCCATACCACACGTTCGCACTTAGCGGTTTACTAGCCGCTAGTCGATGCCACACTAAGAACATCGTAAAACTCAGAAAATCATATCTCGCCTCGTCTCATTGGCGAATGATAAAGAGACACCATACTTGTCTCATCTCATCGACAAGTGAAAACATCGTGATGGTTCCTCATAAACCATAAATCTCAACATATGAAATCATATACTCAAGAATTGCATTATATCATTGGCAAGTAAATATAACATTGTTATGGTTCTCATCAACCATACATAGGAGATCTCAAACCATAATACTTGCCAAATATTAGCCATCTTAAATAATTCCAATAAATAGGAATTATAAAACTCAAAATACGCCATAAAATGACAAAATATCTCAGAATTAATAATCTCAAATAGCTTTGATCGTATAAGTCCGGAATTAACCGAAATAGTAAACGCACATGCCCCATACCACGTGTTTTACTAAATCGTTTAATTCTCTTTCTCATACGTTCGAATAGTGTAAAAGTGTATGTTTTATATCTAAAATAGTTTACTAGAGAAAACAATGTAACGACCCGTAAATTTTAGCTGTTTTAATAATGTAATTATTTGAAATTTTGTGAAATTTTAAACGATAAAATTTCGAAATATAAATTTGATATTTGGAATGCGTCTAGTTAAACATAGCAACTGGTAAATTTTCGTCCGAAAATATGAAAGTTATTTCGCGCGTAAATTTACTTCAATTTAATCAGTTAAAAAGCGATGAAAATAAAATGTTTTCGAAACCTGAATATTTTTACATAGAAAAATTCTAAACCATCATCTGAGCAAGACGTCATTTTTCGTTTTTCCAAATTCGGACTTCTTTAGCTCCATCGATCTTATTTTTCTGCGATTTTGCTGTATTTTCCGCTAGTAGAAAATTCGAATTTTTATAATTCAATCATACCACTGATATCTGTATACCGTTTTGATTGTCTCGTCGTGCTGATCTCTATGGTATATTCGATTGTCAATTTTGGAGTCCAGTGTACGGTGCAATCTGTGAAACGCCTAGCGTATCGGTATCCGTTTTAACTTTTGATTTCAGGGTCCATTCAAAATTTTTCAACTATGCAAAGCCAACAGCCATCTGTTTCGTATTCCTAGAAATTTATTGCTTATTTATTTTCCCTAGTTCCAATCAATAATCCATTGTGTTAACGTTAAAATATGAACGTTAACACCCGACGTGTGTAATAGAATTGTGAAAGCACCCCCCGTTGGTACGGGAACAGAATATAAGCTGAAAATAGCAGAAAAGCAGTAAATGAACAACAGATTTATAGTGGTTCGACCCGTAATTGAGCCTACGTCCACTTTATAGTCTTTTATTGATGATTCGGTTACAAATCGATACAAATCTCTTCAGGAAACAGTACAATTCGATCACAGGAAACAATCTTGACTACTAGCTCAATCTTCGACGGTGAAACTCGATGAATCCAGGTCGGATGTAAGGAATTTCTCTCGAAGCTTGTTGTAGTGTCGCGAATGCTTGAAGGATCCTTGATTGCTGAATGAATGAAGAGTTCGACGGAGTAACAGCGCTGTAGAAATGATTTGCCAAAAGTCCTTTTCATGTTGGAAGTGGTGGCCTATTTATAGGAGCAGATTTCTGAGCTCTCGGTTTAGCCAAGTCATGAGTCGTGACCGACTCATGGTAAGTCGTAACTCATATTCGACTTAAGATGTCTCGTGGGCGCCATATTTGGTCCATCTTGTGGCTCAGTTGGAAGACAAGTGTTGAGTCGTAGTCGACTCATCAGATCAAAGTAGCACAGGCAAGGGCTTTGGATTCCAGCTTGATAGCCTTTAAGTCGTATGCCTGATGAGTCGCAGATAAGCCTGATGAGTCGTAAGACCTCATGAGTCGCAAGTCCTCATGAGTTGTAAATCTCCATGAGTTGTAAATCTGATGAGTCGTACACCTCTTATCTCGTAAGACCATGAGTCGTAAGAAGCTTGTCTCGTTGAGTCATGAAGCTCTTAAGTTGCATGCCACTTATAGCAAATCATGAGTCGTAGACGACTTATAGCTAAACATGAGTCGTAGACGACTTATAGCAACCATGAGTCGTAGATGACTTAAAGCCTTCCAGATAGTTAGGTCGCTAGGCAAGTTCAGTCGCTGAGTCTCTTAAGTCGTAGAAGAGTTAACTTGATGAGTCGTAGCATGTTAAGTCGAAACCTTCTTAAGTCGTAGAGACTTTAACTCGTTGAGTAGTTAAGTCGGAGAGTCTTCTTAACTCGGAGCATTTCATAGCTCGGTATTGTTAGGTCGGAGCAGAGTTAACTTGCAATCTTAAGTCGACCACTTGTTAGGTCGGTTGGCTTCTAGGTCGGCATACATCTTAAGTAGTTAGGTCGCAAGCTCCTTTAGGTAGTTGGGTCGTAGACTCCCTTAGGTCGTAGCTCCCTAACCTGGTAGGTCGTAAGTCGTTCAAGCCGTAGATTCCTTTTTAGCAACTAAGTTGTGAGTCGTTGAGTACACAGGTTTTAGGCTTTTTAACTCGTAAGTCGTTGCTAAAAGGGAGTTAACATTTTTTGGTGCTTTCACTGAGAAACTCAGGCGATCATCCACCGTTGCTTCGCAAAGGCTCATAAAAAGAACCTCTCTTAAAAACCAGATCCGAAATAATGGCTCCTGGAAGAAGAGGTAGACCTATCAGATCCGGAAATGCTCACGAAGGGACTTCCGCTTCCCCAATAACAGACCAAGCAACTCCAACCGTTGGAGTCACCAGGGCTGAATTGGATGATGCAGTTTCTGGATTATACCAATAAATTGAAGCCCAAAACGCTTTGATGATGGATAGGTTAACTGCTCTGCTCGGGGCAAATCGTCAACCAGAGAACCGTCAAACTACTCTTCCTGAAATGCCACCTTTCCAGGCTGATGGTTCTATGCCGCAACCAACTTGTCATGAACATATGCCCGGGCAAACTTCCGAGGGAAGAACTGATGCTTGTCCGGAGGTGTCTTTGAACAATAAAGAATACCTGTCTGAAATGGTTAACCGCATCATGAAAGAGAGCATGCAAAGGGAAGAGGATGGGAACGACTGGGGATTTGCACCAAGCAGAACTCCGTTTACTGAAAGGATCCTGAAAGCGGAGTTTCCAAGGAAATTTGCACCTCCTACTATCCAAGCCTATAGGGGAACCGGTGACCCTAATCATTTCCTATACAAATACGATTGGCATATGACCGGTGCAAGAGCATCAGACGAGATCAAGTGTCGATACTTTCCAGTATATCTGGAAGGTGTGGCTTTACTTTGGTTCACAAAGCTTCCAGTTCGGTCTGTAGATAAGTTCTCCGGCTTGACACAAAAGTTTAAAGAACAGTTCAGATTGTATGCTTCAAAAGCTAAGGATATAATGTCACTGTCTAACCTTGAGCAGGCGCCCGGAGAATCAATCAAATCTTTCTTGAGCCGTTTCAATATAGCTTTAGCCGAGGTAGAAAATGCGGAACCACGCATGATCCTAACTTATTTGATGCGAGCCATTGATAAATCGAGTAAATTTGGAATATGGCTAAAGATGAAGGAACCGAACTCACTTGATAAATTTTATAAAAAGGCCGACGAGTTCATTCGCCTTGAAAGCCTTTCTACGACGTCGAAGGTGGTTGCTGCCCAAACTAATAATAACAGTGTCCCATCTAAGAAAAGAGAATCTGAAAGTCAGAAAAGGGAGAATGAAGGAGGAAAGAGCCAGGGAAATGAAAAGAAACCTCGCTGCTTTAATTCTTCGGATTATACTCCTTTAACTGATACACCAAGAAATATCTTTTTTGCAACAAAAGACGTTGTCCGGTATCCTAAGCCACCTGAGATGACGAAAGGTGCAAAGAGTAATGGAAAATTCTGCCAATTTCACAATCAAACTGGCCATGACACTGACCAATGTCGCCAGTTAAAGAAAGTGATTGAAGAATTGCTGGAACAAGGTAAACTCCAACAATACGTTAAGAGAAGCGGAGTCGATCCAACCTCATCCACTCGGGATCAACAACACCCTACCCATCAATCCGATTCTCACAACAACACTGCAGTGCAAGATTCAGAAAAGCTTGTCATTAATGCTATCACAGGGGGACCATACCCAGCAAGCAGAAGTTGGGATGACTACTAATTACCCACAAAACTGCGGCTGGGGCATCTCTCACTTTCTCTGGCGTAAAAATCCAAAAGCTATGAATCAAGCACAAATGGAAATCCAGCTTGGAGATTCTGAAACAACAATAACTAGCATTCATTTTTACTTAACAGCATTGCTTGAATTTGTAAAGATAATGATGGATGTGTAACTTCTGCATTGTAAACCGCTGAGAAAACAGCGTGACACAATAATGAAAAACTATGCATTCTGTGTTTTCTATTATAAAATGCCTGTTATATTTCGATGTGTAAATACTCTAAATGTATTGCTAAAATGTCGATCTAATACTGGAGGTCATTAAAGCAAAGCTCACCCATCGCAAAGCTAAGCGAGCCTTACAAATCATTTATTAAAGCAAATTTCAAGCAACAAAAATTCCAAATCCCATACAAGAGGAACTTCACATAAAAAGTTGACGGCTCCACTGTGTCAAGCCCTCGTTAACTGGTTGCGATCGTTGATATAAAAAGGCATCCAACCAAATAACTTGCGGTTACTTTGTGGAGTCATTCAACAGTGAAGTCTACTTCTTCGGATAAAAGCAATTTACTTGCAAAAGAAAGGAAGACGCGCTTGGAAACGATGATAAAGGATCGCAGATTGGCGGATGATGATACAACATGAGCGGGCAAACATGGAAGCAGCCAAAGGGAGGTATGCCTCTCAACAGGAAAGCAGGTAGATCCACTAAAGGGATACCTTCCCAAGCAGAAGGAATAAGATCCTCGCTAACTGATTGTGATGCATCCGATCAGGCAGCTTGTGTCCATCCCATGGATCTACTTGCCCCTAAGACGCAACCTTCCTGGCACACCAACCAAAGCCCTCTAACGAGGCATGCCAATAAATGGGAGTGCTTTCCTCAATCAAAAAGATTGGTAGGACCACCGAAGGGGCACCTTGTTAATTGATTGCGATCGTTTGTACAAACAAACATCCAACCAAGCAACTTGCGCCTGTCTCGTGGACTCCTCCGACCATGAGAAAGTAACTTCCAGGCAATCACAAGCCCTCTTCGGAGGCACAAGCCCTCTTCGGAGGCACAAGCCCTCTTCGGAGGCACAAGCTCTTCGGAGGCACAAGCCCTCTTCGGAGGCACAAGCCCTCTTCGGAGGCACAAGCCATCTTCGGAGGCAAAAGCCCTTTTCGGAGGCACATTTCACCCGTGTAGAAGTGCAAAACTGCTTCTCTTCGGAGACCAAAATTGCTTCTCTTCGGAGACCAAAATTGCTTCTCTTCAGAGACCAAAAGACCTCTTCAGAGGCGTACTTCACCTTGCTTGAAGTACCAAAAATAAACCCTTTACTGGGGCATAAAATCAAAACCTTCTTCAGAAGCTCATTTCATTGTACAGGAAAATTCACTTTCAAACAAATAAAAGTGATCATTCCCAGAAGTCGAAATGTTCTTCAGGAAGAAAAAGAAAATAAAATTTTCTCCAAAGACAAGATATACTCTATTAAAAAGCAGAATAATTCTTCCCTGAAAAAGTGGAAAGTTATTCTCTAAAATAAGAGTATCGGTCTTGTGAAAGCAAGAAATATTACAATATACTTGTGGTATGGGGGCAGCATTATACAATTCAGTTACAGTAATAAAAGTAATATACAAGCGACATACCACAAGTTCATTGCAATATCACATAATAAAGATGTGGAGTAAATGCGTTCTTGAAACACAGACAAAAAGTTTGTACAAATAGAAAGAATCGTTTACTCTACACTTCAAATGAAAAACAGATGTATTCCTACATACACAAGGATTTGTACAAGAAAAATATCTATTTATTTCAACACTATGAGAATTTTTTTTACATTGTACAGGTTACAAAAAGAAGCGGAGACCGGTATCCGCACAATCCCGGTCAATACAAAAAGCAGAAAAGACAAAATCAAACTCATTTCCCCTTCTTCCCACCCTTGGAGCTTTTACCCGGCCTGGTAATTAGCTTCGTAGGCCGTATCGGAGAAGAAGGAGAAAGAGACTCAGCCGGATCAATCTCTGCTTCATCCCCAACAGCAGAAGAACTCTTCTTTCCTTTCTTCAAAACCGCACGCTTTCCCTTCTTCTTGGAAGAAGACTCGCTCCCCGGAGCAAGAAATGTAGAAAGCTTTGTGTCATAATCAAAAGACCGCTCCGGGGTCTTCTCGCTATCTTCCAGATCTTCTGCTTTCTGTTCCTCGGAAGCAGATGGTTCGTCCAAACCTTGAAGGGCTGCTATCGGTTCTTCCTGTGAACCTGGTTGAGGAGCTGGAAGAGGAGTAACTTGAGAAGAAGGAACGGCAGCTGAAGAAGGAAGAATTGGTGCAGTTTCCGGCACGACTGCTGCATAATAAAAGAAATCAAAATCAGTATTCTCCGAGAAAAAAGAAGACCGTGAATCGTCAAAGTTACCTGGAGAAGCCGGTTTGGCGAGATCAATCTCAAATTCCCGAGCCTGAAAGTCCTTCATTGCCTCCTCTTCTGTAGGAGTGGTCACAACTGGATGTGAAGGATGAGAGCTGGAATCCATAATGTTTCCATCAGCCGAAGTGGAAGTATGAACAGGGGCAGTTAAAAGAGCTTCCTCTTTTGATAGCTCTTCTCCCAGTGATTCAGCCCGTGCTCTAGCAAGCTGCTCCTTCCCTCTAACCAGAGCGGCGCGAGCCTCATCATCAAGATAGCGAGCCTCAAATTTTGCTTCCTCAAATTTTGCTTCATCATAGCCGGCACCTTTAAACATATCAAGTGCGGCCTCCCACACTTCCGCCAGAGTGATTTCATAATCTGGACCCAGAAAAGCAAGGCTCCCACGACCCAGAACGCAGTGTAAATAAAAGTCGAATAAGGTAGAACTGATGTTTGCTTTCGTTGCCTCATGTGACTGTTCAGCCGCTTCTTTTTCGGCAATGGCAGCAACCCTACCAGTAATAGCCTCATCACGAGCTGCCTCAGCTTTAGCGAGTCGAGACTTTAATAACTCAATCTCCACGTTCTGGGAGGTGACTTTTTCCCGCAGTTCGGCGTTTTCTGCGCGATACTTCTCATTAACATGCTGTTCGGCGGCAAGCTTCATTTCTATGTCTCTTTGTGAAGCATGTGCATCCCGCACTTGCTTCTGAAAAACTTCTTCTTTTTGAGTATATGATGCAGAAGAAGAAGCGAGATTTTCCTTAAGCTGCTTAACTTCAGACGCAAGCCTTGCATTGTCGTCTGCAATACTCGTCATCTCCGCGTCATGCTGCTTACGCCATTTGTCCCACTCAGATTTATCATTCTCCATGGTCATCATCGCCTCAAGGTTCATATGGTTGATCCTTTGAAGTTCATCAACCAACTTCTGCCATCCAGACATTCTTTCAATATCAAGCTTGACAGCATCGACATTTCTCAGCATTGCCTGCTTATCAATAGGAACCAAATCTAAGTCGAAACGGACTCCTCTTAGACACCAATTCGGAAATCGGCTCTGAAGTGTTGGAGGGTCGTCTTTAACTTGATATTTTGGCCTGTTAATGATGGTTTGAATATCAGATCCCTTTAGAGGAGGAGAACCGGCCGGATTGTCAGAAGAAATGGGAGCGTTAGTCTTCTCAGAAATAGCAGACGCGTCACTTGGCTTAGATCGTTTGCTCGATTCATCAGTAATTTGAGTCTTCCCTTTGTCATCATAAGACTTTCGCTTATGAGAATCGTGAGTTCTGTAAGAAGAATCATATCGATCAGCATCTCTTCTTCTCTGCCGCTGCTCATAATCCCATTTTTCTTGAGCCTTCCTTTCGGCCCGTTCCTCATCTGTCTCTCTCTGGCCACCAAGATATTTCCCGAAGTCATAGGATCCACATCCTCCATGACGATGAAATGAGTCATAATATGAGCCGGAGCGTCCCATTGTAGAACCTGAAATTGGAAAAGAAAGGCAAGTCTTAGAAATTTTCAAATTAAAGGAGCTAAGTGCATATAAGTGCTAAAATCCTAAGTGTGTGTGGCGTGTGGGCTATGCGCGTCGGACTACAAACCACTTTTTTGTGTGGAAATGGTGACGGCTTGTATAGAAGGCGTTGTGGTTTGTTGCAAGGAAGAAGTTGCTTCGATAACAGGAGGGACCACTTTAGAAACATCATCTTTAAAGAGCTCCTGAGAGGTTATCATAATGTCGCTCAGACTGTCAAAAGTATCATCGCCATGGTGCATGGGAGAATTATCTTTTTCAACTTCCACCTCAGCCGTCTTTTCAAGAGTGTGAAGATTTTCCTCCTCTTCAACAACCGGGTCAAGTGCTAACTTACTGGACGATCCAGCAATGTCGGTAGGAGTAGAACACTTTACCAATGAAGTCTCAGCGGTAAGTTCTTGCGGTAAAAGTTCTTTAGCAGGAACAAGGGCATCTGACTCCTCAGTAGGAGAATCAGGGACTTCATGTGGCTGAGTGGAACGGGAAGGATGTAAGAGTCCAAATTCGTGGAGGAACTCATCTCTCAATAGAAATTGAACACTCCTCTCCTCGACCGGCACGGCCATAAGCCTCTCGAAGGTATTTTTGGGACGAGTTTCCCTAGAGGGGGAGGGAGCGCTGAAACAGTAGAGAAAGAAGTTAACATTTGACAATTTGGACTTCAAAGAATTTTAGAAAACACAGGGAAAAGATAGATAGTCTTACTTCCCACTCTCCAAATGGCGTAAAATCCCGGGGGACAGCGAACAAAGAAAAACTGGCTTAGAAACCCAGGAACGCTTTCAGGAAGACCAATAATCAGTTTACGGCTCCTGGCACTCCTTACAACTGTGATAGAGGGATGGTCTTTGTTCTTTGTAAATGAGCACAAGAAGCAAATTTCTCCAAAACTGGGAAAACGGTCCAGCATTCTCCTAAAAAGCACACACAGTCCCAGTAGGATGGCGTAGCCATTGGGATGTAGTTGAAAAGGGGAGATAGATAATCGAAGGAGAAGTTCTCGAAGACAGTCATTAAACGGGGGAATTGCTCCACTCAAGCACATTTGGCGGTTCACTGCGACAAAGCCGTGGGGCGGCCTATCAGCAGTGTCATTTACTCCAGGGAGCAAAGCGTCAGATTCAGCAATGCCAAACTGGGTGCATAGTTGACGGAAGACTTTATGACTCAGAGTGGTAGGAGTCCTTTCCGAGGGATCATTCAACGGAGTGGCAATTGGAAAAGCTTCTCCACTTGGTTCCAAGTCTTCTTGATGAGATGCCATTCTACACAATCAGCTGAATGTTCAAAAGTGAAGGTGCACGTTTCCTAAAAGTGTGAAGTACTGTGCAAAACTAATAAAAACAAGAAAAAACAAGTATAACTGGAATTAAACTAACTGACAATCAGGCAAATACGAGATTTCAGAACTTGTTAATACTCAAGTGTAGTGTTGATGTAGACAAATCAGTTTTAGTTTACCATTACGATTTTGCTTTAATACTTCACTTGAGTTGGTTATTGTGTAGCATTTCACTCATACAGTTCATTTAATTTAATTTTCTCTTTATCAACTAATCTGTCATTCGATGTGGGCAGTCAGTGGCAGTATATTCGTCCCAGTATTCTGTGAATGTTGTGTTAAGCAGGTTATTAGCATTAAAGTCAAGATGCTCAAGGCATGTTCTCTTAAGTCAGGTCATTCAAGTCCAAGAATTCGAAGTCATAGAGTTCAAGTTATTAAGTCGTTCGGATGGGTTCGCGAGTTACGAGTTAAGGGCTATCTCATCCACGACCTAGTCATTCAGATGTGCTTGCAAGATTAAACCTTAAGTGTTAACTCGTCCACGACCTAAGGGGCAAGCTATGTGTTAAATCAAGTCGTCAGTCCTTAAGTCGCACTGCAAGGAAAAGTTTCAAGTCTGAATGCAAAAATGCAATGTCCTAGGTCGTTACCGACCTACGACCTACTTAAGGTCATCAAAAATTAAGTCGCGATTTCTGTTCAAAGGTGTTAAGATGTTCATTCTCCCCAGTACATCGATTCACCAAACTCCTAACCCGTTAACCCATTAGCCTCTCCTTCAACCAAAACTCTCGTCCCCTCAGCGCATTCAATCATCTCGAAATCACCATACACCTAGTGTAATGATATTCCATCACAAATCACAAATCGATCAAACTGAATCGCTGCAATCCATCGCCTTGTTCACACAAAACTGTCCAAGGCTAAGACAAATCATCTTGAATCCATCAATGATCGATTGAAACAAGGATTGTAGAGAAGTACGGCATGAGAAAAGGGGGTCGATGGCGAAAATGGGATTCATAATTCAGTTA
Organism: Allium fistulosum; assembly: GCA_030737815.1. NCBI lineage: Eukaryota > Viridiplantae > Streptophyta > Magnoliopsida > Asparagales > Amaryllidaceae > Allium > Allium fistulosum. Next base: position 261,479,808 of record CM060904.1, on the reverse strand, counting down.
TAGTCGGGGATTGAATAATCAAGTTCACTTACGCAATATAACGATGGGGATAACTGGCGATCGAGTATTTGAATTCGTCTTAAGAGAGCTCGAATGCTTGCAAATGGCAGAATAAGATGATAAGAACAAGTGAAGGAGGAAAAGGAACGACTGAAGCTATTTATGCCCTGGGACAGTGAAAGATGAATCGACACATCCGACTTACGATTTATACTAAGTCGTTCGCGACCTACGACTCATCTTAAGTCGATCGCGATCTAGCGCACTCATCAAGAAGCAAGCTAAGGAAATCGAAGCACACGACTTACGACTTAAGACGTATACTTCGAGGGGCAAATGTTAACTCCCTTTTAGCAACGACTTACGAGTTAAAAAGCCTAAAACCTGTGTACTCAATGACTCACGACTTAGTTGCTGAAAAGGAATCTACGGCTTGAACGACTTACGACCTACCAGGTTAGGGAGCTACGACCTAAGGGAGTCTACGACCCAACTACCTAAAGGAGCTTGCGACCTAACTACTTAAGATGTATGCCGACCTAGAAGCCAACCGACCTAACAAGTGGTCGACTTAAGATTGCAAGTTAACTCTGCTCCGACCTAACAATACCGAGCTATGAAATGCTCCGAGTTAAGAAGACTCTCCGACTTAACTACTCAACGAGTTAAAGTCTCTACGACTTAAGAAGGTTTCGACTTAACATGCTACGACTCATCAAGTTAACTCTTCTACGACTTAAGAGACTCAGCGACTGAACTTGCCTAGCGACCTAACTATCTGGAAGGCCTTAAGTCGTCTACGACTCATGGTTGCTATAAGTCGTCTACGACTCATGTTTAGCTATAAGTCGTCTGCGACTCATGATTTGCTATAAGTGGCATGCAACTTAAGAGCTTCATGACTCAACGAGACAAGCTTCTTACGACTCATGGTCTTACGAGATAAGAGGTGTACGACTCATCAGATTTACGACTCATGGAGATTTACGACTCATGAGGACTTGCGACTCATGAGGTCTTACGACTCATCAGGCTTATCTGCGACTCATCAGGCATACGACTTAAAGGCTATCAAGCTGGAATCCAAAGCCCTTGCCTGTGCTACTTTGATCTGATGAGTCGACTACGACTCAGCACTTGTCTTCCAACTGAGCCACAAGATGGACCAAATATGGCGCCCACGAGACATCTTAAGTCGAATATGAGTTACGACTTACCATGAGTCGGTCACGACTCATGACTTGGCCAAACCGAGAGCTCAGAAATCTGCTCCTATAAATAGGCCACCACTTCCAACATGAAAAGGACTTTTGGCAAATCATTTCTACAGCGCTGTTACTCCGTCGAACTCTTCATTCATTCAGCAATCAAGGATCCTTCAAGCATTCGCGACACTACAACAAGCTTCGAGAGAAATTCCTTACATCCGACCTGGATTCATCGAGTTTCACCGTCGAAGATTGAGCTAGTAGTCAAGATTGTTTCCTGTGATCGAATTGTACTGTTTCCTGAAGAGATTTGTATCGATTTGTAACCGAATCAGCAATAAAAGACTATAAAGTGGACGTAGGCTCAATTACGGGCCGAACCACTATAAATCTGTTGTTCATTTACTGCTTTTCTGCTATTTTCAGCTTATATTCTGTTCCCGTACCAACGGGTGGTGCTTTCACAATTCTATTACACACGCCGGGTGTTAACGTTCATATTTTAACGTTAACACATTGGTTCTTTCAATACCTTCATACTTTTCGTTCTCTCTGCCTTACGTTGTATGCATTCTTGTGAAAAAAAAGAGTAAGTGACAGCTCATTTTTCCCATACAATAGCTTGAATGTATACGTCGTCCAATTGCCCATCTCTACCTTTCTTCCCAACCTATCTCTAACCTTACTACTACTTTCATTTAAAATTCCACCTTCTTATCAATCATGCTTGCCACTTTTGCTTTTGCCTGTGGCCTCTACTCACGTCACCACCTTATTGCTTCCTCCACACCAAACGCATGACCCGATCCACCATCAACACTTCAACTCGCCACCAATTCGCCTACATCTCCGTCACCCTGCAACCGTACCAAACGCAGCCTACCCAGTCTCCAGCCGAGACCGTGGCCATCTCCAAGCGCCTCCATTCTCCGGCCCCGCCCATCCAAGCTTGCGCCGCCGCATGGCCGGTCACCCTCCACCTGAAATGCCGACGATCACCCCTCCGCGCCTCTCCTTTCTCCGACACCCTGCTTTCCCTCCGCCCTGCAAATCTCCCCTTCCTCACACCGAAGACCATCGGCCTCCTCTACCCGCGTCAGTAGCCTTGCACTAAGCTCCAACCCACATCTTCGGCCTCTCTCTCTTCTCAACGCCTCTGCACCCTTCACCGCCGAACCCATCATCACTTCCTAACCCTGGCCGTGTGCATTCTTTTAAAAGAGGTATTCATAATGTGTTTATAGTATTTTAAATTATGGTTTATAGCATATATATGTTCTGTGTTTATTTATATATATATATTAGCAACTACATACGTGCTGTATTTTAAAGTGGTTATATATTATTTGTTCTTTCTTTATTATGTAAATGTTATATGTTCGAGTATATATGTATATTAAGGTTTTGCTATATACGAAATGTTACAGTGTATCTCCTGTATTTCTTGTCGAAATTCAACGATTTTTTTTTGTTTTGTTTTTGTTTGGAAGTTGAGATTCTCTACTATACATCTGCAAAATTTCATTTCATTCGGATGTAATTTGTTACACCGTTTTGTGTCCGTAAGTTGGACTGTTGAATGTTTTCAGCTGTACTTAGAATTATTCGCACTGTTACAAACACGACCAGTGTCCATGTTTGACGCAGCGTATCTCTTTCATTTCCTATCGAAATTCAACGATTCTTTTTTTTTGATTGAAAGATGAGATTCTCTAGTTTATGCATGTAAAATTTCAGTCCAATTCAAGGCCGTTTGGTCCTCTGTTTTATACCTGAAAGTTGCAACCAAACTGATTTTGCACTCGTTTGCATGTTTATTTTTCTTTTTTGAACAGCAGTTAGACTACATGTTCACGATATCATACCTCACTCATGTTTTATCGGAATGGGTTGATTCTATTTTTACAAAAGAGTCGAAGTTACCTAGTTTATGCATGTCAAATTTCAGCAAAATCCGACATCGTTTGATTAGTGGTCGAGGATCTGGAAGTTAGACCCAGGCAGCTGTTCTTTTGTACTTGAAATTATTTTACACTGCTGCAAACTCGGCCTGAGTTCATGTTTGACGCATCGTATCTCTTCTGTCTTACGTCGGAAAACAGTGATTCCCTTTTTGTTTAAAAGATAAAGTTTTCTACTTTCTGTATATAAAATTTTAGCTTCATACGAGGTGGTTCATTCCTCTGTTTCTTACCTGAAAGTAAGGCCCAGAAGGGTTTTCAGACCTGAACATTGGACAGTCGCAACATGGCTTGAGTCTATGTTCGTGACATCGAAACTTTTCTCGTCTCTTGTCCAAATCAAGTGATTCTTTTGCAGTTTGAAATACAAGTTAAACTTTGACGCATGACATGTTTTGTAATTGTTGCTATGTTGAATGTTTTGATTTGATTTCGGCAATTCCTATTTAACAGCTTTGCTCGTCGATTCGTGCCAATCTAGTTTATTTCAGAAGTCGTGCTTGCAATTCGTAATTCAACTTCGTTGTCGGTTCTCGCTCCCTAGCCTCAAAAGGTGAGCAATCACTCACGATTAATATATTTTTTTATTTATTAAATTTGATTTCAATTGAAACGACAATTGAAATATGCTGCTGTTAGCTAACTACACTGTTATATATGCTATTACCTGTATCAGTTTACTTGTGACATCCGACACCATTATTTGTTATATATACAATGATAATCCAGTTTGGTTGTTAAATGATTGATTGTTTGATGTTGACATTGGACGTTAAATTGTTAATGTTGTAAGTGATAAATAATTTGAAATTGAAATTGATGTAGGATAGTTAGATTTGGTATATGTTAAATTCGATTCGAAGACTTTTGCATAATATGTACACCTTGAACCATTGAATGTATGTTGTAAAATTGATGTAGTATGAAATTGGATAATTAATATCAATTGAAGAACTGTATAAATATTAGTGTAATAATATTTAATCTACATGAAATGACAGTGTAGATTCTAGAAATAATTATATTAATTTGCACAAACAACAATGTGAATTAAGACGATTATTTCGGGATTATTTGAATTGATTATTGGATTGATATTGGTTGTTGTTATTGCTTGTTTATTTACTTTGACACCATCCCAGTTATCACACTGCAAGTTCCCTTTGTTATGCTTTGATTTTGAATTGAATTGGAATCGGGTTGAAATGATAAATACCCAAATTAAACTTTGACCTAGGATAGAAAATTAAATAAAAACCGATTGGTCAAATAATTTGATTTAAAATAAAATAAAGATTTTATTCGAATAAACAATAAGGTTTTGAAATGAAGTTGGAATTTGAATTTTTATGAAAGGAAAAGGTTAATATTTAATAATATGAAACAAAATATTAACAATGTAATTGATGAAAGAACGTTGTTCAAATTGAGAAACGATTGAATTAAGTTTTGAAATTTTATTAATAATTAAGTTTGAAATTATTTAATAATTAAGTTTGAAATTATTTAATAATTAGATAAAATTGAATTATTTAATAGTTAAATAAAATTGAACCACTTGAATTAGTGAAATTTAGTTCTTTATTAATTGGGCTTTGAAATTGTAACTAAGTAAATAAATAAGTGAAATTGAATTTCTTTAACAAGAAATAAAATGTGATTTATTGAAATTAATGTAAGACTTGTAATTGAAAGAATTGATTTGACGAATTTAATTTAATTCAAATTTGTAAGTTTTGATATAATGGAGTTGAACTTAAGTAACTGATTAAATGAATTGGAAATCTAATAGAAATCGTTTTGAATAATAATTTAACTTAACGAATATTGAATGAAATCGATAAATGAATTTGAAATTTATTTGAATGTTAAATTAAATTAATTTAAGTAATTGCGGAATGAAATTTATATATGAAATTGAATCAATATTTGAATTGTTTAAATAAAGGTTGAAATCAAATTATAATATTTTTAAATGGTAATTTGGAAGTTTTGAAACGTAAATTTTGGAAATTGATTTAGAAAGACAAATGAAATGTTGGTTTACGAATTGAAATTGAAATTGAATTTGATTTGGTTTGATATATTAAATGACCAATCGGTGTAATAATCACGAAAGTTATTAAAGAGACTGGAATCGGTTAGGGACATACTCACTGTCTAAACCGAAAACCACTTTAATAACTATACACGGAGTGTGATCCAGAATGAAGTGGTTGGAATGATGTACGTGATGACTGAAGAAAGAGAACGATAATGGATAGCCTTGACACTTGTGTCAAATTGGAAATGACTAAAACAGGAGCCATGCCGGGCCAAATGGGGGTTAGCTACCTCGAGCGAACACACTTCTTCGAAAACTACTCATTACTTGTTGTCGATTGGTGCACCCTTGATTTGGGAGTGTTTTTTCGCGGTGTTGCGATCGCTGCGGCGATGCGTTCTCACCAGTCCAGATCAGGCAAACGGTAGTTTCACTACTTTGGGTATTGCCTCATGTGCCTTGTCATCCTTGTATCCCTTTATACGTGACCACTATGATTTGTTTTGCGTTATACCTATGGAGTACTCCCTAATATCCCACTAGTTTACGGTGGAGTTTACAGTGCTGTATAGACTATAACGTTTATATAAATGTGTTAAGGGGGATAATGGTAACGCCTTAACACTATTTTGATATTTTATATCACTGATAGGCATTATCTACTTATCGTACACTACTACATAGTAGATAGTTTAACGGATCCTTAAAGGATGTTTATTCCAAACATCCTTTGAGTTACTTGTATTTCAATTGCTATTTCACTTGAGTTGGATTTATTGATATAAGAATATTAATCCTGAGTCGAGTGTTTTGTGTTTTGCTTTACGCTCGGGTCAGACTGAGTGTACCAGTATTCGAGACTCACCTTTGGAGTTGGAGCTTCACTTGGAGATCCAGCTATCTATCCAGCTTTCAGATATCCAGTTGATTCTAGTGATGTATTCTGATATTGTATTTGATTATTGTATTCGAGACATCTGTTGTACCTTATTTAACTCTGATATGTATATAGTAGCTTCATGAACTACTATCTTTTGTTTCCACTGCATTTATTACTCTGTGTCTGTGATCTGTGTTCTATTTATTTACTGTATATGCTCAGTTTTGCCAAATTTAAATTAAGAATTCGGTATTTTGAATCATTCAAGTTCGACATGTGCGGATGCGAATGGTACAAAATAGTGGGTCGTTACAGTTGGTATCAGAGCTTTGGTAGCTCTAGGCAAAACTCAGCATATAGGGTAAATGTATTTACAGAATCACTTCATTCGAGTTTGAATCTCTTCCTTTTGACTCGATTCCTTTGAATTTTGGAACGTTCCCTGCGGTTCCAAAAATTCATTCGTGTCCCTCACTATTTGTCTTCTTTCAATTCTGGAGCATCACATAACTCCACTTCGAATGACCCTTATAATGAATCGGCGGTCTTGCCAAACTTCGAATGATTTGTAAAGGGGTGAAACTCCTTTACAATAGGCATTGATTTACCGGAGATTTCTGTATCCTCGGTTTACGATGCTATCTATCTCCTGCTATACCTGAATTTTATTTCTTGAGATCGAATGTCGATATACCTCGGAATTCTACACCAATCTTATTCTTGAAGTTTCGGTTGACCCGGTTAAGGTTGCCCGCGATTTATATAAACTTATCTATCTTCCTATTTTGTTATTTAATCATCTTATCTTTGTTTCGAACCTATTTTCGAATCAAAATTCTCTTTGATTGGGTCCATCAAATCTGAATCTCTATCCTTGCTTTGAAATCCATTATTGTATCGTCGAGCGAGGAAGTGTATTTGTAAAATTTATGTTAAAAATGTTTTATATATTGTGTTGTTTGAGTTGTTGATGTGATTTGGGTTTTCGATCGATTCGTCTGAACAACGCTATCGATAGGATTTCCAAAACACTTGAACAGACAAATTGACACAATATTATTTTCCAAATTTGGTAAATGAAGTAAAATGGTATGATTATACCATAAATATATAAATAAAATTTTCTGGAATTTAATAAGTTAATTAAATTGGTTGTTTGAAATGATAATATTTGATTATCAGTTATTGTTCTAAATGAATTTATAAATATGGTTTATAAATTGATTTGGAATTTGAAATGAATTTAATTCAGAAATTTGAGAATTTAGTTTCTGGTGATTTCGAACTTTGGTTTTAAAATTTTAAAGTATATATGATTGAAAGTATTTTCGAATAGAAATTGTTTTCAAAGAATTTTAAAATGTTGAAATCAGTGCTCTTCTCTTTGTCGTTGGAAAATAATTTCGGTGATGGCGGCCGCATCATCGACATTCATTTTCGAGTTTTGAAGTGAAGATACTATTCTGTAGCTTTGCTATGGATTTGTTTTGAAAAATATTTTGATTTGAATTTCTTCAGTATATTTTGATTTACATATATATAGGTATCTTATTTTAAAATTTAATTTGATTTGATATAAATATATTATATATATCTCTAAATTGTTTAAAGTTAATCGGAAATCTAATTCTTAAATTTTGTTAAAGGATGATTTTAATTATAAATAAAACCAAAATTTGGAATAAATTTTTTAAACTTGAATAATTGAATTGGGAAATTTTTATTTGTATATTGTTCAACTACATTCTAATACAACTTACCTAAATCATTCAGAAGTTGAATATGTAATTGGATAATATATAATATAAATTGAATTTATAAATAAAATTTGAGTGGTCATAATAAATGTTATACACTTAAATTTTAATTATAAAAGGTTAATTGAAATAAGTAGAATAATAAGTTATTTGAATAATAGATGAGGCAAATAAATTTGTTTTGAAGGAATTAATAAATTGAAATTAGATCAATTTATGTAAATACCTTAAATTTAAACCAATTATTAAATCTAAATTAATTTAAATTGAAATTTATATGGTTTAAATTAATTTATATGGTTTAAATATATGCAATAAGATATATTAAGTGGAATAAACTAAATAATAATTTGGAATAAAAGAATTAAATTTGTTGAATAAAATATGATTACAATAAATGATTATACAAATTGATGATCTAGAAATTGTTAATTGAGGATGACTAGATAATAAGATAATGAATTTAGAAATAGATAGATTGATTTAAATTAAGTGAACTCAAAGGGGATTTAACCAAATTGTTAAATATTAATTAATTTAAATTGAAATTTATATGGTTTAAATTAATTGTTTTACTTGTATTCCGATATATTTTCTTTCTGGTTGTTTTTATTCTCCTACCTCCTCCCTTTCGGGGACGAAAAGTTTTGAGTGGGGGAGAGTGTAACGACCCGTAAATTTTAGCTGTTTTAATAACGTAATTAGTTGAAATTTTGTGAAATTTTAAACGATAAAATTTCGAAATATAAATTTGATATTTGGAATGCATCTAGTTAAACATAGCAACTGGTAAATTTTCGTCCGAAAATATGAAAGTTATTTCATGCGTAAATGTAACGACCCGTATTTTTACGGATCGAAACATCGTAAAACTATTGTCATTAGGTCGTAATGTTGTTAAGTCGTCTAGGGTTTAAGTCGTTCGAAGCTTAAGTCGAGTAGAAATTAGATCGTGAGCGACTTAAGAGAGTTGACTGACTTAAGAAGGATAGGCGACCTAAGGAAGTTGAGGTTGGCGACCTAAGGATTAAGATAGGTCTTATGCTAGATAAGTCGTATGATGAGGCTTAGGTCGTAGACGACTTAAGGAAATAAGCGACTCATAGAAACTAGCGACCTAAGGAGTTTGGGGTAGGTCGTATAGAAGATAGGTCGAGTGCTGGCTTAGGTCGTGAGGTAGGTTAGGTCGGTTGGAACGACCTATAGGAGTTAGCGACCTAAGGGTTAGTATCCTACAGTAGTTAGCGACCTAGTGGTTAGCGTAGTTGGGTCGTAGACGACCTAAGAGTTAGGTCGTGAGTTCTGTGTTGAGTTAGGTCGTAGGCGACCTAAGATAGTTAGGTCGCGTGTGTGTTAGGTCGCAAAGAAGCGCATGTGCGCTAGGTCGTAGGTCGTGACTCTATTGATTTGTTAGGTCACGAGGTAGTGTGTCTGTGTTAAGTCGCGCAGGTGTTAAGTCATGAGTCGTAAGACGTTAAGTCACAACCCTGTTAAGTCACGTGGGTTTTAGGTCGGCTACCCTGTTAGGTCGGAGACCCTGTTAGGTCGCGCATATAAGTTAAGTCGTGGGTTGCGCGTGTGTTAGGTCGGGGATAGTTAGGTCGGCAACGACTTAAGGGGGCGGACGGGTTAAGGTGAAATCAGCCTATAAATAGGAGGGTTTTTCTCACTTTTTGGGATCCGGATTTTGAAGCGACGAAGTGCTGCCATTTTGAGAGCTCGACTTCTACACTTCTTCACTTCTTTTCTCCACTCTAATCTAGTGATTCCATCCATCCAAGTTGAAGATCAAATTGAAGATTCAAGAGCTTAGATTGAAGATCTACATCCATTGAAGTGAGATTTCATCGTTTGAAGCGGATTGGTGATAGATCAAGCTAGATCCTTCGCTGTCCAGATCTGAAGTGGGTTTCTTTTGAGGTGTTTAGGTGATTTGGTGAGTGGTGATTATCTCTCATACGGATCCAAAGGAGTATATCGGATCGTTGGCTTGATTTTGTGTTAAAGTAGTGATTTTCATGCATCTTTGTAAACTTAAGCATAGATCCATATAGATCCATTGTTTATGATGATTTGACAACCATTTTACTAAGTGTTAACCTTTGCAAGTTCATTCTTCAAGATTATAGAGATATTGTTCATGTTTCATGCTTGTTAGACTTTTGACTCTTTAATTACGAAATTGCCATTATTGTTATAATGGCCTATTTAGACCATATTTGAATGCTTGATTACTTGGATTAATGTTTGACTTGATTGATTGCTATGAATTAGATGATTGGTGATTTGATTTAGACCGAAGATGATTCAAAGCTAAGGGAAAGGCTCTTTAATTGGAGAAGCTGCTCGTGCCATATGTAGCGGATGATGAAGCTCATATGGATAGATTTGATGATGATGTTGAGATGGAGCTTTGCTATGATAATGATGAGACGAAGCATGATATGAGATAGCCTTGGTCTAATCCAGACGGGATCATTCCAAGCATGTTGATAACTCGGTGAAATGTTCGAGTTTGAGGAAATGGTTTGCTCGAGAGGCGCTTGAGCTAGTATGGAAATAGTCGTCGAGGAGGATGACTAGAAGGCTGAGATCTCATCGTTGTTGAAGGTTCTAGCATGCTCAAAGCAAGAGTACGTTGGGCAGATTCGATAGTCCCTGAAGGCTAATGATTGATAGTCAAGTACTCTGGGCAGATTCGATAGTCCTAGGCACGGGTGACGATGACGTGCAGAGTTATGTCTAGAACCGGGGTTTCCATTAGCCCTTGACGGACGGCTGAAAGAATGTGCCGGTCATTCAATTAACGATGATATCAAGGCAATGATAACAGTGATAGCCAGAGTCATGGATGTTTGGTTGTATCGTCATTCGGTCTCAAGAGCGGTATTTTCTGGGTGCTTATCTGATCTTGGTTTAGGCCTTGGGGGTTTGTACTTGGAAAACATCGCCCTTGACTCGAGTGATAATTGCTTTAATTTAAATTATATGCTTTGCTATGTTTGCTTCTACTTAGTGTGTGTCTGGGGGCTATCAATGTAGAAAGAGGTGGAGTGGGAGGGTTGTATTCCTATTCCTTTTCCTTTATGCTCTTTTGGTATGTTGTTAGTTAATTTACTGCTCACTAAAACTATTGTCTGACTCAAGGCTTTATGTTTTTAACTCTTATTGTCTTGGGATGTTCGTCCATTTTGGGACGGCCAAACTAGGTAGCAGGTGACAGGTGCTGTTCTTGCTTTCCACGATGCTGATGTCGAAGACGAGCTGGAGTATTGCATATTACTTCTTACTATATGTACTGGATGTTCCGCTGCTTTGTATTCTCTGAGTGATATGTAGTGAGGCTTGTTGTATTGACTATTCAGATGTTTGTATTCAACTATTATGAATTTTTATTGATGAGATTCTATTCTATGAAGCTTCACTATATATTTGTTCTATTGTATTTTGTCCATGCGCTGTGAGTAATGCGATAGATTCTGCTGTTTTTAATCTACCCTGACAATCGTCCATGGTCGCCTGGCACACTTTACAAAGCATTTTTTCTCTAGGTTCAGTGCAGGGGTCATGGGCGTTCGTCACATTTGGTATCAAAGCTTTGGTTAATCGATTTTACCCAACGCTCGCTGACGTAACTACGTATGAGAGACGTAATTGTATTTTGATGGATGATTACTATATATAATATAGTAGCTTAGTAGAGTTTGAGTCCTTTATGCAGTTGTTTCTCTAGGTGTGCTAATCATTCCTTTTTATAGATATTGAGAATGAGTCGAAGAGGGAGACCAGCTGCTAGGGAAGGCCGTGCTACTGAAGGGGCTGCTGATTATGCTGCTATGTTCGAAGCTATGATGACTTTGATCATGAGAAGGATGCCAACTCCGGGGCCATCGGTGGATGTTGGAGTTCAAGTTCAAACTCCAAAACCGGAGGATTTTGCTAAGCTGTGTAAGGACTACACTGCTCTTGGAGGAAAGGTTTTCTTAGGAACAGAATCAACCATTGAAGTTCAGAGGTGGATAGATGCTTGTAGAAGGATTTTTGGTGACTTGGGAATTGAGGATGCAACTAAGAGGAAGTTAGCATCAAGACAGCTTCAAGGGAGAGCTTCTGATTGGTGGATCTCTATCACTATTGATACTCCGGAGGAAGAGATCACTTGGTTGCAATTCCAAGCCAGATTTGAAGCTAAGTTCATTTCTACAGCTCAGAAGTCTATTCTGTTCAAGAAGTTTGTGGAGCTCAAGCAAGGAGGAAGACCAGTTCTTGAGTATGTTTCTGAGTTTGAAGCTTTGTCCAAGTATGCCCGGTCGTATATTGAATCTTCGTATCAGAAGAACGAGAAGTTTGTGACAGGCTTGGACAGTTATCTTGGCAGGCAGTTGGTGGATCATTTGGACAACCCATTTGCGAAGCTTGTAGAGAAGGCTCTCAGGCATGAGAATCTGTTTCCTAAAGAGGGATCTGTTGTTGCTGTGACCAAGGAGGAGTCTAGACCACAGCAGGGTGGAAACAAGAAGAGGAAGCAGCAGCAACAAAAGGGTAAGGATGGCCAGAAGAAGCTGAAGGGCGAAGTGACCTACTACAATTGTCAGCAGAAGGGCCATTTCTCTAGGGATTGTAAGAATCCGAAGGTACCGATGAAGTGTCACAACTGTGACAAGCCGGGGCATATCAGGAAGAATTGTCCGGAACCGAGGAAGGACAAGCAGATTGTGCAAGCTTATGCTTTGGGGGCTGTTCCATCATCTTCAAAAGCTCCTACCATTGAAGAGAAAGGAAAGGGTGTGGTGGTTCAAGGTACTCTTTCCATATATGGTGTTCCAGTTAGAGTGTTATTTGATACTGGGGCATCGCATTCGTTTGTTTGTAACAAACTTGTAGGCCGGTTGGGTTTGGAACCGGATATTGTTGATAGGCCATTGGTTGTGACTAATCCAGTTGGGGGTTCGTCTTGTTTGTGTATGCTATGCCGTGGTCTGATTGTGTCGAGTCATGGTTGCTCTTTTGTTTGTGATTGTTTTGTTCTGAACTTTGCGGGGTTCGGAATTATTTTGGGTATGGACTAGCTTAGGAAGTTTGCGGCAAAGGTTGATTGTGAAAGGTTGGAGGTGACAGTCGAAAATGTGGAGGGGCGAAAGATTGTGATACGATGTAAGCATGAAGAAGGCGTCTTTATGAGCTTCATGTATTCGCTGGTTGTTCCACGGGATGGACTGTCATCTGTGCCAATCGCTAATGGATTTGAGGATGTCTTTGACGAGGTCAAAAGGTTACCTCCACATAGAGAGATCGAGTTTCGTATAGATCTAGTTGAAGGAGCCAGACCTGTTGTGATGCCTCTTAGGCGGATGGCGCGTAGGGAACAGCAGGAGTTGAGGGTGCAGGTTGATGATCTTTTGCAGAAAGGATTCATTTGGCGTAGTGTGTCCGAATGGGGTGCACCGGTTGTGTTCGCAACCAAAGTGGATGGATCATTGAGGTTGTGTGTGGATTATCGTGAGCTGAATAAGGTAACTAAAAAGAACAGGTATCCATTGCCGAGAATAGATGACTTGTTTGATCAGCTTCACGAAGCTAAGGTGTTTTCTAAGATGGATTTGGCAACGGGATTTCACTAGTTGAGAGTGGCTAAGGATAGTGTGCCGAAGACTGCTTTTAGGACACCATCCGGTTTCTTTGAGTGGCTGGTAATGCCGTTTGGATTGACTAACGCGCCAGCATATTTTGTGGATCTTATGAATAGAGTGTTCAGAGATCAGTTGAACAAGTTCGTGCTTGTGTTCGTGGATGATATTCTGATTTATTCCAGAACTGAAGAAGAGCACAAGACGCACTTGCGTATTGTTTTGGAAATCTTACGGAAACATCAGCTGAGGGCTAAGTTTTCAAAGTGTCACTTCTGGAAGAGTGAAGTGAGGTTCTTAGGCCATGTTATCTCTGGAAATGGAATAGTGGTTGATCCCGCTAAAGTGGCAGCAATCCAGGATTGGGGTAGACCTAAGAATGCATCTGATGTGAGAAGTTTTCTTGGATTAGCAGGATATTATCGACGGTTTATCAAAGACTTCTCCAAGGTAGCTGCACCATTAACAGGTTTGACGAAGAAGAACCAAGTGTTCAGATGGGAAGATAAGTGTGAGCAAGCTTTCAGAATCCTGAAAGAGCGATTGACAAGTGCTCGTGTTTTGACTATTCCAAGTGGGAATGAAGAGATGGTGGTTTACACCGACGCATGTGGTACTGGACTTGGAGCAGTGCTGATGCAGAGGGATAAGGTTGTTGCGTATGCAAGTCGACAACTGAAGCCGCATGAAAGGAATTATCTGACTCATGATTTGGAGTTAGCGGCGATTGTTTTTGCTCTGAAGATGTGGAGACATTATCTATTGGGAGTTCGATTCGAGTTGTTTACAGATCATAAATCGTTGAAGTATCTTTTCTCCCAAAAGGATTTGAATCTTCGGTAGCAACGTTGGCTAGAGTTTTGGCATCATATGATTTTGGTATAGCTTATACTCCGGGAAAAGGTAACGCAGTGGCAGATGCGTTAAGTCGAAGACATGCAGGATTGGGAGCCATGTTTTCAGAATGGAAGAATCTCGAGTATTTAGCTGGGTTTGACTTCAGGCCTAGATGTGAATTGGAACCTGAGATGTTGGCAAACTTATCGATAAGACCGACTCTTGTGGAAAGAATTGGCGGGAGTCAAAAGCGAGATGATAAGCTTGTCAAGATTTTCCATGATTTGGAATCTGGATTGGAACCAGAAAAGGATAAAGGATTCGAGGTCGATCGAGAAGGTTGGCTTCGGAAGCAAGGACGACTAGTTGTTCCCGATATAGATGGTTTGAGATGAAGTTCTGAAGGAAAGTCATCACTCGAAGTTGACAATTCATCCAGGTGGAAATAAGATGTATCGTGATATGAAGAGAACCTACTACTGGGAAGGTATGAAGAAGGATGTTGGGAATTTTATTTCCAAATGCATGAACTGCCAGTTGGTAAAAGCCGAAGTGGATTGCTTCAACCATTGGAAGTTCCTACATGGAAGTGGGAACAAATATCGATGGATTTTATTGATGGACTACCTAGAACAAGAACGGGAAATGAAGGGATTTTGGTCATCATAGATCGTCTGACTAAGAGTGCAAGATTCATTCCTATTCGATCGACTAGGACTGCATCAAAGTTGGCTGAGTTGTATGTTAAGTGGATTGTTCGATTCCATGGTATTCCGAAGAGTATAGTGAGTGATCGAGATCCATTGTTCACTAGTGGATTTTGGAAGAGCTTCCAGGAAGTTTTGGGAACCGAGTTGTGTTTGAGTATAGCTTATCACCCCCAAACAGATGGTCAGACCGAGAGAGTCAACCGAGTTTTAGAAGATCTCCTCAGAGCTTGTGTTTTGGATTTCGGAGGATCATGGGAAGATCACCTTCATTTGGTGGAATTTGCATACAACAACAGTTACCAGTCAAGCATTGGTATGGCACCGTATGAGGCATTGTATGGAAGACCGTGTAACTCTTCGACATGTTGGTTAGAGACCGGAGAAAAGCTGATGCTTGGGCTAGAGATGATTCGACAGACTTCAGATTGTATAGAGATCATTCAGCGACGAATGAAGGCAGCCCAAGACCGTCAGAAAAGTTATGCCGATAAGCGTCGTAAGGATTTGGAATTCGACGTTGGTGATATGGTTTTTGTGAAGATTTCTCCACTGAAGAATGTTATTCGATTCGGGAAGAAAGGGAAATTGACTCCGAGATTTGTTGGACCATTCCCGATCATCGAGCGAATTGGAAAGCTCGCCTACAGATTGGAGTTACCAGAGAAGATGTCGGGTGTGCACAATGTTTTTCATATATCGTATCTACGGAAGTATGTGCACGACTCGAATACAGTAGTTTCTACTGATAGCTGTGAAGGTTTCGAGATTGATCCAGGCGATAAGAGACCTCGTAAGCCGCTTCGTGTTGTGGAAACCGACACGAAACAGCTTAGGAGGAAGGTAGTTAAGTTGCTCAAGGTACAATGGAGTGATGATGATAACGACTGTACGTGGGACGTAGAAGAGAGGATGAAAGCAGCTCATCCTGAACTCTTCAAGGTATGGCCCTAAGGTGTCGTGTCATCTCACGATATTGTAACTTGTTCTAGTTTTAGAATTCTGCATGCTAAGCTAGAATTGGATGCATGGTTTGTTGATTGCTATGGATGGTAGGCGTGCAGAATAGTCTTTGATTGCTCTTGGTTGTTTGGAATTTCGGGGACGAAATTCCTAAGGGGGAGAGAATGTAACGACCCGTATTTTTACGGATCGAAACATCATAAAACTATTGTCATTAGGTCGTAATGTTGTTAAGTCGTCTAGGGTTTAAGTCGTTCGAAGCTTAAGTCGAGTAGAAATTAGATCGTGAGCGACTTAAGAGAGTTGACCGACTTAAGAAGGATAGGCGACCTAAGGAAGTTGAGGTTGGCAACCTAAGGATTAAGATAGGTCTTATGCTAGATAAGTCGTATGATGAGGCTTAGGTCGTAGACGACTTAAGGAAATAGGCGACTCATAGAAACTGGCGACCTAAGGAGTTTGGGGTAGGTCGTATAGAAGATAGGTCGAGTGCTGGCTTAGGTCGTGAGGTAGGTTAGGTCGGTTGGAACAACCTATAGGAGTTAGAGACCTAAGGGTTAGTATCCTACAGTAGTTAGCGACCTAGTGGTTAGCGTAGTTGGGTCGTAGATGACCTAAGAGTTAGGTCGTGAGTTCTGTGTTGAGTTAGGTCGTAGGCGACCTAAGATAGTTAGGTCGCGTGTGTGTTAGGTCGCAAAGAAGCGCATGTGCGCTAGGTCGTAGGTCGTGACTCTGTTGATTTGTTAGGTCGCGAGGTAGTGTGTCTGCATTATGTCGCGCAGGTGTTAAGTCGTGAGTCGTAAGACGTTAAGTCGCAACCCTGTTAAGTCGCGTGGGTTTTAGGTCGGCTACCCTGTTAGGTCGGAGACCCTGTTAGGTCGCGCATATAAGTTAAGTCGTGGGTTGCGCGTGTGTTAGGTCGGGGATAGTTAGGTCGGCAACGACTTAAGGGGGCGGACGGGTTAAGGTGAAATCAGCCTATAAATAGGAGGGTTTTTCTCACTTTTTGGGATTTGGATTTTGAAGCGACGAAGTGCTGCCATTTTGAGAGCTCGACTTCTACACTTCTTCACTTATTTTCTCCACTCTAATCTAGTGATTCCATCCATCCAAGTTGAAGATCAAATTGAAGATTCAAGAGCTTAGATTGAAGATCTACATCCATTGAAGTGAGATTTCATCGTTTGAAGCAGATTGGTGATAGATCAAGCTAGATCCTTCGTTGTCCAGATCTGAAGTGGGTTTCTTTTGAGGTGTTTAGGTGATTTGGTGAGTGGTGATTATCTCTCACACGGATCCAAAGGAGTATATCGGAACGTTAGCTTGATTTTGTGTTAAAGTAGTGATTTTCATGCATCTTTGTAAACTTAAGTATAGATCCATATAGATCCATTGTTTATGATGATTTGACAACCATTTTACTAAGTGTTAACCTATGAAAGTTCATTCTTCAAGATTATAGAGATATTGTTCATGTTTCATGCTTGTTAGACTTTTGACTCTTTAATTACAAAATTGCCATTATTGTTATAATGGTCTATTTAGACCATATTTGAATGCTTGATTACTTGGATTAATGTTTGACTTGATTGATTGCTATGAATTAGATGATTGATGATTTGATTTAGACCGAAGATGATTCAAAGCTAAGGGAAAGGCACTTGAATTGGAGAAGCTGCTCGTGGCATATGTAGCGGATGATGAAGCTCATATGGATAGATTTGATGATGATGTTGAGATGGAGCTTTGCTATGATAATGATGAGGAGAAGCATGATATGAGATAGCCTTGGTCTAATCCAGACGGGATCATTCCAAGCATGTTAATAACTCGGTGAAATGTTCGAGTTTGAGGATAATGGTTTGCTCTAGAGGCGATTGAGCTAGTATGGAAATAGTCGTCGAGGAGGATGACTAGAAGGCTGAGATCTCATCGTTGTTGAAGGTTCTAGCATGCTCAAAGCAAGAGTACGTTGGGCAGATTCGATAGTCCCTAAAGGCTAATGATTGATAGTCAAGTACTCTGGGCAGATTCGATAGTCCTAGGCACGGGTCACGATGACGTGCAGAGTTATGTCTAGAACCGGGGTTCCCATTAGCCCTTGACGGACGGCTGAAAGAATGTGCCGGTCATTCAATTAACGATAATATCAAGGCAATGATAACAGTGATAGCCAGAGTCATGGATGTTTGGTTGTATCGTCATTCGGTCTCAAGAGCGGTATTTTCTGGGTGCTTATCTGATCTTGGTTTAGGCCTTGGGGGTTTGTACTTGGAAAACATCGCCCTTGACTCGAGTGATAATTGCTTTACTTTAAATTGTATGCTTTGCTATGTTTGCTTCTACTTAGCGTGTGTCTGGAGGCTATCACTGTAGAAAGAGGTGGAGTGGGAGGGTTGTATTCCTTTTCCTTTTCCTTTATGCACTTTTGGTATGTTGTTAGTTAATTTACTGCTCACTAAGACTGTTGTCTGACTCAAGGCTTTATGTTTTTAACTCTTATTGCCTTGGGCTGTTCGTCCATTTTGGGACGGGCAGACTAGGTAGCAGGTGACAGGTGCTGTTCTTGCTTTCCACGATGCTGATGTTGAAGACGAGCTGGAGTATTGCATATTACTTCTTACTATATGTACTGGATGTTCCGCTGCTTTGTATTCTCTGAGTGATATGTAGTGAGGCTTGATGTATTGACTATTCAGATGTTTGTATTCAACTATTATGAAGTTTTATTGATGAGATTCTATTATGTGAAGCTTCACTATATATTTGTTCTATTGTATTTTGTCCATGCACTGTGAGTAATACGATAGATTCTGCTATTTTTAATCTACCCTGACAATCGTCCATGGTCGCCTGGCACACTTTACAGCGCATTTTTTTCTCTAGGTTCAGTGCAGGGGTCATGGGCGGTCGTCACAGTAAATTTACTTCAATTTAATCAGTTAAAAAGCGATAAAAATAAAATGTTTTCGAAACCTGAATATTTTTACATAGAAAAATTCTAAATCATCTTCTGAGCAAGACGTCATTTTTCGTTTTTCCAAATTCAGACTTCTTTAGCTCCGTCGATCTTATTTTTCTGCGTTTTTGCTGCATTTTCCGCTAGTAGAAAATTCGAATTTTTATAATTCAATCATACCACTGATATTTGTATCCCGTTTTGATTGTCTCGTCGTGCTGATCTCTACGGTATATTCGATTGTCAATTTCGGAGTCCAGTGTACGGTGCAATCTGTGAAACGCCTAGCGTATCGGTATCCGTTTTAACTTTTGATTTTGGGTCCATTCAAAATTTTTCAACTGTGCAAAGCCAACGGTCATCTGTTTCGTATTCCTAAAAATTTATTGCTAATTTATTTTCCCTAGTTCCAATCAATAATCCATTGGTTCTTTCAATACCGTCATACTTTTCGTTCTCTCTGCCTTACGTTGTATGCATTCTTGTGGAAAGAAAAAAAGTAAGTGACAGCTCATTTTTCCCATACAATAGCTTGAATGTATACGTCGTCCAATTGCCCATCTCTACCTTTCTTCCCAACCTATCTCTAACCTTACTGCTACTTTCATTTAAAATTCCACCTTCTTATCAATCATGCTTGCTACTTTTGCTTTTGCCTGTGGCCTCTAGTCACGTCACCACCTTATTGCTTCCTCCACACCAAACGCATGACCCGATCCACCATCAACACTTCAACCCACCACCCCTTCGCCTACATCTCCGGCACCCTGCAACCGAACCAAACGCACCCTACCCAGTCTCCAGCCGAGACCGTGGCCATCTCCAAGCGCCTCCATTCTCCGGCCCCGCCCATCCAAGCTTGCGCCACCGCATGGCCTGTCACCCTCCACCTGAAACGCCGACGATCACCCCTCCGCGCCTCTCTCTTCTCCGACGCCCTGCAAATCTCCCCTTCCTCACACCGAAGACCATCGGCCTCCTCTACCCGCGTCAGTAGCCTTGCACTCAGCTCCAACCCACATCTCCGGCCTCTCTCTCTTCTCAACGCCTCTGCACCCTTCACCGCCGAACCCATCATCACTTCCTAACCCTGGCCGTGTGCATTCTTTTAAAAGAGGTATTCATAATGTGTTTATAGTATTTTAAATTATGGTTTATAGCATATATATGTTCTGTGTTTATATATATATATATATATATATATATATATATATTAGCAACTACATACGTGTTGTATTTTAAAGTGGTTATATATTATTTGTTCTTTCTTTATTATGTAAATGTTATATGTTCGAGTATATATGTATATTAATATTTTGCTATATACGAAATGTTACAGTGTATCTCCTGTATTTCTTATCGAAATTCAACGAATTTTTTTTGTTTGGAAGTTGAGATTCTCTAGTATACGTCTGCAAAATTTTATTTCATTCAGATGTAATTTGTTACACCATTTTGTGTCCATAAGTTGAACTGTTGAATGTTTTCAACTGTACTTAGAATTATTCACGCTGTAACAAACACGACCAGTGTCCATGTTTGATGCAGCGTATCTCTTTCATTTCCTATCGAAATTCAACGATTCTTTTTTTTTGATTGAAAGATGAGATTCTCTAGTTTGTGCATGTAAAATTTCAGTCCAATTCAAGGCCGTTTGGTCCTCTGTTTTATACTTGAAAGTTGCAAACAAACTGATTTTGCACTTGTTTGCATGTTTATTTATATTTTTTTTCTTTTGAACAGCAGTTAGACTTCATGTTCACGATATCATATCTCACTCATGTTTTATCGGAATGGGTTAATTCTATTTTTACAAAAGAGTCGAAGTTACCTAGTTTATACATATCAAATTTAAGCAAAATCCGACATCGTTTGATTAGTGGTCGAGGATCTGGAAGTTAGACCCAGGCAGCTATTCTTTTGTACTTGAAATTATTTTACACTTCTGCAAACTCGGCCTGAGTTCATGTTTGACGCATCGTATCTCTTCTGTCTTACGTCGGAATACAGTGATTCCCTTTTTTTTTAAAAGATAAAGTTTTCTACTTTTTGTATATAAAATTTTCGCTTCATACGAGGTGGTTCAGTCCTCTGTTTCTTACTTGAAAGTCAGACCCAGAAGGGTTTTCAGACCTGAACATTGGACAGTCGCAACATGGCCTGAGTCTATGTTCGTGAAATCATAACTTTTCTCGTCTCTTGTCCAAATCAAGTGATTCTTTTGCAGTTTCAGATACAAGTTTTGATCTTTATTCATACCAAATTTCAGACCATTTCGATCTCGGTAGCACATAGAATTATATTGTTAAACTTTGACGCATGACATCTTTTGTAATTGTTGCTATGTTGAATGTTTTGATTTGATTTCGGCAATTCCTATTTAACAGCTTTGCTCGTCGATTCGTGCCAATCTAGTTTATTTCGGAAGTCGTGCTTGCAATTCGTAACTCAACTTCGTTGTCTGTTCTCGCTACCTAGCCTCAAAAGGTGAGCAATCACTCACGATTAATGTTTTTATTATTTATTAAATTTGATTTCAATTGAAACGACAATTGAAATATGCTGCTGTTAGCTAACTACACTGTTATATATGCTATTACCTGTATCAGTTCATCTGTGACATCTGACACCATTATCTGTTATATATACAATGATAATCTAGTTTGGTTGTTAAATGATTGATTGTTTGATGTTGACATTGGACGTTAAATTGTTAATGTTGTAAGTGATAAATAATTTGAAATTGAAATTGACGTAGGATAGTTAGATTTGGTATATGTTAAATTTGATTCGAAGACTTTTGCATAATATGACCTCATTTAAATGTTAGATTAATTGACACGTAGAAATTTGATTATGTACACCTTGAATGATTGAATGTATGTTGTAAAATTGATGTAGTATGAAATTGGATAACTGATATCAATTGAAGAACCGTATAAATATTAGTGTTATAATCTTTAATCTACATGAAATGACAGTGTAGATTCTAGAAATAATTATATTAATTTGCACAAACAACAATGTGAATTAAGACGATTATTTCGGATTATTTGAATTGATTATTGGATTGATATTGGTTGTTGTTATTGCTTGTTTATTTACTTTGACACCATCCCAGTTATCACACTACAAGTTCCCTTTGCTATGCTTTGATTTTGAATTGAATTGGAATCGAGTTGAAATGATAAATACCCAAATTAAACTTTGACCTAGGATAGAAAATTAAATAAAAACCGATTGGTCAAATAATTTGATTTAAAATAAAATAAAGATTTTATTCAAATAAACAATAAGGTTTTTAAATGAAGTTGGAATTTGAATTTTTATGAATGGAAAAGGTTAATATTTAATAATATGAAACAAAATATTAACAACGTAATTGATGAAAGAACGTTGTTTAAATTGAGAAACGATTGAATTAAGTTTTGAAATTTTATTAATAATTAAGTTTGAAATTATTTAATAATTAAGTTTGAAATTATTTAATAATTAAATAAAATTGAATTATTTAATAGTTAAATAAAATTGAACCTCTTGAATTAGTGAAATTTAGTTCTTTATTAATGGAGCTTTGAAATTGTAACTAAGTAAATAAATAAGTGAAATTGAATTTCTTTAACAAGAAATAAAATGTGATTTATTGAAATTAATGTAAGACTTGTAATTGAAAGAATTGATTTGACAAATTTAATTTAATTCAAATTTGTAAGTTTTGATATAATGGAGTTGAACTTAAGTAACTGATTAAATGAATTGGAAATCTAATAGAAATCGTTTTGAATAATAATTTAACTTAACGAATATTGAATGAAATCGATAAATGAATTTGAAATTTATTTGAATGTTAAATTAAATTAATTTAAATAATTGCGGAATGAAATTTATATATGAAATTGAATCAATATTTGAATTGTTTAAATAAAGGTTGAAATCGAATTATAAGATTTTTAAATGGTAATTTGGAAGTTTTGAAACGTAAATTTTGGAAATTGATTTAGAAAGACAAATGAAATGTTGGTTTACGAATTGTAATTGAAATTGAATTTGATTTGGTTTGATATAATAAACGACCAATCGGTGTAATAATCATGAAAGTTATTAAAGTGACCGGAATCGGTTAGGGACATACTCACTGTCTAAACCGAAAACCACTTTAATAACTATACGCGGAGTGTGATCCAGAATGATGTGGTTGGAATGATGTACGTGATGACTGAAGAAAGAGAACGATAATGGATAGCCTTGACACTTGTGTCAAATTGGAAATGACTAAAACAGGAGCCGTGCCGGGCCAAATGGGGGTTAGCTACCTCGAGCGAACACACTTCTTCGAAAACTACTCATTACTTGTTGTCGATTGGTGCACCCTTGATTTTGGAGTGTTGTTTTGCGGTGTTGCGATCGCTGCGGAGATGCGTTCTCACCAGTCCGGATCAGGCAAATGGTAGTTTCACTACCTTGGGTATTGCCTCATGTGCCTTGTCGTACTTGTATCCCTTTATACGCAACCACTACGATTTGTTTTGCGTTATACCTATGGAGTACTCCCTGATATCCCACTAGTTTACGGTGGAGTTTACAGTGCTGTATAGACTATAACGTTTATATAAATGTGTTAAGGGGGATAATGGTAACGCCTTAACACTATTTTGATATTTTATATTACTGATAGGCATTATCTACTTATCGTACACTACTACATAGTAGATAGTTTAACGGATCCTTAAAGGATGGTTATTTCAAACATCCTTTGAGTTACTTGTATTTCAATTGCTATTTCACTTGAGTTGGATTTATTGATATAAGAATATTAATCCTGACTCGAGTGTTTTGTGTGTTGCTTTACGCTCGGGTCAGACTGAGTGTACCAGTATTCGAGACTCACCTTTGGAGTTGGTGCTTCGCTTGGAGATCCAGCTATCTATCCAGCTTTCAGATATCCAGTTGATTCTAGTGATGTATTCTGATATTGTATTTGATTATTGTATTCGAGACATCTGTTGTACCTTATTTAACTCTGATATGTATATAGTAGCTTCATGAATTACTATCTTTTGTTTCCGCTGCATTTATTACTCTATGTCTGTGATCTGTGTTCTATTTATTTACTGTATATGCTCAGTTTTGTCAAATTTAAATTAACAATTCGGTATTTTGAATTATTCAATTTCGACATGTGCGGATGCGAATGGTACATAATAGCGGGTCGTTACAAACAAGCTTCTAAAACTTTTTCCCGAAGAAACGAGAATTCATTCAACTCTAGCGTAATGGCGTCCTCCCCTTCGTTCTCACCTTCTCTTTCGTTCGCTGGAATCTCATTCGTCCCTTCCAAGTACTTGCTTGATCTCCCCCATCCTCCACCCGTGCCATCTTCAGGCTTCAAAGCTCAATCTCTTGCATGTCCTCTCCACCACTCCCTTGAATCCGAAACTGCTCCTCCTATCCCTACTATAAAACCCACCCCGCCTGTCAACTTCCCTAATGGGAGATCTTACGCTCAAGTAGCTGTAACTCCTCGCTCCACTCCACCATCAAATCAACAGCCACTTCTCCCGACCCCCACCCCCCAAATTCAACCGACGACGCCTGATCATGTTATTCGAAACATACCGCCAAATCTTCGAATTTTTGAAATCGAAAAAAAGATGTTTCAAATGCGCAGGATTGGGCCACGTGGCGTCCATCTGTAGGGCATTAGGATCTGCTACCACTGCGGTTATTATGGCCATTATTATGCTCGTTGTCCCTCAAAACCTTCTGCATTGGGACCCTTAAAAAACTCTTCGGTTTCTCTTAGTAATCATCTCCCTGCTCACAATTCACGAATTCCAAAACACGCTTCAGGCGATTCCACTACTAAGAATACACGTGTGCTGCAATCAAATCAACCCACAGCTGGACCCATACCCAACCCCACTATCTCCAATCCATCCAATCACTTCAATTCCCTCTCTCTTCTCCAAACCAAATCACTTTCTTCTATTCACCATCCTTCCCTTCCTTCATTCAATTTTCCCATGGCGTATCTCTCGCTTTACATCACCGCAACCATCATTGACGGCATTTGGAGCGTGTAGAGCCTTAATACCGTCCTTTCCTCCACCTTCAACCACAGTGAATGGGTGATTTGGTTTCTTGACAATAACCGATTTTTGGTCTGCTGCCCCTCTTATCATATGAAAACCACTGTGCTCAACTCCAAGATCCTTACCAAAGCTGGTGGCTCGATTTATCTCGAGGCATGGCCAGACTATGACCGCCGCCATCCATTGAGCTAGAGCCGCCCAGTTGGGCAACCATCAAGGGCTTTCCGGAATTCCTTCGAAACAACACGGATGCTGTCCAGACCGCCTTAAATCTAGTAGGGCAATTCACTGAATTTGACAGATGCGAATGGTCATAGTTTGATCACCGTCTGATCTATGTTAAAATGCAGTTCCTGGTGGGAATAACCGCTTCCTCCTCGTACATGGTCCGCCTCAACAACGCTGATTACCTCATCTCGGTTTCATAATGGGACCATTCACACCCTCGTTTCAGACTAGAGATCTACCCCCTTGGTATTGACATTGAAAAGGAACTCAAATGCTTTGATGACCCGCTTGACATTCCTTCCGACGACCTGGACTCCGAAGAATGCTTCGATGCTATGATCCACGAGTCAGCCTCGTCTTCCCCTGCTCCGAATTTTAACGATGACGTTAACCTTATGATGGTCCATAGTGCGGAGCCAGCTCCACCGTGGTGGGACCCCCTCCTCCACTATGACTTCTCTGTGCCCTATCTCCTTCAAGTCCCGCTTCCTGATCCAACTCCGGCACCTGATTATTTTCCAGCCTCCCCCCTCCTCCGGCTCCAATTCACCCTATCTTGCAAGGCCTTTCTCCAATGGTAGTCAGACGAAGCTCGAGGACCACCCGAGCCTCTTCCTTGCCTGGAGCTACAGGTAGCTTCTACAAACCTGTAGTTTTTTCTTCTGCTAATTCTAAATTAAATAAGAAATTAGCACGTTGCATGGGTGTTTCTCTACTTGATGAACATTATTCTGCCATGCAAACCCTAGAACAAGAGCGTCTTTCCCTTTCCCAATGAAATTTGTCTCCTGGAATATTCGTGGGCTAGGGGACCCCTCAAAAAGGCATTCAGTTTACTTATCCTTGTCTCCCCTACACATAGATATCCTCCTGCTCCAAGAATCTAAACTTTATGATCCATCTCCCACCCATATTCGTCAAATTGGTGGTCCACAGCTCTCTGGGTGGGCACACGCAAACACTATTGGCTCCAGGGGTTTAATAACCATGTGGGATGAATCTGTATGGTCTCTTGGTCAAATCATTCATCAGCCATATGTCCTTCATGTAGCTCTTAGACACCTGCAGTCCAACACCATCTTCTTCTTTTCAAACATTTATGGTCCTCAAACTACTCAAGAACAGGCAGATCTTTGGAGGAACTGCATGGATTTTGCAACACACATATACGGCCCATGGGTGCTTGGCGGTGACTTCAATACAGCCAGATATTCGGACGAAAGAAACTCAGGGAATTTCTCGCCTGACTCAGATGCTTTTAATGCTTTCATCAGATCCTGCTCATTGATTGAACACCCTATCAACAACCGCCTTTTTACCTGGTCTAATAGGCGTCAGGCCCCCGCCTTGTCTAAACTTGATCGCTTTCTCTTCAACTCTGCATGGGACAATATCCACCCTCTATCTACCTGTCAAGGTCTCGCAACTGTCCTCTCTGACCATTGTCCTCTCGTACTCGATTCGGGCTCTCTTTCCAATCACAATCGACCATTTAGGTTTGAAAGACTCTGGCTACTTGAACCATCCTTCAAAGAATTTATTAAAATTGCATGGGCCCAGCCCATCAGTTCCAATTCTGCTTTAGCCTGGGTAGTAGACAAACTTAGATCGCTGAGAAGACTTCTTAAACCTTAGGCCAAATCCATTTGGGGCTCACTCAGAAACCGTATCTCCTCCACCCAAGATGAAATCCTTAAGCTGAATATTCTCGAGGAGTCCCACCCACTTGATGATTCCGAGACACTTAAGCTTAGAAGTCTGGAAGCAGAGCTCGAAAGGCTGATGAAACAGGAGGAGATTGGATGGAAACAACGCTCTAAGGCTAAGTGGTTAGCTAACGGTGATAAAAACATGGCCTACTTCCACAGACTTGCTAACGGCCGCCGCAGATCCCTATTCATCCCCAAATTTATTCACAATGATTCGCCAGTCATTGATCAGACTGAAATTTTACATCTCTTTACCAATTATTACCGCTCCGTCCTTGGCAAACCCTCCCCCTCCCTCCCCCCATTGATTGGAACCTCCTCTACCCTAATCCATCCGCCATCCCAATTGATGCTCCTTTCACCAAAGAAGAAATCCTGGCTGCTCTCAAGAATATAGACGACAACAAATCGCCAGGTCCTGATGGCTTTGGCCCTTTTTTCTTAAACACTTTTGGGAAGTTATCAGGACAGATATCTTAGACTTGTGCTCTGAATTCTATTCCAACCCTATGACCATATCCCAACTCAACTATGCTAATATCGTCCTTCTCTCAAAATCTGAGGGTGCCAATTCCCTTGCAGCCTTTCGCCCCATCAATCTCCTCAACACCACTTTCAAGCTTATCACTAAATTCCTCGCCAATCGTCTTCAACTTCACATGAATCAATTGATCGGCACGGAGCAATATGCCTTCATCCAGGGTCGCAACATCCTAGACTGTGTGGCGGCAACACAGGAAGTTATCTCTTTTTGCCACTCAAACAACCTACCAGGTGTCCTCCTCAAATTAGACTTCTCTAAGGCTTTTGACTCTGTTAATTGGAACTTCATTCTTGAGCTCTTGTCACATAGAGGCTTCCCCGTGAAATGGTGTGAATGGATAAAATGCATTATGATCTCCAGCCTCTCTTCTATTCAGATTAACGGTTCATCGGGGGGTCTTATCAAATCTGCCCATGGCCTCAGGCAGGGAGACCCTCTCTCGCTGCTTTTATTAGTGCTGGTGGCGGACGTCTTTAATCGCATGACTAAGCTGGCAATCTCGAACAACTGTCTTGCCGGTATTGGCCCTCCTAACTCTAACTTGATTGTATCCAACCTCCAATTCGCTGATGATACCATTCTCTTCGTATCTCCCTCGCCAGATCAATCCACTGTCTTATGGTCCTTCTATACGTCTTTGAACTCATTTCGGGTATCTCCATCAATTTTCACAAAAGTTCTATCATTATGCTTGGTAATGCTGATCACCTCGGTCACACCATCTTTTTCATCCTCAACTGCAACATTGCTCACTTCCCAATCTCCTACCTTGGTATCCCCTTGCGTCCCACCAAACTCCAACGTGCCGATTGGGTTCCCCTTGTCTCTAAAATTGAATCCAGACTTTCGGGATGGAAAGCTGATGCACTTTCGACCGCAGGCCGACTGGTTCTAATCAAATCGGTGCTTTCTTCCATTCCCCTATATTGGCTCACGTTCCACAAACTACCTATCTGGGTATCCAAGAGAATTGATTCCATTAGATGAACCTTCCTCTGGAATGGGGGAAAAGCCAAATGCCTTGTCAACTGGAGGATAGCTTGTTTACATCAAGACCATGGTGGCCTTGGTATTGTCAACTTTCGAACCTTCAACCTTGCTCTCTTGGCCAAATGGCTATGGCGTCTTCTTACACATGGACACTTCATCTGGAAAGACTGGATTCTCTCAGTTCACTATCAAGCTAACCCATTTTGTGTCCTTCATCTTGCTCCCCTCAACAAACCCTCCCCCTTTTGGTCTAGCGTCCTAGCTTCCCTCAACCGTATTAAGCCTCTCTTTCAAGTGATCCTAGGTGATGGTTCTAACTATCTTTTCTGGTTTGATTCCTGGTTCTGTCACTCTCCTCTAAATCGCAGATTCCCTACCCTTTTCTCCTCCGAATCCCACCAGTTTCTCACGGTTGTTGATACCGTAACTATCGGCCCCCCTTTGCTTTGTCTTGCTTCCCTTTTTGGTGATAACCTGCTCCAGGAATTCCTTGCCGCCGCTAACCTGCTTCAATCCGTTAACTTGTCTAATTCCTCCCTCGATCATTATTCATGGTCCTTATCCCCCTCAAAAGGCTTCTCTGTGTCCCAATGCTATTCCTTCCTGAACCACCCTGGCAGACTCTTCTCCTTCGCGCGTTTGTGGAAATGCCACCTTCCTCCCCGAATCCTATTTTTTCAATGGTGTCTGATCCATGACCGTATTAACACCAAAGACCGTCTTTCCCGCCTCAATATCTTAACTGATCAGACTTGTGCCCTCTGCAACCTTGAAGCCGAATCCATAAATAACCTTTTCTTCGACTGTGACTTTGCCTATTACGTTTGGGTCTCAACAAGTGCTCATATTCTTGGTTTCATTCTATCAGTATCAAACTTCTTTGAATTTTGGCAGTACAATGCTCCAGATCTTCTACTCGATTCTATTCTAGCCATTTTTTGCTGGGTAATTTGGAAAGAGAGAAACACACGCGTTTTTAACAAACCTGCTAGTTCGAGGGTGTATATCTGCAATAGGATAATTAATATCTTTGCTTTTTGGTCAGGCTCCAGCTTCTCCGCACTATTCAAGCTCCATCTTCCGACACCTAGATCACCTCCAGCTGAGTCGATGGGCAGTGCATCATCTGCCGCGCCGGTTGGTCCTCATACTCATGGTTAATGCTTCTTCTGCTTCTTCTTCTACGTGATGGGTCGGTTGGAAACTGTACGTGACAGTTGCAGGTATCTTTTCATCTATATCTCTATCAGACTTGTATTTATGTACATATTGGGCTAGGGTTGATATTATGACTCTATATCCTTTTAGTTGCTGCTGATGTATGTTATTTCAAATCACTTTTTTTGGCCAACGATTAAGCATGTTGATCGTAATATTATTATATTAATATTTAGCACCAATCGGCTGTGTAGTTCCATGCTACACATCCGTTCTTCTCAAAAAAAAAATTTCTCGAAGAGATTAATAAAACCCATATTTGAAATTCCTTTATTATATGGAATAAATAGTTTTTTTTATATTATAAAAATAATTTTAAAATACTATATAATAATAATTTGAAATGTCCATTTATTTCAAAAATCACTTCAAAAATGGTTTAGTGAAAACCGTACTAGTCTATTGATAGGCATCATGGCTCTCATGGCTCTCAAATATAGCTTAATCTTGAGTTCAATACGAATTCAATTCAAATTTAACCCAAAATCAATTCAAATTCTATTCAAATTTGAATTTTAAATTCTCCAAATATAGCTAGTCTATTGATAGGCATCATGGCTCTCAAAATATCTCAAAAACAATCATTAAAATCAAATAAGAATGAGAGCAAAAATAAGCTAATACACTCCTCAGGTCAATAATTGTTATTACTGTCATTTTGCTCTCGGAACAGCGACAAACAAACACAGTTTTGACTAAGCAAACATCAAAATTTCAAGAAACACAAAACATAAAACTTTTAGTAAAAAGTTTATGCTTTCCGGAAAATCTAAGATTAATTAATTTGGATAAGAAATGAAAAAGTTATGATAAAAATAGTGCAAGGGTCTTAATTGCAATACCTCTGTCATTCTGGTCTTGGGATAACAACAATAAAACACATTTTTAACCAAACTAATTTCAAAATTAAGAAAACTCAAAACATGAAACTTGTAGTACATGATTTTTTCTTTCCGGAACATCCAAAATTATCAAATTCGGATAAGAAACGAAGAAGTTATGGCAAATTTCGTTTCAGTTTCAAACACAGAGCAAACATTGGTTTTGCTCTCGGGATAGCAGTAGAAAATTTCAATTTTGACATAGCTAACCACAAAATTACAGAAAACTCAATGCATGAAAGTTGTAGTACATAAACTGTGCTTTCCGAAACATCTAAAATTATCAAATTCTGATTAAAAACGAGAAAGTTATGGCTAATTTTATTTCAACTTCAAACACAGAGCAAATATAGATTTTGCTCTCGTGTTAGCAGTAGAAAAATTCAATTTTGACATAGCCGACCTCAAAATTACAGAAACCTCAATACAAGAAAGTTGTAGTACAAGATTTTTTCTTTCCGGAACATCCAAAATTATAAAATTCCGATTAATAACGAGAAAGTTATGACTAATTTTATTTCAGCTTCAAACACAGAGCAAATATAGATTTTGCTCTCGGGTTAGCAATAGAAAAACTCAATTTCGACATAACTAACCTCAAAATTACAGAAAACTCAATACATGAAAGTTATAGTACATGATTTGTTCTTTCCGCGACATCAAAAACTATAAAATTCCGATTAAAAACGAGAAAGTTATGGTAATTTTATTTCAGCTTCAAACACATAGCAAATATAGATTTTGCTCTCGGGTTACCAGTAGAAAAATTCAATTTTGACATAGCTAACCTCAAAACTACAGAAAACTCAATACATGAAAGTTGTAGTACATGATTTTTTCTTTCCGCAACATCAAAAATTATAAAATTCCGATTAAAAACGAGAAAGTTATGGTAATTTTATTTCAGCTTCAAACACAGAGCAAATATAGATTTTGCTCTCGGGTTAGCAGTAGAAAAATTCAATTTTGACATAGCTAACCTCAAAATTACAGAAAATTAAATACATGAAAGTTATAGTACATGATTTGTGCTTTCCGAAACATCCAAAATTTTCAAATTCCGGTTAAAAACGAGAAAGTTATGGCTAATTTTATTTTAGCTTCAAAAACAGAGCAAATATAATTCGTACAGGTTTCAAAAATTCACAGATTATAACATTTTGATCATATAGAGAGCTAGAGTTTGTGAGTTATACACTCACCTTGCTGCAACGATCAACCAAACTTTGAATTAGAGCCAAAGATGAGAGCTTTTAGCCAAGAACAGACCCCTAAAACCTGTAGGGAGTTGAGAAACAGTATGCAGGAACCAGAGACAAAATTAACAGATACCACTCCAAAAACTTGATTTTGATGAGGAGAGTGGTTTTAGAATAGGGATTACCTAAGTTTTACTCTTGAATTAACATTTTAAATCATCAAGTCTTCATTTTGTATTGATAAATTTAAGAGTTGGTTTGAGAAGGTAAAGAGGGTTTCAGCCATTATTCTTTTTTTCTTTCTAGAAGCTGTGAGAAGAGGCCGAGATGAATGCGTACAGGTAATACTTCTTCTTTCTCATTTATTTTCTTAATTATAGGTTAATGATAGTAGATATGGGCTTTAGCCCAAGCTAATAAAATAAATTAGCTTTTCTTTATAATTTAGCCACTGATTACATCTACAAAGCATACTTACAACTTCAATCATAAATTTAAACTTCATTCCATACCTAAAAATTACAAAAATTTATATTCATGCTAATAAAATGTTTTACACTCAAAATAAAAGATTATTTATATTATTTAAACATTTTATTAACATATTTCTCTATACTTAAAATAAATAATAATTTTAAATATTTAATTACAAATCTCATTGTAATTAACGTTATAAATTACACAAAAATCACATTTTTGTGTAATAAAATTTTATAACCCATTACAAATATAATTTTTCACTTAAATTATATTTTTAAACTCAATTCCATCATTATTTTAATTATATCTCATCTTAAAATTAATTACTTCTTTTTAAAAAAACATTAAAAGAAGTAAATAGAAATAATTTACAAAATTATTGCATTAACTCCATATAAAACACATTTTCTCATTTTATCATCTCAAACCATCTTAGTAAAGTTTCCAAAACTTTATTTTCCTCATTTTATTCTCAAATATATTGTTTATTCCCAATAAACAATTAAATTCTTCATTTATTATTAATTTCTACTATTAAATTATAACCTCCGTTATAATTTAATATTCTCAGGTAATCACTAAAACCAGGGTTGTTACAAAATGAAATGAATTTGAGTATGGAATTAAATGTGAAGTGGAATCAATGAATGAACTAATTGAATTAATTAGTAAATGGAATGGAATTGATTGAATAAGGATCAATCCAAAATGGAATTTGGATGCAAAAGTAATGAACTTCAGTTATATAGTTGGAATAATTTAAACTAAATGAATTAACTTAAGCAATTATTTTGAATAAAAACTCGGTTTAAATAGATTTATGAAATGGTTCATAAATAGATTAGTATGGAATGATTATGAGTTTAATAAATTGGATTTGAATATAATGAATGTGGATATGAATGAAATGCAAGTGAATTGATTGTGAACAAATCTGAAATAGAATAAAATTAAATATAAATTGATTTGGAATCAATTTAAAATAGCTATAAGCTAAATGATTATTATATTAAATAAATATTGCCAGAATTGCATAGAAAAAAATTAGCCTTAGGCGTAACGGAAGTAAATAAAATTCTATGAATGAATAGAAGTGAATAAAATTGATTTTCAAATCAATTTGGAGTGGATATGGTTTGTTTGGTATAAAAATGAATTGAATGCATGTAAAGTTAGTTGTAAATCATTTAAATAGAATGAAATGGTATATGGATCCATTGAAAGTAATTAAATTAGTATGGGAACCTCATAATTGCTTAAAAATATAAGTTAGCATGCATTGTTTACGAAATCTATGTGTTTTAACCATTTAAATGAATGAAATGTTATTAAATGTTATGTTTTGTTACTTACGGGTTTAAATTTAGTAAGTATAGGTACTTGGAGCTGTTTTGCTTGACTTTGATTGCACGAATTGCAAAATAAATTAAGCCGCTTGCTTAAAATGCTAAAATAAGGTCTGTTTTCGGATTAAATACTACAAAAATATAAAATATTAATATATATTTTGTTTTCTGACCGTGTGGATTGATGTATATATATTTATCTCTCTTGTCATATTGCAAAAGGTCCTCCGTACAAAGGAGACTCTGGCAAAAAATTTCAGAGATTTAGGGTGTTAGAAATTTTTTGAAAACTTTTGGAAATTTTTTGTTAATAACAATTTGATTTCAAATTGTAATTAAAATAAAGGGTTTTGGAATTAGAATTGAAAAATAATTGTTTTGGTTGGAACCAAAAGATTAGAAAAAGTGAATGTTGAGTTTAACTAAGTGAGTTTTGTTAAGTTATGGGTTTGGAGCATTTTTCCTGCCTTAGTAATTTCGGGGATGAAATGGTTTTAAGGGGGGAGTAATGAATCGACCCGGATTTTTCGATGTTAGTTTAGAATATTTAACTAGTTTAAATATTGGATTTGGGATTATAATCGATTTAGGACCCGAAACCTTTTCCATTCCATTCGAAATAGGGGTATAACATTACAAACACCTAGCGGCATGCCTCGATAGGGTATCAGAATTTTAAGTTGCATTAAATAAGATATTTATAATTAAATAATATTTTAACCTGTCAACAATCAGGCTTACCTTCTAAAACACTCCTCAACACGATAAAAATTCACGTCCCCTCCTCCCCTTCAATTTAGAAATCACATACTCCTTATCCCTCTCTTCTTTTCAAATTCAAATCGAACGAAACTTAAAAAAAATATAAACGAAATCAACTTCGTTCGAATATAAAAAAAGGGAAAGGTCTCGCGGTCGAACAAAGCGGCGCGTTGGCAAGCACGCGTGTTGCGTGCGAGACTGGAGGTGACAGAGGCAGTAGCGGCTGCGGTAGACGAGGAGGTGGCGACGTAGTTGAGTGTGGCGGAACGATGGGAGGAGCACGCGCACAATCGCGCGAAGGTAGGGAAGTCAAGAAACTGGGATGCTCGCATATTCGGTCAAGGCATCGGTGCAAAAGAAGGAATCGATGGAGGCGGAGATGGGGTCGGCGGCGACATTCGAGTTGAAGGGGATGGGCACAATTGAGGGGCGAGCTATCTGACGTCTCGAGGGTGGCGCGCCTGTGACAAACGCGATTTGACGAGAGATTGTCTGGGTTGGCGTGCGCGTGAAGGTTGGAGGGATCACGATTTTTGGGTTCGGCTGTTGCAAGCTTGTTTAGGAAGAACGTGATTTAAAAATGTAATAAAGGTTTTAATTACGTAATTAGTTTTAATTTCCTTAATTTAAGATTTAATGGTTGTATATATAAATCGAAAAAACTTATAAATCATGTAATTTTGGAATACGAGGTTGAAATCGCGCGAAACGAGCAGCATCGGAATTGTATCGAAGAATATCACGCAATAAAATTGGTTTGCGGTTGTTTCAGAGTCAGCTGGGATCTTAGAAAATTCAAAATCTGGATGTTCGACAAAATAAAAATCAAGGTGAGAAAAATTCTCACTCATTTGGATTATCAGATTAATTTTAAAAATAGTTAAAATTAATTATTGAATGCCTGGTTGATTTAATAATTATCTGATTATATATATCTTAGTATTTGAAGTGATACTCTCGCACATTATAGCAGATGAGACCCTATGTGCCCCGCAAAATAGTGGATGACCCTATATACCGTGATATCCCCCTCGAAGTGGGATTGGTATTTTTTTGTTGTATTAACATCTGTGGATGCAGGGAAACAGGTTGGAGGGATCCAACTGGATTCCTCAAATATATTGTTTATTTTTCATATATAGTGATATATGATTTGTGTAGAATAATCTTGAACAATTAAATCCAATTTACTAAATATAAGAATGTTAATCGTGAATGATTGCTCACCTTTCGAGGTTAGAGAGATTCAACAATGAAACGAGTTACGAATCCAATCACGAATTCCAAAGCAAAGCAAGATTGGCACGAATTTGACGAACAAAGCTGATAATACGGAATCGATGAACAATTAGAATTAGCTAGATATGAATTGAACTAAATATATGAGTGTGTGTGTGTGTATATATATATTTCTAAAAAAAATCAATTTAAAAACATATATAAAAGTAAAATCTATATATATTTTCAAATCACTATTTAACTTGACGCTTATGAGATAAAATTTCTATATATATATAATTGGAAACCAAACTAATGTATACTCATTTATATAAATTAATATATAAACATATACAACTTATATTATATACTTTAGAATTATACATTATAAAAATATATCAATACCAACATATCACATTACTATAAACATACATATATATATATAAACAAATATACATATACACCATCACATATTATGACACTCTGAATATATTATAAATATACTTCAAAATCTGAAATGTACTGACTCATAGTACCTACTTTTACATAATCTGTCAAACATATAACCTATACAATAGAGTAACTAATATTAAATATATATAATACAATATGAACTCAAACAGACAAGTAAAACTTATACACATTTAAACTGATATATAACTAACATATAATATATTACTAACATATATTACAGTACATGGATCATTTCTTAAAACCATATATTATATTTATACAAATGCAACTTTGCACACATGTACTTTTCAAATAAAAATTCAATAGGAAAATATATATATGCCTTTGAAAAACCAAAACACTATAGACCTATATACATATGCTTATTTAAGATGCACAATACTTTAACAAATAGAAACTGACACCTATTAAAGATTTAAAACAAAACCCATACATAACTACAAATACACACACACACACTCACATATTGGATATAAATATACGTATACTGATGTAAATTATTTATACAACTAACATATTATATAAATATATATTACTAACATATATAAATAAAAAAAGTTAATACTTACATAAAAGAAAGGATGAAGTGTTTGGTCGGCTACAGGTGGAAAGGACTGGCGGCCGACCAAAGGTGATGGGATGGAGGAAGCTTGGTCTCGGCTGGTGGGAAGAGGGGAGGAGTTGCGCACTGTAACATCCCACTATTTTGGACCATTCAAATCGACAATAAATCCACACATGCCGGACTCGAATACTTCAAGACAGTGGATTGTTAAGAAAATTTGGAGCAAATAAAATCAAACACAGAATCATAGACACATAATATTAGAATAACTCGCAATGGAAATAAAATACCGTAGTAGTTCATGAAGCTACTATATAAATAATCTCAAAATAGATACAAAAGATCATAGTCTGAAAAACAAATACAACAGAAGTCTGAATACATAAGTCACTAATACACCAGCAAAGGCTGAATTGGAAATAAACGAAATGGAAATGGATGACAGATAGATAAATAAGCTCCAGCAAATCTCTAGCTCCAGAAGGTGAATTAGAACTGTGATACTCAGGTTGACCCGAGCGTAAAGCAAACAAAA
This sequence comes from Allium fistulosum, assembly GCA_030737815.1. Lineage (NCBI taxonomy): Eukaryota > Viridiplantae > Streptophyta > Magnoliopsida > Asparagales > Amaryllidaceae > Allium > Allium fistulosum. Next base: position 261,442,624 of record CM060904.1, on the reverse strand, counting down.
AACACTCGAGTCAGGACATACATACTTATACAATGTAAACCAACTCAAGTGAACTGTAATAGCAATGCACAGGTAACTTAAAGGATGCTTGGGATCGCCCATCCTTTAAGGATACGTTAAACTATATAATAAGCAGTAATATTCATCATTATAATAATGTCCAAAGTAAAGTAAACTATGCAAATAGTAGTGTTAATGTGATTGGGCTAGCGCAAAGCTGTAGTAATTGCCCACCTCTAGCCACACTTTATAACATCGAACCGTTATTATAACCCGTGGTTATAAATTTCAAAATTGTTTATATTTCAAATCAAAAATATTCATTTAAACCATTTAAACATGAAGTCATTATCCTTTCAAATCAAATATTCAATTCCAGAATTTTAGCATTTCCTAAGTTCATTCAATCAATTATAACCATTTCAAAACATTGTATTTTCAGCATTCGCAACACTTAGAAAATGCTGCTGTAAGTATAGTGGTAAAATTGAAAAAACAACACAATTCAGAAATAGTGGCACTTATAAACTGCTGCTGTAGATACAGTGGTAATTTGAAAACAGTTCATTGTTGGAAACAGCAGCACTTATAAACTGCTGCTGTAGAGACAGTAGTAGATTTGAAAAACAATACTCTGAAACCACAGCATTTCTAGAATGCTACAATTTCTGTTATAAGTTGTACTATGACATTTTAAACAATATATCTTCTACTTTTATCATTTTTAACTTATCAAACTTATTCCTCTTTTCAAAATAATTTATCAGGATATCATTTAACTTATAAATTTAATAAAACAACATTTTATTAATCAATATCCAATTTAATTATAATTAATTATTTTAAGTCAAAAAATCACTATAAGTTGCTTTAACTTTTATTTTAACAAATAACTTGATATTTTCTTTTACTTTAAAAAGGTATCCATTTCATAAATAAATATTTTAATTACTAAGTTAAGCTTAAAACTTCACTTTAACTCAAATTTCAATTATTAAGTTAAATCAAATTCAAATTACAATTTAAACCATTTATCAACTTATAAAATTTTAACTTTTAGAAAATCACTATTTAAATCATTTAAATCCAATTTAAGTCAAAATTTCACATTTTTACATTTAAAAATACTTAATAATTTCTAAAATCCCATTTTTAATCAAATTTAAATTATTAAGTTAAATCATATTTTTGAATTACAATTTAAACCATTTATCAACTGATAATTTTTTAACTTACAACAAATCACTATTTAAATCAATTAAATCCAATTTAAGTTAAAAATCCATATTTTTAAAATTTAAAATACTTAAGAATTTTAGAAAAATCATTTTTAAATTTAACCATGGGTCTGTATAATATTTTCTAACCTAGGTCAAGTGATACAGATAATATATCATTTCAATCCGTAATCAGTTAACATTCCGGGTTTTATTATTTCAAACCCACAATCCCAAGTCAAATAAAAATCGCTTGAGCCTATCATTTCAGCTCGTAATGACTTTTCCCTATTCTAAAGTCCGTTCGGGTATGTATCAGTTCAACCCATAGTGATTCTATACTAACAAGGAACTTGCAGTGTGAGGGACAACAAATAAATAAACAGTAAAACAATTCATATGATGCTAGGTGATGTAACAAGTATATAAACAGGTAATATCATCATATAATGTCAGATAACAGGCGGATGTGATGATATAACATAGCATATCAATTACTACACATTCAAGTGATTTTGTTTCACATTTATATAAGTACGATTTGTCGAGGGTGATAAACTCACCTTCTAGAGCTAGAGATCCAATTCAAAACACAATTCAAAACTCTGCAAAGCATGAAAAGCACGACTAGATTCGAAGAGAAGATGATGAGCCAATATGTGGATCTTGCAACAACAAATAAAACAAAACAATATAAGTATAGCTTCATACACAAAGAATATAAGAAACGAACAATACAAAAGAGAGACCAAAAGTGGAGAACCAAAGACTAGAACAAACAAGTGGCTCGGCCACAAAGGAAAATGGCTAGACTACATCACTATAGACTTGGCCAAGATCTGATCTGAAGCACCCATGTTTGGCCAAGGTCACAAATGCACTGCTATGGGCTAGAATATGAAGGGATGTGAAGGGATTGGCAAGTTAAAAGTCAAGTGAGGCAAAAGGTCAAGGCATGATGGAATTTGGTTCGACCCTATGTCTAAAGTGCTCGGTCTGGTTCAACAAGTGGTCAGGTCAGGCCGGCTAGAGATCATGTCGGTCACGTCATGGCTGGAAGAGGTGGTGGAAATGATGGTGGTGGTGGACGAGGCTATAAGAAGAGAAGGGGTGATAAAATGGAGTGCGGCTAAGGGTTTTTCTTGTGGAGTTTGTGGATCATAGTGGTCACGGCCTGGGGTCTGTGGGGTGGTGAGAGGTTGCTGGCCGATCAGGTGATGGTGGAGGAGGAGGTGATGGTCGGCAAGGGGTTGGTGATGATTGGGTAGAGGCCGAGCCTTGCAAAGCAAGAATAGAATAAGAAAAAGAATAAAAGAGAATAAAACCCATGGGAAAACTTACCGAGTTGTTTCTCAAGTGAATGAATGAGAACATAAAAGGAGGAAGTGATGTTTGTACGTGAAAATGGAAGAGTTTTGAACGGCTAAGAGGTGGAATGAACGGCTAAAGAAAAATGAAGAGGCAACACTTATTATTAAAGGAAGTGAAACTTGTGCCTTTTGAAATTTCCAAGCCCAAAATCAAATAAAAGAAAATAGAAAGTAGAGAACGGAAAATTAATAAAAATAAAATATAGAGAATAGAAATGAAATAGAAAATAAATAATGAGATATTGGAAATAATTGCGTGTAAAACGCTTAATTTTATCAAATTTTAAAGTATAAAACAGAATTTAACAAAACGGAAAGAAGAACAAATATCAGAAACAAATACTGCTACAAAGAAAAAGATTGGAAATTAAAATTCAAATTTAAAATTTTAAACTAAAAGTCAAAGTTTGACCAAAGTTGACCAAAATATAAAATTTCCAGAAAATCATTATTTTAATATATTTGGAAAATAAATTAGAAACAAAATCCAAAAATACATTGGAAAATTTCAAAATTTAAAATTTAAAATGATTAAACTCAAAGTTTCAAATAAAATTTAATTTAAAATATTTATAAAAATTATGGGTTGTTACACTCTCCCCCACTCAAAACTTTCGTCCTCGAAAAGGAAGAAGGTAAGAGAATAGAAACAACTAGAAAGAAAAATAGGTTGAAAGACAAGGATAAACAATTAATTTAAAACTATATAAATTTCAATTTAAATTAATTAATATTTAATAATTTGGTTATACCCATTTGTAAAATTTCTTGCTTCCTTTATAAATACCATTTATATGTTTAAATAACACCTTTATAAATATATGAAAACTTATTTGAATACAATTATTTACATCATTACTTATATTTACAAAGAAGCTAATGAAAACATTAAATCCATAATTCATAAATTTATTAATTTATCTCAAGATACTTTTCAATATTATTAATAAATCAATAATCATTTTCTTTAAATATATTGTATTTGATTAATAACTTCTAAAATATTTACAACACTACAAATTTACTATTAAACCGTGTAGTATATAAATAAATAATATTTTAACATTTTAAATTATTTAGAAAGAGAATTGATCAAAATATCCTTTATATAATACTTTATCAAAATACTTTTATAATAAAAATACTTTTATATCGAAACAAATTTTCCTTTTTGAAATTACTTTTATAACTCGATGTCTCAACAAGTTTATCCTCATTCTTGCAGACTCTGGCCATGCGTTTATCAGGCGCAAAGCTAGAATTCTCCAAGTATTTAGTAGACTTGTTTCAACACCCATTGAAAATACTAGAAAAACCTTCAAAACCGATATGAAAAGTACAATCCAAACAAATCAAACGAATCAAACCGAATCATGGATCGCAGATACACAATGGTTACGCCTGGATCGCCCAGGAAACATCCGTACCCATAGGCCTTCACAGCCCTTGCGAATTACGTTACGATAACAACTATAGACCGCAGATACACAATGGTTACGCCTAGATCCCCCAGGAAACATCCGTACCCATAGGCAGTCACAGCCCCTGCGAATTACGCTATAAAACGACCCATAGAATCGCAGATACACAATGGTTACGTCTGGAGATCCCAGGAAACATCAGTACCTGTGATATCCCGGAAATTTGGCAATATCAATTTAATAATCTTTATTAATAATTAAATTGATTTGTTGATTTATTTTATAAATTGACAAGTTTATTCATTTTAAAAGGTTAATAATATTTTAAATTGGCAAATTTATTTCTTTTGAAAACTAATAACATTTTAATTTGGGAATATCTTTTCTAAAATTTTAATTAGGAAGATTTATCTTACTAAAACTAATATAAGTGTTTATATTTATAATGTATATATATAGGTATATATATTATAAATAGGGAGTCTTTAATTTAATAAAAGGATAAGTTATCAAATTATAATATATATGTATATATATATTGTTATTTGAAGTTATGTATTAAAATTAAATATGATAATTATAAAGCTAATGTTAAAAGTATTTTCCATTTAGAATATATATATTTGTATATATTGGAATGGAAAGAATATTGAATTTGAATTTAATAAGATGTTTTCAAACTTTAATATATATATAATTTGTAAATTGGTTTAATACTTTTGAAAATGATATTTTAAGATTTAAATAACAAGAATAATTTCTTATTTATTATAAACATATATTTTAAGTTTTATTTTGGTTAAGGTTTAAATTAAGAAGTTCAATTGTTTTTTTTAGATTCTTTCCTTCTTAAAATTCAAAATGGTTTGTAAAAATATATATATAGTTAAGCTCAATTTCTCAAGCATATATAAGTATGTTATATTTAATTGATATAAGCATAAGTTATTTTAAATAATTGTTTTTCACATTTGTATATTTATTAAAATCTAAAAGCTTAAATTATAAAAAGAGATAAATACATTATATACTTATAAATATTTCATAAAACATATAAATGTCTTAAATAAATTTATTAAAAACAAGAATAACACTTGTTGGCATATTAGAGTAGTTTAGTGACATTTGTAATTTGCAAACCTATGTGTAAGCTAATTAAAGAGACAAGTGGCTATATTTTAATTTAAGTTTTAAAATAAATAAAATTAGTATGTAAGAAGAAATATCTGTTTTCATTTTTCAGTCTAAGATTATCTTTTCTTCATCTCTCTACTAAATACAATTCGAATCTAAAATCAAAAATAAAAATGAAAACCTGGAAATCAAAATGCAAAGAAGCAAAATAAATCTGGAAATGAAAATCTGGAAATTCAACTGCAAATCAAAAGGAGATCAAAGGCAACATCAGTTTCAAATTTTCTCAAATACAAATCAGTTTCAAAAATCAACAGCAAGTTTAAATTCAACAAGGCAAATAGAAGTTCAAAATCAAACATGCAAGCGTGGAAACAGAAAATGTTCTCTGTTCTCTGATTTCTGGTGAGTAAATTTAATTTTAAAAACAGTTTTAAAACCTGCTACTATGTCTTGATATGCTAATAAATGTTACAGTAACATGACATGAAATGCTTATTTGAAAATGGGATGAGAATAGATGATTATATAAGAGTTATTATGAAACATTTGTATATATTGATGTTCATGCTCCTCTGTTTAGTTTTCCAGTAAGTAAACTTACTTGAATCTACCTATATATTTTGATGTTTGAATTGACACTGGAAATATATTTTGAAAAATGTTTGTTTATTGGTTAAATAGGCCTGCATGCTTGTATACATATGTGAAAATTAGTGTGTGCATGTCTGTATATAATTATTTCCTCTGTTCATTGATAACAGGTTTTAAAACCTGTTAAAAGTTTTCAAATCACTCCACCCAAATGATTTTAGGCTATAATCTATGAGTGGAAAATGTTGGTATATAGGTGATATCATTTTAAAAATTAACTTCAAGTGTTTAAGTTAAATATTTATTTTAAAATGATACATAAACAGTGAAACCTAAAGTATGTTAAAAATTCAAATGTTTTAATTTCATAATTCGATTATATAAATCGACTAGGAATTGAAGATGATGATTTTAGGAAGTTATTTCAGGATTTTTAATATATTAAATTGTGAGAAAAAGAGAGTTGAACGGGATTGTTGTTTTCTTCAATTTCTGGCGATCAATGGGTAGTGAGGTCTCGGGTTTTCAACTGGAGGTGGAAGGAGGTATGGCGAGCTTAGGAAAAATGACTGGAAGTGCTCCAGTTCATTGTGACGACGTGGAAGAGAGGATTTAGGTTTCTAACCCTAAGTTTTGGTCATGTCTGTAAAATGTCGAATTCGATGTCTATACGCGATCGAGTGTCACGAGGTTTTGGGCATGGCTTCGTAGATGGTCAGAGAGGGTGAGGTCGAAGTCTGGGGTCCTCCAGTGGTTAGCGTTGGGAGATCGAGGCGATTTCCGGGCGTTGGTTTTTAAACGTTTGGTCGAGGTAGCTTGATTTTGGTCGATGACGAGATTGGATGGTCTGGGTGGTCGCGAGGCTTGTGAGTGTTGAGGTCGACTTGTAGAAGATCGCGATGGAGGCCGGAGCGCCGCCGCGTCAGTGTGCACGTGCACAAGGTCGCAATTGTATCTGGGTCTGTTTGAATTGGGGAAGAAGATAAGTTTCTCGGGTTGTTTTTCGAAGTCAAAGCATGATGTCTCGAAGAATTGAAATGGATGTGTAGCTCCGAGTTGAGCCGGGTTTATCTCGAGGGTTGCTCGAGTTTGTTGAATCTGATACCAGGTTTTCATGTTTAAAAAGAAAACATGTTTTCAGGTTTTTAAATTTGAAAGTAAATTATTTACCAGATTGGAAAATAAAAGAAATATGAGACAAAGATTTCGATGCAAAGAAAATTAAAGTTTTAAAGTTTAAATTGAAAACTAGTTTAAACTATTACTTATTAATGTTTAAAACATTTAACGGAAATTATGTTTTATTAACTTTAATTTATCAAGTTAAATGTTTATTTATTTTAAACCTTAATTAACGATTTAATTAAGAAAAGTTAGTTATTAAGATAAGATGTTTTAATGATAATTAAGGCATTTATAAGATAATGTTTTATCTTAAGATAATTAAAGTTTTAATGTCTTGACATTAATTAAGTTAATTAAGGAAATTAGGTATAATTAATTAATTTTAATTAATAATGATTAAGGATTAGTAAGAAATTAATTAAGAGTAATTAATTTATTTGATTAACTCAATGATTAAGTTTGATTTAATTAATGACTAAAGATTAATTTGTAGTTAATAAATTAAGTAATTAAAGGTTGATTAATTTGTAATTAAGAAGTACTTAATTAAGTTATTAATTAATAATTAGGTTTTATTAGTTATATAAATAAGAAATAATTAATCTATAAAGATTAATTAAAGATTAATTAATAATTTAAGATTAATTTATTTATTCTTAAGATTTATTAATTGATAATTAAGGTTTATTAATAAATAATTAAAGAATAAATAATCTGTAATTAAGGTTAATTAATTTATTTAAGAGTAATTAAGAAATGAATTACTCAATTGCAAATAATAAATGGATGTGATTAATTTAAGTTAAATAAAGATAATCACTTGATAAAGAATTAAGTATGAATACTTAATCAGGTTAAAAAGTGTAATTACTTAGTATAAGTAATTAATGTATAATTACAAGATGTAATTAATTAAAGGATAATTACTTAATGAGAAGTAATTAAGGATTAATTATTTGGTGTAATTAATTAAAGTAACTAAAGGTTAATTATTGTTAAATGGTTACGAATAATTAATTTGTGAAATTAAGTAAAGGATAATTACTTTATGTAATTAATGAATAATTAATCAAGGATGGTTAATATTTAATGAGTAATTAATTAATTAAAGGTTGTAATTAATTAATGATGGATTAAGCAAGATTAGATAATTAATTCTTAAGTAATTAATTTAATTTAAGTTAATTAAATTAATTATAACATAAGGTTAATAAATTGTTGCTTATGGATGATTGTTTGTGTAGAATATATGAATTGGATATCTATTAGATGATATGTTATGATATTCTGTGATATGATATTGGATATATCCGTGATAAATGTGTGATATTTATCTATGTTAAATGCTGTATGAATTCAAGTATTGAATTGAATTGTTTTAACCTTTAAACAACTTGGCCTTAAAAGATACGTTTTGGATTTCGATGAGACCGGGATCGGGTTTCCGTATACCGGTATTCCAGGTCTGGAGACCCGAATACCACATCGATCCAAATTAACGATAGGTCGTGAATCTCAAGTGAAGATGAAGATTCAGAGTGCAAGGGTTATTGTCGTTAACTCTGAGGGTGATTCCAAAATGAGTGTAACGAGATAATGCCTTCGGTTTCGTTCGAACCCGGAACGAACTTGTATGGATTGAATGCTTTCAGCACATCGTCAGGTGGACGATGAGCATTCTAAGTGATATGTTCTGATTAAAGGTAATCGTAACCTCAAGCCTCATCAACCGGGAATGGCTAAAACAGGGGAGGTGCAGCAAGGTTTCGTGGGTAGCACCCACTGAGAGCAAGATAGATCCCTGTCTAGAGGTCCCTTTTCTTTTATTCGGCTTAGTGTGTGGTTGGTCGCGCCAACTACGGGATTATCTTGTTCGGAATTATCCAGTAAGGGATGGTTCCGGCTTTGTGTTGCAGGGGAGCGGGCGTACTCCTCGGTACGGTGATCTAGGCCACGTACTGTGACGGGCGGTACCCCAGTAGCCCTGCCATTATATGGAATCCAAACTCCAATAAGTGCCGTACGTATTAGTTGTGCCCAACTATGTTGGAATGTGAGATGTAAGCATTTCAGCTATTTCTGTATTTTACTTGAAAACCCTAGACCCTATTATAATATAACTGGATTTCCTATCAAATGTTTTGTTAGCGTAAGGTAAAAACTTTTCCATGTTTATGTGTGGGAAGTCTTACGTGATACCTTTGTTTTCAAAAGGTTTTGAAGTTAAACAATTTTAACCCGTTTACTCACACCAGACCCATGTCTGACCCAAGTGTTTATTTTCTGTTTTATTAAACTCTTGGGTACTCAAATTTTTACGAGTAGCCAAGGGATTCAGGTTAGCTTTGACGAATCTATGGAGGAGATATGGAGCAGGAGGCTTCAGCATTCGTAGATAGATAGTATTCCGCTGTGTTGGTTGATCTGAGTCTTTTGTTTGAATTGTATCTTGAGTTGTATAATAGACAGAAATTATAACTGTCTATTTTGTTGTATAAGTTGTGTCACTCTGATTATGTAAAGACTATGTAATAGTTATGTGATATATTATATTTTGTTTCGTTCCGCTGTGAGATTCTGGTATTGTTTAGTTCTTTCTTTCTCTTCTTTTCTCTTTTCTATCCCTTTCTTTCTTATTAGCGATACGACTTTCTGGGCATAGGAAGTCGGGTCGTTACATGTGGTATCAGAGCATAGGTTGAGCGAATACCTAAGCTATTGGTTAAGTGAATATCAGAACACTAGGTTGAGTGAATACCTAGGTTCGGAAGGATTGTTCATTAGAGATAGGATCTGTAACAACCTGTTTGAGTCTGAGTGTATATATTCGAGAGTGCGTATTTGTTAGTTATATAAAATGGTTTTATATTGTGTTAATTGATCGGTTGAGTGGTATATGGATTCTGGTCAATACGAGTAGCTAACGTTATTGATAGGGATCTCTAAACACTTGAACCAGGCCAACAGACACAATATTGTTTTAAAGAGGTAAATGAAATAATTTTACCCAGAAATAATTTCTATATAAAAAGTATCATTTTAAATATATATATATATATATATATATTTATTTCTACCTATTTGTTGGGTTACCTGTTCGGGTTTTCCAATATGAGTTATAAAGGTAGATAGGGTGGTAGTGTGTGTAACACAATTACCAATGGTTAGAGTTTGAGTGTTAAGGTTGGAAGTGTAATTGTCGAGACTGTAGACCTAATACTGTCTCGAGTAAACTTTGTTGTGATGTAAAGATTTCATCAATCTCCGAAGGAAACTATTTAAGTTCGGAGTTTATCTTTGAAGTTGGATGAATAGAGTAGATCTATTGGATGAGCTGAAGCGAGTTATAGTATCTTGGTAACTTCAAGAAGTAGTAGCTGTGTGGTGAGATGCGGTGACTATGGACGCTTCTGAAGATGTTTCTTCTGGAGCAAGTTTGAAGAAGTAGGTCTGCTTCGGTGTTATGGCTGAGTCCAGCGGGGTGTTTCTGTTTGCTTTGAAGTCCGAGTTTCTCGAGGAGTTTTGGAGTAAGAAGTCTTTGGTCTATGGCAGCAGTGCGGCTCGGAGTGTTCTGTGTTGGCAGGAAGTTTCTGTCTGAGCAGTTTTTCTAGAGATGGAGTCCAGAAGCAGCAGAGTGAATCCATTTCTTCGATGAATTGGATAGTTAAGTATAAGCTGTTCTGATTTGTGAAGAGAGAACAGTATCTTTGGAAGTTAGGTCGGGTTGATCGCAAAAGAGACTTGCGATTATTTGAGTATTCTCTTGGTATTATTGGAGATTGAGATTACGTATCGACTTGATTCGTGGAGTTACCGATGGTTCAGCTTAATAGAAGGATGTCTCCGAAAGAAGAATTTGGTGAAGCGGCCCAGGATTCTTTGGAGAGGAATTGATCACACCTAATTTTCTGAAGGGAATTCTACTGGGATGTTTTTGACCAAGTGGAAGGGTTCACTAAGATTTTATGGTTTGGTGAACTGTGGATGATCAAGTTTGTGCTCGAGTTTCTCCGATGGCATTCTCATCTGTTCCAGATCAGAGTTGTGCAGCGAAAGCAAGATAGCAGCTATTCTGGAGTTGAAGCAACCGGGAGTTGCAATTTTCTTGGAGTAGAGGATTTCTATAGGAAATTCAAGTGTATCTCTAAGTATGAAGAATTTTTCAGGATTTGGAGGTAAGGTTGTCAAGTGCAACTGTTTGGCTATTCCAGATAGGAGAAGTAGTTCGAAATGCTCTAATGTTGTGGAGTAGAGTTGTGTTCTGGATTTCGGTGATTTTTGGGAAACCATTTTGTTGAGAAGGATCCGGAAATTGGTTTGATGTTGGTCTAGATTATTTCAGGAAGCATCAGCAAGAGATAAGCTGATCAGGAAGGATGAAGTGACTCAGGATTATCAGGAGAGTTATGCAGTTAAGAATTGATGGAATTTGGAAATTGAAGTTGAAATTTGGGATATTACTTAAGTTTTCTCCGATTAAAGGAGATATAAGATTTGGAAAAATTGGAAAGTAAACTCCGGAAGTATTATGAGATTTTTCTGTGTTCTCTGGAGATTAGATTTTGATCCCCAGAATTGAATGGCCAGTTCGGATAACTGGAATTCATTTTATTTCACATATCTCTGAGGAATATGTGTATGATTCATCGAGGGATGGAATCAGCAATTCAGAAGGATTTGGTAGTTGAGATGGTTTTGAGTTTAGTCTGATATTTTGTTCAGATTTGTAATCTAGATGGGAAGGAGTTCTAGACTATTGTAGATAGTTAGTTAAGATCCTGTAGAACGAGTATCCCGATATATATATATACTTGGGGAAACTCGAGGAAATTCTATCCAGAATTTGTCTGGATAGTTAAATTTGTTTGATTAAATTGTTTGCTATGATTGTTAGAGTATGATTGATATGTATGGTTGTTGTTTGAAATTAAAATTTTGCTGGGTTATTAAATTATCTTTGCTTTTAAATTTCGGGGACGAAATTATTTCAAGGGGGGAGGAATGTGATATCCCGGAAATTTGGCAATATCAATTTAATAATCTTTATTAATAATTAAATTGATTTGTTGATTTATTTTATAAATTGACAAGTTTATTCATTTTAAAAGGTTAATAATATTTTAAATTGGCAAATTTATTTCTTTTGAAAACTAATAACATTTTAATTTGGGAATATCTTTTCTAAAATTTTAATTAGGAAGATTTATCTTACTAAAACTAATATAAGTGTTTATATTTATAATGTATATATATAGGTATATATATTATAAATAGGGAGTCTTTAATTTAATAAAAGGATAAGTTATCAAATTATAATATATATGTATATATATATTGTTATTTGAAGTTATGTATTAAAATTAAATATGATAATTATAAAGCTAATGTTAAAAGTATTTTCCATTTAGAATATATATATTTGTATATATTGGAATGGAAAGAATATTGAATTTGAATTTAATAAGATGTTTTCAAACTTTAATATATATATAATTTGTAAATTGGTTTAATACTTTTGAAAATGATATTTTAAGATTTAAATAACAAGAATAATTTCTTATTTATTATAAACATATATTTTAAGTTTTATTTTGGTTAAGGTTTAAATTAAGAAGTTCAATTGTTTTTTTTAGATTCTTTCCTTCTTAAAATTCAAAATGGTTTGTAAAAATATATATATAGTTAAGCTCAATTTCTCAAGCATATATAAGTATGTTATATTTAATTGATATAAGCATAAGTTATTTTAAATAATTGTTTTTCACATTTGTATAGTTATTAAAATCTAAAAGCTTAAATTATAAAAAGAGATAAATACATTATATACTTATAAATATTTCATAAAACATATAAATGTCTTAAATAAATTTATTAAAAACAAGAATAACACTTGTTGGCATATTAGAGTAGTTTAGTGACATTTGTAATTTGCAAACCTATGTGTAAGCTAATTAAAGAGACAAGTGGCTATATTTTAATTTAAGTTTTAAAATAAATAAAATTAGTATGTAAGAAGAAATATCTGTTTTCATTTTTCAGTCTAAGATTATCTTTTCTTCATCTCTCTACTAAATACAATTCGAATCTAAAATCAAAAAGAAAAATGAAAACCTGGAAATCAAAATGCAAAGAAGCAAAATAAATCTGGAAATGAAAATCTGGAAATTCAACTGCAAATCAAAAGGAGATCAAAGGCAACATCAGTTTCAAATTTTCTCAAATACAAATCAGTTTCAAAAATCAACAGCAAGTTTAAATTCAACAAGGCAAATAGAAGTTCAAAATCAAACATGCAAGCGTGGAAACAGAAAATGTTCTCTGTTCTCTGATTTCTGGTGAGTAAATTTAATTTTAAAAACAGTTTTAAAACCTGCTACTATGTCTTGATATGCTAATAAATGTTACAGTAACATGACATGAAATGCTTATTTGAAAATGGGATGAGAATAGATGATTATATAAGAGTTATTATGAAACATTTGTATATATTGATGTTCATGCTCCTCTGTTTAGTTTTCCAGTAAGTAAACTTACTTGAATCTACCTATATATTTTGATGTTTGAATTGACACTGGAAATATATTTTGAAAAATGTTTGTTTATTGGTTAAATAGGCCTGCATGCTTGTATATATATGTGAAAATTAGTGTGTGCATGTCTGTATATAATTATTTCCTCTGTTCATTGATAACAGGTTTTAAAACCTGTTAAAAGTTTTCAAATCACTCCACCCAAATGATTTTAGGCTATAATCTATGAGTGGAAAATGTTGGTATATAGGTGATATCATTTTAAAAATTAACTTCAAGTGTTTAAGTTAAATATTTATTTTAAAATGATACATAAACAGTGAAACCTAAAGTATGTTAAAAATTCAAATGTTTTAATTTCATAATTCGATTATATAAATCGACTAGGAATTGAAGATGATGATTTTAGGAAGTTATTTCAGGATTTTTAATATATTAAATTGTGAGAAAAAGAGAGTTGAACGGGATTGTTGTTTTCTTCAATTTCTGGCGATCAATGGGTAGTGAGGTCTCGGGTTTTCAACTGGAGGTGGAAGGAGGTATGGCGAGCTTAGGAAAAATGACTGGAAGTGCTCCAGTTCATTGTGACGACGTGGAAGAGAGGATTTAGGTTTCTAACCCTAAGTTTTGGTCATGTCTGTAAAATGTCGAATTCGATGTCTATACGCGATCGAGTGTCACGAGGTTTTGGGCATGGCTTCGTAGATGGTCAGAGAGGGTGAGGTCGAAGTCTGGGGTCCTCCGGTGGTTAGCGTTGGGAGATCGAGGCGATTTCCGGGCGTTGGTTTTTAAACGTTTGGTCGAGGTAGCTTGATTTTGGTCGATGACGAGATTGGATGGTCTGGGTGGTCGCGAGGCTTGTGAGTGTTGAGGTCGACTTGTAGAAGATCGCGATGGAGGCCGGAGCGCCGCCGCGTCAGTGTGCACGTGCACAAGGTCGCAATTGTATCTGGGTCTGTTTGAATTGGGGAAGAAGATAAGTTTCTCGGGTTGTTTTTCGAAGTCAAAGCATGATGTCTCGAAGAATTGAAATGGATGTGTAGCTCCGAGTTGAGCCGGGTTTATCTCGAGGGTTGCTCGAGTTTGTTGAATCTGATACCAGGTTTTCATGTTTAAAAAGAAAACATGTTTTCAGGTTTTTAAATTTGAAAGTAAATTATTTACCAGATTGGAAAATAAAAGAAATATGAGACAAAGATTTCGATGCAAAGAAAATTAAAGTTTTAAAGTTTAAATTGAAAACTAGTTTAAACTATTACTTATTAATGTTTAAAACATTTAACGGAAATTATGTTTTATTAACTTTAATTTATCAAGTTAAATGTTTATTTATTTTAAACCTTAATTAACGATTTAATTAAGAAAAGTTAGTTATTAAGATAAGATGTTTTAATGATAATTAAGGCATTTATAAGATAATGTTTTATCTTAAGATAATTAAAGTTTTAATGTCTTGACATTAATTAAGTTAATTAAGGAAATTAGGTATAATTAATTAATTTTAATTAATAATGATTAAGGATTAGTAAGAAATTAATTAAGAGTAATTAATTTATTTGATTAACTCAATGATTAAGTTTGATTTAATTAATGACTAAAGATTAATTTGTAGTTAATAAATTAAGTAATTAAAGGTTGATTAATTTGTAATTAAGAAGTACTTAATTAAGTTATTAATTAATAATTAGGTTTTATTAGTTATATAAATAAGAAATAATTAATCTATAAAGATTAATTAAAGATTAATTAATAATTTAAGATTAATTTATTTATTCTTAAGATTTATTAATTGATAATTAAGGTTTATTAATAAATAATTAAAGAATAAATAATCTGTAATTAAGGTTAATTAATTTATTTAAGAGTAATTAAGAAATGAATTACTCAATTGTAAATAATAAATGGATGTGATTAATTTAAGTTAAATAAAGATAATCACTTGATAAAGAATTAAGTATGAATACTTAATCAGGTTAAAAAGTGTAATTACTTAGTATAAGTAATTAATGTATAATTACAAGATGTAATTAATTAAAGGATAATTACTTAATGAGAAGTAATTAAGGATTAATTATTTGGTGTAATTAATTAAAGTAACTAAAGGTTAATTACTGTTAAATGGTTAAGAATAATTAATTTGTGAAATTAAGTAAAGGATAATTACTTTATGTAATTAATGAATAATTAATCAAGGATGGTTAATATTTAATGAGTAATTAATTAATTAAAGGTTGTAATTAATTAATGATGGATTAAGCAAGATTAGATAATTAATTCTTAAGTAATTAATTTAATTTAAGTTAATTAAATTAATTATAACATAAGGTTAATAAATTGTTGCTTATGGATGATTGTTTGTGTAGAATATATGAATTGGATATCTATTGGATGATATGTTATGATATTCTGTGATATGATATTGGATATATCCGTGATAAATGTGTGATATTTATCTATGTTAAATGCTGTATGAATTCAAGTATTGAA
Source organism: Allium fistulosum (assembly GCA_030737815.1). Classification (NCBI taxonomy): domain Eukaryota; kingdom Viridiplantae; phylum Streptophyta; class Magnoliopsida; order Asparagales; family Amaryllidaceae; genus Allium; species Allium fistulosum. The sequence goes on along the minus strand of CM060904.1, from coordinate 261,426,746 downwards.
TTGAATTGTTTTAACCTTTAAACAACTTGGCCTTAAAAGATACGTTTTGGATTTCGATGAGACCGGGATCGGGTTTCCGTATACCGGTATTCCAGGTCTGGAGACCCGAATACCACATCGATCCAAATTAACGATAGGTCGTGAATCTCAAGTGAAGATGAAGATTCAGAGTGCAAGGGTTATTGTCGTTAACTCTGAGGGTGATTCCAAAATGAGTGTAACGAGATAATGCCTTCGGTTTCGTTCGAACCCGGAACGAACTTGTATGGATTGAATGCTTTCAGCACATCGTCAGGTGGACGATGAGCATTCTAAGTGATATGTTCTGATTAAAGGTAATCGTAACCTCAAGCCTCATCAACCGGGAATGGCTAAAACAGGGGAGGTGCAGCAAGGTTTCGTGGGTAGCACCCACTGAGAGCAAGATAGATCCCTGTCTAGAGGTCCCTTTTCTTTTATTCGGCTTAGTGTGTGGTTGGTCGCGCCAACTACGGGATTATCTTGTTCGGAATTATCCAGTAAGGGATGGTTCCGGCTTTGTGTTGCAGGGGAGCGGGCGTACTCCTCGGTACGGTGATCTAGGCCACGTACTGTGACGGGCGGTACCCCAGTAGCCCTGCCATTATATGGAATCCAAACTCCAATAAGTGCCGTACGTATTAGTTGTGCCCAACTATGTTGGAATGTGAGATGTAAGCATTTCAGCTATTTCTGTATTTTACTTGAAAACCCTAGACCCTATTATAATATAACTGGATTTCCTATCAAATGTTTTGTTAGCGTAAGGTAAAAACTTTTCCATGTTTATGTGTGGGAAGTCTTACGTGATACCTTTGTTTTCAAAAGGTTTTGAAGTTAAACAATTTTAACCCGTTTACTCACACCAGACCCATGTCTGACCCAAGTGTTTATTTTCTGTTTTATTAAACTCTTGGGTACTCAAATTTTTACGAGTAGCCAAGGGATTCAGGTTAGCTTTGACGAATCTATGGAGGAGATATGGAGCAGGAGGCTTCAGCATTCGTAGATAGATAGTATTCCGCTGTGTTGGTTGATCTGAGTCTTTTGTTTGAATTGTATCTTGAGTTGTATAATAGACAGAAATTATAACTGTCTATTTTGTTGTATAAGTTGTGTCACTCTGATTATGTAAAGACTATGTAATAGTTATGTGATATATTATATTTTGTTTCGTTCCGCTGTGAGATTCTGATATTGTTTAGTTCTTTCTTTCTCTTCTTTTCTCTTTTCTATCCCTTTCTTTCTTATTAGCGATACGACTTTCTGGGCATAGGAAGTCGGGTCGTTACATGTGGTATCAGAGCATAGGTTGAGCGAATACCTAAGCTATTGGTTAAGTGAATATCAGAACACTAGGTTGAGTGAATACCTAGGTTCGGAAGGATTGTTCATTAGAGATAGGATCTGTAACAACCTGTTTGAGTCTGAGTGTATATATTCGAGAGTGCGTATTTGTTAGTTATATAAAATGGTTTTATATTGTGTTAATTGATCGGTTGAGTGGTATATGGATTCTGGTCAATACGAGTAGCTAACGTTATTGATAGGGATCTCTAAACACTTGAACCAGGCCAACAGACACAATATTGTTTTAAAGAGGTAAATGAAATAATTTTACCCAGAAATAATTTCTATATAAAAAGTATCATTTTAAATATATATATATATATATATATATATATTTATTTCTACCTATTTGTTGGGTTACCTGTTCGGGTTTTCCAATATGAGTTATAAAGGTAGATAGGGTGGTAGTGTGTGTAACACAATTACCAATGGTTAGAGTTTGAGTGTTAAGGTTGGAAGTGTAATTGTCGAGACTGTAGACCTAATACTGTCTCGAGTAAACTTTGTTGTGATGTAAAGATTTCATCAATCTCCGAAGGAAACTGTTTAAGTTCGGAGTTTATCTTTGAAGTTGGATGAATAGAGTAGATCTATTGGATGAGCTGAAGCGAGTTATAGTATCTTGGTAACTTCAAGAAGTAGTAGCTGTGTGGTGAGATGCGGTGACTATGGACGCTTCTGAAGATGTTTCTTCTGGAGCAAGTTTGAAGAAGTAGGTCTGCTTCGGTGTTATGGCTGAGTCCAGCGGGGTGTTTCTGTTTGCTTTGAAGTCCGAGTTTCTCGAGGAGTTTTGGAGTAAGAAGTCTTTGGTCTATGGCAGCAGTGTGGCTCGGAGTGTTCTGTATTGGCAGGAAGTTTCTGTCTGAGCAGTTTTTCTAGAGATGGAGTCCAGAAGCAGCAGAGTGAATCCATTTCTTCGATGAATTAGATAGTTAAGTATAAGCTGTTCTGATTTGTGAAGAGTGAACAGTATCTTTGGAAGTTAGGTCGGGTTGATCGCAAAAGAGACTTGCGATTATTTGAGTATTCTCTTGGTATTATTGGAGATTGAGATTACGTATCGACTTGATTCGTGGAGTTACCGATGGTTCAGCTTAATAGAAGGATGTCTCCGAAAGAAGAATTTGGTGAAGCGGCCCAGGATTCTTTGGAGAGGAATTGATCACACCTAATTTTCTGAAGGGAATTCTACTGGGATGTTTTTGACCAAGTGGAAGGGTTCACTAAGATTTTATGGTTTGGTGAACTGTGGATGATCAAGTTTATGCTCGAGTTTCTCCGATGGCATTCTCATCTGTTCCAGATCAGAGTTGTGCAGCGAAAGCAAGATAGCAGCTATTCTGGAGTTGAAGCAACCGGGAGTTGCAATTTTCTTGGAGTAGAGGATTTCTATAGGAAATTCAAGTGTATCTCTAAGTATGAAGAATTTTTCAGGATTTGGAGGTAAGGTTGTCAAGTGCAACTGTTTGGCTATTCCAGATAGGAGAAGTAGTTCGAAATGCTCTAATGTTGTGGAGTAGAGTTGTGTTCTGGATTTCGGTGATTTTTGGGAAACCATTTTGTTGAGAAGGATCCGGATGTGATATCCCGGGATTTCGGGGAATTTAAAATGAGATAATCTTTTAAATTAATTATTAAATATTGGTAAAGGTTGTTGTTTTCAAACAATTTAATATTGAGTTGTTTTTAAATATAAGTAGAAATAGATTTTTAAATAGACTTATTTTCAAATTAAATATGTGTTGTTTAAAAATATATATGTGTATTTTAAATTGATTTTAGATAGGATAATTTTTTACAATTTATAATGTAATTGTTTAAAATGGATTAAATATACTATATATAATTTTAGTTAAAATCTAATTGGTTTTTATTTTACTTTCTTTTAAAAGTTTTATTTTTATAAATTAAGAAAAGCATTTATAAAATAAGATATGTATTTATCTAATTAGGAAATAAATATAAAAAGCTTTTAAAATCATTTAAAAATATTTATGCATGTAGTATTACATGTGTTAATCTAATAATCTCTTAAATACCATGTGTTAGCAAACTAAGTAAGGTTAAGACAAGTGTCACATTTATTTTAATTTTCTTTAATTTTAATAAATCCTAAATTAACACTATATAAACTCCTACCCTCTTCCTTAAATTCTTTTGTTATCTTCTCTTTTCAAAAACAAGAAACAAAGTCAGTAACGAAATCTATAACAATCCCTCTTAATAAATACTTAAACCTGTAAACAAATTCCTCCCCATAATTCCAAAATCTGAAGACTAAAGCCTGTAAACCAAGATCAAAAGCCTGTAGTCTGAAACCCAAAGCCAAAACCTGTAAACTTATTTTCAAAAACCAAAGTGAAATCAGAGCCTGTTTCTTAATTCAAACCTGAGATGAACCAGCCTGCATGCAACTGCAGTTTTTAATCAAAGAAGATCAAGTAAAACTAATTCAAGTAGCAGATCTGTTCATCAAGTCCAGTTTTCAAAGTTTATTCTCTGTTCATCAATAACCTGTGAGTAAACTTTCTTCTAAAAAGTAATTTATATCTGTTTATGTTGTTTGCTTGTGATGATCTTTAATGTATGGTATAAATTATGCTTGTATGTATATGGATTCTTGGATATATGAATATATTAAGGTATGCATGTCTGTTATGTTCATATTTAACTCTGTTTACAGATACAGGGTTTAGATTCAACTTTAAAATTCAAATCACCTTAACTAATTACTGTTAGGCCTTGAGTTTCAAAACAAAAGTTGTTTGTTAAACACAATTTAGTTTTTAAAATTTAATTTATATGAATTAAGTTTGAAACTCTCTGGGAAGTGGAAAAATAACAGTGAAAGTTTAGATTTGGGTTAAATCAAGTGCAAGGATTTATAAATTCAAGTTTATAATCTGATTCATCTTTGAGAAATAGGATTTTTAAAACTTAAATCTCGATTTTTAGTTATATATAAGGGGTGCAGTTTGAAGTTGAACAGAGAATGTATTTTTAACTTTTTCCGGCGATCAACGAACCATTGGATGGTCGGGTTTTTGTCGAAGTTAGCTTGGCAACTGGGAAGATCGGGAAAAATAGTGGAAGCATCTATCATTTGCCGTGGCATCGGAAATTGAATGAAGTAGGGTTTTGTAGTTGATTTGGGTAAGCCATGTATTCGAGACGATGGCGACGGCTATGAAGTTTCGGGCTCGATCGCGAGGATGAGGAAAGGTTCATCGGAGTTTAGGGTAACTTTGGGTAGGTCGGCTTGTGTTCTAATGGTCGGAGATGGTGGCCGGTGGAGTTTTTGGCCGATCAGGTTGCTTCAGTTTTCGATCGACTTGTTCGATTTCGTTTCGCCGGAGGAATCATCGAGGTAGGTGGTTGAGAGGGTAGGCAAGGTCAACGTGGATCTGACTATGGTCGGAATGTTGACCAGAGGTGGTCAGATTCGTGTGCACCATGCACACGTGTGCATCGATCTGGAAAGAACGAAGGCTTCGGGGAAGAAGTGTGATTTCCCGAGTCGTTTGCTTGATTTACTCGAGTTTTGTCTCGTGCACGAGAGTGTTTAATCACAGCAGTTTTTAAAAATTTATAGCTAAGTTTTTAAAAAGAAAAAGGAAAGGAAGGTGAAGGAAAACTCGAGGATGAACTCGAGTAAATAACGGGTTGAACCCGAAGTAAGTGGTAAGCAGAAATTTTAATAATGTTTTAAAAGTTTTTAAAGCAATGTTTTGGAAAAAAAAATTGGATTGTTTTAAAACTTTTCTTAAATAATTTCTTCCTATTTTAAATGTTTCTTTAACCTTTAATTAAGAAAATAATATGATTGTTTAACTTATGTTTGTTAAGTTAAAATTTATGATATTTTAAACTTAATTCTTTATAAATATAATTAAATGTTAATTAAAGGTTAAATGTTTTTAAATAATGTGATTAGGTAATTAATAAAGATGATGATTTATCTTAAAGGTAATTAAGATTTTAATAATTAAATGAAGTAATTAAAATATGATTAATTATATTAATTATTGATTAAGTAGTTAATTAATTAATTGTTAAGGATTATAAATTAATTAATTAAGAGGTTAATTAGTTTGTAATTAAGAATTATTAATTAGATAATTAGAGGTAATTAATTTATAATTAGTGGTTAATTAATTTAGTAATTAATTAATGATTAGTGATTAATTAATTAAGTAATTAAGTTGTAATTAGTGACTAATTAATTAAGTAATTAGAGAGTGTTAATTAAGTAATAAAGGTAAATTAATTGGTAATTAAGAAGTACTTAATTTGTAATTAAGTCTTATTAATTAATAATTAGGTTTTATTAATTATTAATTAAGGGGTGATTAATTTGTAATTAAAGATTAATTGAGGATTAATCAAATGGTAATTAAGGATTGGTTAACTGATAATTAAAGATTTATTAATTTGTTATTTAGTTTTATTAATTAATAATTAAGGATTATTATTTAATAATTAAAAGAATAATTAATTTGTAATTAAAGATTAATTAATTTGTTTAAGAGTAATTAAGGATGAATTACTCAAGTGTAATTAATGAAATGAATGTGATTGATTTAAGTTAATTAATTTGTAGATTAATTAAAGATAATCACTTGATAAAGGATTAAGTATGAATACTTAATAAGATTGATATGTGTAATTACTTAGTATTAGTAATAATTACAGGATGTAATTAATTAAAGGAAATTACTTAATGGGAAGTAATTGAAGTATAATTAAGGTAAGTAAGTAATTAAGGATTAATTATTTGGTGTAATTAATATAATTAATTAAGAAGTTAATTAATTAAGGTAAGTAATTATAGGATGATAATTACTGTTTATGATAAATTAAGGTGGATTAATAAAAGTGATTAATTAAAGTTTAATTAATTAATTAATTAATTAATTAAGGGTCAATGTAATTAATTATAATTAATTAATTAATGGAAGTAATTAATTAAGGATTATTAATTAATTTAATTAATGAAGGTAATTAAAGGTTAATTACTGTTAAATGGTTAAGAATAATTAATTTGTGAAATTAATTAAAGGATAATTACTTTATGTAATTAATAATTAATCAAGGATGATTAATATTTAATGAGTAATTAATTAATTAAAGGTTTGTAATTAATTAATGATTGATTAAGCAAGATTTGATAATTAATTCTTAAGTAATTAATTTAATTTAAGATAATTAAATTAATTATAATATAGGGTTAATAATTGTTGCTTATAGCTGATTGTTAATATAGAATATCTAAATTGGATGATATCTATTGGATGATATGCTGTGATGTTCTGTGATATGATTTTTGGATATATCTGTGATAAATGTGTGATATTTATCTATGTTAATGCTGTGTAAATTCAAGTATTGAATTGAATCAAATTGTTTAAACCTTTAAACAACTTGGCCTTAAAAGATACGTTTTGGATTTCGATGAGACCGGGATCGGGTTTCCGTATACCGGTATTCCAGGTCTGGAGACCCGAATACCACATCGATCCAAATTAACGATAGGTCGTGAATCTCAAGTGAAGATGAAGATTCAGAGTGCAAGGGTTATTGTCGTTAACTCTGAGGGTGATTCCAAAATGAGTGTAACGAGATAATGCCTTCGGTTTCGTTCGAACCCGGAACGAACTTGTATGGATTGAATGCTTTCAGCACATCGTCAGGTGGACGATGAGCATTCTAAGTGATGTGTTCTGATTAAAGGTAATCGTAGCCTCAAGCCTCATCAAACCGGGAATGGCTAAAACAGGGGAGGTGCAGCAAGGTTAGTGGGTAGCACCCAAGTAGTATAAGATTCCTCTGTCTAGAGTCCCTTTTTATTTCGGCTGTGTGGGTGGTTGTTTGGCCGCAACCACGGGGTTTCTTATGCGGGAATTATCCAGTAAGGGATGTTCCGGCCTTGTGTTGCAGGGGATTGGGAGTGATCCTCGGTACGTTGATCTAGGCCACGTACTGTGACGAGCGGTACCCCGGTAGCTCTGCCATTGTATGGAATCCAAAATCCAATAAGTGCCGTACGATTTAGTTGTGCCCAACTATGTTGGAACGTGAGATGTAAGCATTCCAGCTATTTCTGTATTTTACTTGGAAACCCTAGACCCTATTATAATATAACTGGATTTCCTATCAAATGTTTTGGTTAGCGTAAGGTAAAAACTTACCCATGTTTATTTGTGGGGAGTCTTACGTGATACCTTTGTTTTCAAAAGGTTTTGAAGTTAAGCAACTTTAACCGTTTACTCACACCAGACCCATGTCTGACCCAAGTGTTTATTTTCTGTTTTATAAAACCTTGGGTACTCAAATTTTTACGAGTAGCCAAGGGATTCAGGTTTGCTTTGACAAATCTTTGGAGGAGCAATGGAGCAGGAGGCTTCAACGTTCGTAGATATAGTGTTCCGCTGTGTTAGTCTGTATGAGTCATTTGTTGAGTTGTATTTGGGTTGTAATGACTAGACAGATGTTTATAACTGTCTAGTATGTGTTGTATAAGCTGTGTATCTCTGATGTATATGATACAATGTAATATCTTATTTGATTAATATAATTTATTCGTTCCGCTGTTTAGATTCTGATGTGTTTCTTTCTTTCTTCTCTATCTTATCTCTTTTCTATCCCTTTCTTTCTTCTTGATGATACGACTTTTTGTGGAGAAAAAGCCGGGTCGTCACAGTTGGTATCAGAGCTGTAGGTTGAGTGAATACCTAGCTCTGGAGTGATTTCTATCTATCTTGAGAGAGCGTATTTGTAAATTTTTAACTATATATATATTTTTATTCTACCTATTTGTTGGGTTACCTGTTCGGGTTTTCCAATATAAGATATAAAGGTAGATAGGGTGGTGGTGTGTGAAACACGACTACCAATGGTTGGAGTTTGAATGTTAAGGTTGGAAGTGTATCTGTCGAGACTGTAGACCTAATACCGTCTCAAGTGAGTTTGCTGTGGTGTAAGGATTTCATTGATCTCTGAAGGAAACCTGTTAAGGTTCGGAGTCCATCTTTGAAGTTTGGATGAGTAAAGTTGGATCTGTCAGTTAGGCAGAAGCGAGTGATAGTAGCTGGGCAACTCAGGAAGTAGTAGTTGCGTGTTGAGACGCAGTAACTATAGATGTCTCCGAAAATGTTTTCTTTTGGAGCAAGTTGAGGAAGTGTGTCTATTTCGGTGTTGTAGCTGAGTTCAGCAGAATCTTTTCTGTTTGGTTTGGAGTTCGAGTTTCTCAAGAAGTCTTTGGCATCTGTGGCAGCAGTGCAGCTCGGACTGTTCTGTGTGTTGGTAGGAAGTTTTCTGGCTGAGCAGTTTTTCTGGAGACGGAGTTCAGAAGCTGCGGAGTGGATCCGTTTCTTCGATGGATTGTCTAAGTCAAGCATAAGCTGTTCTGAGTGGTTAAGAGAGAACAGTTTATTTGGAATTAAGCTGAGTGAATCGCAAAAGTGACTTGCGATAGTTGAGTGTTCTCTTGGGTTATCAGAGATTTTCTGGATGTCTCCTAGAGAAAGGATTGGTGAAGCAGCTCAGTATTTGATGGAACTTCTGAGTTTTTCTTTTGGATTTGATGAACTATATTTTCCAGGAAGTGTTGTCTAGTCTGTGCTCGAGTTCATCGACAGCTTTCTCATTTTCTCTAGATCAGAGTGGTGCAGCGGAAGCAAGGTGGCAGCTGTTCTAGAATGGAAGCAACTGGGAGTTGCAGTGTTTGGATTAAGAGTTTCTACAGGAAATTCTTCTGGATCTGAAGGTCAGATTGGTAAGTGCATCTGTTTTGTCTTTTCCAGATAGGAGAAGTAAGTTGTAGCCTACTGATGGTAATAGAGTTTGTGTTCTGGATTTTGGGTAGATCTTGAGAGGATCATTTTGTTGAGTTATTTTTGATCCAGTTTGTTTTTAGAAGCATCAGCGAAGGTTAAGCTGATCGGAATGGGTGTAGGCAGCCCAGGATTGTCAGAAGAGTTCTATGGATAAGAAACGGAGGAATTTGGAATTCGGAGTTGGAGACTTTGTTGTTATTTTCTCCGGTCAAAGGAGAAATAAGATTGGGTAAGACTGTGAGGTTAACTCCAAGGAGTATTGGATTCTTCTGAGTTTTTGTAAGGATAAGAGTTTGGTCTACTTGGTTGAATTGTCAGTTTGGATAACTGGGATTCGGAGTATATCGCGTATCTTTGAGGAATTACGTGTTTGATCTATCTCTGGTTTTGGAACCAGTAGTTCGGGAAGGATTTGGTTGTTGAGTCAGACTTGTCTGTAGTCTGATATCCTGTTTAGTTTTGTAGATTTAGATGTGTAGGAGCTCTGTAGCTCAGTAGAATTGGTTGTTTGAATTCTGTTGAGCGAGTATCCCGGTATATATATATACTTGGGGAAACTCAAGGAAATTTTAGGAAGCTTATCCGGATCTGTGTCCGGGTAGCTAGTATAGTTGTTTGGATAAAATTGTTTGTTTGGATAAAATTGTTTGTTTGGATGAATAGTTGTTTGTTGATAGTGTATGGTTGATAAGTAGGCTTGAATTGTTTTAAAATTGGTTAAAATAAAATAAAAACTTTAGATTATCTTTTGTTTTAAATTTCGAGGACGAAATTCTTTTAAGGGGGAAGGAATGTGATATCCCGGGATTTCGGGGAATTTAAAATGAGATAATCTTTTAAATTAATTATTAAATATTGGTAAAGGTTGTTGTTTTCAAACAATTTAATATTGAGTTGTTTTTAAATATAAGTAGAAATAGATTTTTAAATAGACTTATTTTCAAATTAAATATGTGTTGTTTAAAAATATATATGTGTATTTTAAATTGATTTTAGATAGGATAATTTTTTACAATTTATAATGTAATTGTTTAAAATGGATTAAATATACTATATATAATTTTAGTTAAAATCTAATTGGTTTTTATTTTACTTTCTTTTAAAAGTTTTATTTTTATAAATTAAGAAAAGCATTTATAAAATAAGATATGTATTTATCTAATTAGGAAATAAATATAAAAAGCTTTTAAAATCATTTAAAAATATTTATGCATGTAGTATTACATGTGTTAATCTAATAATCTCTTAAATACCATGTGTTAGCAAACTAAGTAAGGTTAAGACAAGTGTCACATTTATTTTAATTTTCTTTAATTTTAATAAATCCTAAATTAACACTATATAAACTCCTACCCTCTTCCTTAAATTCTTTTGTTATCTTCTCTTTTCAAAAACAAGAAACAAAGTCAGTAACGAAATCTATAACAATCCCTCTTAATAAATACTTAAACCTGTAAACAAATTCCTCCCCATAATTCCAAAATCTGAAGACTAAAGCCTGTAAACCAAGATCAAAAGCCTGTAGTCTGAAACCCAAAGCCAAAACCTGTAAACTTATTTTCAAAAACCAAAGTGAAATCAGAGCCTGTTTCTTAATTCAAACCTGAGATGAACCAGCCTGCATGCAACTGCAGTTTTTAATCAAAGAAGATCAAGTAAAACTAATTCAAGTAGCAGATCTGTTCATCAAGTCCAGTTTTCAAAGTTTATTCTCTGTTCATCAATAACCTGTGAGTAAACTTTCTTCTAAAAAGTAATTTATATCTGTTTATGTTGTTTGCTTGTGATGATCTTTAATGTATGGTATAAATTATGCTTGTATGTATATGGATTCTTGGATATATGAATATATTAAGGTATGCATGTCTGTTATGTTCATATTTAACTCTGTTTACAGATACAGGGTTTAGATTCAACTTTAAAATTCAAATCACCTTAACTAATTACTGTTAGGCCTTGAGTTTCAAAACAAAAGTTGTTTGTTAAACACAATTTAGTTTTTAAAATTTAATTTATATGAATTAAGTTTGAAACTCTCTGGGAAGTGGAAAAATAACAGTGAAAGTTTAGATTTGGGTTAAATCAAGTGCAAGGATTTATAAATTCAAGTTTATAATCTGATTCATCTTTGAGAAATAGGATTTTTAAAACTTAAATCTCGATTTTTAGTTATATATAAGGGGTGCAGTTTGAAGTTGAACAGAGAATGTATTTTTAACTTTTTCCGGCGATCAACGAACCATTGGATGGTCGGGTTTTTGTCGAAGTTAGCTTGGCAACTGGGAAGATCGGGAAAAATAGTGGAAGCATCTATCATTTGCCGTGGCATCGGAAATTGAATGAAGTAGGGTTTTGTAGTTGATTTGGGTAAGCCATGTATTCGAGACGATGGCGACGGCTATGAAGTTTCGGGCTCGATCGCGAGGATGAGGAAAGGTTCATCGGAGTTTAGGGTAACTTTGGGTAGGTCGGCTTGTGTTCTAATGGTCGGAGATGGTGGCCGGTGGAGTTTTTGGCCGATCAGGTTGCTTCAGTTTTCGATCGACTTGTTCGATTTCGTTTCGCCGGAGGAATCATCGAGGTAGGTGGTTGAGAGGGTAGGCAAGGTCAACGTGGATCTGACTATGGTCGGAATGTTGACCAGAGGTGGTCAGATTCGTGTGCACCATGCACACGTGTGCATCGATCTGGAAAGAACGAAGGCTTCGGGGAAGAAGTGTGATTTCCCGAGTCGTTTGCTTGATTTACTCGAGTTTTGTCTCGTGCACGAGAGTGTTTAATCACAGCAGTTTTTAAAAATTTATAGCTAAGTTTTTAAAAAGAAAAAGGAAAGGAAGGTGAAGGAAAACTCGAGGATGAACTCGAGTAAATAACGGGTTGAACCCGAAGTAAGTGGTAAGCAGAAATTTTAATAATGTTTTAAAAGTTTTTAAAGCAATGTTTTGGAAAAAAAAAATTGGATTGTTTTAAAACTTTTCTTAAATAATTTCTTCCTATTTTAAATGTTTCTTTAACCTTTAATTAAGAAAATAATATGATTGTTTAACTTATGTTTGTTAAGTTAAAATTTATGATATTTTAAACTTAATTCTTTATAAATATAATTAAATGTTAATTAAAGGTTAAATGTTTTTAAATAATGTGATTAGGTAATTAATAAAGATGATGATTTATCTTAAAGGTAATTAAGATTTTAATAATTAAATGAAGTAATTAAAATATGATTAATTATATTAATTATTGATTAAGTAGTTAATTAATTAATTGTTAAGGATTATAAATTAATTAATTAAGAGGTTAATTAGTTTGTAATTAAGAATTATTAATTAGATAATTAGAGGTAATTAATTTATAATTAGTGGTTAATTAATTTAGTAATTAATTAATGATTAGTGATTAATTAATTAAGTAATTAAGTTGTAATTAGTGACTAATTAATTAAGTAATTAGAGAGTGTTAATTAAGTAATAAAGGTAAATTAATTGGTAATTAAGAAGTACTTAATTTGTAATTAAGTCTTATTAATTAATAATTAGGTTTTATTAATTATTAATTAAGGGGTGATTAATTTGTAATTAAAGATTAATTGAGGATTAATCAAATGGTAATTAAGGATTGGTTAACTGATAATTAAAGATTTATTAATTTGTTATTTAGTTTTATTAATTAATAATTAAGGATTATTATTTAATAATTAAAAGAATAATTAATTTGTAATTAAAGATTAATTAATTTGTTTAAGAGTAATTAAGGATGAATTACTCAAGTGTAATTAATGAAATGAATGTGATTGATTTAAGTTAATTAATTTGTAGATTAATTAAAGATAATCACTTGATAAAGGATTAAGTATGAATACTTAATAAGATTGATATGTGTAATTACTTAGTATTAGTAATAATTACAGGATGTAATTAATTAAAGGAAATTACTTAATGGGAAGTAATTGAAGTATAATTAAGGTAAGTAAGTAATTAAGGATTAATTATTTGGTGTAATTAATATAATTAATTAAGAAGTTAATTAATTAAGGTAAGTAATTATAGGATGATAATTACTGTTTATGATAAATTAAGGTGGATTAATAAAAGTGATTAATTAAAGTTTAATTAATTAATTAATTAATTAATTAATGGTCAATGTAATTAATTATAATTAATTAATTAATGGAAGTAATTAATTAAGGATTATTAATTAATTTAATTAATGAAGGTAATTAAAGGTTAATTACTGTTAAATGGTTAAGAATAATTAATTTGTGAAATTAATTAAAGGATAATTACTTTATGTAATTAATAATTAATCAAGGATGATTAATATTTAATGAGTAATTAATTAATTAAAGGTTTGTAATTAATTAATGATTGATTAAGCAAGATTTGATAATTAATTCTTAAGTAATTAATTTAATTTAAGATAATTAAATTAATTATAATATAGGGTTAATAATTGTTGCTTATAGCTGATTGTTAATATAGAATATCTAAATTGGATGATATCTATTGGATGATATGCTGTGATGTTCTGTGATATGATTTTTGGATATATCTGTGATAAATGTGTGATATTTATCTATGTTAATGCTGTGTAAATTCAAGTATTGAATTGAATCAAATTGTTTAAACCTTTAAACAACTTGGCCTTAAAAGATACGTTTTGGATTTCGATGAGACCGGGATCGGGTTTCCGTATACCGGTATTCCAGGTCTGGAGACCCGAATACCACATCGATCCAAATTAACGATAGGTCGTGAATCTCAAGTGAAGATGAAGATTCAGAGTGCAAGGGTTATTGTCGTTAACTCTGAGGGTGATTCCAAAATGAGTGTAACGAGATAATGCCTTCGGTTTCGTTCGAACCCGGAACGAACTTGTATGGATTGAATGCTTTCAGCACATCGTCAGGTGGACGATGAGCATTCTAAGTGATGTGTTCTGATTAAAGGTAATCGTAGCCTCAAGCCTCATCAAACCGGGAATGGCTAAAACAGGGGAGGTGCAGCAAGGTTAGTGGGTAGCACCCAAGTAGTATAAGATTCCTCTGTCTAGAGTCCCTTTTTATTTCGGCTGTGTGGGTGGTTGTTTGGCCGCAACCACGGGGTTTCTTATGCGGGAATTATCCAGTAAGGGATGTTCCGGCCTTGTGTTGCAGGGGATTGGGAGTGATCCTCGGTACGTTGATCTAGGCCACGTACTGTGACGAGCGGTACCCCGGTAGCTATGCCATTGTATGGAATCCAAAATCCAATAAGTGCCGTACGATTTAGTTGTGCCCAACTATGTTGGAACGTGAGATGTAAGCATTCCAGCTATTTCTGTATTTTACTTGGAAACCCTAGACCCTATTATAATATAACTGGATTTCCTATCAAATGTTTTGGTTAGCGTAAGGTAAAAACTTACCCATGTTTATTTGTGGGGAGTCTTACGTGATACCTTTGTTTTCAAAAGGTTTTGAAGTTAAGCAACTTTAACCGTTTACTCACACCAGACCCATGTCTGACCCAAGTGTTTATTTTCTGTTTTATAAAACCTTGGGTACTCAAATTTTTACGAGTAGCCAAGGGATTCAGGTTTGCTTTGACAAATCTTTGGAGGAGCAATGGAGCAGGAGGCTTCAACGTTCGTAGATATAGTGTTCCGCTGTGTTAGTCTGTATGAGTCATTTGTTGAGTTGTATTTGGGTTGTAATGACTAGACAGATGTTTATAACTGTCTAGTATGTGTTGTATAAGCTGTGTATCTCTGATGTATATGATACAATGTAATATCTTATTTGATTAATATAATTTATTCGTTCCGCTGTTTAGATTCTGATGTGTTTCTTTCTTTCTTCTCTATCTTATCTCTTTTCTATCCCTTTCTTTCTTCTTGATGATACGACTTTTTGTGGAGAAAAAGCCGGGTCGTCACACCGGAAATTGGTTTGATGTTGGTCTAGATTATTTCAGGAAGCATCAGCAAGAGATAAGCTGATCAGGAAGGATGAAGTGACTCAGGATTATCAGGAGAGTTATGCAGTTAAGAATTGATGGAATTTGGAAATTGAAGTTGAAATTTGGGATATTACTTAAGTTTTCTCCGATTAAAGGAGATATAAGATTTGGAAAAATTGGAAAGTAAACTCCGGAAGTATTATGAGATTTTTCTGTGTTCTCTGGAGATTAGATTTTGATCCCCAGAATTGAATGGCCAGTTCGGATAACTGGAATTCATTTTATTTCACATATCTCTGAGGAATATGTGTATGATTCATCGAGGGATAGAATCAGCAATTCAGAAGGATTTGGTAGTTGAGATGGTTTTGAGTTTAGTCTGATATTTTGTTCAGATTTGTAATCTAGATGGGAAGGAGTTCTAGACTATTGTAGATAGTTAGTTAAGATCCTGTAGAACGAGTATCCCGGTATATATATATACTTGGGGAAACTCGAGGAAATTCTATCCAGAATTTGTCTGGATAGTTAAATTTGTTTGATTAAATTGTTTGCTATGATTGTTAGAGTATGATTGATATGTATGGTTGTTGTTTGAAATTAAAATTTTGCTGGGTTATTAAATTATCTTTGCTTTTAAATTTCGGGGACGAAATTATTTTAAGGGGGGAGGAATGTGATATCCCGGAAATTTGGCAATATCAATTTAATAATCTTTATTAATAATTAAATTGATTTGTTGATTTATTTTATAAATTGACAAGTTTATTCATTTTAAAAGGTTAATAATATTTTAAATTGGCAAATTTATTTCTTTTGAAAACTAATAACATTTTAATTTGGGAATATCTTTTCTAAAATTTTAATTAGGAAGATTTATCTTACTAAAACTAATATAAGTGTTTATATTTATAATGTATATATATAGGTATATATATTATAAATAGGGAGTCTTTAATTTAATAAAAGGATAAGTTATCAAATTATAATATATATGTATATATATATTGTTATTTGAAGTTATGTATTAAAATTAAATATGATAATTATAAAGCTAATGTTAAAAGTATTTTCCATTTAGAATATATATATTTGTATATATTGGAATGGAAAGAATATTGAATTTGAATTTAATAAGATGTTTTCAAACTTTAATATATATATAATTTGTAAATTGGTTTAATACTTTTGAAAATGATATTTTAAGATTTAAATAACAAGAATAATTTCTTATTTATTATAAACATATATTTTAAGTTTTATTTTGGTTAAGGTTTAAATTAAGAAGTTCAATTGTTTTTTTTTAGATTCTTTCCTTCTTAAAATTCAAAATGGTTTGTAAAAATATATATATATATAGTTAAGCTCAATTTCTCAAGCATATATAAGTAAGTTATATTTAATTGATATAAGCATAAGTTATTTTAAATAATTGTTTTTCACATTTGTATATTTATTAAAATCTAAAAGCTTAAATTATAAAAAGAGATAAATACATTATATACTTATAAATATTTCATAAAACATATAAATGTCTTAAATAAATTTATTAAAAACAAGAATAACACTTGTTGGCATATTAGAGTAGTTTAGTGACATTTGTAATTTGCAAACCTATGTGTAAGCTAATTAAAGAGACAAGTGGCTATATTTTAATTTAAGTTTTAAAATAAATAAAATTAGTATGTAAGAAGAAATATCTGTTTTCATTTTTCAGTCTAAGATTATCTTTTCTTCATCTCTCTACTAAATACAATTCGAATCTAAAATCAAAAAGAAAAATGAAAACCTGGAAATCAAAATGCAAAGAAGCAAAATAAATCTGGAAATGAAAATCTGGAAATTCAACTGCAAATCAAAAGGAGATCAAAGGCAACATCAGTTTCAAATTTTCTCAAATACAAATCAGTTTCAAAAATCAACAGCAAGTTTAAATTCAACAAGGCAAATAGAAGTTCAAAATCAAACATGCAAGCGTGGAAACAGAAAATGTTCTCTGTTCTCTGATTTCTGGTGAGTAAATTTAATTTTAAAAACAGTTTTAAAACCTGCTACTATGTCTTGATATGCTAATAAATGTTACAGTAACATGACATGAAATGCTTATTTGAAAATGGGATGAGAATAGATGATTATATAAGAGTTATTATGAAACATTTGTATATATTGATGTTCATGCTCCTCTGTTTAGTTTTCCAGTAAGTAAACTTACTTGAATCTACCTATATATTTTGATGTTTGAATTGACACTGGAAATATATTTTGAAAAATGTTTGTTTATTGGTTAAATAGGCCTGCATGCTTGTATATATATGTGAAAATTAGTGTGTGCATGTCTGTATATAATTATTTCCTCTGTTCATTGATAACAGGTTTTAAAACCTGTTAAAAGTTTTCAAATCACTCCACCCAAATGATTTTAGGCTATAATCTATGAGTGGAAAATGTTGGTATATAGGTGATATCATTTTAAAAATTAACTTCAAGTGTTTAAGTTAAATATTTATTTTAAAATGATACATAAACAGTGAAACCTAAAGTATGTTAAAAATTCAAATGTTTTAATTTCATAATTCGATTATATAAATCGACTAGGAATTGAAGATGATGATTTTAGGAAGTTATTTCAGGATTTTTAATATATTAAATTGTGAGAAAAAGAGAGTTGAACGGGATTGTTGTTTTCTTCAATTTCTGGCGATCAATGGGTAGTGAGGTCTCGGGTTTTCAACTGGAGGTGGAAGGAGGTATGGCGAGCTTAGGAAAAATGACTGGAAGTGCTCCAGTTCATTGTGACGACGTGGAAGAGAGGATTTAGGTTTCTAACCCTAAGTTTTGGTCATGTCTGTAAAATGTCGAATTCGATGTCTATACGCGATCGAGTGTCACGAGGTTTTGGGCATGGCTTCGTAGATGGTCAGAGAGGGTGAGGTCGAAGTCTGGGGTCCTCCGGTGGTTAGCGTTGGGAGATCGAGGCGATTTCCGGGCGTTGGTTTTTAAACGTTTGGTCGAGGTAGCTTGATTTTGGTCGATGACGAGATTGGATGGTCTGGGTGGTCGCGAGGCTTGTGAGTGTTGAGGTCGACTTGTAGAAGATCGCGATGGAGGCCGGAGCGCCGCCGCGTCAGTGTGCACGTGCACGAGGTCGCAATTGTATCTGGGTCTGTTTGAATTGGGGAAGAAGATAAGTTTCTCGGGTTGTTTTTCGAAGTCAAAGCATGATGTCTCGAAGAATTGAAATGGATTGTGTAGCTCCGAGTTGAGCCGGGTTTATCTCGAGGGTTGCTCGAGTTTGTTGAATCTGATACCAGGTTTTCATGTTTAAAAAGAAAACATGTTTTCAGGTTTTTAAATTTGAAAGTAAATTATTTACCAGATTGGAAAATAAAAGAAATATGAGACAAAGATTTCGATGCAAAGAAAATTAAAGTTTTAAAGTTTAAATTGAAAACTAGTTTAAACTATTACTTATTAATGTTTAAAACATTTAAGGGAAATTATGTTTTATTAACTTTAATTTATCAAGTTAAATGTTTATTTATTTTAAACCTTAATTAACGATTTAATTAAGAAAAGTTAGTTATTAAGATAAGATGTTTTAATGATAATTAAGGCATTTATAAGATAATGTTTTATCTTAAGATAATTAAAGTTTTAATGTCTTGACATTAATTAAGTTAATTAAGGAAATTAGGTATAATTAATTAATTTTAATTAATAATGATTAAGGATTAGTAAGAAATTAATTAAGAGTAATTAATTTATTTGATTAACTCAATGATTAAGTTTGATTTAATTAATGACTAAAGATTAATTTGTAATTAATAAATTAAGTAATTAGAGGTTGATTAATTTGTAATTAAGAAGTACTTAATTAAGTTATTAATTAATAATTAGGTTTTATTAGTTATATAAATAAGAAATAATTAATCTATAAAGATTAATTAAAGATTAATTAATAATTTAAGATTAATTTATTTATTCTTAAGATTTATTAATTGATAATTAAGGTTTATTAATAAATAATTAAAGAATAAATAATCTGTAATTAAGGTTAATTAATTTATTTAAGAGTAATTAAGAAATGAATTACTCAATTGTAAATAATAAATGGATGTGATTAATTTAAGTTAAATAAAGATAATCACTTGATAAAGAATTAAGTATGAATACTTAATAAGGTTAAAAAGTGTAATTACTTAGTATAAGTAATTAATGTATAATTACAAGATGTAATTAATTAAAGGATAATTACTTAATGAGAAGTAATTAAGGATTAATTATTTGGTGTAATTAATTAAAGTAACTAAAGGTTAATTACTGTTAAATGGTTAAGAATAATTAATTTGTGAAATTAAGTAAAGGATAATTACTTTATGTAATTAATGAATAATTAATCAAGGATGGTTAATATTTAATGAGTAATTAATTAATTAAAGGTTGTAATTAATTAATGATGAATTAAGCAAGATTAGATAATTAATTCTAAAGTAATTAATTTAATTTAAGTTAATTAAATTAATTATAACATAAGGTTAATAAATTGTTGCTTATGGATGATTGTTTGTGTAGAATATATGAATTGGATATCTATTGGATGATATGTTATGATATTCTGTGATATGATATTGGATATATCCGTGATAAATGTGTGATATTTATCTATGTTAAATGCTGTATGAATTCAAGTATTGAATTGAATTGTTTTAACCTTTAAACAACTTGGCCTTAAAAGATACGTTTTGGATTTCGATGAGACCGGGATCGGGTTTCTGTATACTGGTATTCCAGGTCTGGAGACCCGAATACCACATCGATCCAAATTAACGATAGGTCGTGAATCTCAAGTGAAGATGAAGATTTAGAGTGCAAGGGTTATTGTCGTTAACTCTGAGGGTGATTCCAAAATGAGTGTAACGAGATAATGCCTTCGGTTTCGTTCGAACCCGGAACGAACTTGTATGGATTGAATGCTTTCAGCACATCGTCAGGTGGACGATGAGCATTCTAAGTGATATGTTCTGATTAAAGGTAATCGTAACCTCAAGCCTCATCAACCGGGAATGGCTAAAACAGGGGAGGTGCAGCAAGGTTTCGTGGGTAGCACCCACTGAGAGCAAGATAGAACCCTGTCTAGAGGTCCCTTTTCTTTTATTCGGCTTAGTGTGTGGTTGGTCGCGCCAACTACGGGATTATCTTGTTCGGAATTATCCAGTAAGGGATGGTTCCGGCTTTGTGTTGCAGGGGAGCGGGCGTACTCCTCGGTACGGTGATCTAGGCCACGTACTGTGACGGGCGGTACCCCAGTAGCCCTGCCATTGTATGGAATCCAAACTCCAATAAGTGCCGTACGTATTAGTTGTGCCCAACTATGTTGGAATGTGAGATGTAAGCATTTCAGCTATTTCTGTATTTTACTTGAAAACCCTAGACCCTATTATAATATAACTGGATTTCCTATCAAATGTTTTGTTAGCGTAAGGTAAAAACTTTTCCATGTTTATGTGTGGGAAGTCTTACGTGATACCTTTGTTTTCAAAAGGTTTTGAAGTTAAACAATTTTAACCCGTTTACTCACACCAGACCCATGTCTGACCCAAGTGTTTATTTTCTGTTTTATTAAACTCTTGGGTACTCAAATTTTTACGAGTAGCCAAGGGATTCAGGTTAGCTTTGACGAATCTATGGAGGAGATATGGAGCAGGAGGCTTCAGCATTCGTAGATAGATAGTATTCCGCTGTGTTGGTTGATCTGAGTCTTTTGTTTGAATTGTATCTTGAGTTGTATAATAGACAGAAATTATAACTGTCTATTTTGTTGTATAAGTTGTGTCACTCTGATTATGTAAAGACTATGTAATAGTTATGTGATATATTATATTTTGTTTCGTTCCGCTGTGAGATTCTGATATTGTTTAGTTCTTTCTTTCTCTTCTTTTCTCTTTTCTATCCCTTTCTTTCTTATTAGCGATACGACTTTCTGGGCATAGGAAGTCGGGTCGTTACAGTACCCGTAGGCAGTCACAGCCCTTGCGAATTACGCTAAGCAGTCGAGTTCATAAGACCATGGGTAATGCCATGAATTCGATGGACACTCGAGTATCATATCTGGAAAACCCAAATCAGAGAGAATAATATCGATAGAATGAATCCACAATGTGGCCACAAAGCAGATATCAAGTAGAAGGCACCAAGGTTTTAAATCTTGGATTTCGGTCACGTTTCATCTCGGAGATTTTAGAGACTCGATCTCGTACCGAGGGATATCTCGGACGAGATGAGTCCATCTCGGTCGTCCATATCGGATTTACATCTCGGTTCCTAAAATTTGTTTCGGAGTAATCTCGGAGTATATGTCATGTCGAAAATTAGTCTTCATACACCGAAACTTATAAATATTAGTCACTACCTAAATGAAAACTTTACACATTTACTTTGAATTTATTACATGCTTATCATTAGTAATTTACTCATATTAATGCAAATAAATAATGAGAATTTGTGAATAATGTTCAATATAATATTATATATGAAAATATACATGAAACAAACCATCACAAAGCGAGTTACATCTTTTTTTAGGGGAAAAAATGACTAGAGGTAAAAATGAAAAAATGAACAAATATTCAAACAATATACATGCAAAAAAGACACATGTATAAGACCATGATACTTGGTTAAAAAAAGACTAAGTTTGCCACAAGTTATAATTTAGACTTTTAATTACAAAATCATCTAGACAAGTAGAAGCTAAAGTTATACTTTACATACAAAAGCCTCTAAAAGAGTAGAAATCATAGTTATATTGTAGTTACAAATGATTCTAAATAAGTGGAAGTCAAAGTTATATTTTAGCTACAAAAGCTTTTATACAGGTAGAAGTTAAAGAGTTAATTTAACAAAATTCTAAAAATCGGCCGATATCTCGTAATCAAATCTCGTCCGAGATGTCGGGCGAGATACCATAATATCGGCCGACATATACATCAGGCGAGATTACAACAAAACAACTAGTTTCAAATCGCTCAGGCTCGAAAACGAGATCTCGGCCGAGACGTGTAACGACCCGCTATTTTGGACCATTCAAATCGACAATAAATCCACACATGTCTGACTTGAATAATTCAAAATATCAGATTGTTAATTTAAATTTGGCAAAACTCAGCATATGCAGTAAATAAATCAATCACAGAATCACAGACATAGAGTAATACAATAATACGCAGCGGAATAGATAAAATAGTAGTTCATGAAGCTACTATATAAACATCAGAGTTAGAAATAAAATACAGCAGAATATCTCAAATGCAGTGAAGTCTCCAGTACAACAGATGACTTCTCTGAACAAATCAACTAGAAGAGCTGAAGGTTGAGGCGATAGTTGGATCTCCAAAGGAAGCTCCAAACTCCAAGGGTGAGTCTCAAATGTTGTATCGCTCGGTCTGACCCGAGCGTAAAGGAAAACACAAAACACTCGAGTCAGAACTAAAATTCTTATGCAAACTAAATCAAAATTTGATGTAATAAGGTATGCAAATAACTACATTTTTGAAGGTTCAAATTTCTGGAAATGTTATTGTTTCCATATTCAAAATACAATAGATTTCACAATAGATCCATTCTAGTAACTTACAAATTTACAGAACAATTCCCAATTAAATTTCATAGTTCAAGAGATTTGATTTATAAAAATGTTTCAAAGTTTCAACATTCAATTTTATGGAAACTTCCCAATGTTTCAAAATTTAAATTTGGAAACTTTCAAATAAGGTAACGACAGTTTATTTCCCAAAATCATTTTTATGGTTCAAATGGTAAGTCTAAACATACTAGTTTTTTTTCCTCTCATGTAAATACATGAAATTCATCCATTTTATATCTTTATTCAGTGATTAAATAATCAATATGAAAATTTATATGATTATAATAAACTATAGGGTGATAACAACGATATATCAAAATAAATGAACAAATACACATTCAATCACAATAGCATCCATCACATCATACAATCAACATTCAAATCAATCAATTCAACAAATCAACCAATTCAATAACATGTCATAGTAATTATTAGTCATCACATATTGGAATTTAGCTATTCAAACTAAATACCAATAAAAATTCCAAACCAACAATCAAAACTTTATCACTATATGACCTGGTTTAACTTGCAATAAAATTTTAGTATTTCGTGAGTGGGTTTAAACACTCACCTTATGGATTTCCGTTTCTTAGTCGGGTTTGGATCCGCTACTACTTCCTCCTATTGATTTATTTCCTTGCTATTTTAATCTTCTTCTTTTTTTTTACAGAATTTTTTTGGAAGAGACAAAGAAGTTTGTATAGGTCTGAATTTGAAGAAAAGGATTTGGAAAAAGAAGAATGTTTGGAAAAGAAGAAAAAAAAATTCAAGGAAGATGAAGAATTGAAAAAGAAAACGAAGCTAAAAAAAAGAAGCTTTAAAAGAAGAAGAAGATTTGAAGAATAAGAATAAGAAAAAGCTTTGAAAGAAAAAAAAAGAGAAGAAGGAGATTTGAAGAAGAAGAAAAAAATGAAGAAGGAAGAAAATGAAGAGAGGGAAAAAAAATGAGATGGAAGTTTGTTTGGAGAAATGAAGCTACAAAAGATGAGATTTGAAAAATGAAATGAGGCTACAGAAATGACGATGGAAACAAATGAAAGGCTAATAGAGTATATATAAACAAACTAGGAATTGAAATAAAGTAAAAATATGAATAGTCTTAAAATGGTAGTATTGAAAGAGGTGAAGTAAAGGAATAAATATATCAATAAAGATAAAAATAAATCTTCCGTTTTAAATATGAAGTTTCAGGAGAAAGAATTGCCAATGAAAGGAAGCTACAAGAACTAATGATGCATAAGTAAAATAAACTTCAGAAACGGAGAATAGTAAATGCTAATTAGATGGCATGGATATTAATTTAATGTTCACATTAAAAATGGAAAAATAGAAAAGAAAAGAAAAACTTCAGGTAAAGCATTTGAAAAGAGCAAACGAATAAAGGAGAAACAAATGAAAAGAATGAGGCAATTATTAATTAGAAATAAATCAAATGAGGTTATTACTAATTAATAAGAAACGAATGAGTAGGCTAATAATTAAATGGATGCACAAGTGGAGACTACGTTAAGAACTTGAAAACGGAAGAGAGAGAATGGAGGTGATAATAATGTAAAGCAAATGAAGAGACCACATATAACCTATAAACAAACCTTTGGGGTCCAAATTCCAAAATTCACTCCAATTAATTCATATCAATAAACCCAAATATACACATATTTACATAATTTAATTTCATATTAAAACATTCGTTTTATGTCAATATATTTGCATACTACATTAACACAATCAATCAATTAACAATCAATCAATCAATTAATCAACCAATCAATCTATATATTTATTTACGTTACTCTAACCAATTTCATTATTTAATGAATATATATCTATCTGTGCACTATAAAAATGATTTACTTTACTTTTCTAATGACTATAACGGTCACATTAATGCAACCAATTTACAAGTTTTAACCATATATAAAATGTATATATATATATATATATGAACTTATGTAATTAATGTACAACTGTTAATAAAAGGTAATTTCTAATTGATTCCACAATATTTACAAAACCATGAATCCTCTGATATACTTAAAAGTTTGAATATTAATGTGTGTGTGTGTCTGTATTATTCTAAAATTCAATTTTTTTTTTCCAAAATCATTCTTGCTTAAAATGAAAGTTTATTTTTATACGTCTCAAAACATGCAACAATTAATAACAAAAGAAATGAATGGACCATGTACATTGCACAACCTTTTTGAAATTCAATTTGTGAAACGTAACCAAATTAACTTCATTAACTCAAATAATATTCAAATTTGTATGCATTTAGTTTTTTTTTATCTATGCATAATAAATAAAATTACTTACTATAAAAATGAAAACGTTCGATTTGGTTTTCCCAAAATGATCTTTTATTTCCATTAAAACATCAATCCTGTTTAACACAAAAGGTGCATTTCTTTTATTAAATCTATTAATTGCAATCAACGTTTTCTTCCCTTCTAATTGAAATATTTCAATTACATTAATTACAATTACTTATAAAGTTAAATTTCAAAACAGTCAACTAAAATGGATGAAAAATAGAATAATTGTTTCCTTTAGTCATTTAAACACGTTTATAAATTTGTTGTTTATACAGCAGAGTTACAAATAACTTACTTAAATAAATTATTTTTCTACTCTTGTAATCCATCTATATGCTAAAACACAGTTTAAATACACATATTTACTTCCTTTAAATCAATCATCCTATTCTTTATTTTAATGAAATTAAACCTACATTCACAAATGAAACATCCATTTTATTTGTTATAAATGTTCTTTTCATTAAACCGACTTTCCTTATATTTTCACAAAACGTAAGCTACGTTTAATTACACCTATTAATTTACAGTTTGGTGTCCTCTCTATCATTAATTGAAATTATTCAATTACATTATTTTCAATTGTTTACAAGGGTGAATTTCAAAATGGAAAAAAATAAAGGTAATGAGAAATAAAACAATTATTTCCTATCAAACAGTGATTGAAACATATTTATGCACTATTGGATACAAACAGAAATTATACATTTCTTACCAAATAATAGTTTCTCATCTCTGCAATCAATCTTTCAGCTACCAAACATTTCAAATAAATAAACTTATGATTCTTTTTTTTTAATAAAGAAACATTTATTATTTCTTATTAACATTTATTATTCCAATCAATTGGAAATTTACATTCAGACAATTACAAATATCATTCAAACCAATATTATTAAAATACACACTAACATTTTTTATCATCCTTATATTGTTGCAAACATATGACATTAATAGAAATTTTAATTAAGCTCATAATTTGTATTAAAATCAAATTTGTATAAATAAAATCTTAATTTTTTTTATTCCTAACAATTTTATTCAAAAAAATCTTATTTAATTTACTACTTTTAAATGTTTAAAAATACGGGTCGTTACAATCTCCCCCACTCAAAACTTTTCGTCCCCGAAAAGAAATAAGAAGGAAGCCAAAAATTTGTTATATTTTATTGAAACGGTCAATTTATAAACAATTAAACCTACATATTTAAGTTTAATAAAATTAAAAAAATAACTCCAATTCAACAAAAAAAAAATCTAAGTCTTAAATTTTGAAAAATTTCGGTAGAGTCTCCTTTGTATAGAGAGGTCCGGAAAAACAATAATATCAATAATTACAATATATGTATCATATTTCAAAAATAAAACACCCCATAAGCCAAAACAACCAATAATTTCGACATATTATTTACGTTTATTCAATTGATTTCTTTTCACATCATTATTTACCTTTTTATTTATTTTCATTCATTCATACAATGTCTTTTTCTTTCTTTCATGTACTTACATAAATTATTTCACAATATTAACTTACGTTTATAACATTTCTTGTACATCAAAATTTTTATTTTGAAATAATTCCATTGAACACTTCCATTACTTAAGTTTTACCTGTATAATTCCACTACATATTCCTCTGTAACATTTTCAACTTTAACATTTTGGTAAGTTATATATACGTTTTATAGAATGAATTTGAATGTTACACAAGTTTATCTTATTCACTTCAGTTAACAAAATGTTTAATAATTATATCTTCTAAATTTTTCATATTTACAAGCTATTTTCAATTTCTTATATATTTCATTAATCACTTGAAAAAAATTTTCAAAATCCCGTAACTTGAGTTCTCAAATTTCCAATTAAATTCATTTTATTTATAAATACTATTTTGCAATCAATATTTATAAAATTCCACTTCTTATGAAACAAATATATCACATACAACTATTAGTACTTCTTAATCAAGTAAATATTCCAGAACATGACTTCCAAATAGCAATTCCAATTTATTTTTCAAGCATATTACTAAAATAAATTTCCCAAATCATTTAATATCCTTAAAATTATACATTCAAAGAAACACATATAACTTTACTTAAAATATTTATTTGAAT
Organism: Allium fistulosum; assembly: GCA_030737815.1. Classification (NCBI taxonomy): domain Eukaryota; kingdom Viridiplantae; phylum Streptophyta; class Magnoliopsida; order Asparagales; family Amaryllidaceae; genus Allium; species Allium fistulosum. The sequence continues at coordinate 261,399,530 of CM060904.1, read as the reverse complement.
CTTCATTTGCAAATCAATCATCTTTAACACTTTACAAAGATTCATCAATGAAATTTCTTGCTTCCTTTATAAATACCATTTAAAAGTCTTTGAAAACCTTAAATCCATTATTTATAAATTTATTAGTTTTAAATCTCAAAATACTCTTCAAACATCTTTAATAAATCAATAATCATTAAAAAAAGATATAGTCAACAAAGAAAAGAAGGAGGATTTGGAAAAACAGAATATAAGTGAATAAATAAAGCTGAGCAGATAAGGTAGATTCAAAAGAATAGTATCCGGCACGAATAATTAATTCAAACCATAAGAATTTCAACTTCAAATATTAATCAAAATTTCTTTGTTGGAAATACTTTTAAAATAAAATACTGTTATAATAAAATACTTTTATAACTCGATGTTTCAACAAGTTTATCCTCGTTCCTGCAGACTCTGGAAGTGCGTTGATCAGGCGCAAAGCTAGAATTCTCCAGGTACTTAGTAGACTTGTTCCAACACCCAGTGAAAATACTGGAAAAACTTTTAAAAACGGATATGGATAGTACAATCCAAACAAAACAAACAAAACCTTTGTCTAACCATGGTTCGCAGATACACAATGGTTACGCCTGGATCCCCCAGGAAACAATCCATATCCGTAAGCTTTCTCAGCCCTGCGAGTTACGCCATGATGACTAGTAGAATGCAGGATACACAATGGTTACGCCTGGATCCCCCAGGAAACAATCCGTACCCCCAGGCAAGACTCAGCCAAGCATTTGCGCTACTATTCGCGACCTACATAGATGCAGGATACACAATGATTACGCCTGGATCCCCCAGGAAACAATCCGTACCCCTAGGCAAGACTCAGCCAGGCAGTTGCGCTATGCAGTCACGATCGTAAGACCATGGGTAACGCCATGGAATTCGAAGGACACTCGAGTATCATATCCGGAAAACCAAAATCAGAGATAATAATATCGATAGAATGAATCCAAGATGTGGCCACAAATCGGATATCAAGCAGAAGGCACTTTCCATATCTTTACTTCGAAAATATGTATCATATAGTACTTTTTCAAATCACTTTCAAATATCGTACTTATATAAAATCCATTATATATAATATTTAATTTTCAGATCAAATACTTTTCCAAAATCAAAAGTATATCAAATCATACTTATATAGACTTTAATTATATAAGATTTCACTTTTCAAATTGAGTACTCTTTTCAAATCCATAGTTTTCGAATCAATTTCATACTCATACAAATCAATTTTATATAAGTTCGATAACTCCCAAATCAAGTATTTAGTAGCACAAGGTTCTCAAATTTCAATTTGTTTCAATATCAGTTCAATTTCAAAATCATATATAATTTCACCAAATTATTTCTTCTCAAATTAAATATCTTTAGTTTCAAAGTTTCCAAAATAATAGATTTAGAAAATAAATCCAAATCTCCAAATCAATATAATTTAAGTCAACCAATTCATTTCCAAAATCAAATGTTTTCAAAATCATCTTATACTTACATAAGGTCCATCTTATATAAGGATCAAATCTTTACAAAATAAATTTCGCTGTATGAAGAGCCATATGGGATTGGATATCTTTGCTTTTATGGGTTATATATCTTTGTAATTTAAATTTAAAGTTTTCTTTTAGTAAGCAAAAATATTCTAACCCGACAGCTTTCAATTTCAGCGTCAAAATATATCAATGATATTAGAATATACGATGTACATACGTCATCATTTCGCAAAATCACATTTGATCGCTCGCTCGATCACACAAGTTCGCTTTCGAACTAGTATTGTCCATTCGACTTCCCTAATGCGGACTTCGATATGGTTTCTCGACTAGAAGCCATCAGTCTCCTTGCATAGCCATATACTATGATAGAGAATTCTAGAATTTAGCCCAAAATCCATATCAAATATTCGCCATCAAGAATCGAATGAAAAATCCTAACACGAAATGGTGTAATTCACCTCGAACTTGTGTACTCAAACTTGGATCAAATTAATTATGCAAATAAAACAGCATACGTACAACTTATATATTTATTCCAACTTGTTAAATATATAGTTCCATAAAGATGTTACTAAGTTAAAACATTTAAACTAAATTTTATTCAAAATATTTTGAAGACCAAATTATTTTCAAAACATTTCAAATCTAAATTTCATATTAGAAAAATTTAAAATTGCCTTATTCATTTTCTTAACAAACAGTTTCAACTTATTTAAATCATATTACTACATACTTTAACATTCATACCAACTTATATACTTTATACTTTTCAAAATTCTTAGCTTTTGAAAAGTTAACCTTGATTTGGAAGTGCTCGAACCTTCAAAATAGTTGAAGAAATCATTTTCAAATTCAAGAGTTGGAAATCAGCAACAAATTAGTAAATCAATTTTAATAAATAGGGTTATATCAAATCCAAAACTCGAGGGCTGAACACCGGCTCATTTTAAATCGTTTCAAATACATTTACATATATCTTTCGAATATCAAATCATACTTCAAAATTTTGAAATCAAAATTGGTTTCGCAAAATCACTCACGTAGCGATGCTACTAAAGTGGCCTATCCCTCACTCTGAAACTCGAAAATCAATGTCGATGATGCGTGCACTCATCACCGAAATTATTTTCTAGCGACATAAGTGAGTTCTGGACTTCTATTTTCTCAAACTTCTTTTTGAAATTTCTTCGAAATCATTTGAAACATTTCTTATTTGGAAAATACTTTTAAATCATATTATTATTATATATTTCAAAATCTTAAAACCAGTTATAAAATACTGGAGTTCAATTCTCGAATTTCAAATATAAAATCCTTTAGTTATAAATCATTTTTAGATAGATCAAATTTCTTATATAATTTTTTTTCAAAATCCTTTCGAAAACCTCAAATTCTTATTTTAAAAGGGTATATAATCCTTATCGAAAACATTTCAATTTTATATATAGAATAAAATCATACTTATCAAAATAATAATTTCGGTTTAGAAAACAATTTCTAGAATACAAAACCCGATTTTCAAAGGATGATTTGAGAATGGATTTCAACAAAGATAGAGGTTCAAATTAGAGGAACTCTAATCAAATAAAATTTCTGATTCGAAGATAGGCTTGAACGAAGATGAGACAATTAACTTACAAAATAGGAGATGGATATACTTATACAAGTCACGGGCGACCTTAACCGGGTCAACCGTGACTTCAGGAACAAGATCGATGCAGAATTCCAAGAAAAACCAACATTCGATCGTAAGAGATAGCGGTATCTAAACCAAAGATATATAAATCTCTGGTGAATCAATGCCAATTGTAAAGGAGTTCCACCCCTTTACAAATCATCCAAAGATTGGCGGGATCGCCTATTCTTATAGAGATCATTCGAAGTGGAGTTATGGGATACTCTAGAATCAAAAGAATACAAATAGGGAGAGACAAGAATGAATTTTGGAACCGCAAGGAACGTTCCAAAGTTCAAAGGAAATCGAGTCAAAAGGAAGAAATTCAAACTCGAACGAAAGTGATTCTGTAAATAAATTTACTATATATGCTAGGTTTTGCCTAGAGCCAAAGCTCTGATACCAACTGTAACGACCCGCTATTTTGGACCATTCAAATCGACAATAAATCCACACATGTCTGACTTGAATAATTCAAAATATCAGATTGTTAATTTAAATTTGGCAAAACTCAGCATATGCAGTAAATAAATCAATCACAGAATCACAGACATAGAGTAATACAATAATACGCAGTGGAATAGATAAAATAGTAGTTCATGAAGCTACTATATAAACATCAGAGTTAGAAATAAAATACAGCAGAATATCTCAAATGCAGTGAAGTCTCCAGTACAACAGATGACTTCTCTGAACAAATCAACTAGAAGAGCTGAAAGCTGAGGCGATAGTTGGATCTCCAAAGGAAGCTCCAAACTCCAAGGGTGAGTCTCAAATGCTGTATCGCTCGGTCTGACCCGAGCGTAAAGGAAAACACAAAACACTCGAGTCAGAACTAAAATTCTTATGCAAACTAAATCAAAATTTGATGTAATAAGGTATGCAAATAACTACATTTTTGAAGGTTCAAATTTCTGGAAATGTTATTGTTTCCATATTCAAAATACAATAGATTTCACAATAGATCCATTCTAGTAACTTACAAATTTACAGAACAATTCCCAATTAAATTTCATAGTTCAAGAGATTTGATTTATAAAAATGTTTCAAAGTTTCAACATTCAATTTTATGGAAACTTCCCAATGTTTCAAAATTTAAATTTGGAAACTTTCAAATAAGGTAACGACAGTTTATTTCCCAAAATCATTTTTATGGTTCAAATGGTAAGTCTAAACATACTAGTTTTTTTTCCTCTCATGTAAATACATGAAATTCATCCGTTTTATATCTTTATTCAGTGATTAAATAATCAATATGAAAATTTATATGATTATAATAAACTATAGGGTGATAACAACGATATATCAAAATAAATGAACAAATACACATTCAATCACAATAGCATCCATCACATCATACAATCAACATTCAAATCAATCAATTCAACAAATCAACCAATTCAATAACATGTCATAGTAATTATTAGTCATCACATATTGGAATTTAGCTATTCAAACTAAATACCAATAAAAATTCCAAACCAACAATCAAAACTTTATCACTATATGACCTGGTTTAACTTGCAATAAAATTTTAGTATTTCGTGAGTGGGTTTAAACACTCACCTTATGGATTTCCGTTTCTTAGTCGGGTTTCGATCCGCTACTACTTCCTCCTATTGATTTATTTCCTTGCTATTTTAATCTTCTTCTTTTTTTTTACAGAATTTTTTTGGAAGAGACAAAGAAGTTTGTATAGGTCTGAATTTGAAGAAAAGGATTTGGAAAAAGAAGAATGTTTGGAAAAGAAGAAAAAAAAAATTCAAGGAAGATGAAGAATTGAAAAAGAAAACGAAGCTAAAAAAAAGAAGCTTTAAAAGAAGAAGAAGATTTGAAGAATAAGAATAAGAAAAAGCTTTGAAAGAAAAAAAAAGAGAAGAAGGAGATTTGAAGAAGAAGAAAAAAATGAAGAAGGAAGAAAATGAAGAGAGGGAAAAAAAATGAGATGGAACTTTGTTTGGAGAAATGAAGCTACAAAAGATGAGATTTGAAAAATGAAATGAGGCTACAGAAATGACGATGGAAACAAATGAAAGGCTAATAGAGTATATATAAACAAACTAGGAATTGAAATAAAGTAAAAATATGAATAGTCTTAAAATGGTAGTATTGAAAGAGGTGAAGTAAAGGAATAAATATATCAATAAAGATAAAAATAAATCTTCCGTTTTAAATATGAAGTTTCAGGAGAAAGAATTGCCAATGAAAGGAAGCTACAAGAACTAATGATGCATAAGTAAAATAAACTTCAGAAACGGAGAATAGTAAATGCTAATTAGATGGCATGAATATTAATTTAATGTTCACATTAAAAATGGAAAAATAGAAAAGAAAAGAAAAACTTCAGGTAAAGCATTTGAAAAGAGCAAACGAATAAAGGAGAAACAAATGAAAAGAATGAGGCAATTATTAATTAGAAATAAATCAAATGAGGTTATTACTAATTAATAAGAAACGAATGAGTAGGCTAATAATTAAATGGATGCACAAGTGGAGACTACGTTAAGAACTTGAAAACGGAAGAGAGAGAATGGAGGTGATAATAATGTAAAGCAAATGAAGAGACCACATATAACCTATAAACAAACCTTTGGGGTCCAAATTCCAAAACTCACTCCAATTAATTCATATCAATAAACCCAAATATACACATATTTACATAATTTAATTTCATATTAAAACATTCGTTTTATGTCAATATATTTGCATACTACATTAACACAATCAATCAATTAACAATCAATCAATCAATTAATCAACCAATCAATCTATATATTTATTTACGTTACTCAAACCAATTTCATTATTTAATGAATATATATCTATCTGTGCACTATAAAAATGATTTACTTTACTTTTCTAATGACTATAACGGTCACATTAATGCAACTAATTTACAAGTTTTAACCATATATAAAATGTATATATATATATATGAACTTATGTAATTAATGTACAACTGTTAATAAAAGGTAATTTCTAATTGATTCCACAATATTTACAAAACCATGAATCCTCTGATATACTTAAAAGTTTGAATATTAATGTGTGTGTGTGTCTGTATTATTCTAAAATTCAATTTTTTTTTCCAAAATCATTCTTGCTTAAAATGAAAGTTTATTTTTATACGTCTCAAAACATGCAACAATTAATAACAAAAGAAATGAATGGACCATGTACATTGCACAACCTTTTTGAAATTCAATTTGTGAAACGTAACCAAATTAACTTCATTAACTCAAATAATATTCAAATTTGTATGCATTTAGTTTTTTTTATCTATGCATAATAAATAAAATTACTTACTATAAAAATGAAAACGTTCGATTTGGTTTTCCCAAAATGATCTTTTATTTCCATTAAAACATCAATCCTGTTTAACACAAAAGGTGCGTTTCATTTATTAAATCTATTAATTGCAATCAACGTTTTCTTCCATTCTAATTGAAATATTTCAATTACATTAATTACAATTACTTATAAAGTTAAATTTCAAAACAGTCAACTAAAATGGATGAAAAATAGAATAATTGTTTCCTTTAGTCATTTAAACACGTTTATAAATTTGTTGTTTATACAGCAGAGTTATAAATAACTTACTTAAATAAATTATTTTTCTACTCTTGTAATCCATCTATATGCTAAAACACAGTTTAAATACACATATTTACTTCCTTTAAATCAATCATCCTATTCTTTATTTTAATGAAATTAAACCTACATTCACAAATGAAACATCCATTTTATTTGTTATAAATGTTCTTTTCATTAAACCGACTTTCCTTATATTTTCACAAAACGTAAGCTACGTTTAATTACACCTATTAATTTACAGTTTGGTGTCCTCTCTATCATTAATTGAAATTATTCAATTACATTATTTTCAATTGTTTACAAGGGTGAATTTCAAAATGGAAAAAAATAAAGGTAATGAGAAATAAAACAATTATTTCCTATCAAACAGTGATTGAAACATATTTATGCACTATTGGATACAAACAGAAATTATACATTTCTTACCAAATAATAGTTTCTCATCTCTGCAATCAATCTTTCAGCTACCAAACATTTCAAATAAATAAACTTATGATTCTTTTTTTTAATAAAGAAACATTTATTATTTCTTATTAACATTTATTATTCCAATCAATTGGAAATTTACATTCAGACAATTACAAATATCATTCAAACCAATATTATTAAAATACACACTAACATTTTTTATCATCCTTATATTGTTGCAAACATATGACATTAATAGAAATTTTAATTAAGCTCATAATTTGTATTAAAATCAAATTTGTATAAATAAAATCTTAATTTTTTTTATTCCTAACAATTTTATTCAAAAAAATCTTATTTAATTTACTACTTTTAAATGTTTAAAAATACGGGTCGTTACAAGACGAGCGAGATTTAAAACCTTGGAAGGCACTTTCCATATCTTTACTTCGAAAATATGTATCATATAGTACCTTTTCAAATCAATTTCAAATATCATACTTATATAAAGTCCATTATATATAAGATTTCATTTCAAATCAAATACTTTCCAAAATCAATAGTATATCAAATCACACTTATATAGACTTCGATTATATAAGATTTCGCTTTTCAAATTGAGTACCTTTCCAAATTAATAGTTTTCGAATCAACTTCATGCTTATACAAATCAATTTTATATAAGTTCGATAACTCCCAAATCAAGTGTTTAGTAAAATAAGATTCTCAATTTCAATTCGTTTCAATATCAGTTCAGTTTCAAAATCATATACGATTTCACCAAATTATTTCTTCCAAACTAAATATCTTCAGTTTCAAAGTATCCAAGGTAATAGGTTAAGAAAATAATCCAAGTTTGATTCCAAATCAACATATTTTATGTCAAACAAATTCATTTCCAAAATCATAGTACTTCCAAGGATATAATACTTTCGAACCCAAACAATTTGAAATAATAATACTTTGGAAATCATAATACTTTAAAATTCAAACTTTGGAAATCATAACACTTGAAATCATAAAACTTTCCTTCGAACAGTTTAGATATTAATAATAGTATTTAAAATACTAAATAAAATAGTAATAAGTTAAAACAATTTATATTAAAATAATTAGTATTTTTAATATAGTTTATATTAGAAGTAGTTATATTAAAATAGTTTATATAAGAAAATAGTTATATTAAAAATAATTTATATTAAAAATAGTTTATAAAATAATATAAAATAGTTTTAAAATACTTTATATAATACAATAGTTTCTCTAAATTTCCCAAATCGATTCAACTCAACTTAGATTCCAAAATTCAAATTTAATCCAATCTCAAATCCTCAAATTTCAATTCAGTTTCTCAATAAACCATTTCAAATTTTATCGATTTCAAATAAAGATTTGAACCACATAATAAACCATTTCAATTTCAATACATTTCAAAGCTTTATATATTCAATATTTCAAAACTAAATTTGATAATTTCATTTATTTCTCAAATTCACTTTACTATTATTTAGTTTGAAATATTTGCTTAATCATTTCAATAACATCTATATACAACCTCAATTTTCAAATTTAAATAAACAAAGTATCCCATTCAAATTTATATAAATTTGAAATTTTCATTTAAGTCACTTTTAATCAAATCCAAGTTATAAAAATCATATCTTTGAAATTTTAGTTTTTAATAAATTCCAGATCAAACTTATTTAAGTACAATTCTTAAATAAATATAATTTCAAATCAATCCCAAATTTATCTTTCTAACCTGAATCATTATAAACTCTATATTTGAAAATATATAGATATCAAATAAATACTGGGTTTTAAATCCTAATCTATTTTCAAAATCAAATGTTTTCTCAAAATCAATTATACTCAAAAATGATTACCAAATTTATAACCATCCCTTTAAATCCTTTAGACTATTTATTTTTATTTGAAAGATCCACTTTACCCTTTGAAAAAATTATTAATATTATATATATATAAATAGTTTCATAAAAGATGTTACTAAGTTAAAACATTTAAAACTAAACTTTATTCAAAACATTTCAAAACTAATTTCATATTAGTATAATTCAAAATAGTCTTATTTATTGACTTAACAAAACAGTTTCAAACTTATTTAAATCTTATTACTTCATACTTTAAACATACAAAACTAAACTTATATACTTTATCAAATAATTTATACTTTTCAAAATTTCTTAGCTTTGAAAATTAAACCTTGATTTGGAAGTGTTCGAACATTAAAAATAGTCGGAGAAATCAAATTTCCAATCCAAGAGTAGGAAATCAGCAACAAATCAGTAAATCAATTTCTAAAGATATGGTTATACCAAATCAAATCCGAAACTCGAGGACTGAACACCGGGCTCATTCAAACTGTTTCAAATATATATACATATATCTTTCGAATATCAAATCATACTTTGGAATTTTGAAGTCAAAATTGGTTTCACAAAATCAATCGCATAGCAAAGCTACTAAAGTGGCCTCTCCCCCACTCTGAAACTCGAAAATCAATGTCGATGATGCGTGCACTCATCACCGAAATCATTCTCCAGCGACATATGTGGGTTTTGGACTTCTATTTTCTTGAGAACTTATTTGAAATTTCTTTGAAATCATTAAAACTCAGTTAAAGTCATTTGAAACATTTCTTATTCAGAAAATACTTTCAAATCGTATTATTATATATTTTCAAAATCTTAAAACTAGTTTCAAAATGCCGGAGTTCAATCTCTCAAATTTCAAATTCAAAACCCTTCAGTTATAAATCATTTTTATATAAATCAATTTCTTATATAACTTTCAAAATTTCAAATCCTTTCGAAGCTACAAATTCTCGTTTTTAAAAGGTATATAATCCTTATCTGAAACATTTCACTTTTATACATAAAATATAATCATTCATATCAAAATAATAATTTCAATATATAAACAATTTCTAAAATACAAACAGCACAAATTTTTCAAGGGATGATTCAAGAATGGATTTCAAAACAAAGATAGAGATTCAAATTAGAGGAACTCTAATCAAATAGAATTCTGATTCGAAGATAGGCTCGAACGAAGATGAGATAATTAATTACAAAATAGTAGATGGACATACTTATATAAATCGTGGGCGACCTTAACCGGGTCAACCGTGACTTCAGAAATATGATCGATGCAGGATTCTAAGGCAAATCGACATTCGATCGCCAGAGATAGAGTTCGGCATAGCAAAAGATAGAAGCATCTAAACCGAGGGTATAGAAATCTCCAGTGAATCAATGTCAATTGTAAGGGAGTTTCACCCCTTTACAAATCATTCAAAGATTGGCGGGATCGCCGAGTTTTATAGAGGTCATTCGAAGTGGAGTTATGGAATGCTCCAGAATCAAAAGAATACAAATAGGGTAAGACAAGAATGGATTTCAGAGCAAGTGGGAGCGTTCCAAAATTTAAAGGAATCCTAATTGATGAGAATCCTAACCAAGAAATTACCAACAAGGTGGACAAGGAAAGGAATAAGGTCTAGAAAAAAAATTCTTTCAACACAAGAAAATTTATATCAAAATAATCTTTGAAAATCCTTTGAAAATCATTTATACTTTGAAAATACGTTCTCTCACAAAGAAATGATTCTGAGATTGATTTCACTCATTCTAGGGTATTTCTACCCTATCTTTAATGAGTTTTTGCTCTACAGGCTAAGGTTTGCCTAAAACCAAAGCTCTGATACCAAATGTAACATCGCACTATTTTGGACCATTCAAATCGACAATAAATCCACACATGTCGGACTCGAATACTTCAAAACAGTGGATTGTTAAGAAAATTTGGAGCAAATAAAATCAAACACAAAATCACAACCACATAATATCAGAATAACTCGCAGCGGAAATAAAATACCATAGTAGTTCATGAACCAACTATATAAATAATCTCAAAATAGATACAAAATATCATAGTCTGAAAAACAAATACAACAGAAGTCTGAATACATAAGTCACTAATACACCAACAAAGGCTGAATAGGAAATAACCGAAATAGAAATGGATGACAGATAGATAAATGAGCTCCAGCAAATCTCTAGCTCCAGAAGGTGAATCAGAGCTGTGATACTCAGGCTGACCCGAGCGTAAAGAAAAACACGAAACACTCGAGTCAGGACATACATACTTATACAATGTAAACCAACTCAAGTGAACTGTAATAGCAATGCACATGTAACTTAAAGGATGCTTGGGATCGCCCATCCTTTAAGGATCCGTTAAACTATATAATAAGCAGTAATATACGTCATTATAATACTGTCCAAAGTAAAGTAAACTATGCAAATAGTAGTGTTAATGTGACTGGGGTAGTGCAAAGCTACGGCAATTACCGACCTCTAGCCACACTTTATAACATCCAACCGTTATTATAACCAGTGGTAATTTGAAAACATTTCATTTTTGGAAACAGCAGCACTTATAAACTGCTGCTGTAGAGACAATAGTAGATTTGAAAAACAGTACACTGAAACCACAGCATTTTTAGAATGCTACAATTTCTGTTATAAGTTGTACTATGACATTTTAAACAATATATCTTCTACTTTTATCATTTTTAACTTATCAAACTTATTCCACTTTTCAAAATTATTTACCAGGATATCATTTAACTTATAAATTTAATAAAATAACATTTTATGAATCAATATCCAATTTAATTATAATTCATTTATTTTAAGTCAAAAATTCACTATAAGTTGCTTGACTTTTATTTTAACAAATAACTTGATATTTTCTTTTACCTTATAAAGGTATCCATTTCATAAATAAATATTTTAATTACTAATTTAAGCTTAAAATTTCCACTTTAACTCAAATTTCAATTATTAAGTTAAATCAAATTCAAATTACAATTTAAACCATTTATCAACTTATAAAATTTTAACTTTTAGGAAATCACTATTTAAATCATTTAAATCCAATTTAAGTCAAAATTTCACATTTTTACATTTATAAATACTTAATAATTTCTAAAATCTCATTTTTAATCAAATTTCAATTATTAAGTTAAATCAAATTTTTGAATTGCAATTTAAACCATTTATCAACTTATAAATTTTTAACTTATAGGAAATCACTATTTAAATCCAATTTAAGTTAAAAATCCATATTTTTAAAATTTAAAATACTTAAGAATTTTTTAAAAATATTTTTTTAAATTTAACCACGGGTCTGTATAATATTTTCTAACCTAGGTCAAGTGATACGGATAATATATCATTTCAATCCGTAATTAGTTAACATTCCGGGTTTTATTATTTCGAACCCGCAATCCCAAGTCAAGTAAAAATCGCTCGAGCCTATCATTTCAGCTTGTAATGACTCTTCCCTATTCTAAAGTTCGTTCGAGTATGTATCATTTCAACCCATAGTGATTCTATACTAATAGGGAACTTGCAGTGTGAGGGACAGAAAATAAATAAATAGTAAAACATTTCATATGATGCCAGGTGATGTAACAAGTCTATAAACAGGTAATATCATCATATAATGTCAGATAATAGGCAGATGTGATCATATAACATAGCATATCAATTACTACACATTCAAGTGACTTTGTTTCACATTTATATAAGTACGATTTATCGAGAGTGATAAACTCACCTTCTAGAGCTAGAGATCCAATTCAAAACACAATTCAAAACTCCGCAAAGCACGAAAAGCACGACTAGATTCGAGGAGAAGATGATGAGCCAAGATGTGGATCTTGCAACAACAAATAAAACAAAACAATATAAGTATAGCTTCAAACACAAAGAATACAAGAAATGAACAATACAAAAGAGTGACCAAAAGTGGAGAACCAAAGACTAGAACAAACAAGTGGCTCAGCCACAAAGGAAAATGGCTTGACTACATGAATATAGGCTCGGCCAAGATCTGATCTGAAGCACCCATGTTCGGCCAAGGTCACAAATGCACGGCTATGGGCTAGAATATGAAGGGATGTGAAGGGATTGGCAAGTTAAAAGTCAAGTGAGGCAAAAGGTCAAGGCGTGATGGAATTTGGTTCGGCCCTATGTCTAAAGTGCTCGGTCTGTTCAACAAGTGGTCAGGTCAGGTCGGCCAGAGATCATGTCGGTCACATCATGGTTGGAGGAGGTGGTGGAAATGATGGTGGTGGTCACGGCCTGGGGTCAGTGGGGTGGTAAGAGGTTGCTGCCCGATCAGGTGATGGTGGAGGAGGAGGTGATGGTCGGTAAGTGGTTGGTGATGATAGGGTAGAGGCCGAGCCTTGCAAAGCAAGAATAGAATAAGAAAATGAATAAAAGAGAAGAGAAGCCATGGGAAAACTTACTGAGTTGTTTCTCAAGTGAATGAATGAGAACGTGAAAGGAGGAAGTGATGTTTGTACGTGAAAATGTAAGAGTTTTGAACGGCTAAGAGGTGGAATGAACGGCTAAAGAAAAATGAAGAGGCAACACTTACTATTAAAGGAAGAGAAACTTATGCCTTTTGAAATTTCCAAGCCCAAAATCAAATAAAAGAAAATAGAAAGTAGAGAATAAAAAAATAATAAAAATAAAATATAGAGAATAGAATTGAAATATAATATAAACAATGAGATACTGGAAATAATTGCGTGTAAAACGCTGAATTTTATCTAAATTTTAAAGTTTAAAACAGAATTTAACAAAACGGAAAGTAGAACAAATATCAGAAAAAAATACTGCTACAAAGAAAAAGATTGGAAATTAAAAATTCAAATTTAAAATTTTCAACTAAAAGTCAAAGTTTGACCAAAGTTGACCAAAATATAAAATTCCAGAAAATCATTATTTTAATATATTTGGAAAATAAATTAGAAACAAAATCCAAAAATACATTGGAAATTTTCAAAATTTAAAATTTAAAATGATTAAACTCAAAGTTTCAAATAAAATTTAATTTAAAATATTTATAAAAATAATGGGTTGTTACACGCACGGCTGTGCTTAGGCGAGGTGGACGTGGTTAGCTTCTGTAGGAGGATGGGTGAAGGGGAAGGCCTTGGTGGCGGGTCTCGGCTGCACAAGCAGGTGAGTGGGTCTGCTTGGTTGGCTTTGCTCGGTGCTGGTATGAGATGCGACAAGATGGTGGAGGAACAAGCAGCAGTGAGGTCGGCGAAAAAAAAATATGAGCTGAAAACAAATAGAAAGAGGAGAGAAAACAAATGGCAGCAATGCAAATATGAACGAACCAGCACGGTTATAAAGTGACAATGGGATAGAGAAGGTCAGGGCACGAGAATTCAAGTAGTATTAAAGGCAATGACTGTTTTATTTTTAACCGTTGGAAAATTTGAATGGACACAGGAATCTAAAAGTTAAAACGGATACCAATATGGTTATCTGTTTCGAAGATATCTCCACGTACCGGACACAAAAATGCATAGATGGATATACAGCAGAGATTAGCACGACGAGACGAATAGAACGGTACACATATATCAATGATATGACCTGTAACAACCCGCATATCTATCGATTCTATATTTAAATATTTTATCGTTAGTCGGATGTTAGTCCGAAAAGCTACTTTTTGCATACGGTCAAATTAGGACTCGAGACCACCCCCATTGAGTTCAAAATGACGTTTGCGATCTTTTTGAGTGTAAACTTCGATATGTTTGGAGATAGTGAAATTTTCAACACTTTTTCCCGCCTTTGACTTTGGTTTGGACTGCACCCCTTTAGTTCAGCCCAACCATCTTCCTCACTCTATCAAAACACTTCAAGCTTTGTAAAAAATGGTGGTGGGAAGTGGAAATTAAAACTCCAAACACAAATTCTATTGCAAATCCGAGATTCAACATCAAATTCACGTGAAGACCATTGATTCAAGCTTGTTGGTGTTCTTGCTTTGCTCTCAAATCTCCATCTTCATCAAATTCCGTGAAAAGGTGAGATTTTTGATCTCACATCTTGCCTATATCTATCTTGGACTGTTGGGAATGATCCTCTATTGCAGTTGTATGAATATCTGCCTTTGGATTGCATTGGATTGGCGAAAAAACTATAAATTTTGGCATTTTGGTGAGTTTCTGGCCTTAAGTCGTTTCTGGCCATCGTTGAGTCGTTCGCGAGTTAAAGTGATGAGTCGTTCACGAGTTACTGGCTTGAGTCGTTCGTATTGAAAAGTCACACGGAGCATAAGTCGTTCCAGGCCTTAAGTCGTTCTGGGTGTTCTGCCTTCGCTAGGTCGTTCGCGAGTTAAGTGCTAAGTCGTTCGCGAGTTAAGTGATAAGTCGTGCGCGAGTTAAGAGTTAGGTCGTTGCCTTCTGCTGCCTCATCCTGGCTTAGGTCGTACTGGGATAAGTCGTTAGGTCGTATAGACCTTAGCTCGTAGCTCGTATTTGAGCTTAAGTCGTAGCTCGCATGGCTCTTAAGTCCTAGGTCGTTGGCTTTTAAATCGTTATGTCGTAGGTCGCTGCTTCTACTAAGTCTCTAGGCCATGCCAACTCCGCTAGCTCACAACTGTTAAGTCGTATGACCTTAAGTCGTAGGTCATCCCCGACCTAACTCCACTAGGTCGTTCCAGCCTTAGCTCATAGCTCGAATTGGAGCTTAAGTCGTTAAGTCGTTCGCTCCACTAAGTCGTTCAAGGCTTAGGTCGTTAAGTCGTTCGCTCCACTAAGTCGTTCAAGGCTTAGGTCGTTAAGTCGTTCGTTCCACTAAGTCGTTCAAGGCTTAGGTCGTTAAGTCGTTCATTCCACTAAGTCGTTCAAGGCTTAAGTCGTAAGTCGTTCGCGAGTTAGTACTTGGTCGTTTGACCTATTTTCCCTTAGGTCGTTCGACCTGTTTTCCCTTAGGTCGTTTGACCTGTTTTCCCTTAGGTCGTTTGACCTGTTTTCCCTTAGGTCGAACCCCGTATTACTCTGCGTAGGCAATCTCTTCTGAAAAACATTTATCAGAATTTCTACTTTGATGGTTTTGGGATTGACTTCTTTGGACTTTACTCACGTCTTCGAACGTGAATTGATTTGTTTCTACAATCGTTTTATGACTTGTCACTTTAAAGATATATGAAGGTTTCAATACTAATAGTAAATATCAAAACTCTTTCATCAAAGCGATTTCAACACTATTTTAAATATCAAAAGTTCGTTTTCTCAAACCGATTTTCAATCTACTAGTATATACAAGCCTTTACTTCACTCGAATGAGAAATCGACTTAAACGACTTAGTAAAACGAGTGGTATGAAACGCTTGCGTTCACTTCGTCGGTTAGCTCTTGGACTTGTTCGATTGAACCCTTTTTGTGACAATTTCCTAGTGAAGATTTACAGCTTGTTCGTAAATATTTAAGTTAAGCAAGTGGTTATGGGACATGAAGCTAAACTCATATATTTACTAGCTTGGTGTGATTGACACTTCCTTATGATCATGACGATCATTTTTGTGATTTAGACTAGCGATTGAGCGATGTCTCTTTGTCTACGTGGGAGACTATACCCCGATTATGTGATGTTTCGCCATCACATTTCTAGGGTAGCACCCTACGGTCTTCGGGCCATTCCTGTGTGAAAATTTAATGGATAGCTTCCATGAGATAGCTTCTCGTCATGTGTTTACGCGTAGGTGAGTTTTCATGCTCCCATTCATGTGTTAGGCCTCCCCCCTTTTTATGTGTTTTCTGGATTTCTGATGATGATTTCTGGAATTTTGTGCTTCACCAATTTTCATGATTTTCATTGATATGATATCAGTTTTTGTGCATTGGTGAATTCATGTGTTATTGACTTGTTATGAATACAAGTTTAGGGTATGATACCCTACCTTATCTTTGAGAAGATTCTTGTGATATTGATTAATCTTTTGTTGATTATCATTTACATACTTATAGTAGTATGTCGTTATAGTTATTTCATGTTCATGTCATGCCTTTTACTTTATACCATATCATCTGATATTTATAGTTAGACTGATCCGTTTATTATTTTCTTATAAATAATACTCGGGTCAGACCGAGATGTTACAGGTGCTTCTGCTTGACTTCTCTTCCGGATATTTCTGACTTTTGGCTAACTACATAGATTAGTAGTTTTTGGAAGTACACCTTTGAGATATAGACTCTATGTTGTGTACTTATTCTTTTGTATAGCACGTGATGCTATTCTTTTGTATTATCGTGGATCTTTCTGACCACTACTCTGATGTACACTTTCATGTGTTATATATTTATTCATATCTTCTTCCGCCTTTGTGATATGGATGTCTGTGACTGATTTATGTTATGATTATTTCTATGTTTGTTTCCGAAGATTATATATAGCCACCGTGTGATATCTTTGTGTTTGTATCGGTATGTCGGATTTCCTCCTTAAAAGATATGCATTCTATTCTATCTGACGTATCGGTGCTCGCACAAAGAAGTTACATGGATGGTCGCTCCTCCATAGCCTTATTCTCCACGCTAATTGACAGCACTACATCGTAGTGTTCTTGGTTAGCGTGGGTATAGAGGTGGGGCGTCACATGACCATCCTATCAAAAGTCGATATTTCGCTGCCAAAAATGCTGTAATTTCTTCGAAAATAAGATAAACGGAGCAATAGCTGTCCAAATTTAGCGAAACGAAATATGACGTCTCACTCAGAAGATGATAAACATTTTTATTATATAAAACTATTCAGATTTTGAAATTATTTTATTATCATCAATTTTAACTGATTTAAATTGAAATTGAAATTACACAACAAAACTATCATTCCATATTTTCTGATGAAAATCTGACATTTGCTACGTTTAAATAGATGCATTCCAAATATCAAATTTTTATTTCAAAAATTTACTATTTAATTTCAAGAAAAATTTCAGTTAATTACTTTATAAAACCATTAAAATTTATGGGTCGTTACACTCTCCCCCACTCAAAACTTTTCGTTCCCGAAAAGGAACAAGATAGGAGAATAGAAGCAACCAAAAAGGAAGATGGATTTGAAATATAAGATACCAGATACCACAATCAATTCCAATACCATATAAATTTCATTTATTTTTAAATTGGTTCATATTCAACTAATTGATTTTAATTCATCTTATTTAATCAATTAATTTATTATGTTCACACTTGATTGATTTCAATTCCAAGTATTTTTATCCAATTAAATTGTTTTAAATTTATTAACATTTATTACAAGATTTCTTCCAGAACATCATTTATTTGATTTAACTTATTTATTAAATCCATTTTCCCCTAGTTAAGTTGATTATACTTAAAATTTCAATTTCACTATTCTTAAGTTTGTATTTATTTTCTTAAATAACATTTTTTTCTCATTTAATTTATTCCACTAAACATATTTTACAATATATATTAAGTGTATAAACATTTATTATAACCATTTATTATTTAACCAATTAATTTTCTTTTAAATGTTCAATTCATTATTCAATTTATTATAAGTAAATCCCCTTAACAAAATATCATTTTTGATATTTTATTACTTATATCATAGTGTATATTATCCAATTACATTCCAATTACATTTAAACTTTCTAGGTAAGTTATATAAATGTTTCTGAGTGTAATTAAACCCTATACTAATTTACCTTTTATTTACTCCTTTTCCATTAATCAAAATTTAGTTTGAACACTTTATTACTTAAATTTCCTCTTGTAAAATCTTCCATTACTAATTCATTAACACTTTAACTTTTTGAATATTTTAGGTAAGTTATATATACTATAATGCAATTTAGTATTATACAAATAAGTTTTATTCCAATTTAACTATTTCAAGTTGGTTTAATTTCATTTATCATTTTAGATATTCCACTAATTCTAAAATTGCACTTTATTTCAATAATTGAAACCATTAATATAAAACTTAAGATTCAAATTTCCGGTTTCACTTCAAACTATTTTGAAATAATTATGTACATATATATTTTATAAATCAAATTATACATAGGAAATTTAAATCAAATACATTTTTTTCAGAACAAAAGTGTAGCGAAGCTACTAAGGGGCCTCTCCACTTCGAGACTCGAAAATGAATGTCGATGATGGTGCAATCAATACCGAAATTATTTTCCAGCGACAATAGAGGGGAGTATTGATTTCTTCATTTTAAAATTCTTTGAAAACAATTTTTATTCGAAATATTTTTAAATAATATACCCTAAAATTTTAAAACCAAATTTTCTAAAAATACTGGAAATTGAATTCTTAATTTCAATTCCAAATCAATTTATAAACCATGTTTTATAATTTCATTTATTTATTTTATGTTGCAATGGTCAATGGTTTACAAAACAATAAATGAAAATCAAATATTATCATTTCTAATAACCAATTCATTTAACCATCCAATTTCAAAAGATTATACTTTTATATATGAAATATAACCAAACATAAAATTATTTCATTTACAAATTTCGAAAACAATATTGTGTCAGTTTGCTTTGTTCAAGTGTTTTGGAATTCCTATCGATAGTGTTGGCCAGACGGATGATCGGAACCCAAAATTCAAACTTAACAACTCAAACAACACAATATAAAATATTTTTATATTAATAACAAATACATTCCCTCACAGGATGATTCAAGGATGGATTTTGAAACAAGGATATAGATTCAAATTTAGAGAGACCTTAATCAAAGAGAATTCTAACTAACGAGATAGACTAAAAAGGAAGATTAGATAACTAAATTACAAAAGAGGAATATGGATAGACTTATATGGATAGGGTTGCCTTAACCGGGTCAACCGAGATTTCAGAAATAAGACCGACGCGGAAATTCAATTTCCCGCTTGAAGGGAAGAGAAGTGACTTCACCCAATGTCAGGATAATCTCTGATTATCGGAGTGGAGTCAAGACTACAAGGGAATTACCCTGATCTTCTACTAGAGACGGTTCGGGCTTTGCATGAAATAATAGCATCTACACCGAGTACGTATAAATCTTTGGTGTATCGATGCATGTTGCAAAGGAGTTCACCCCTTTACAAATCATACTAAGGTTGTCAGAACAGAAATGGAGTTATGTGATGCTCCAGTATCAAGAAGAACACGAATAGGGAGAGACAAGAATGGATTTCAGAACCAAAGGGAAAGTTCCGCGATTCAAAAGAAATCCTAATCAAAGAGGAGAAATTCAAGCTCGATTGAAGGTGATTCTGTAATTAAATTCACTCTATGTAACGACCCGGAATTTTCGATCCCAAAATTTCCAGATAGTTATGAAAAGAAGAAAGAGATAGAAGAAAAGAAAGAGAAAACATAACACAGATGCTCACATTCGCAGCAGAACAAAATATAATATCAAATAATAACAGTTTACAAAAGAATATTGTATCTGTCAATTTACATTTATTTACATCAGAGTTATATTCCAATACACAACAATGGTCATATATAAATCAAATATGTCTCAAATAATCAAAAAAAATAGTCACAGCGGAATCACTCCATACGTCCTGCCATCCAGTACTCCTCCTGAGCTCCAGAACATCCTTACCTGAAAATCTGTAATACTCGGTCTGACCCGAGCATTACATCAAAGTAACACCCGGATCAGGCTGGAAACCAGCGTGAGTAAACCCATATAATATGATGTACCAAGCTATATAACTTAAGAGAAATTCTAGGGTAACTCGTACTTCCCTACAAGTTCTAATCTTATTTAAATCGATCATTTAACACAAACAATAACCAAGAATTGTTACCCAGTTTAACCCTCCATGATACTTAATTTATTTTATTCCAGCCTGTTTGCTTCCAAACTCAAATTTATAAAGAATCGAAGTGGTTTCGGGTATTTACTGATACCCGACTCCGGTCTCTTTGAACTCAATGTTATCTTAGATTCAAGTTGTTTAATCGAATACAAATCCAAATTTTAAACACAGGATGTCAATTTTCATAGAAATTTAGCACATATCACATATCAGAGATATATATCCAATTTATCCAATATTTTTAAATCATCCATATCATTGAATCATCCATAAACAAGTTTGATTCATTCTTGATTAATTTAATTAAACTCTAATTAAATTAATCATCTACTCAACATTTGGATTATCCTTAATCCCACTTACTTAACATCAATTAATTACCCTAATTAATAAATTCATCATCTCTTAATTACTTACCTTAATTAATCTTG
Source organism: Allium fistulosum (assembly GCA_030737815.1). NCBI lineage: Eukaryota > Viridiplantae > Streptophyta > Magnoliopsida > Asparagales > Amaryllidaceae > Allium > Allium fistulosum. The sequence continues at coordinate 261,378,190 of CM060904.1, read as the reverse complement.
CTTGATGAATTATCTCTTAATTACAATAGGTAATTATCCTTTAATTACCCTTTAATTAATCATTATAGATTAATTACTCTTTACTTACATTAAGTAATTAACCCTTAACTAATTAAGAAAATTAATTAGTCCTATACTTAATTTCACTAAGTGGTTAACCCTTAATCACCTCCATTTAATTACTTCTATAAAGTAATTATCCTCTAATTATTCCCATAAGTAATTGTTCATTAATTGCTTCACAAAATTAATTCATAAGTGATTATCTTTAATAAATCAGACTAATTGATTAATCTAAAGTTAATTACATTAATAAATTAATCAATCAATCATCAGTTAATCTCTAATTGATTTATTAACCATCACTAATTACTTCATTATGTAATTATTTTTAATAAGTAATTAACCTCCAATTTAATTTACTAATTAATCATCATTAATTAATCTCAACCTTTTCTAATTAGGGAAAAATTCTTCATTTAAATTAAATACTCATTTCCATTATTAAAATTCATAAAAATTATTTTGAAACTTTCTTAACCAATTTAAAACTTGGTTAACATCTAATTTTTAAAGAAAATTTATTCTTTCCAAAAATTGTTTTCACTAAACTTGAATTTCTTTAAAATTTGTAACTGCTTCTGGATCATATCAAATAACCCGAGCAAATACTTGTTTCACCCGAGCTTGACCCCGGGCTAACCCACATCTTCACCTACTTTGGGTTAATCACGACATTAACTCGAGTTCGACCCGGAAGGAATCATTCTTTCTCAAATTTTCAACAACGCCAGACATTAATGGTACCTCGTGCACGTGCACACCAAGTCCGGTCATCATCGACCGGCGCAGCGACCATCAACACGTCAGCGACATCATCGTCGATCGACACGACCACCCAGTTTCATCAATTCTCCTCGAAATCAAAAACGAGCTACTGAGCTTCTTTCTAAAACCCATACACTTTGACGAAATCGCCTTGCACCGCCGCGTACCATCGCCAGAATCCCCATGACTCCGCCTGAACCTCTGCCACAACCTCCCACTTCAATTCCCCCTAGTGCGATCGATCCTGATCCACCATCGACATCGGAATTTCCTCGAGATCAACATCAACCAAAACAAGTTGTCGAACCCTAGTTCACCTTCGTCCAGCAACTCCGATCACCAGATAGATCCCAAACTATTTTTCCTGTGATCCTCCACTTGCAAACTTCCTTCGACAACGAACAAGGCGAACAACCTCCTACGGATCGTCTAAAAATCGACGATTTACCAAAATCGATCAACTTTGGATATCTCTACTTACACAATCCTAAAAATCATAATTTCTTTACCTAAATTCATCATTTTACAATACGATTTTGTTTATATAATCAAATCATAATTTCCATGTAACGACCCGTAAAATTTAATGGTTTTAAAAGTATATTTAATTGGAAATTTGTGAAATTTTAAACAATAAAATTTGAAATTAAAAATTTATTATTTGGAATACGTCTATTTTAATATAGCAACTGGTAAATTTTCATCTGATAATATTGAAGTTTATTTTCCGGTAAAATTTCATTTCAAATCAAACCGGTTAATAACAGTGAATTTAAAAGTTTTCCGAAACCAAAATATGTCAACAGGAGAAAATTTATTCAGGTCATTCTGAATCAGACTACGAAATTCGTTTTTCAAAATTTGGACTTCTATTGCTCCGTTTATCTTATTTCTAAGCAAATATCAGCATTTTGGCACCGATTATTCACTTTTGATCGAATGATCGTACCACTGATATCTGTATACCGTTTTGATCGTCTCGTTGTGCTGACCTCTGCGGTATATTTATTTTTGTGTTTTGAAGTCCGGTACGTGACGAAACCGTGCAACGGTTCACCGTATCGGTACGTTTTGATCCTCTTGAATTCCTGCCATTCTTTTGCCCAATGGTCGAATTCGAACGGTCACTTCCTTTATTATTCCCAATAGCCTTGTGCATGACTTTTTCTATTCAAAATAATCTGGTCCTAGCTCTGCCTTTACTTCCTTTCGGTTGAGAACATAAATTATTTGGGTGGTACGTTTGCTTTTCCATATTTGCTAAACTGTTCACTTGCTCTCTCCATTTATTTTTATCGGGTAATAGACGTTTGCATTCATTTCTTCTCCTCCCTTTTCTTTCATTTCCTTCTCATTCTTCCAAGTTCCTCTACATTTTCCCCTTCCTTCTCATTTCCGCATGCTACTTCTTCTTGCAAATTCACACTCACTTTGTTCGACAATTGAAAAAAAAAGGGATAAAGAAGCAGCGTTGCTCCTCCTCAAACTTTCCACTCCGCCCACCTCCAACCTTCCCGGACCTGCCCACCGCAAGCCTTCCTCCCCGCTTCATGCTCCTCAAGCAGCCTTTTCCGAGTTGCCTTCGACAGTTTTTCCCATCGACCACATGTCTCCCATCCACGGCCCATGCCACGAGTCTACAAGTCTCGACCGAGCAAACACTTCCGATTCCCCTCCTTTTGCCACCACCATCTCCTCCACCGAAATCTCGCCCACCTGGACCCACGTTAGCCTTCTCAACCCAGCCGTGCTTCAACCACCCAAACACCCGACCCGAGCTAGCCTCTGCCATCATCTCGTTTGGGTTAGTACTCGGTTTGTATTAATTATATATACTGTTAAGTTATTTTAATATGTTATATAAGCTATGTGATATATGTGTTTAAAATTGTATACATGTTTGTTTCATAGGTGTATATATATAAGTATAAGTTGAGATTTGATATAGATTCAGCTTATAGCCTCTCTGTTTTAAGTAAGTATATATATAGTATAGTTTTAAATTGTTAATATATATCTGACCCTGTTCAAAGTATTGTACTTATTACCATATCGAGTTACTGACCTATTTGTCTAAAGGTATATACATACAATAGATACTAGTTTAGTATACATATGAGCTGCTGTATAAAATTTATAAGTTACGTATATATAAGTTTGGCTTGTATATAAGTTAAGTGGTCTGTAGTTATTAAACAAAGTTATACAGTTTTGTATTATAAGTTATTCACATATATATGTACTTTCCTCATACTCCTATTTGCTTATATATATATATTTCTCTACCGGTTTCAAATGACTATTAAAGTTTAGTAACAATTTTATATAGAGGTATATATATGCAGTTAGTTTAGTCTGGTTTGAAATCTGCTGAATTTTTTTTATTATTATTAATTCATATAACTGATAATCTTTAGTTTGCAGTATATAAGTTATATACATATAATTCTGTACAAGCCTTTGTTTTACTGTAAGAAAAGGGAATATGTTTGATACATGTCTTTGCTGTATATGATTTTAAGGTTATAATATAAAAGTCTAACTTGCGTTGCTTATATATGATTTGTTATGCATCTATTATGTATTACCTACATTGTTTATATTAAAAGCTGCTTTACTACCTTCCGTGTGCGTATTAACTTATAGGAATATGAAGTGCATAGAGGATTGTTTGACTTTAGGAGATAAATATAGAAATGATCCGGTTACTTATATATTTACATTGATGTGTTGATTTGAATTTTAATAATGTATTTTGGGTTATGAGGAGAGTACGGTCTGGAAGCTAAATTATGTCAGTATGGTAGCCTAGCACATGATTTATATTAGCTTGTTTATATAAGTATTTATTTCAAATTATATATTGTATATATGTTTGATTCTAATTTAGGTGTTTTAAATTAAAAAAACAATGATTTTGGAAAATATAAATACATATATACTTAATTTAATAGGGGTTTGGATTTAAGTTGATTTTGAAATTACTATATATATTTAATTTAATATATGTTGAATTCAGAATTTGATTATATATATAGTTATAAATATAAATCCACCTATACCATTTATCATCATCAAATCCAGTTCTGATTTGATTTCGTCAATTCCTTATCTATCAGCTTTGACCGACGTGCCTGTTTTCTTCATCGAATCGTGTCCATCTAGCGTTGCTTTGGAATTCGTAGTCCATTTCTTTATCAGATCTCTCTAGCCTCGAAAGGTGAGCAATCACTCACGATTAACGTTCTTGTATTTATTAAATTTGATTTCAATTGAAACGACAATTGAAATATGATGCTGTAGTTATTTAAATTGTTATATATGCTATTATATGTATATGTTCACCTGCGACATTTGACACCAGTATCTAGTATTTATATGCCTGTTATTACTATTATCTGTATATGTTCACCTATGACATCTGACACCAGTATCTGTTATTTATATTGATGATATATGCCTGTTGTTATATTTTATATTATCTGTTATCACTCTGCAAGTTCCCTGTTAGTATAGAATTCACTATGGGTTGAAATGATACATACCCGAACGGACTTTAGAATAGGAGAAAATCGTTATGGGTTGAAATGATAAACCCAAGCGATTTTCATTTGCATTGAAATTGGGATTACGGGTCGAAATGATATCTACCCGTATATATTTAAATTTCGGATTGAAATGATAAATATCCGTATCACTTAACCATATGATGTATATATACAGACACCGTTGGTCCATATATATAAATATTTTGAAAATGAATTTTATGGTTTTGGAAAGAAATATATGGTTTAATAAATGTTGAGCCTTAAATTATTTAATTTAAATTAGGATGGATTTAATACATATGAGAGGTTTAAGTATAAAAATTATATTTCCAAATAGATTTTGGTAATAATTTGAATAAGTTAAGGTTGGAAAGATAATTTATTAATTAAACCAATTTGAAACTTATTGAAATTGAGATTTAAGATATGATTTATAACTTGGGTTTTATTTAAATAATTTAATGAATAATTCTTGCTTAAATAAATTTAAGGAAATATTTAGTAAAAGTGTAATTTAATGCTAGTTAAATGATATTGAATTTATTAAGTGAATACTCCCTAATTAAATAATAATGAAGTTAAATCAAGAGCTATATGAAACTGTTAAATTTAACTTTGAAAATGTTGAATATTAAAGCTTTGAAATATATTGAAAATTTAAATGATCTGTTTAGAAATGAATTAAATTAATGAATTGAGCTTTGAATAAATTTGAATTTGGAATTTGAAGTTGATTTGAATCGATTTGCTAGACTTGAGGAAATTAAATACTTTACTTTTTAAATCATTTAATATATATATATACCATTTTGGAAAATAGGTATATTTGAAATGAAATGATATTTGGGTTTTGAAGTAAATAAATTTAAAATGGCCACGGTGTCATAGTGTATATTCCCACCTTGTAGATAGTTATACAGATCCTTAGAGGATGGTTATCCCAAACATCCTTTAAGTTACTTGTATTTCAGTTGATATTTCACTTGAGTTGGATTTATTGATATAAGAATGTTAATCCTGACTCGAGTGTTTTGTGTTTTGCTTTACGCTCGGGTCAGACCGAGTGATACAGCATTTGAGACTCACCTTTGGAGTTTGGAGCTTCCCTTGGAGATCCAACTATCGCCTCAGCTTTCAGCTCTTCTAGTTGATTTGTTCAGAAAAGTCATCTGTTGTACTGGGGACTTCACTGCAATTGAGATATTCTGTTGTATTTTATTTCTAACTCTGATGTTTATATAGTAGCTTCATGAACTACTATTTTATCTATTCCGCTGCGTATTATTGTATTACTCTGTGTCTGTGATTCTGTGATTGATTTATTTACTGCATATGCTGAGTTTTGCCAAATTTAAATTAACAATCTGATATTTTGAATTATTCAATTCTGACATGTGTGGATTTATTGTCGATTTGAATGGTCCAAAATAGCGGGTCGTTACAGTTGGTATCAGAGCTTTGGCTCTAGGCAAAACTTAGCATATATAGTAAATTTATTTACAGAATCACTTTCGTTTGAGTTTAATCTCTTCCTTTTGACTCGATTTCCTTTGAACTTTGGAACGTTCCCTACGGTTCCAAAAATTCATTCTTGTCTCTCTCTATTGGTATTCTTTTGATTCTGGAGTATCCCATAACTCCACTTCGAATAATCTCTATAAGAATAGGCGATCCCGCCGATCTTTGAATGTTTTGTAAAGGGGTGAAACTCCTTTACAATTGGCATCGATTCACCGGAGATTTATATATCCCTCGGTTTAGATGCTGCTATCTCTTGTTATGTCGAATTCTATCTCTGGCGATCGAATGTCGATTTGCCTCAGAATTCTGCACTGATCTTATTTTGAAATCACGGTGGACCGGTTAAGGTCTCCCGCGATTTATATAAGTATATCCATTATTTGTTTTGTAATTAATTATCTCATTTTCGTCCAAACTTATCTTCGAATCAGAATCCTATTTGATTAGAATCCCTCTAAGTTGAATTTCTATCTTTGTTTTGAAATCCATTCTTGAACCATCCTTTGAAAAATCAGGCTTGCTTATATTTTAGAAATTGTTTTATATATCGAAATTATTATATTCTATATATAAAAGTGAAATGTTTTCGATAAAGATTATAAACCCTTTTAGAATAATAATTTGAGGTTTCGAAAGGATTTGTAATTTTGAAAAAAAAACTATATAAGAAATTTGATTTATCTAAAAATGATTTATAACTAAAGGATTTTAAATTCGAAATTCGAGAATTGAACTCCGGTATTTTGAAATTGGTTTTAAGATTTTGAAATATATAATAATAATATGATATTTTCCGAATAAGAAATGTTTCAGATGATTTTAATGAGTTTCGAAGAAATTTCAAAAGAAGTTTGAGTAAATAGAAGTCCAGAACTCACTTATGTCGCTGGAAAATAATTTCGGTGATGAGTGCACGCATCATCGACATTGATTTTCGAGTTTCAGAGTGAGGGATAGGCCACTTTAGTAGCATTGCTACGCGAGTGATTTTATTTGCGAAACCGATTTTGATTTCAAATTCCAAAGTAAGATTTGATATTCAAAGTATATATGTATATATATTTGAAATGATTTGAAGTAAGCCGGTGTTCAGTCCTTGAGTTTCGGATTCGATATAACCCCATCTATTAAAATTGATTTACTGATATTGTTGCTGATTTCCAACTCTTGAATTTGAAAATGATTTCTTCAACTATTTTGAAGGTTCGAGCACTTCCAAATCAAGGTTAATTTTTCAAAGCTAAGAAATTTTGAAAAGTATGAGTTATTTGATAAGTATATAAGTTTGTTTGAATGTTTAGGTATGAAGTAATATGATTTAAATAAGTTAAAACTGTTTTGTTAAGTAAATGAATAAGGCTATTTCGAATTTTTCTAATATGAAATTTAGATTTGAAATGTTTTGAAAAGAATTTCGTCTTCAATATATTTTGAATAAAATTTAGCTTAAATGTTTTAACTTAGTAACATCTTTATGAAACTATATATTTAACACGTTGGAATAAATATATAGGTTGTACGTATGCTGTTTTATTCGCATAATTAATTTGATCCAGGTTTGAGTACACAAGTTCGAGGTGAATTACACCATTTCGTGTTAGGATTTTTCATTCGATTCTTGATGGCGAATATTTGATATGGGTTTTGGGCTTGATTCTAGAATTCTCTATCATAGTATATGGCTATGCAAGGAGACTGATGGCTTCTAGTCGAGAAACCATATCGAAATCCGCATTAGGGAAGTCGAATGGACAATACTAGTTCGAAAGCGAACTTGTGTGATCGAGCGAGCGATCAGATGTGATTTTGCGAAATGATGACGTATGTACATCTTATATTCTAATATCATTGATATATTTTGACGCTGAAATTGGAAGCTGTCGGGTTAAAATATCTTTGCTTACTAAAAGAAAATTTCCAACTTAAAATTACAAAGATATATAACCCATAAAGGCAAAGATATTCAATCCCATATGGCTCTTCATACAGCGAAATTTATTTTGAAAAATTTGATCCTTATATAAGATAGACCTTACGAAAGTATAAGATAATTTTGGAAACATTTGATTTGGAAATGAATTGGTTGACTTAAATTATATTGATTTGGAAATTTGAATTTATTTTCAAAAATTTATTATTTTGGGAAACTTTGAAACTAAAGATATTTAATTTGAGAAGAAAATAATTTGGTGAAATTGTATATGATTTTGAAATTGAACTGATATTGAAACAAATTTAAATTTGAGAACCTTATGTTACTAAACACTTGATTTGGGAGTTGTCGAACTTATATAAAATTGATTTGTATGAGTATGAAATTGATTCGAAAACTATAGATTTGAAAAGGTACTCAATTTGAAAGTGAAATCTTATATAATTGAAGTCTATATAAGTATGATTTGATATACTATTGATTTTGGAAAGTATTTGATTTGAAAATTAAATCTTATATATAATGGATTTTATATAAGTACGATATTTGAAAGTGATTTGAAAAGGTACTATATGATACATATTTTCGAAGTAAAGATATGGAAAGTGCCTTCTGCTTGATATCCGATTTGTGGCCACATCTTGGATTCATTCTATCGATATTATTCTCTATGATTTTGGTTTTCCGGATATGATACTCGAGTGTCCTTCGAATTCCATGGCGTTACCCATGGTCTTATCGTTCTCTCGTGACTGCATAGCGCAACTGCCTGGCTGAGTCTTGCCTAGGGGTACGGATTGTTTCCTGGGGGATCCAGGCGTAATCATTGTGTATCCTGCAATCTGTGTAGGTCGCGAATAGTAGCGCAAATGCTTGGCTGAGTCTTGCCTGGGGGTACGGATTGTTTCCTGGGGGATCCAGGCGTAACCATTGTGTATCCTGCATTCTACTAGTCATCATGGCGTAACTCGCAGGGCTGAGAAAGCTTACGGATATGGATTGTTTCCTGGGGGACCCAGGCGTAACCATTGTGTATCTGCGAACCATGGTTAGACAAAGGTTTTGGTTTTGCTCGTTTTTGATTGGATTGTACTTTCCATATCTGTTTTTTTAAGTTTTTCCAGTATTTTCACTGGGTGTTGAAACAAGTCTACTAAGTACCTGGAGAATTCTAGTTTTGCGCCTGATCAACGCATTACCAGAGTCTACAGGAACGAGGATAAACTTGTTGAAACATCGAGTTATAAAAGTATTTTCGAAAGGAAAATTTGTTTCGATGTAAAAGTATTTTATTATAAAGGTATTTTATTATAAGAGTATTTCCAACAAATAAATTCTGTACTAATATTCGAAATTGAAATCCTAATGGTTTGAATTAACTATTCATGCCCGATACTATTCTTTTAAATCTACCTTATCTGCTCAGCTTTATTTATTCACCTATATTCTGTTTTCCAAATCCTCCTTCTTTTCCTTGTTGATTATATCCTTTTTAAAAAAATTCTTTTTTCATTTATATGCTACATGGTTTAATAGAAATTTTAGTGTTATAGATATTTTAGAAGTTATTAATTAAATAAAACATATTTAAAGAAATGATTATTGATTTATTAATAATATTTGAAAAAGTATTTTAGATAGAATTAATAAATTTATTGAATTATGGATTTAATAGCTTCTTTGTAAATATAAGTAATAATGTAAATAATTGTTTCAAATGGTTTCCATACATTTATAAAGGTGTCATTTAAACATATAAATGGTAGTATAAAGGAAGCAAGAAATTTTACAAATGGATTTTTGAAAGGTTTTAAAGTATATAAGATAATTGAATTGCTAATGAAGTTTTAAAATTTTAAGAAAAATTTATATAGTTCAAATTTATTGTTTAATCTTGACTTTCAATCTATCTTTTCTGTCTGGTTGTTTCTATTCTTCTACCTCCTTTCTTTTCGGGGACGAAAAGTTTTGAGTGGGGGAGAGTGTAACGACCCGTAAAATTTAATGGTTTTAAAAGTATATTTAACTGGAAATTTGTGAAATTTTAAACAATAAAATTTGAAATTAAAAATTTATTATTTGGAATACGTCTATTTTAATATAGCAACTGGTAAATTTTCATCTGATAATATTGAAGTTTATTTTCCGGTAAAATTTCATTTCAAATCAAACCGGTTAATAACAGTGAATTTAAAAGTTTTCCGAAACCAAAATATGTCAACAGGAGAAAATTTATTCAGGTCATTCTGAATCAGACTGCGAAATTCGTTTTTCAAAATTTGGACTTCTATTGCTCCGTTTATCTTATTTCTAAGCAAATATCAGCATTTTGGCACCGATTATTCACTTTTGATCGAATGATCGTACCACTGATATCTGTATACCGTTTTGATCGTCTCGTTGTGCTGACCTCTGCGGTATATTTATTTTTGTGTTTTGAAGTCCGGTACGTGACGAAACCGTGCAACGGTTCACCGTATCGGTACGTTTTGATCCTCTTGAATTCCTGCCATTCTTTTGCCCAATGGTCGAATTCGAACGGTCACTTCCTTTATTATTCCCAATAGCCTTGTGCATGACTTTTTCTATTCAAAATAATCTGGTCCTAGCTCTGCCTTTACTTCCTTTCGGTTGAGAACATAAATTATTTGGGTGGTACGTTTGCTTTTCCATATTTGCTAAACTGTTCACTTGCTCTCTCCATTTATTTTTATCGGGTAATAGACGTTTGCATTCATTTCTTCTCCTCCCTTTTCTTTCATTTCCTTCTCATTCTTCCAAGTTCCTCTACATTTTCCCCTTCCTTCTCATTTCCGCATGCTACTTCTTCTTGCAAATTCACACTCACTTTGTTCGACAATTGAAAAAAAAAGGGATAAAGAAGCAGCGTTGCTCCTCCTCAAACTTTCCACTCCGCCCACCTCCAACCTTCCCGGACCTGCCCACCGCAAGCCTTCCTCCCCGCTTCATGCTCCTCAAGCAGCCTTTTCCGAGTTGCCTTCGACAGTTTTTCCCATCGACCACATGTCTCCCATCCACGGCCCATGCCACGAGTCTACAAGTCTCGACCGAGCAAACACTTCCGATTCCCCTCCTTTTGCCACCACCATCTCCTCCACCGAAATCTCGCCCACCTGGACCCACGTTAGCCTTCTCAACCCAGCCGTGCTTCAACCACCCAAACACCCGACCCGAGCTAGCCTCTGCCATCATCTCGTTTGGGTTAGTACTCGGTTTGTATTAATTATATATACTGTTAAGTTATTTTAATATGTTATATAAGCTATGTGATATATGTGTTTAAAATTGTATACATGTTTGTTTCATAGGTGTATATATATAAGTATAAGTTGAGATTTGATATAGATTCAGCTTATAGCCTCTCTGTTTTAAGTAAGTATATATATAGTATAGTTTTAAATTGTTAATATATATCTGACCCTGTTCAAAGTATTGTACTTATTACCATATCGAGTTACTGACCTATTTGTCTAAAGGTATATACATACAATAGATACTAGTTTAGTATACATATGAGCTGCTGTATAAAATTTATAAGTTACGTATATATAAGTTTGGCTTGTATATAAGTTAAGTGGTCTGTAGTTATTAAACAAAGTTATACAGTTTTGTATTATAAGTTATTCACATATATATGTACTTTCCTCATACTCCTATTTGCTTATATATATATATTTCTCTACCGGTTTCAAATGACTATTAAAGTTTAGTAACAATTTTATATAGAGGTATATATATGCAGTTAGTTTAGTCTGGTTTGAAATCTGCTGAATTTTTTTTATTATTATTAATTCATATAACTGATAATCTTTAGTTTGCAGTATATAAGTTATATACATATAATTCTGTACAAGCCTTTGTTTTACTGTAAGAAAAGGGAATATGTTTGATACATGTCTTTGCTGTATATGATTTTAAGGTTATAATATAAAAGTCTAACTTGCGTTGCTTATATATGATTTGTTATGCATCTATTATGTATTACCTACATTGTTTATATTAAAAGCTGCTTTACTACCTTCCGTGTGCGTATTAACTTATAGGAATATGAAGTGCATAGAGGATTGTTTGACTTTAGGAGATAAATATAGAAATGATCCGGTTACTTATATATTTACATTGATGTGTTGATTTGAATTTTAATAATGTATTTTGGGTTATGAGGAGAGTACGGTCTGGAAGCTAAATTATGTCAGTATGGTAGCCTAGCACATGATTTATATTAGCTTGTTTATATAAGTATTTATTTCAAATTATATATTGTATATATGTTTGATTCTAATTTAGGTGTTTTAAATTAAAAAAACAATGATTTTGGAAAATATAAATACATATATACTTAATTTAATAGGGGTTTGGATTTAAGTTGATTTTGAAATTACTATATATATTTAATTTAATATATGTTGAATTCAGAATTTGATTATATATATAGTTATAAATATAAATCCACCTATACCATTTATCATCATCAAATCCAGTTCTGATTTGATTTCGTCAATTCCTTATCTATCAGCTTTGACCGACGTGCCTGTTTTCTTCATCGAATCGTGTCCATCTAGCGTTGCTTTGGAATTCGTAGTCCATTTCTTTATCAGATCTCTCTAGCCTCGAAAGGTGAGCAATCACTCACGATTAACGTTCTTGTATTTATTAAATTTGATTTCAATTGAAACGACAATTGAAATATGATGCTGTAGTTATTTAAATTGTTATATATGCTATTATATGTATATGTTCACCTGCGACATTTGACACCAGTATCTAGTATTTATATGCCTGTTATTACTATTATCTGTATATGTTCACCTATGACATCTGACACCAGTATCTGTTATTTATATTGATGATATATGCCTGTTGTTATATTTTATATTATCTGTTATCACTCTGCAAGTTCCCTGTTAGTATAGAATTCACTATGGGTTGAAATGATACATACCCGAACGGACTTTAGAATAGGAGAAAATCGTTATGGGTTGAAATGATAAACCCAAGCGATTTTCATTTGCATTGAAATTGGGATTACGGGTCGAAATGATATCTACCCGTATATATTTAAATTTCGGATTGAAATGATAAATATCCGTATCACTTAACCATATGATGTATATATACAGACACCGTTGGTCCATATATATAAATATTTTGAAAATGAATTTTATGGTTTTGGAAAGAAATATATGGTTTAATAAATGTTGAGCCTTAAATTATTTAATTTAAATTAGGATGGATTTAATACATATGAGAGGTTTAAGTATAAAAATTATATTTCCAAATAGATTTTGGTAATAATTTGAATAAGTTAAGGTTGGAAAGATAATTTATTAATTAAACCAATTTGAAACTTATTGAAATTGAGATTTAAGATATGATTTATAACTTGGGTTTTATTTAAATAATTTAATGAATAATTCTTGCTTAAATAAATTTAAGGAAATATTTAGTAAAAGTGTAATTTAATGCTAGTTAAATGATATTGAATTTATTAAGTGAATATTCCCTAATTAAATAATAATGAAGTTAAATCAAGAGCTATATGAAACTGTTAAATTTAACTTTGAAAATGTTGAATATTAAAGCTTTGAAATATATTGAAAATTTAAATGATCTGTTTAGAAATGAATTAAATTAATGAATTGAGCTTTGAATAAATTTGAATTTGGAATTTGAAGTTGATTTGAATCGATTTGCTAGACTTGAGGAAATTAAATACTTTACTTTTTAAATCATTTAATATATATATATACCATTTTGGAAAATAGGTATATTTGAAATGAAATGATATTTGGGTTTTGAAGTAAATAAATTTAAAATGGCCACGGTGTCATAGTGTATATTCCCACCTTGTAGATAGTTATACAGATCCTTAGAGGATGGTTATCCCAAACATCCTTTAAGTTACTTGTATTTCAGTTGATATTTCACTTGAGTTGGATTTATTGATATAAGAATGTTAATCCTGACTCGAGTGTTTTGTGTTTTGCTTTACGCTCGGGTCAGACCGAGTGATACAGCATTTGAGACTCACCTTTGGAGTTTGGAGCTTCCCTTGGAGATCCAACTATCGCCTCAGCTTTCAGCTCTTCTAGTTGATTTGTTCAGAAAAGTCATCTGTTGTACTGGGGACTTCACTGCAATTGAGATATTCTGTTGTATTTTATTTCTAACTCTGATGTTTATATAGTAGCTTCATGAACTACTATTTTATCTATTCCGCTGCGTATTATTGTATTACTCTGTGTCTGTGATTCTGTGATTGATTTATTTACTGCATATGCTGAGTTTTGCCAAATTTAAATTAACAATCTGATATTTTGAATTATTCAATTCTGACATGTGTGGATTTATTGTCGATTTGAATGGTCCAAAATAGCGGGTCGTTACATTCCAGATGATCGAATTTTTGTCCTGTCTTTAATTTCCTCTGCAATTCACTATTATTGAAATAATCGCTGAATTTTAAAATCTTGATATTATCTTTAAAATTGATAATACCTCATTAGAGTTATTTTCATTTACAAATCCTAGCCTAAAATCAATCGTATGTGAAGATATGAATTTTCTAATGAAAATGAAATCTGAAAAATAGACAGAGAAGTATATATACATATATATATCCACTCAGACATTTACATCCATATACACATAGAGCAACTCAGACATATTTCAAAAAAACATACATGCATACATATACACACAAGCACATTTCATATCATACAAATCTAAACACCAAAGATATATTAGAGTCAAGTAATTTGCTCACCTACTTCCTATATTATCAATTTTCTAGAGAAAGCTTTAATTTCTTTTGCTTTAATCTATTTTTAAAACTTAAATCATGTTTAAATAAACAACTTTTGTTTAAATTTTAAAGCCTAACAATGATCGAAGAAGAAAAAATCAAATTTTTGAATAGGTTTTGAAAACCTGGTAACAATAGAGGTATGTATGCCTGATACTAACATGCACAGTTATCTCCGCATATAAATATTCACATATATTTGCATGCATATAAATACTTCATAATTTATCTCAAGCATCATCACAAACAGCATCAAATATTCCAGAGTTTAAGGGTTTACTCACCTGGAAACAATTTCAAACAGAGAAGAGCTTTTGGTTTTTGAGAAGAAAACAGTTTTGATGTTTGCTTGTTCCAGACTTTGAATTCGATGATAACTGCTTTGATTTTTTGCTTTTGTTGATCTAAATTGTATTGTTGTTTTTAATTGTAGTTTTGTTTAAGTTTGGAAATAGTATTTGCTTTAGACTTCCATAGATTTTGATGAACTGAATGTAATGGGAAGCTTGATATATAAGAAATATGAGTTACAGGGTGTTATTATGTGCTATGTACTGGGAATCCTTTGTTTATTACTTAGCCAGAGATTTTTGTCTCAAGTTGGAGGCTTAAGTCATTTTCGAATGAACCTGTTTTGTGCTAGCATTAAATGCTAGTGTCCTTCATGTTTCATCCTTATCCCTTTTATCTCGTATGTACTAACATGGCTTCTTTTTCTATCAAGTACAACTTGTATACTTTGTATTGACTCCACTAGTCTGCAAATATATGTGTCTTCCTAAAGACTATATAAATTCTAGACTTATCTTCTTAGTACATAGATATTTTCTTTTATACTTTGTTTTGTTCTAGCCTGCAACTACTCTTCACATGCATATTTATTATATGTACATATATATTTTTATACTGCATTTGCTTATTATTTATCTTTATATTTATGTTAATATCATATTTTTGATTTATACTTAAGCTTATTATTTATAAGATTTATTTTAAATATTATTAAAAGATTGTTATTTTAAATTTACAAATCATAGCTTCCCAAAATACATATATATAAATAAATTTAAAATAACAATTCCTATTTATGTTAGAAATCCATTTGTAAAGACATTACATTACTAATATTGTTTAAATATAGCTCATTATTAAATTAAATCAAATTTCAAAATTACCAAAAATATTAAAATTAGAAACATGCCTATATTTATTAAATTTAAAACAAAGCTTATCTATTTACAATATATACAAATATTTATACATTATAAATAGAAAACAATTTATTAGCTTTTAAAAGATAAATTATCAATTAAATATTTATTTTAAAGAAAATTATAAATCAATTCAAATCTTATTAACAATTATTATCATATCAATTTAATTTTTAATGTAGATTATTAAATTGATATTGCCAAAATTTCCAGGATATCACACTCTATATGCTAAGTTTTGCCTAAACCAGAGCTCTGATAACACTTGTAATGACCTGGTATTTCGAACCATTCACATCCGCACATGTCGGACATGAATTGCTCAAAACAACAGATTGTTAATTTTATATTTGGCAAAACTCAGCATACACAGTAAATAAATCAATCACAAAATCACAGACACAGAGTAATATAACAATAAGCATCGGAAAAGATAAATAGTAGTTCATGAACCTACTATAAAACAACAGAGTGTGAAATAAAATACAATAGAATATCTCAAATACAATGTAGTCTCGAATACAAACAGATGGAAAGTCTGAACAAAATGCTGGATACCTGAAAACTGAACAGATAATAGATGGATCTCCAAGTGAAGCACCAACTCCAAAGGTGAGTCTCAAATGCTGTGACACTCAGTCTGACCCGAGCATAAAGCAAAACACAAAACACTCGAGTCAGGATTAACATTCTTATATTAATAAATTCAACTCAAGTGAAATATCAACTGAAATACAAGTAACTCTATGGATGTTTGGGATTTCCATCCTCTAAGGATCTGTGGAATTATCTACTATGTAGTAATATATGATATTATAATATGTCTATAGTAAAGTAAACTATTAAAATAGCGTTAAGACGTTACCCATATCCCCCTTAACACATTTTTATAATGCCTTAGTCTATACAGATACTGTAAACTCCACCCGTAGGTGGGCTATCAGGGAGCACTCCATAAGTACGACACAAAACAAACTCGTAAAAGGCACGATAGGGCATGTGACAAGGCACGTGAGGCAATGCCAGGGTAGATATACCGTTTGCGGATCCGGACTGGTGGTAACGCATAGCAGCTACTACCGCCCACCTCGTGACACACTCCCAAATCAAAGGGTGCACCCAATCAAATCACAAAAGTAATAGAATGGTATCGAAGAAATGTGTCCGATCGGAGGAATGACCTCACTTGGCCCGGCATGGCTCCTGCTTTAGCCACACCAAGTTCTTATTTCAATCACCACAACAACAAATGATAATGGTCTAATATTATCATTTCCTAGCAACCAAGCAAACCGTATATAACTATAATAATTTCTGAAAAATTATTTCTTTTACATATAAAAATAATTTGGGTAAAATTATTTCATTTGCCCCATTTCAAAACAATACCGTGTCGAATTGTTCTGTTATAGTGTTTAGAGAACCCTATCAATAAAGTTGATTACTCGTATTGACCAGAATCCATAAGCCACTCAATAGAGCAATCAACACAATATAAAACAATTTTATATTCAATAACAAATACGCGCTCATATCTATTAATACACTCAAACTCATTCTAGGGTACTACTGACCCTATCTCTAATGAGTAATCCCCACCAGAGCCAAGGTTCTCGCTTAACCTTCAGCTCTGATACGAAGTGTCATGGCTCGGGTTTTCGACCCTCGAAAATCGACATCAATACGTTCACTATATTAAATGTCGAGCGATCGAATGCCGGAAATACCATATCGTTAGGGAAAAGAAGAAAGAGGTATAAGAAGAAACAGAAAACAACAACACATAATCTCACAATCGCAGCGAAAACAATATATAATAGAAAACAACGGGTCTATATACAAAAAGAACTATAATTGTTATTTATACATTACATCATCAGAGTACAACACATCAATAACTCAATATTGGATGGTTATAATAACTTGTCCATACAAATGCTGAATATATAGCATACAATACACAGTGGAATATAATCAGATACGTGTGATACGTCTTCGTCATCCGGCTCGTCTCTTGAGCTCTATAACATCCTATCCTGAATCTGTAATACTCGGCCTGCCCCGAGCATTATAATAAACTAACACCCGAGTCAGTCTGGAAAACCAGCGTGAGAAAACACACTCAATTTGAATTATTAAAGTTATCAAAATCCTTTTAAAAACAAATGTATCTCGTAAGACCATCCACACATAAACACGACGGGTTTTTCCTTACGATAACTAAAACATTTCATATCAAATCCTCTGATATTATAGTAGTGTCTAAGTACAAATACTTATTCAAATAGCTAAAAATGTTACATTAATTAAATTCCAGCATACTAGGCTCTACAACCAAAACTGTAAAGGTACGTATTGGACAATGGATTCCATACGAATGACTAGGCACTGGGGTACCACCTGTCACAGTACACGTCCAAAAAATTGTACAGAGGACCACGCCAGGATCCCCAACAACACAAGACTGGACTACCCTAACCTGGATAGACCTAATATTGTGACGCCCCACCCCGAGACCCACATTAACGTAGAGTATTACTGGGTAATACTGTCTGCTAATGTGGAGAATAGGGCTGGTTAGAAGCGACCATCTACAGTCTTGTCTTAAATATCTATTGAATATGTCGATTAGTGCCCTATATTTTTTCTTCCTTTCTCAAGTGGATCGACATATCCAATAAATGCTGAATACAAAACTACAGGTGGCTATAGGATCTATTAGAACAAAATACAACAACTCAAATGCATAACACATCAAAGAACAGCAAACTAATATATATACATATATACCAATACATCCCAATACAATAGAATAATACATCATAAGTGATATGATGACCACAATATAAACAGAGTCAACACAATATACATATTAGAGTAGCGACAAAAAGACTACAACAAAAAGGGCTAGCAAATAAGTCCATGCGAAAGTAGAATAGACTGAGTCCATAAGGGTACCTAACCTGAAACACCTCGGTCTGACCCGAGTATAAAATACACGGTTCAGTCTAGCTAAACAAATCAGTTTATAAGGATAAGTGATAATACGAGCATAAGGCAAGGTGATAATCTTCTCAAGTGAGAAGGAATAATTCAAGGGTATATGGTTATTTCACGTGGCCTTACTAAGTAGGTATAGTAATTTCAAGTGATATAAGGATATCACTAAATATGAATGCAACTACAAGGCGATAAATATCTATAACAAATCAAATAATAAAAGCACGCCTCATCTCATCGGCGTATCACAAAACATCAAATATGGTTTAGGAGAAAAACATAACCCAAAAGAAGAGAAATCCCAAACCCTCCATATCGGCAACTCAAAATAACCTCAAAGAAATCACCATCTCAAAATACGCCATAAGGCAATCAAATATAAATCTCCAACATAGGAGACTATAATCCCAAATAAACGCCAAAAGGAAAATCTCATATAATACGCCAAAAAGGAAAATCTCAAATAACGCCAGTGTTGGCGAACCCAAATCTCAAATATAGAATTCGATAAGGAGTTCAATTTCCAAATATGTAATCGCCATATATAATATCTCGAATGGCTTAAATGGCCAATAATGTAAAAAGGCGATACACTTGGAAAATCACAATGAAATCAATGAAATCATCTCAAAGATATAGCACGTGCATATGGCCGAAGCCCGCCAAGCACCGTTCTCCCAAAATAAGGCGCCACATCTCTCAGGAAAATGTTCCGAAGGACAAATAAATACGTCTCTTAGACAAACATCCCGAAGAACAACATCCTGAAGGACAAATACGTCGCAATGACAAACGTCTCTTAGACAAACATCCCAAAGGACAAATGACCCGAAGGTCTAGTACTGGCAAATACGTCTCTTAGACAAATGTGTCACAAACTCTCGGATAGGAACCCGAACAGTTTTAACGTGTGTCCCATACCACACATTCGCACTAAACGGTTTACTAACCACTAGTAAATTTCACACTCAAAGCAGTAAAAAGTTTACCTCATCTCATCGGTAAACTCGACCCGAAGGTCAAAACGATCAAACGGACAAGTCGAGAATTAACCGATAAGATAAACACACGTGTCTCATACCACGTGTTTTACCAAACCGTTTAATTCTCCTTCTCATTCGCTCGAATAGTGCAAAAATGTTTATTGTATATATAAAATAATTTACTTGAGAAAACAAGCTTTTAAAACCATCTTCCGAAAATGATTATTGAAAACAATATTTGAAATTCCCTTATTATAGAGAATAAATAGATTTTATAACTAGAAACTAATTTGAAAATATCATTTAATAGTTATTTAAGATGCCCATTTATTTTAAAAATTATTTCAAAGTCATTTGGAAAAATCCATGCTCGAAATCAAAGAAATCACTCAAAACCGTCATTCAAATTCAATTCAAATTCAATTCAACTTTGAATTTCAAATTCATCCAAACTGGGCTAGCCTATTGATATGCATCATAGCCCTCAAAACAATTCAGAAATATCATAAAAACGTGAAGTAAAAGTCAAAAGTCGGACGGAAAAAGAACGAAAATGCATTGGGAAAATAACACCCAGATCTGAAATCTTCTCTGGGTTCAACTTTCGAACATGAAACATGTAACCAAATGACTTCTAATTGAACTAAAAATTGGTGTACACATAGTAGAAAACTTCAGCTTTCAAACAAAAAATGAATCGATGAATTCCGACTAGAAATGAAAAAGTTCTGCTGCTTCAAACATGGACTCAGACCATGTTTGCAACAGTTTAAAAACAAAAACATGCCCAGGCCTAAAAACCATCTTGGGTACAAATTACAGGCCTGAAACAAAGGACCAAACACCTCATATTGAGATGAATATTGGTATGAACATACTAGAGAACTTCATCTTTCAAAAAAAATAGAATCAATGAATTCCGACTGGAAATGAAAAAGTTACACTATCTCAAACATAGACTCAGGCCATGTTTGCAACAGTTCAAAAAAAAAAACAAATGTACAGGCCTGAAAACCATCTCGGGTTCAAATTTCAGGCATGAAACAGAGGAACAAACAACCTCGGATTGAGTTGAAAATTGGTATGCATATAGATTAAGTCTCATACTTGAAACTGGAAAAAGAATCATGGAATTCGAACAAACTATGAGAAAGTTATGATGTCTCAAAGCTGAACCCAAGCAGTGTTTTCATTGTAAAAATCTGGGCAAAAACATGCTCCGAATCAAAGTTCGGCAGCATATTTCTATAAGCTTTATAGATCAAAATGACTTGAAATTTGGGATGCTTAATTTACAAAACATGGCCTACGAAAAAAAAATTTCTGGCAGCATTCCGTTGCTGGAATAGAGAGATATGACTGCACAAAGTTGCAACTCACGACAGTTTACGCAGAAAATCAAAATAGTTCAAAAAACGAAGTTTTAAGCAAATTTTTAATTTCAACTTGCGATTTTTGGCATTGCATGAGCGAGCTTTTGTGAGATTGATACTCACCTGCTGTTAGAAATTATCAAACTTTGAATTTAAGTCAAAAGATTGAAGCTTGGTTTGAATTTGAGCTTCTACAACCTGTAAAACTATGAAACAAGTGCATGCAAGAAAGAAGAAAGTAGTTAACAAACAACCATTCACAAATTTGGATTTATAATGAAATATTAGGTTTTAGCATTTGATTACATGTAGATTTAGCTTCAAATTGATTTTTAAAACACTAAATTTGAGTTTAATTTGATGATTTTTTGTTCGAGTTTGTAAGAGGAAATAGGTTTCTTTTTTTCTATTCACTGACTAGAGGAAGGAGATGAGAATGATTTCATGTACATCCAGGAGATGTTTTTCTCATTTCCTTATCTCTTAGATTAGGCTAATGGGCTTTTAGGACCCAAATAAGAAGAAAAATTAAATGGCCTAAGTTATAAAATCAACACTTAAATAAAATGCACATAATAAAACAAAGTCATTTTCTTTCCAATTTACGACCAAACAAAATATGTAAATTTACATAAATATGAATAAATTATTTTACACTATATGAAAAGATTAATTTATATTTTTAAAACATTATTATTATTAAAAACCTTAATTTACAAAAATACACTATTTTCACCAATAAATGCAAAAGTTCACATATTTAACTTCTAAAATTCAACAAAAATACTTTTTTCACTTAGAAAAATATTTCAAACCATTTCCAAATCTTATTTATAACCAAAAAATATTTTAAAACCAATTTCCACCTTTTTATTTAAATAAACAACCTTTAAAAATCACATACTTCTTTTTAAAATTTTATTAAAAGAAGTAATTGACAATAATTAATACAATTATTGCATTTTCTCCAAATAAAACCCATTTTCCAATCATTATTAACCCAAATAAATAAATAAAGTTCCAAACTTTATTTTTCTCATTTTATTTTAAAAATTCATTGTTTATTCCAAATAAACAATTTAAAATCTCCAATTTTATTTTAATTCACAATATTAAATTATAACTACCGTTATAATTTAATATTAACAGGTAATCTCAAAAACCAGGTTTGTTACAAATATGCTATCACCCCGGGTGTTCCTACCCTTTTCGAGCTCTTCCGCGCACCATAGTAATAATATCTGAGGGTATCTAAAAAGGTGATAAACATACCCTAATTGGGTGCGACCATCTTAGCCTTGCCGCATCTCCTTTGATTTTTCAGTCATTTCCCGGTTGATGAGGCTAGAGGCTACGATTGCCTTTTTAAGGAATTTTCACTTAGAATGCTCATTGTCCTCTAATGACAATGTACTGATAGCATTCATCCATACAAGTCCGTTCTGAGTCCGAACGGAACCGAAGGCACTATTCCTACTATATCCATTTTGTAATCATCCTCAGGATTAGTAGCGATTATCCCTTACACTTCACTGCTCCATCTTCGACTACATGCTCTTGTTTTCATTTTTCGAAAACGTACTCGTTGGATCGAAGTGGTTTTCGGACAACTTATCCGATTCCGGTCTCTTCGAAACAACGTTCGATATTGCCGGTAAACTCAACCCCGGTTCTTTAGGAATTAAACATACCAAAATAAGATCGGAGATCACCTCCTAACCGTTAGTGGACGAATTTCCTCATCATCGTCCTAGAAGAACGAAATGAGTTTATACGTACAGTATAGCACCTTGAACGATAACTGTACCATATAATCTCCGTGTTTCTCCTAGATATCCCTAAAGTTATATTTTGGATCCAGATTGATAGTCGGTTATTTAACTATCAATATAAACAATCATACAATCAAAGATTCCATTTTCAACTGACTTCACTAAGTCTTATTCAATTTAAATTTCAATCAGTTAGATCTCTTTATCCAAAATATATACTTATCCTATCGAATTTAGTATATCCACAAACTATCCTTTCAAAAAATATTTGAAAACCTTTTTAAAATAATATGTAAAGTACCACTGTGGTATCAACCATGGATTCACAGCTCAATGGTTACGCCTTTATCCTAGAGATATCCAAAACTTAACTACAGGCACTCACTGCCTTTAATTTCGCCATGAAAGTATACCATTACTTTTCGAAACTTTATTTAATAATTTTCTCAAAAATAATACTTATAAAATTTCTATATAAATTTCCAAGTTAATTTTAGTACTCTTTAAAATAAAAGTTATTATATAGTATTAATATTGAATAATTTATTGTAATGACCCAAGATTTTAGAAATTTATTCTGGAAAATATAAATAAATTTAAAATAATTTTTAAATAAATTTTGAAGGAGGAATTGATATAGCTTGATAGTGTATCAGTGTGTGTACATGTGTGCACAGGAAATGCACATGAATATAAGCTAAAACCCTGAACTCCAAGAATACATACATATTGATGTGTATGGAAATATATATATATATATATATATATGTAGATTAAATTCTTAAAAGTAGTATGCATGAGTAAATGTATATATGAATGCTACTGAATATTTTTGAGTGTACATGTGCATGTGTGTGTCAGTATAGAATGATGTATGAATATATAGGAGGGTGTACTAATTATTTCAGTAAGACTTATATAAATATATATGTGTTAATAAAATACTAGAGTTTAAACTAGTGAAATAAAATATACAGACATATTTTAATATAAGCAGAAATAAAAAGAATGAAGATATAAAAAGGAATAATCCTCTTATAAATAAATGAAGGAAGTACATACCATTTGCATGAAAGCTAAAAATAGAAAAAAAAATTAAGATAAAACGGGGAAGTGCTTGGTATAGGCAGAATTAGAAAAGAGTATTTAATAAATAACAAAAATCAAGTCACATTTTTAGCATGATTGTAGACAAGGGGAAAAGTATTTTCTGAAAAGCAAATTTCTGAAAAAAATGTGTAACCACTTTTCTCTTCACCCAAATTAAGCCGGGAAGGGTAAAACTTTGGGTTTAAAAAATGCAGATAACATGATTTTTCTGGTGGACAAAAATGGACTTAGCCAATACCCAAAACCCTAAGAGAGACCCTGTATATATATACATGTATATGCAGCAGCCTCCTCTCCTCCTCAGAAAAGAATTTTGAAAAAAAAGAAAAACAACACCATAGAAATCATAAGACAAGGGAAGGAAGAGAGCTTGAGGCTAAGGGCAGAAGCTCATCAATTAATTAAGGAAACAAAGAAGAGAGCTAGGTGAGAAAACTCACTCAAAAATCTAAGGCAATAAGTCCTAATGTAGGCAGCCAGTTATAAGTATTTTTCTTAAAAGAGTATTTTCATATATAAATGCTTATTTGTGAATTTAAATCTGAAAATGTTTTGATTCTCTTTGGTTGATCACTTGTTTTATTATAACAAAGTTTTATGTGTTGTTAGTATACATATCTGTTTTATACCCTCAGATCTCTGATATGTTAATGTTTAGGGATATAAACAAATACCCAGAAAATAAAATGTTGAGAATAGGCAAGTAGTATTGGTTTTGGCTCAACCCAGAAAGATGTAAATAATGTTGAGCTGCAATATACTCATGTATAAGTGCTGAGGCTTGAAATAGAAAGGAATTAGGGGTGCAATAGGGTTGCCTATGTGCTGATGCTCCTGATTCAATAAAATGCATAGCAAACAAAATTTTGTGATTCAGTGAAACCAGGTCATCCTGAGTTTAACTCAAGCACAAATGTTTGCAAAAGAAAAACTCTCTCAGAAACCATAAGCCAATGTTAGTTGCCTAAACTCCTTTTAAATACCAGGATGAATATATATATATATATATATATATATATATATATACAGAACCTTATTTTGTAATCACCAATGGTTGTTTGCTTGTTTGCCTCTGTATGGTTATGAATAATATGAGATGCCATGTTATGGATGTTTTTAGCTAATGAAATGAATCACTGAATGGTTTTGTCATGAAAAATCAAAAGAGTTATTAACTTAAACCTGATTAGGAAATTGGGGTCAAGAACACTACAGGAATGACTTGTGTGCTTGAGTAACACAAGTTGACACATGGCTTGTTTAAGTCCTGAGATCTTTGTGTAATGGAGTGAATTAGTTCATTACAGTGTGTCCATTGATTCATAAATATTGCAGATGAGACCAAGGATAGATAAATATACCAAGGGAATAATACTTGAGAAGATGAGAAAACTAGAGTTTTTCCCAGATTTGAAATATGAGAATTGAATAAATGATTTAACTCATATTGGTTATTTTCCTGTTTGGTATGAATGATTGTTTGACTATGATTGAATTGTATGCTTGAATGTATGTGCCATATTCATATATGTAGTCTCTGGAAAGAAAATTAAAGTGTGCACATGCACAATGACACAGAGCATGCACACAAGTATTTGCCTGATTCCAAAGGGCCGAACTTTCTGTATATGTACTTAACTCGACTTTAACCTAATTAACTAATTATTTTTGTGAGCTTTCTCATACCAGACATGTGTCTGACCCTAGTGTGCTAATGGCATCTGGGGTGTCTCATTTAAAATGAGGCAGTTTCAAATGCTTTTTCAGGGATTGCAGCAACTAAGTAGGAGTAGGAGCAAGGCTTTGAGAAGAAGATATAGCATGCTAAACTTAGTTAGATAAGAGCCTAAATGTTGAAATCTGCATGTATTGACAATTTAAATTGCTACTTGTATTAAGTGTTGAATATTGGATGGATATTTTGTTAGGTATTTTATTAAGAGATTGACTTGTATCTGGAATCTATGAACCAAGTTAAATATCTGTTATGTTTAAAAAAAAATATATTAATCAAATCTTGTAAGTGGATTCAGCAAGAACACCATGTTAAAATCGAATGATCACATTTTATAAATGTATTGGTCAATCTTGAGTCTTTGGAAAGGATTTAAGTTTTGGAAAATCTGGATAGTTGATTCTCAGAAAATTAAATGGTTTTATTTTCTACCATGGCATATGTATACAAAAGAAAATAGGCATAGGTTGAATGTTTTATATGGCTGCAAGGTTCCCATAATTAAACTTGTTTCATACAAATGTCTCATGTCCTATTTTTAAAGAAAGGATTTGTAATAAGCGAATTGTAGGCCAGATCCATATAGTTGCAGATATATATGCACATAAACATGTTTAGTGCAAATATTACCACACCTTTTCCTTTGTATTTGTGATAAGAATCTGAATTTCACTCAGATTCTAACCAAATGCATTCTTAGTTCCACACAGATTTTGTGAGAAGAAATTCAAACCTGGATAATGATAAACACTTCTATCATTTACAAAACCCAAGCAACAGACCCTTAATTTATATCAATCATGAAGCCTTCCAGGTTGTAGGAATGGGTTTCAAAAATAATAAAGCAAGAATTATTGTTTTGTATGATAGAATATAGGCAAAAATAAAGTATATATGTGCAGATATAGGTAGATAACAGGTTCCAAACTGTACAGGAGAAAAATGAAAAAAAAAATTGTGTTTGAACCAACCAGCATAGTACTCGAACTCGTGACCTCTCGTGTATAAGTTAGGCGCGTTTCCATTACGCCTAGATGTTGCTTGTGTTCTCTTATGACCCGCTTTCTTTTAGCCTGAGTTTGATACTATTCAGACTTTAACACAAACATCTATATTAAAAGCTTGCTTTCCACTGATTATTACTTGATCACTTCTTAGTTAGGATAAACAGACTAAAGTATATGTTTCCAGTGGATTGTTTGGTCAAAAAAAAATCAGCAATCCAATATCCTCTTGTTTTCCAGAACTCTGATTCAAACAAGAGAGGCATATACATCCTCACATGTATGTGCTTATCTTTGTGAATGTACTGATATATTTATATTGGTTGATTATTGTGATCCTGGATATATTTGGTTTATTGGAGAAAGATATTGACCCTGAGAATTATAATTGCAATGGATGATATATCTATCTATATATATATATCCTCTTTACCTTAAAAAAAAATCCTTATGGAATTAGAGTAGAAATAGGAGGGTCATTTCAGTTGGTATCAGAGCTATGTTATTCAACATAGTAGAAGTAAGGATCAAGTTCTTAGATAGAAATAAAATTTAAAGGAACTAAACATATATATATATATAACAATGTGTTCAGTGTGAAAAAAAAAACCCACTGAAACAACCAAATTACCAATCAAACTAACCAGCTATGTAAATTATTATTAGCAAACTATGGTAGGGAGACCACCAAATCAGGGAGCAGGATCTTCCCATGCACCACCAATGGTCAATCTGCAAGACTTAGTGAGAGCATTTAGGGATGGGGCAGGACAAAGGCAAGGAAATCCCTATGAAGAACTCTCAAAATTACTTAAGACATATACTCATTTAGGAGGCAAAAGCTTTGAAGGGACAGAGAGTATCATAGAAATTCAAACATGGTTGAGAACATTGGAAAGAATTTTCAATGACATGCAACTTGATGATCAAAGAAAGAGGCAAGTGGCTTCAAGACAGCTAAAAGGAGTAGCTTTAGGCTGGTGGGAAGTAATCATTGCAGGAAGGAATGAGAATGAAATCACTTGGAATCAATTCAAAGAGATGTTGGAAGCAAGGTTTGTACCAGCATCAGCAAAGACTACCTTGCTAGAAGAATTCATTAGACTTAGACAAGGAACCATGACTGTCACAGAATACACTCAAAAGTTTGAGGGGCTTTCCACATATGGAGCAATGCTTGTGGCAGATGAGGCATCTAAAAATGATAGGTACATAAAAGGTCTGAACCCAGGACTTAGCAGAGCCATGTTACCCTATGCAGACAAGACTTTTGACCATGTGATAGACTTGGCTTTGAGGTTGGAGCAGCATGACAAGGAAAGAGAGAAGTTTAGAAATTTTAAGAGCAATAATATCAAGAAAGGTAAGGGGAGGTATCACCCTTATGATAAGAAGAAAGAAGAGGCTAGTAACAAAAGCACTGGAGATGTCAAAGCTAAGGAAAACAAGAAGAAAATTGTGTGCCATCAGTGTGGAAAGGAAGGGCATATCAAACCAAGATGTCCAGAATTGAAAGGAGGAGCTTTCAAATGCTATCTATGTGGGAAAGAGGGGCATATGAAGAGGAATTGTCCTGAGTATAAACAGCAAGGCAAATTGGCAAATTTGGAAGGAAAAGGCAAAGCCACAGTGGAGAGTAACACTGTAAACCATAGCCAAGTGGAAGGTACATTACTTATTTGTACCATACCCATAACAGTAGTATATGATACTGGGGCAACTCACTCTTTAATTTCTTATGAATTGGTTAAAATGCTAAAACTGAATTGCATATTGGTTGAAACCCCATTGCATATACACAGTCCATTGGGGAGTTCTAGTGTTTTAAATATGAATTGTGTGGATGTGGAATTAAACATAGGAGGAAATATTTTTATTTCCAATTTATATGTTTTGAATTACCCAAATATAGGTGTTATATTGGGGGTAGACTGGTTAAGGCAATTTAAAGCCATAATTAATTTAGACTCATCCACCATATCATTGCAAAATTCTAGAGGCCAGAGAATCACAGTTTTATGTGAGGTAGCTAAGGAAGGAAAACTATATCATTTAGTTGACTCAGAAAAAGATTTCAGTGAACTAACCATTGAAGAAATTCCCATAGTCAATGAATATTTGGATGTGTTTGGTGAGGTCAAGGGTATTCCACACCATAGACCAGTAGAATTCCAGATCAATCTAGTTCCAGGAGCAAGCCCAGTGATTAAAAAGCCAACTAGAATGGGGCCAAATGAACTAAAAGAATTAAAGAAACAGTTAGAAGAATTGGAAGAAAAGGGTTTTATAAGACCAAGTAATTCTTGCTGGGGAGCACCAGTGGTATTTGTTAAGAAGCAAGATGGCTCCTTAAGACTCTGCATAGATTATAGAGAATTAAACAAAGTAACTATTAAAAATAAGTACCCATTGCCAAGAATAGATGATCTTTTTGATCAATTAGCAGGGGAAAAAGTATTTTCTAGACTAGACTTAGCATCTGGTTTTCATCAAATGAAGGTG
This sequence comes from Allium fistulosum, assembly GCA_030737815.1. Classification (NCBI taxonomy): domain Eukaryota; kingdom Viridiplantae; phylum Streptophyta; class Magnoliopsida; order Asparagales; family Amaryllidaceae; genus Allium; species Allium fistulosum. Next base: position 261,348,844 of record CM060904.1, on the reverse strand, counting down.
GAAGAATCAAGCATCAAGTACACTGCCTTTAACACTAGGTATGGGTTGTATGAATTTTTGGTTATGCCATTTGGCTTGACCAATGCACCATCTTACTTTGTAGATTTAATGAACAGAACCTTTAGAGATTGTTTAGACAAGTTTGTGCTTATTTTTATAGATGACATTTTGATTTATTCCAAGACAGTGGAAGAACATAAGCATCATTTGCACCTGGTTTTGTCTAGATTAAGGGAAAAAGATTTAAAGGCAAAATTTTCAAAATGTGTGTTTTGGAAAGAGGAAGTACATTTTCTTGGCCATGTTGTATCTGCCAAAGGAATTTCTGTGAACCCCAATAAAGTAGTGGCTATTCAAGCATGGAAGAGGCCAAGCACTGTGAGTGAAGTGAGGTCATTTATGGGGATGGCAGGGTATTATAGGAGGTTTATAAAAGATTTTTCAAAAATTTCTACACCACTCACTAACCTAACCAGGAAGAACCAAGCTTTTGTTTGGTCAGAAAAATGTGAAAAGTCTTTTGAACAGTTGAAGGAGGCATTGGTGAATGCTCCAATTCTAAAGGTACCACATGGAAATGAAGAATTAGTGGTATACACTGATGCTAGTGGATTTGGCTTGGGTGCAGTGTTGATGCAACAAGGCCAAGTCATTGCATATGCATCCAGACAACTTAAACCCCATGAAGTAAGGTATGCCACACATGATCTCGAATTAGCAGCTGTGATATATGCTTTAAAACTTTGGAGACATTATTTGTTAGGCACTAAGTTTGAACTTTACACTGACCACAAGTCTCTAAAATATTTGTTTTCACAAAAAGATTTGAACATGAGGCAACATAGATGGGTGGAGTTCTTAGCTGCCTATGACTTTGACATACTTTATACACCAGGTAAAGCAAACAAAGTTGCAGATGCTCTAAGTAGACAGCATGCTAAATTGGCTATGATGATGATAGAAGAATTTAAAAACTTATTTTTGCTAACTGAGTTAGAGATTGGGGAGAATGGTTGTGTGCACATTAATGAGCAGATGCATGGTGCACAAGAAGATAAAGGGAAGTTAAGCTTAATGACACTTCAACCAGATTTAATTCTGAAGGTAGGAAAAATGCAAGAACAAGATGCTCACTTATTAGAGAAGAGAATGCTCCTCTCAAGAGGGGAGGAAGTAATGAATCACCACATTGATAAAGATGGTTATATGAGATACCAGAATAGGATGTGTGTACCAGAGGACATAGAATTGAAGAAGGAGATATTGAATGAATATCACAGAAGTAAATACTCCATACACCCAGATAACACAAAAATGTATCAAAATTTGAAAAGAGACTTCTGGTGGAAGGGGATGAAATCTGATATAGCTAAGTACATTGCCAAATGTATGACTTGCCAACAAGTCAAGGCTGAAACTCAAAGACCATCAGGGTTGATGCAACCTCTTAGTGTACCACAGTGGAAGTGGGAAGACATATCTATGGACTTCATAGATGGACTGCCTAGATCTAAGAGAGGTAATACAAGTATATGGGTGATAGTTGATAGGCTAACCAAGGTAGCACACTTCATCCCAGTCAAGTCAGAAAGAACAACACCAAAACTAGCTCAAATATTTATAAAAGAAGTGGTAAAGTTACATGGCATTCCCAAAACCATTGTGAGTGATAGGGATACCATCTTCACTTCAAAATTCTGGAGAAGCTTTCAAGAAGCAATGGGAAGTGAACTATGTTTAAGTACTGCCTACCATCCTCAATCAGATGGGCAGACTGAGGTGGCAAACAAAGTTTTGGAGGACATGTTAAGGGCATGTATACTGGATTTTGGGGGCAACTAGGAAGATTATCTTCATCTAGTTGAATTTACATACAACAACAGCTACCAAAGCACCATAGGAATGCTCCATTTTAAGCCTTATATGGTAAACCCTGTTTGTCACCTGTTTGCTGGGTAGAAGCAGGAGAAAGGTCTATTTTAGGACCTGAGTACATACAAGAAACCAAGGTGAAAATTGAGTTGGTAAGAAGAAGAATGACAGCAGCTCAAGATAGGCAAAAGAAATTTGCAGACATGAGAAGGAGGCAGGTAGAATATGAGGTGGGAAATTTTGTTTTCATCAAAATCTCACCCATGAAAAATGTGCTGAGGTTTGGAAAACAAGGCAAATTAACCCCAAGATATATTGGACCATACAAAATTCTGGAGAGAATTGGTCCCTTGGCATATAAGTTGGAATTACCAGGAAACATGCAAGGTATACATGATGTTTTTCATGTATCACAATTGAGAAGATGGGTCCATGACAAGGCAGAAATTCTTGAAACCCCAACCCAAGTGCAGATAAATCCTAATTTGATTTATGAAAAGGATCCAGTGGGAATTTTGGCAAAAGATGTGAAGAAGTTGAGGAATAAATCTCTGAAACTTGTGAAGGTACAGTGGAGTCTTGATCCTAGTGATTGCACATGGGAATTAGAAGACAAAGTTAGGATGAATTATCCTAAGCTATTTTCAGATTAAGGTAATTCTGATTTTTGATTGTTTTCTTTATTTTGGATGAATATATTTTTAGTTAGTATAGAACTAAGAATCTATTTGGTAGAGAATATACTTGTTCTCTGAATTAAGTTTAAAATTTATTTTAAGCTTAGGAAAATTGTGGGACACAATTTCTAAAAGGAGGGGTGTATGTAATGACCCAAGATTTTAGAAATTTATTCTGGAAAATATAAATAAATTTAAAATAATTTTTAAATAAATTTTGAAGGAGGAATTGATATAGCTTGATAGTGTATCAGTGTGTGTACATGTGTGCACAGGAAATGCACATGAATATAAGCTAAAACCCTGAACTCCAAGAATACATACATATTGATGTGTATGGAAATATATATATATATATATATATATGTAGATTAAATTCTTAAAAGTAGTATGCATGAGTAAATGTATATATGAATGCTACTGAATATTTTTGAGTGTACATGTGCATGTGTGTGTCAGTATAGAATGATGTATGAATATATAGGAGGGTGTACTAATTATTTCAGTAAGACTTATATAAATATATATGTGTTAATAAAATACTAGAGTTTAAACTAGTGAAATAAAATATACAGACATATTTTAATATAAGCAGAAATAAAAAGAATGAAGATATAAAAAGGAATAATCCTCTTATAAATAAATGAAGGAAGTACATACCATTTGCATGAAAGCTAAAAATAGAAAAAAAAATAAGATAAAACAGGGAAGTGCTTGGTATAGGCAGAATTAGAAAAGAGTATTTAATAAATAACAAAAATCAAGTCACATTTTTAGCATGATTGTAGACAAGGGGAAAAGTATTTTCTGAAAAGCAAATTTCTGAATAAAATGTGTAACCACTTTTCTCTTCACCCAAATTAAGCCGGGAAGGGTAAAACTTTGGGTTTAAAAAATGCAGATAACATGATTTTTCTGGTGGGCAAAAATGGACTTAGCCAATACCCAAAACCCTAAGAGAGACCCTGTATATATACATGTATATGCAGCAGCCTCCTCTCCTCCTCAGAAAAGAATTTTGAAAAAAAAGAAAAACAACACCACAGAAATCATAAGACAAGGGAAGGAAGAGAGCTTGAGGCTAAGGGCAGAAGCTCATCAATTAATTAAGGAAACAAAGAAGAGAGCTAGGTGAGAAAACTCACTCAAAAATCTAAGGCAATAAGTCCTAATGTAGGCAGCCAGTTATAAGTATTTTTCTTAAAAGAGTATTTTCATATATAAATGCTTATCTGTGAATTTAAATATGAAAATGTTTTGATTCTCTTTGGTTGATCACTTGTTTTATTATAACAAAGTTTTATGTGTTGTTAGTATACATATCTGTTTTATACCCTCAGATCTCTGATATGTTAATGTTTAGGGATATAAACAAATACCCAGAAAATAAAATGTTGAGAATAGGCAAGTAGTATTGGTTTTGGCTCAACCCAGAAAGATGTAAATAATGTTGAGCTGCAATATACTCATGTATAAGTGCTGAGGCTTGAAATAGAAAGGAATTAGGGGTGCAATAGGGTTGCCTATGTGCTGATGCTCCTAATTCAATAAAATGCATAGCAAACAAAATTTTGTGATTCAGTGAAACCAGGTCATCCTGAGTTTAACTCAAGCACAAATGTTTGCAAAAGAAAAACTCTCTCAGAAACCATAAGCCAATGTTAGTTGCCTAAACTCCTTTTAAATACCAGGATGAATATATATATATATATATATATATATACAGAACCTTATTTTGTAATCACCAATGGTTGTTTGCTTGTTTGCCTCTGTATGGTTATGAATAATATGAGATGCCATGTTATGGATGTTTTTAGCTAATGAAATGAATCACTGAATGGTTTTGTCATGAAAAATCAAAAGAGTTATTAACTTAAACCTGATTAGGAAATTGGGGTCAAGAACACTGCAGGAATGACTTGTGTGCTTGAGTAACACAAGTTGACACATGGCTTGTTTAAGTCCTGAGATCTTTGTGTAATGGAGTGAATTAGTTCATTACAGTGTGTCCATTGATTCATAAATATTGCAGATGAGACCAAGGATAGATAAATATACCAAGGGAATAATACTTGAGAAGATGAGAAAACTAGAGTTTTTCCCAGATTTGAAATATGAGAATTGAATAAATGATTTAACTCATATTGGTTATTTTCCTGTTTGGTATGAATGATTGTTTGACTATGATTGAATTGTATGCTTGAATGTATGTGCCATATTCATATATGTAGTCTCTGGAAAGAAAATTAAAGTGTGCACATGCACAATGACACAGAGCATGCACACAAGTATTTGCCTGATTCCAAAGGGCCGAACTTTATGTATATGTACTTAACTTGACTTTAACCTAATTAACTAATTATTTTTGTGAGCTTTCTCATACCAGACATGTGTCTGACCCTAGTGTGCTAATGGCATCTGGGGTGTCTCATTTAAAATGAGGCAGTTTCAAATGCTTTTTCAGGGATTGCAGCAACTAAGTAGGAGTAGGAGCAAGGCTTTGAGAAGAAGATATAGCATGCTAAACTTAGTTAGATAAGAGCCTAAATGTTGAAATCTGCATGTATTGACAATTTAAATTGCTACTTGTATTAAGTGTTGAATATTGGATGGATATTTTGTTAGGTATTTTATTAAGAGATTGACTTGTATCTGGAATCTATGAACCAAGTTAAATATCTGTTATGTTTAAAAAAAAATATATTAATCAAATCTTGTAAGTGGATTCAGCAAGAACACCATGTTAAAATCGAATGATCACATTTTATAAATGTATTGGTCAATCTTGAGTCTTTGGAAAGGATTTAAGTTTTGGAAAATCTGGATAGTTGATTCTCAGAAAATTAAATGGTTTTATTTTCTACCATGGCATATGTATACAAAAGAAAATAGGCATAGGTTGAATGTTTTATATGGCTGCAAGGTTCCCATAATTAAACTTGTTTCATACAAATGTCTCATGTCCTATTTTTAAAGAAAGGATTTGTAATAAGCGAATTGTAGGCCAGATCCATATAGTTGCAGATATATATGCACATAAACATGTTTAGTGCAAATATTACCACACCTTTTCCTTTGTATTTGTGATAAGAATCTGAATTTCACTTAGATTCTAACCAAATGCATTCTTAGTTCCAGACAGATTTTGTGAGAAGAAATTCAAACCTGGATAATGATAAACACTTCTATCATTTACAAAACCCAAGCAACAGACCCTTAATTTATATCAATCATGAAGCCTTCCAGGTTGTAGGAATGGGTTTCAAAAATAATAAAGCAAGAATTATTGTTTTGTATGATAGAATATAGGCAAAAATAAAGTATATATGTGCAGATATAGGTAGATAACAGGTTCCAAACTGTACAGGAGAAAAATGAAAAAAAAACAAAAATTGTGTTTGAACCAACCAGCATAGTACTCGAACTCGTGACCTCTCGTGTATAAGTTAGGCGTGTTTCCATTACGCCTAGATGTTGCTTGTGTTCTCTTATGACCCGCTTTCTTTTAGCCTGAGTTTGATACTATTCAGACTTTAACACAAACATCTATATTAAAAGCTTGCTTTCCACTGATTATTACTTGATCACTTCTTAGTTAGGATAAACAGACTAAAGTATATGTTTCCAGTGGATTGTTTGGTCAAAAAAAAATCAGCAATCCAATATCCTCTTGTTTTCCAGAACTCTGATTCAAACAAGAGAGGCATATACATCCTCACATGTATGTGCTTATCTTTGTGAATGTACTGATATATTTATATTGGTTGATTATTGTGATCCTGGATATATTTGGTTTATTGGAGAAAGATATTGACCCTGAGAATTATAATTGCAATGGATGATATATCTATCTATATATATATATCCTCTTTACCTTAAAAAAAATCCTTATGGAATTAGAGTAGAAATAGGAGGGTCATTTCATTTATCTTTTAAAATATAATACTGATTAATTCTTTAATAATAATTGACTTAATATATACTAACTCAATTAATAATTAAATATACTTTAAACAATTTAAAACAACTAAATAATTAATTTTCTATAATATTCTTAAACACCTTTTTAAATTACCCAGTTAATAATTAAAAATCTTCCTTTTTAAAACAAACTCAATTTCTCGATAAAAATATATTTTCCAATTCCAATATAACCAGTCTAACATTTATAAATCTCTCTCGATTTATTTCCAATTTGATTTACGTCCCAATTCCGTAAATCCCCTTTTCACATTTTCAAAAGAAAAATCTATCTTTTCTTTTAAAACCGGATTACCCATCTCGCTATAAATTCTCACCGTGAATTTATATCTTAATTTTATCCATGGATAATCATTTCACTTTATTTATAAACCTTGTTTATAAATTCCATAGTCTTATTTCCCGTTTATAACGGTTTCACAATACTTAATCGATTTGTGACGCCCCACCTCTATACCCACGCTAACCAAGAACACTACGATGTAGTGCTGTCAATTAGCGCGGAGAATAAGGCTGTGGAGGAGCGACCATCCATGTAACTTCTTTGTGCGAGCTCCGATACGTCAGATAGAATAGAATGCATATCTTTTAAGGAGGAAATCCGACATACCGATACAAACACAAAGCTATCACACGGTGGCTATATATAATCTTCGGAAACAAACATAGAAATAATCATAACATAAATCAGTCACAGACATCCATATCACAAAGGCGGAAGAAGATATGAATAAATATATAACACATGAAAGTGTACATCAGAGTAGTGGTCAGAAAGATCCACGATAATACAAAAGAATAGCATCACGTGCTATACAAAAGAATAAGTACACAACATAGAGTCTATATCTCAAAGGTGTACATCCAAAATCTACAATCTATGTAGTTAGCCAAAAGTCAGAAATATCCGGAAGAGAAGTCAAGCAGAAGCACCTGTAACATCTCGGTCTGACCCGAGTATTATTTATAAGAAAATAATAAACGGATCAGTCTAACTATAAATATCAGATGATATGGTATAAAGTAAACGACATGACATGAACATGAAATAACTATAACGACATACTACTATAAGTATGTAAATGATAATCAACAAAAGATTAATCAATATCACAAGAATCTTCTCAAAGATAAGGTAGGGTATCATACCCTAAACTTGTATTCATAACAAGTCAATAACACATGAATTCACCAATGCACAAAAACTGATATCATATCAATGAAAATCATGAAAATTGGTGAAGCACAAAATTCCAGAAATCATCATCAGAAATCCAGAAAACACATAAAAAAGGGGGAGGCCTAACACATGAATGGGAGCATGAAAACTCACCTACGCGTAAACACATGACGAGAAGCTATCTCATGGAAGCTATCCATTAAATTTTCACACAGGAATGGCCCGAAGACCGTAGGGTGCTACCCTAGAAATGTGATGGCGAAACATCACATAATCGGGGTATAGTCTCCCACGTAGACAAAGAGACATCGCTCAATCGCTAGTCTAAATCACAAAAATGATCGTCATGATCATAAGGAAGTGTCAATCACACCAAGCTAGTAAATATATGAGTTTAGCTTCATGTCCCATAACCACTTGCTTAACTTAAATATTTACGAACAAGCTGTAAATCTTCACTAGGAAATTGTCACAAAAAGGGTTCAATCGAACAAGTCCAAGAGCTAACCGACGAAGTGAACGCAAGTGTTTCATACCACCCGTTTTACTAAGTCGTTTAAGTCGATTTCTCATTCGAGTGAAGTAAAGGCTTGTATATACTAGTAGATTGAAAATCGGTTTGAGAAAATGAACTTTTGATATTTAAAATAGTGTTGAAATCGCTTTGATGAAAGAGTTTTGATATTTACTATTAGTATTGAAACCTTCATATGTCTTTAAAGTGACAAGTCATAAAACGATTGTAGAACAAATCAATTCACGTTCGAAGACGTGAGTAAAGTCCAAAGAAGTCAATCCCAAAACCATCAAAGTAGAAATTCTGATAAATGTTTTTCAGAAGAGATTGCCTACGCAGAGTAATACGGGGTTCGACCTAAGGGAAAACAGGTCAAACGACCTAAGGGAAAACAGGTCAAACGACCTAAGGGAAAACAGGTCGAACGACCTAAGGGAAAACAGGTCAAACGACCAAGTACTAACTCGCGAACAACTTACGACTTAAGCCTTGAACGACTTAGTGGAATGAACGAGTTAACGACCTAAGCCTTGAACGACTTAGTGGAACGAACGACTTAACGACCTAAGCCTTGAACGACTTAGTGGAACGAACGACTTAACGACTTAAGCTCCAATTCGAGCTGCGAGCTAAGGCTGGAACGACCTAGTGGAGTTAGGTCGGGGACGACCTACGACTTAAGGTCATACGACTTAACAGTTGCGAGCTAGCGGAGTTGGCACGGCCTAGCGACTTAGTAGAAGCAGCGACCTACGACTTAACGATTTAAAAGCCAACGACCTAGGACTTAAGAGCCATACGAGCTACGACTTAAGCTCAAATACGAGCTACGAGCTAAGGTCTATACGACCTAACGACTTATCCCAATACGACCTAAGCCAGGACGAGGTAGCAGAAGGCAACGACCTAACTCTTAACTCGCGCACGACTTATCACTTAACTCGCGAACGACTTAGCACTTAACTCGCGAACGACCTAGCGAAGGCAGAACACCCAGAACGACTTAAGGCCTGGAACGACTTATGCTCCATGTGACTTTTCAACACGAACGACTCAAGCCAGTAACTCGAGAACGACTCATCACTTTAACTCGCGAACGACTCAACGATGGCCAGAAACGACTTAAGGCCAGAAACTCACCAAAACGCCAAAATTTATAGTTTTTCGCCAATCCAATGCAATCCAAAGGCAGATATTCATACAAATGCAATAGAGGATCATTCCCAACAGTCCAAGATAGATATAGGTAAGATGTGAGATCAAAAATCTCACCTTTTCCACGAAATTGATGAAGATGAAGATTGAAAGCAAGGAGAAGCAACCCAAAGCTTGAATCCACAATCTTCTACTTGAATTTGATGTTGAATCTCGGATTTGCAATAGAATTTGAGTTGGGAGTTTTAATTTCTCTTTCGCACCACCATTTTTGACAAAGCTTGAAGTGTTTGAACAAATGAGAAAGAGGGTTGGACTGAACTAAAGGGGTGCAGTCCAAACCAAAGTCAAAGGCGGGAAAAAGTGTCGAAAATTTCACTATCTCCAAACATATCGAAGTTTACACTCAAAAAGATCGCAAACGTCATTTTGAACTCAATGGGAGTGGTCTCGAGTCCTAATTTGACCGTATGCAAAATGTAGCTTTTCGGACTAACATTCGACTAACGATAAAATATTTAAATAAAATATTTAAATATAAAATCGATGGATATGCGGGTTGTTACAGACTCCCCTCCTTAAAGAAATTGCGTCCTCGCAATATATATGGTGGAAATAAAAAGTAACAACCATAAAAGCATATTAACACAAAAGAAATTGGAATTAAAAAGTTTACCTCAAAGAGCATGAGAAAGTAATTCCGGATGTGTACGCTCGATGAATTCTCTAGTTTCCCAAGAGCAATCCTTAGGATTTGAGGACCATTGAACTTTAACAAGCGGAACATCTTTATTTCGAAGCCGTTTGATCTCCGAAGCAATAATTCGAACAGGATGCTGCTCATAAGTTAAATTAGGTGAAACTTCAATCTCTTCCACAACACCGGGCTCAAGAGTAGAATCGGAATCCCGAAGGCACTTCCGTAATTGAGAAACGTGAAACACGTCATGCATAGCAGAAAACTGAGCCGGTAATGAAAGGCGGTAAGCCATGGAACCAATACGCTCGGTGATAGGAAATGGCCCAATATATCGAGGCGCTAACTTTCCCGATCGACTGAAACGTACAACACCCTTCATTGGTGAAACACGAATAAATACAAGATCACCAACAGAAAATTCTAATTTCCTTCTTCGGTTGTCGGCATAGGATTTTTGTCTACTCTGGGCTTCTTTCATCCTATGTCGAATAAGTTCAATCTTTTCTGTGGAATCTCGAATAAAGTCTGGTCCTAAAACCAGTTTCTCACTGGCCTCAAGCCAACAAGAAGGAGATCGGCATGGCCTTCCATAAAGTGCCTCGAAAGGAGCCATACCAATACTACATTGGAAGCTGTTATTATAGGAAAATTCAACAAGTGAAATATGATCTTCCCAACTTCCACCAAAGTCAAGAACACAAGCACGAAGAAGATCTTCAAGTGTTTGATTCACACGCTCAGTTTGTCCATCGGACTGGGGGTGATAAGCGGTGCTAAAATTAAGCTTCGTTCCCAAAGCTTTTTGAAGACTCTTCCAGAATCCACTAGTAAACAATGGATCCCGATCACTAACAATGGAAGAAGGAACTCCATGCAGTTTAACAATTTCTTTAATAAAAAGTTTCGCCAGAAGAGGAACGGTTCGGTTCGACCGAACAGGAATAAAATGGGCAGACTTAGTAAGTCTATCAACAATCACCCATAAGCTATTATGACCCGAACGAGAACGGGGAAGGCCATCTATAAAATCCATGGAAATTTGATCCCACTTCCATACTGGAATCTCCAATGGTTGCAATAACCCACCGGGCCTTTGATGTTCAGCCTTAACAAGTTGGCAAGTCATGCAACACTTAACAAAGTTAGCGATATCAGATTTCATTCCCTCCCAATAATAAAGTCGCTTCATATCAGCGTACATTTTACTGCTACCGGGATGAATGGAATACTTGGAACGATGGGAATCTTCTAGAACGTCTCTACGAAGATCACTAATATTTGGTACGATAAGTCTACCAAATTTTCGAATGCCGCCACGAGAGTCGATATCAAAGTCTTTCAAACCTTCAATATCGGTTTTATCCTTAAGATTTTGGCCAAGCAAAGCCAATTCAGGATCTAGCTGTTGAGCTTCATGAATGCGGTCTAATAAAGAAGGACGAGCCTCAAGGCTACATAAAACAAGAGATGAACACAAATCGGAAACGCGATCTCGAATTTCACAAGTGGATAAAAGTTCGAGATCGTTCCATTCAGATATCATCATGGAAACAACCGCTTGTTGTTTTCGACTAAGTGCGTCGGCAACACGATTCCCCTTTCCAGGAGTATAAAGAATGTCAAGATCATAAGAGGCAAGAAATTCGAGCCAACGCTGTTGACGCAAATTAAGTTCCTTTTGAGAAAATAAATATTTCAAAGACTTATGATCAGTATAAAGTATAAACTTTTCTCCCAAAAGATAATGTCGCCAAATTCGAAGGGCGAAAACGATAGCCGCGAGTTCTAAATCATGTGTGGCATATCTAGTCTCAGCCGGCTTCAATTGCCTAGAAGCATAAGCAATAACACGTTCTTTTTGCATAAGAACGGCACCCAAACCAACGCGACTAGCATCGGTGTAAACGACAAAGTCTTGATTCCCTTCGGGAATAATAAGAATAGGAGCATCAGAAAGGAGTTCTTTTAATTTCTGAAAAGAAGTTTCACATTTGTCTGACCAAATGTATTTAACACCTTTCTTTGTTAAGCCAGTCAGAGGAACGGCAATCTTAGAAAAGTCTTTTATAAAACGGCGGTAATAACCAGCCAATTCGAGAAAACTACGGATTTCAGTTACGCTCTCCGGTCTCTTCCAATTTTGAATCGCTTCAATCTTTGAAGGATCCACTGATATTCCAGATTCGGAAATAATATGACCGAGAAACTTCACACTAGATTGCCAAAAATGGCATTTAGAAAATTTTGCTTTTAGTTGATTGCTCCTAAGGGTTTCCAATACAATCCGAAGATGCTTTTCGTGTTCCTCCTCGGTTTTAGAAAACACAAGAATATCATCAATAAAGATGAGAACAAACCGATCGAGAAATTTTTTGAAAACTCTATTCATAAGGTCAACGAAATAGGCCGGAGCATTCGTTAAACCGAATGGCATAACTAGCCATTCATAAGATCCATAACGCGTACGGAACGAAGTCAAAGGAATAATATCCTCTGCAATTCGAAGCTGATGGAAACCGGTAGCCAAGTCCAATTGTGAAAAGACTCTAGCACCAGTAAGTTGACCAAACAGATCATCAATCCGAGGCAATGGATATTTATTCTTAATAGTAAGATCATTAAGCTTACGGTAGTCGACGCAAAGCCTAAGTGTGCCATCGGACTTACTTACGAAAATAGCTGAAGCTCCCCAAGGCGAGGAACTAGAGCGAATAAGTTGCTTCGTCTCCAACTCGGATAGTTGTTTGCGCATCTCTTCGTTCTCCTTATTAGACATGCGATAAGGAGGACGGGTAATAGGTTGAGCTCCAGGTAAAAGATTAATTTTGAACTCAATTGCTCGTTTAGGTGGTAATCCTAAAACGGGCTCAAAGATGTCGGAAAATTCACGAACGATGCGAATACGAGAAATGACATCCTCCTCATCATCATTGTCATCATCACGAGGATTTAAAGAATATAATGAAGCAACTAAAGCGGAATCCGAATCTTTAAGAATAATAGAAATCTGCTTAACAGATTGCGGATGACGGAGATAAATAGTCCGCTCAGGACATAGGATATGAGCTTCATAACGAGTAAGCCAATCCATACCCAAAATCATTCCAAAGCCTAAGTAACGCATGACATGCAAATCGGCTAGGAAAGAAAAATCACATAAAATAATCTCTACGTCTTTACAAAGTAAACTAAGAGTTGCGGATCCACCAACCGGATTCGCAATTCTTAGTGAAGTCATTAAAGCAGTAACACTTAAAGAAAAAGTATCGACAAGTTCCTTTGATATAAAAGAATGGGATGCACCCGTATCAAAGAGAACTCTAATAGGTTGATCATGAAATAATATAATGCCATCTACTATAAGTATGTAAATGATAATCAACAAAAGATTAATCAATATCACAAGAATCTTCTCAAAGATAAGGTAGGGTATCATACCCTAAACTTGTATTCATAACAAGTCAATAACACATGAATTCACCAATGCACAAAAACTGATATCATATCAATGAAAATCATGAAAATTGGTGAAGCACAAAATTCCAGAAATCATCATCAGAAATCCAGAAAACACATAAAAAAGGGGGGAGGCCTAACACATGAATGGGAGCATGAAAACTCACCTACGCGTAAACACATGACGAGAAGCTATCTCATGGAAGCTATCCATTAAATTTTCACACAGGAATGGCCCGAAGACCGTAGGGTGCTACCCTAGAAATGTGATGGCGAAACATCACATAATCGGGGTATAGTCTCCCACGTAGACAAAGAGACATCGCTCAATCGCTAGTCTAAATAACAAAAATGATCGTCATGATCATAAGGAAGTGTCAATCACACCAAGCTAGTAAATATATGAGTTTAGCTTCATGTCCCATAACCACTTGCTTAACTTAAATATTTACGAACAAGCTGTAAATCTTCACTAGGAAATTGTCACAAAAAGGGTTCAATCGAACAAGTCCAAGAGCTAACCGACGAAGTGAACGCAAGCGTTTCATACCACCCGTTTTACTAAGTCGTTTAAGTCGATTTCTCATTCGAGTGAAGTAAAGGCTTGTATATACTAGTAGATTGAAAATCGGTTTGAGAAAATGAACTTTTGATATTTAAAATAGTGTTGAAATCGCTTTGATGAAAGAGTTTTGATATTTACTATTAGTATTGAAACCTTCATATATCTTTAAAGTGACAAGTCATAAAACGATTGTAGAACAAATCAATTCACGTTCGAAGACGTGAGTAAAGTCCAAAGAAGTCAATCCCAAAACCATCAAAGTAGAAATTCTGATAAATGTTTTTCAGAAGAGATTGCCTACGCAGAGTAATACGGGGTTCGACCTAAGGGAAAACAGGTCAAACGACCTAAGGGAAAATAGGTCAAACGACCTAAGGGAAAACAGGTCGAACGACCTAAGGGAAAACAGGTCAAACGACCAAGTACTAACTCGCGAACGACTTACGACTTAAGCCTTGAACGACTTAGTGGAATGAACGACTTAACGACCTAAGCCTTGAACGACTTAGTGGAACGAACGACTTAACGACCTAAGCCTTGAACGACTTAGTGGAACGAACGACTTAACGACTTAAGCTCCAATTCGAGCTGCGAGCTAAGGCTGGAACGACCTAGTGGAGTTAGGTCGGGGACGACCTACGACTTAAGGTCATACGACTTAACAGTTGCGAGCTAGCGGAGTTGGCATGGCCTAGCGACTTAGTAGAAGCAGCGACCTACGACTTAACGATTTAAAAGCCAACGACCTAGGACTTAAGAGCCATACGAGCTACGACTTAAGCTCAAATACGAGCTACGAGCTAAGGTCTATACGACCTAACGACTTATCCCAGTACGACCTAAGCCAGGACGAGGTAGCAGAAGGCAACGACCTAACTCTTAACTCGCGCACGACTTATCACTTAACTCGCGAACGACTTAGCACTTAACTCGCGAACGACCTAGCGAAGGCAGAACACCCAGAACGACTTAAGGCCTGGAACGACTTATGCTCCGTGTGACTTTTCAACACGAACGACTCAAGCCAGTAACTCGAGAATGACTCATCACTTTAACTCGCGAACGACTCAACGATGGCCAGAAACGACTTAAGGCCAGAAACTCACCAAAACGCCAAAATTTATAGTTTTTCGCCAATCCAATGCAATCCAAAGGCAGATATTCATACAAATGCAATAGAGGATCATTCCCAACAGTCCAAGATAGATATAGGTAAGATGTGAGATCAAAAATCTCACCTTTTCCACGAAATTGATGAAGATGAAGATTGAAAGCAAGGAGAAGCAACCCAAAGCTTGAATCCACAATCTTCTACTTGAATTTGATGTTGAATCTCGGATTTGCAATAGAATTTGAGTTGGGAGTTTTAATTTCTCTTTCCCACCACCATTTTTGACAAAGCTTGAAGTGTTTGAACAAATGAGAAAGAGGGTTGGACTGAACTAAAAGGGTGCAGTCCAAACCAAAGTCAAAGGCGGGAAAAAGTGTCGAAAATTTCACTATCTCCAAACATATCGAAGTTTACACTCAAAAAGATCGCAAACGTCATTTTGAACTCAATGGGAGTGGTCTCGAGTCCTAATTTGACCGTATGCAAAAAGTAGCTTTTCGGACTAACATCCGACTAACGATAAAATATTTAAATAAAATATTTAAATATAAAATCGATGGATATGCGGGTTGTTACAGACTCCCCTCCTTAAATAAATTGCGTCCTCGCAATATATATGGTGGAAATAAAAAGTAACAACCATAAAAGCATATTAACACAAAAGAAATTGGAATTAAAAAGTTTACCTCAAAGAGCATGAGAAAGTAATTCCGGATGTGTACGCTCGATGAATTCTCTAGTTTCCCAAGAGCAATCCTTAGGATTTGAGGACCATTGAACTTTAACAAGCGGAACATCTTTATTTCGAAGCCGTTTGATCTCCGAAGCAATAATTCGAACAGGATGCTGCTCATAAGTTAAATTAGGTGAAACTTCAATTCTTCCACAACACCGGGCTCAAGAGTAGAATCGGAATCCCGAAGGCACTTCCGTAATTGAGAAACGTGAAACACGTCATGCATAGCAGAAAACTGAGCCGGTAATGAAAGGCGGTAAGCCATGGAACCAATACTCTCGGTGATAGGAAATGGCCCAATATATCGAGGCGCTAACTTTCCCGATCGACTGAAACGTACAACACCCTTCATTGGTGAAACACGAATAAATACAAGATCACCAACAGAAAATTCTAATTTCCTTCTTCGGTTGTCGGCATAGGATTTTTGTCTACTCTGGGCTTCTTTCATCCTATGTCGAATAAGTTCAATCTTTTCTGTGGAATCTCGAATAAAGTCTGGTCCTAAAACCAGTTTCTCACTGGCCTCAAGCCAACAAGAAGGAGATCGGCATGGCCTTCCATAAAGTGCCTCGAAAGGAGCCATACCAATACTACATTGGAAGCTGTTATTATAGGAAAATTCAACAAGTGAAATATGATCTTCCCAACTTCCACCAAAGTCAAGAACACAAGCACGAAGAAGATCTTCAAGTGTTTGATTCACACGCTCAGTTTGTCCATCGGACTGGGGGTGATAAGCGGTGCTAAAATTAAGCTTCGTTCCCAAAGCTTTTTGAAGACTCTTCCAGAATCCACTAGTAAACAATGGATCCCGATCACTAACAATGGAAGAAGAAACTCCATGCAGTTTAACAATTTCTTTAATAAAAAGTTTGGCCAGAAGAGGAACGGTTCGGTTCGACCGAACAGGAATAAAATGGGCAGACTTAGTAAGTCTATCAACAATCACCCATAAGCTATTATGACCCGAACGAGAACGGGGAAGGCCATCTATAAAATCCATGGAAATTTGATCCCACTTCCATACTGGAATCTCCAATGGTTGCAATAACCCACCGGGCCTTTGATGTTCAGCCTTAACAAGTTGGCAAGTCATGCAACACTTAACAAAGTTAGCGATATCAGATTTCATTCCCTCCCAATAATAAAGTCGCTTCATATCAGCGTACATTTTACTGCTACCGGGATGAATGGAATACTTGGAACGATGGGAATCTTCTAGAACGTCTCTACGAAGATCACTAATATTTGGTACGATAAGTCTACCAAATTTTCGAATGCCGCCACGAGAGTCGATATCAAAGTCTTTCAAACCTTAAATATCGGTTTTATCCTTAAGATTTTGGCCAAGCAAAGCCAATTCAGGATCTAGCTGTTGAGCTTCATGAATGCGGTCTAATAAAGAAGGACGAGCCTCAAGGCTACATAAAACAAGAGATGAACACAAATCGGAAACGCGATCTCAAATTTCACAAGTGGATAAAAGTTCGAGATCGTTCCATTCAGATATCATCATGGAAACAACCGCTTGTTGTTTTCGACTAAGTGCGTCGGCAACACGATTCCCCTTTCCAGGAGTATAAAGAATGTCAAGATCATAAGAGGCAAGAAATTCGAGCCAACGCTGTTGACGCAAATTAAGTTCCTTTTGAGAAAATAAATATTTCAAAGACTTATGATCAGTATAAAGTATAAACTTTTCTCCCAAAAGATAATGTCGCCAAATTCGAAGGGCGAAAACGATAGCCGCGAGTTCTAAATCATGTGTGGCATATCTAGTCTCAGCCGGCTTCAATTGCCTAGAAGCATAAGCAATAACACGTTCTTTTTGCATAAGAACGGCACCCAAACCAACACGACTAGCATCGGTGTAAATGACAAAGTCTTGATTCCCTTCGGGAATAATAAGAATAGGAGCATCAGAAAGGAGTTCTTTTAATTTCTGAAAAGAAGTTTCACATTTTTCTGACCAAATGTATTTAACACCTTTCTTTGTTAAGCCAGTCAGAGGAACGGCAATCTTAGAAAAGTCTTTTATAAAACGGCGGTAATAACCAGCCAATCCGAGAAAACTACGGATTTCAGTTACGCTCTCCGGTCTCTTCCAATTTTGAATCGCTTCAATCTTTGAAGGATCCACTGATATTCCAGATTCGGAAATAATATGACCGAGAAACTTCACACTAGATTGCCAAAAATGGCATTTAGAAAATTTTGCTTTTAGTTGATTGCTCCTAAGGGTTTCCAATACAATCCGAAGATGCTTTTCGTGTTCCTCCTCGGTTTTAGAAAACACAAGAATATCATCAATAAAGATGAGAACAAACCGATCGAGAAAATTTTTGAAAACTCTATTCATAAGGTCAACGAAATAGGCCGGAGCATTCGTTAAACCGAATGGCATAACTAGCCATTCATAAGATCCATAACGCGTACGGAACGAAGTCAAAGGAATAATATCCTCTGCAATTCGAAGTTGATGGAAACCGGTAGCCAAGTCCAATTGTGAAAAGACTCTAGCACCAGTAAGTTGATCAAACAGATCATCAATCCGAGGCAATGGATATTTATTCTTAATAGTAAGATCATTAAGCTTACGGTAGTCGACGCAAAGCCTAAGTGTGCCATCGGACTTACTTACGAAAATAGCTGAAGCTCCCCAAGGCGAGGAACTAGAGCGAATAAGTTGCTTCGTCTCCAACTCGGATAGTTGTTTGCGCATCTCTTCGTTCTCCTTATTAGACATGCGATAAGGAGGACGGGTAATAGGTTGAGCTCCAGGTAAAAGATTAATTTTGAACTCAATTGCTCGTTTAGGTGGTAATCCTAAAACGGGCTCAAAGATGTCGGAAAATTCACGAACGATGCGAATACGAGAAATGACATCCTCCTCATCATCATTGTCATCATCACGAGGATTTAAAGAATATAATGAAGCAACTAAAGCGGAATCCGAATCTTTAAGAATAATAGAAATCTGCTTAACAGATTGCGGATGACGGAGATAAATAGTCCGCTCAGGACATAGGATATGAGCTTCATAACGAGTAAGCCAATCCATACCCAAAATCATTCCAAAGCCTAAGTAACGCATGACATGCAAATCGGCTAGGAAAGAAAAATCACATAAAATAATCTCTACGTCTTTACAAAGTAAACTAAGAGTTGCGGATCCACCAACCGGATTCGCAATTCTTAGTGAAGTCATTAAAGCAGTAACACTTAAAGAAAAAGTATCGACAAGTTCCTTTGATATAAAAGAATGGGATACACCCGTATCAAAGAGAACTCTAATAGGTTGATCATGAAATAATATAATGCCATCTACTATAAGTATGTAAATGATAATCAACAAAAGATTAATCAATATCACAAGAATCTTCTCAAAGATAAGGTAGGGTATCATACCCTAAACTTGTATTCATAACAAGTCAATAACACATGAATTCACCAATGCACAAAAACTGATATCATATCAATGAAAATCATGAAAATTGGTGAAGCACAAAATTCCAGAAATCATCATCAGAAATCCAGAAAACACATAAAAAAGGGGGGAGGCCTAACACATGAATGGGAGCATGAAAACTCACCTACGCGTAAACACATGACGAGAAGCTATCTCATGGAAGCTATCCATTAAATTTTCACACAGGAATGGCCCGAAGACCGTAGGGTGCTACCCTAGAAATGTGATGGCGAAACATCACATAATCGGGGTATAGTCTCCCACGTAGACAAAGAGACATCGCTCAATCGCTAGTCTAAATCACAAAAATGATCATCATGATCATAAGGAAGTGTCAATCACACCAAGCTAGTAAATATATGAGTTTAGCTTCATGTCCCATAACCACTTGCTTAACTTAAATATTTACGAACAAGCTGTAAATCTTCACTAGGAAATTGTCACAAAAAGGGTTCAATCGAACAAGTCCAAGAGCTAACCGACGAAGTGAACGCAAGCGTTTCATACCACCCGTTTTACTAAGTCGTTTAAGTCGATTTCTCATTCGAGTGAAGTAAAGGCTTGTATATACTAGTAGATTGAAAATCGGTTTGAGAAAATGAACTTTTGATATTTAAAATAGTGTTGAAATCGCTTTGATGAAAGAGTTTTGATATTTACTATTAGTATTGAAACCTTCATATATCTTTAAAGTGACAAGTCATAAAACGATTGTAGAACAAATCAATTCACGTTCGAAGACGTGAGTAAAGTCCAAAGAAGTCAATCCCAAAACCATCAAAGTAGAAATTCTGATAAATGTTTTTCAGAAGAGATTGCCTACGCAGAGTAATACGGGGTTCGACCTAAGGGAAAACAGGTCAAACGACCTAAGGGAAAACAGGTCAAACGACCTAAGGTAAAACAGGTCGAACGACCTAAGGGAAAACAGGTCAAACGACCAAGTACTAACTCGCGAACGACTTACGACTTAAGCCTTGAACGACTTAGTGGAATGAACGACTTAACGACCTAAGCCTTGAACGACTTAGTGGAACGAACGACTTAACGACCTAAGCCTTGAACGACTTAGTGGAACGAACGACTTAACGACTTAAGCTCCAATTCGAGCTGCGAGCTAAGGCTGGAACGACCTAGTGGAGTTAGGTCGGGGACGACCTACGACTTAAGGTCATACGACTTAACAGTTGCGAGCTAGCGGAGTTGGCATGGCCTAGCGACTTAGTAGAAGCAGCGACCTACGACTTAACGATTTAAAAGCCAACGACCTAGGACTTAAGAGCCATACGAGCTACGACTTAAGCTCAAATACGAGCTACGAGCTAAGGTCTATACGACCTAACGACTTATCCCAGTACGACCTAAGCCAGGACGAGGTAGCAGAAGGCAACGACCTAACTCTTAACTCGCGCACGACTTATCACTTAACTCGCGAACGACTTAGCACTTAACTCGCGAACGACCTAGCGAAGGCAGAACACCCAGAACGACTTAAGGCCTGGAACGACTTATGCTCCGTGTGACTTTTCAACACGAACGACTCAAGCCAGTAACTCGAGAACGACTCATCACTTTAACTCGCGAACGACTCAACGATGGCCAGAAACGACTTAAGGCCAGAAACTCACCAAAACGCCAAAATTTATAGTTTTTCGCCAATCCAATGCAATCCAAAGGCAGATATTCATACAAATGCAATAGAGGATCATTCCCAACAGTCCAAGATAGATATAGGTAAGATGTGAGATCAAAAATCTCACCTTTTCCACGAAATTGTTGAAGATGAAGATTGAAAGCAAGGAGAAGCAACCCAAAGCTTGAATCCACAATCTTCTACTTGAATTTGATGTTGAATCTCGGATTTGCAATAGAATTTGAGTTGGGAGTTTTAATTTCTCTTTCCCACCACCATTTTTGACAAAGCTTGAAGTGTTTGAACAAATGAGAAAGAGGGTTGGACTGAACTAAAGGGGTGCAGTCCAAACCAAAGTCAAAGGCGGGAAAAAGTGTCGAAAATTTCACTATCTCCAAACATATCGAAGTTTACACTCAAAAAGATCGCAAACGTCATTTTGAACTCAATGGGAGTGGTCTCGAGTCCTAATTTGACCGTATGCAAAAAGTAGCTTTTCGGACTAACATCGACTAACGATAAAATATTTAAATAAAATATTTAAATATAAAATCGATGGATATGCGGGTTGTTACACGATTACAAATCGATTTCTAAATTGAATTCCATTTTTAAAACAATTTCTCAAATAACCCAACTATATTCCAAAACCAACTAATTTCCGATTCCACTTCCATTTCGTAATTTAAAATCTTATTTAAAATCTAGTATAACAATTTCATATTTTACTTTCAAATTTCCTTTTTATCTTTCCCAACTATTTAAAATCTCGATTTTTAAAATGTTCCTTTTACACTTAAACAAATATCGCTTAAGTTTTATTATTTAAAATCCTTTTATTTACATTAGTCCAAAATATCTATTTTCCATATTTCAAAATTATTAAGTACAATTTTAAAAATCAAACTATTTATTTTTTCCAAATTCATTTCTTTTAATTTATCCAAATTTCACTATAGATATTTTACTTCCAATTTCCCTTTTTATTTTCTTTCCAAATTCAAAACATTTATTATTGGTATTTAAAAATACCAAAATCTAGACCAAAACTACCGTAGCATCCAATAAATTCATATCACACTATAATCTACCACAGATTATTTAAACAGATCATATATCAATATATATGAAATTTAATTCAACATTTCGAGGAATCCAGTTGGATCCCTCCAACCTGTTTCCCTACAGCCATAGATGTTAATACAACATAAAAATACCAATCCCACTTCGAGGGGGATATCGCGGTATATAGTGTCATCCGCTATTATGCGGGGCATATAGGGTCTCATCCGCTATATATATGCGGGAATAACTATCACTCCAATATATATACTGCCATATATAATATCACATTCAACTGATAAAAATATATTAATTCAACCAATCAATCAATAATAATTTTAACTATTTAAAATTAATTGCATTAATCCAAAATTGAGTGAGATTAACTCACTTTTGTTTCCTATCGCTTTCGCGTTCAAGTTCCGATTTAATTTGAACGCGTTTGAAATTATCAGAAAATCCAGTAAGCTCCAAATTCACCCAAACCATTTCCTATGCGTAGATGATGACATTACGATCCCAATGCAACTTGAATCGTCTGAATTGGACCTCGTATGCATGAGATACACGTTTTATAAGTTTGAATGTAATTTATATAAACAAATTCTTTTTATAAAAAAAAGAAGACAGCCCATACCCCATAAACCCAGCCCGCTTACTTTAGTGTTCTTCCCCAAATCAAAATGCTGCATGCACACCATTGCCATTTGCATGACCAAACCGTGTACGTGCACAATCCCTCCAAACCTTCATCGGTCAATTCGAGATCACCCCCACGCCGCTCCTCTCCCCCACGTTCGATCACACCCATTCACCACTGCTTCCCACCCCCATATCGAAACGCGATAAACTCGAGTTTCCCCCCTAGACCTGTTGTAAATCACGATTCGCAATGGTGGATCGCACCACACAAAAATCACCAGGCAGCTGCTAAATTCGATGACGAGCCCAAATATGAGCTTATATTTCATGATCGAGACATATAATTCCAACAGTTGCTAATCCTAAGTATCAACTTGCTCACAACATCACCGTCGAACCTATCCAAACATGGTTGCATTATACGAGGAGTATATCCGATCGAAGTACTCATCAAACTATGGTTTTTAAAATTTGTTTCTATTTCTTTCGTGAAGTAAATATGGAGAAAAGAATTTTCAAAGTTTCATTTCATTTTTTTCTTCTTTAATTCTGTACACCTACATGGGTTTTTAAAAGAAAACGAAGATGAGATGTTGGCTTGTAGAGTGAAGGCTATAGTGTTTTGAAATGTGGGGGAAAAGTGCTGATGTGAATATAGTCAATCAATATAAATATATATATTATTTAAATTTCAAAACGTCTCGAGCTTAAACTGTAACAGCCCGAATTTCCAGACCCGGAAAGTCGAACCATTTTAGTTAAGAAGAAGAGGTAGAAGAAGAAAAATAAAAAAAAAAAAACATCAGAATCTAACCATCGCAGCGGAATAAAATATAATATATATATCAACAGATCTTTACACAAATCAAAAACTATATCTGTTTATACCATACATCATCAGAATACATCATCAGAGTACATCATCATCCATAACATACAACTGAATACACAGCGGAAAAATAATAGCAAGTACGAGAGTACGTATCGTCATCCAGCTCATCTCCTGAGCTCCACAGCATCATATCCTAAACCTGTTTATCTCGGTCTGACCCGAGCATCATATAAAACAATACCCGAGTCAGTCTGGAATACCAGCGTGAGAAAATCACACTCAATTGATTATTAAAGTTTCAAAAATCCTTTTGAAAATAAAAGCATCTCGTAAGACCACGCCACAAATAAACATGTCGGGTTTTTACCTTACGATAGCTAAAACACTTTTTATAAAATCCCTCTGATATTATAATAGTGTCTATTTACAAATACTTATTAAAATAGCCGAAATTGTTACATCTATTAAATTCCGGCATACTAGCCACAAAGTGGGTAATACAAACAAAACTCGTACAAGGCACGTAGGGAGAATGGATTTCCAACGAATGACTAGGCACTGGGGTACCACCTGTCACAGTACGTGGCCTAGATCACAGTACCGAGGAGTACGCCCGCTCCCCTGCAACACAAGGCCGGAATCATCCCTTACTGGATAATTCCAAATAAAATCACCCCACGGTTGGGATCAGCAACCGCACCACTAAGCCGAAATAAAAGGGACATCTAGACAGGGATGACTTTACTCTCAAGTGGGGGCTACCCACGAAGCCTTGCTGCATAACCCCTGATTTTCAGTCATTCCCGGTTGATGAGGCTCGAGGCTAAACGATACCTTTATAGCACATATCCCTTAGAATGCCCATCGTCCACCTGACGATGTCACGAAAGCATTCGTCCATACAAGTCCGTCCCGGGTCCGAACGGAACCGAAGGCACTACTCCCACTACATCCATTTTGGAAATATCCTCAGGATTAGTAGCGACTAGCCCTTGCACTTCACTGCTCCATCTTCGACTCCGAAATCGTTACACGAAACGTACAAACCGGATCGAAGTGGTATTCGAGTCTCCAGACCTAGAATCCTGGTATACGGAAACCCGATCCCGGTCTCTTCGAAACGATCAACGCATTTGGCCAATATTGATAGTCGGTTATTTAACTATCAATTAACATCCACAAGCAACCATCACACAATAAATAATTTCCCACATTATTTATTTGCCCAAATATCTTTCCAAGATATATTTCTATTTTCAAACTCCTTTTGAAAACAATTTCAAACAGTTTCCGCTTACGGAATACATTTCCCCAAATATTTATTTCCACTGGATCACCAAGTACAAAATACTTTTAATTTTAAAATAATTTAAAAACACTTTATTTTAAATATATCTTATAACATTGAAATTAAACTACTTTAATACTTTATTAAAAATATATACTTTAAAATAAACCACTTTATAAATATAAACTAAATTTCTCCCTTTAAAACATAATAGCAAATCACTTTTATATAATTACTACAATAATATATTTTTGAAAATACTTGGGAAATTAACATTTAAAAAGACAAATTTCCTAAAACATGCTTTTTAAAACATACTTAAAACCTTTAACTTATATTTCAAATTGCTTTGAAAACGTACTTGGCTATCCAGAGAAATACACTTCTCATTCCCATCTTTTAAAAATAAATCAACATTTATTTTTAAACCAAATCCATATCCTTTTATAAATTCCCACATTGAATTTATATTTTCTAATATCCACTGATATTCCGTTTCACTTTATAAACCCAGTTTATATCTTCAAAATCTCATTTCTCTTTAAATTTCAAATCCCAAAGTATTTAAATCAATTTATAATTGATTTCCCAATTTATTTTACTTTGAAATAAATTTCCTTACTTAATCCATTTATTTCCAAATTCATTAACTTCCAGATTTTATTTCTCATTATGATTTAAAATCTTTAAACCGAAACACAAGCTTCAGATTTCCCAAATTCTTTCTTTCTTTTTAATTACATCTAAACATTGAATTAAAATAAATTATTTATTCCTTTAAATAATATCACATAAATTTTCTTTAAATTCAATATTTCTCTGTTTATTCAAAATTCCTCTTTTCCATATTTAATTTATTCGAATTCACTAGAATTACTTAACTTAAATTTTATTCTTTATTTCTTTCCAAAAATCCAATTCAATTGCTTTTGATAACTCATTATACTGGGAAATTCAATCCAACCAGATTATCCAATATAAATCATCACAGGATATCAACAATCATATCATAGAATATTTAAACAAAATTAAATATTTTGAGGAATCCAGTTGGATCCCTCCAACCTGTTTCCCTGCATCCACAGACGTTAGCACAATACCAATTTCACTTCAAAGTGGAATATCGCGGTATATGGGTTTTATATAAAATCATCCGCTATTGTGCGGCGCATAGGGTCTCATCCGCTATATAAATGCGGGAATAACAACAACTCAAATATATACATATGCCAATATGTATATATTGATATATACTACTATATATATCACATCAATCAAATCAACCAATTCAATCATCCATCAATATTTAAATTTAACCAATTAAATTTAAATAAAATTAAACTGAGTGAGATTAACTCACCTTAGATTTTGTTTTGCAATCCATCCTATCTCGACATGTTTTTCCCAAAATTGTCAGACCTTGTATAATCAGTAGATGTCTTATTAATATCTTGAATGAATTGAACAATTTGTTACTATTTTAATAATTTAACTAACATACGAATTAATTGAACAATTCATTCCCATAAATTTTAAATTAACAAATTATTTAATTTGCAACGAATTACCGAAAAGTAAATAAGTTTATTAACCACATTAATCTCTAATATTCATTATTAAAACAAACTGGTAAATTTCCATTTCTAAACTGTATATAAATTCTTTGCTTCTGAATATATATCCTACTGTAAATAAATCTTGTCCCTAAGAAAAACAAATCATCATTTTTTTTTAACAAGTGAATCACCTCAATTTCCTATTTTAAGATAATCTAGTTAGCCTTACTCACTGACCAACCAAATAAATTAAGGTTAAACTAGCTTAACATTGGATTTCTTCTTTACTAGTAAATCTGAATGTTAATCCTTTGCTTACATTCAAGTTAAACAGTAAGCAAAAGACATAAAAATCTGAACCTATCCTAACTATATTCCTTCTTAAACACCTTCAACTCTAAAAGTGTACAATATTTATTAAGTCACATTAAAATAGATGGTACCTCACCTCACTGTCTAAACCTGGCCTCTTCCTCTACCTCAGCCTTGACAGTCGAGCCTCTCATCATCGCACGCGAGATATAGCCCGAACCAGATCGAAACCCTACGCCCTCTGACGAGCCGCGACTACTTCACGCGCCTCAAGAAGTCGCGACCACGAACCCCGGTACCTCTCTCACAGTTCGAACTCGAACTCGCGTAACCAACTGCAGTCGCCAATCCTCGAAGTTGCTGCTCGAAACATCACGTCGCCAGGGTTCGCACTTCACGGCACCGCGATTAACTGGGAAGTCGAGATCGATTGGGATCTGATTGAGGTCGGAATCGACTGCGGTTATGTGGAATCGTCCCCTTGAATTCGAACACGGCTACTAATGATTCTCGAACGAGAATTTATCTGATTAAGAGTATTTGGGCATGAATGAATTTGGCCAGAGGAAATCGAAGAGGAGGGAAAAAATATCACGTACAGTATGAAGGCCACGAAAATTTGATTGTTTCTAAACGAAAACCAATATGATCTGCGAGCTTTACAAAATAAAAGGAAAGGGAATTTTCGATTTCGTGAAATTGTAAGGGAGGAGAAGAAGTCTGCGTGGTATAAAGGAAGAAGGCTCGGGATATTTTTGTTTTAAAAGATAAGTGTGTTCGAGAAGCCAAAAGAAGCGTGTTGGAGAAGCTGAGAGAAAATACGGCTGATGAAAGATTTTTGATAGATGAAAAGATGTACGATATTTTGAATTAAAACAATTAATTACTCTAGGCATTTATATACCGTACGATCACCCGACAACTCCGATCACTGCGAAATTTGAAATCCGATAATAATACAATATTACGGATCCAATGGAACTTGTTTCGTCGAATTCCGAGACTGTGCCCCAGAAGGCTAATTTTAAATTCAATTTAAACGATATATTTTCAAAACTGAACAAAACACTTATAAATTCAATTTTAAAAGTTCTATTACCTTCAATATTGACAATATAAATTTTCTGAACCTTTAAACTATTTTTAACAGGCTAAAAACTCAGGATTCTTCATTTGACCCTATCTTCGATTGTTTAATTCAAAAATCTATCATCCAGTAAATACTGTATATTTGAAAATAAAGTTAAAATTTAACCTTCGAATATTTAAAATAAATTAAATATTCTCATTTCAAATATACAAAAATTCCGGGTCGTCACATTCCTCCCCCCTTAAAAGAATTTCGTCCCCGAAATTACCAGTTAAGAGAAATGATTCGATACCCGTTCTATTTTCCCAATCCAAATAGTTTTAACAACTTTCCATAACAATTCTTTAAATAAAGACACACTATCCCTCTTACTAACATTCCCAAACATACTCATAAGTCGTATCCCATATCACCTACTTATCCATTCAAATTTAAATTTGAATTCAAATTTTGAATTATCAAAATTTTCCAAAATTTTTCTAACTCCCTAAATTCCCGAAAAATTTCACCAGCGTCTCCTTTGCGCGGCTAGCTCGGTACTACTACAAAATGGCTCTACGGCCTCCCAATCTCAAAAAGAAAACAAAAAGCCAAGTGGCTGGATCAAAAACCCAATCAAATTTCATATAGAAATTCAAATACATACCTTTTTGTCGAGCCATTAAATTTTATCTTCTAAAATCAAAATCCCAATTTATCCGTTGCTTTTATACACCTGTATATCCTACTAAGCAATAATATTCAATCACAATTCCATAGTCATTTTATACTTTTCTTTACAAATTTTCAATATTTGCTTTACTTAAACCCGTACGATGCACATATATCATCCGTACGCAATATCACATTCGATCGCTCAATCGATCACACAATTTCACTTCCGAACCAGTATTGTCCACCCGACTTCCTAGTGCGGACTCAGATCTGGTTTCTTGATCAGAAACCGTCATTCTCCTTGCATAGCTACCAACTATGATAGAGAATATCCAGAATCAATCAACAATCCATATCCAGGTTCGCCGTCGAAAATCGAGTGAAAAATCCTGATTCGGATCGATAAAACTATCTCGAAATTCCGTGCTCGACATCTGGATCAAATAGCTATGCGAATAAAATATTATACGTACATCTTACTTATAAATTCCAATTGATTATCAGTTATATCAATTCTCTTTTATTCACATTCCTTTTGATTGTTATCCCCTTATTCACAACTATCCCATTTCACAACTTCAGTTTTAGTCTTCATTCAACTATTCACTTAGTATATATATATTTTTTTCCATTCCAAAATTACTAAGTATATTTCCAATACCAATTTCCTTAAGAATTTCATTCTTCAATTCTTAGGTTCAATATAAATTTTTCTTATATTTATTTACTACTTCACCACTGAAGTGTATATATTCAAATTGAACTCCCATTTCATATGAATCTCAACTTACTTCAATTTACTACTTCATTTCAAATATAAATACTTATTCCACATTTCATTCAGATTTCCATTTCCAATTTTTCTTTCTTAAATTCAATTCATCTCCAACCTATGAATATTGAATTTTATTTAGCTCGAAAACAATCCAAGTTAATTCATTCAATAACTATTTCTCAACTTATTTAAACTACTCCTCTGTTTGAGTTCAATTTCCATTCAACATTTACTTAAGTCAATAACTTAAGTTTATTTTCCATTTAACCAACCCTTTAAAGTTTTATTTCCATCTTTCATTTGATTCTTATTTAATCAAATTCCATCCATTTTATTTATTTAATATAAGTGGTTCATTCACTCAATCATTATTAATTTTATTTTCCATACTTCATTCATCTGGAATTATTTTATTAATAACCAGGTCATCTCCAATTTATTTTCACTTATTTGGATTCCACTCGCAATTCAAACCATCACTATTTTAATCCAATTTCATTAACTCACAATTCAATTTAATTAACTAATTTATTACCAAATTAGTTCCTCCGCTGGTTAAAATTAAATACTTGCTTTTTAAATCCCAAATATCACTTCACTTAATCATCTTAAGTTCAATTTATTTTATAATTCAAGTTTGGATTTACTTAAAAATTAAGATTGCTCATCTTAGTCGTTTCCATTTGGTAATTACAATTTCAAATTATAACTCTTAATGGTTCAAATTATAACTCTTAATGACTTACAATTTCATTTCTATTCATAAGTTTTAACTTACTTACTTAAGATCTGGGACTATTCATTTAAGTCCATTTTCATCTTTATAATTAAATTTCAAATTATTACACTTAAGAACTTAAGAATATGAATTTCTTTACACAATTATAAGCATTTTACATTACCTTTATATCCAATTCAATTCGACTTCAACTTATTTACATTTAATTCAATTCCAATTCTCAATTTTATTTAACTTATCTTAAGTTAAATTCAAATATATTTTATTCACCTTCATATACTCAAATTAAAATTTAATTCTAGGATACAAATTTATACAAGTTTTACAATTCATTCACCTTCAAGTTCTCTAACTCTTTTATCTACCAACTTATATTACTCATTGAGTTATTTCCATCTCATAATTATAATCCCAGATTTAAACTTTCATTCCCTTCTTATTTCAATCAACTTCATTTTATACTTTATAGTGTTGATTAATTTAAATTCCCACATTTTTATTTTAAATAGAATTCCCAGAATTCAATTGCCCGATTTTATTTCAAAACCATTTTGAATCCATAAATATCTCATACACATCTGGTATATCACATCAAATCCCAATTTCCAAAATAATCTGCTTTTACCAAACAATTTTCCCTTTGAATTTCAAAACCAACCCAGTTCACAATCACTTCCAATTTAAAACAGTTTGGTAGCAATTTCTCTTTGGAAACTCGAAAATAGACATCGATGATGCTGCAGTCATCACCGAAATTATTTTCCAGCGACCGTAAGAGAATTTAATGCTTTTATCACTTTAAAACATTTCAAACATTTTTAAATCCCAAATCCCACCAGATTTCAATTCAATTTCAAAAATATTCATGAAATAATATCACCATTATTTCCCCAAAACCTTTAAACTATTTTTTTTTAAATCCAAAGGAACTTAAACCTTTCCCAAAACTTCAAATTCAAAATCCATTCAATTTTATATCCAAACATTACTCTGGAATTCTATCACATTTTATTTCAAGTTATAAGTCACATTTACAATTTACATTTACAAATTTCATTTGTTTATGAATTTATCTCATTTGATTATAAATCACATTTGTAATTCACATTTGTATACAAAGTTTATTTCAATTTATAAATTTCATTTATAGTTTATACTTCAAATTCCATTTTGTTATATAAATTTATTCTTCAACTTAGGTTATAAGTTTTCAATTTCTACTCAATAATGAGACTAACTCATTATTGTCATCTTCTAACAACCAAGCATCCAAATATATAATCATAATAATTTTCGATTTTTTTTTTCTTTTATATACAAAATAATTTAGGCAAAATTATTTCATTCACCCTATTTAAAACAATACTGTGTCGAACTGTTCTATTCAAGTGTTTAGAAACCCCTTCGATACAGTTGTCCAGACTGTGCCGACGAAGGTTCATATGCCACTCAATAAACCAACCAACACAATATAAAACCATTTTATATTCACTAACAAATACGCTCTCATATCTATTAATACTCTCAAAATTCCCACCAGAGCCAAGGTTATCGCCAGCCTAAGCTCTGATACCACTGTAACAGCCCGAATTTCCAGACCCGGAAAGTCGAACCATTTTAGTTAAGAAGAAGAGGTAGAAGAAGAAAAATAAAAAAAAAACAACATCAGAATCTAACCATCGCAGCGGAATAAAATATAATATATATATCAACAGATCTTTACACAAATCAAAAACTATATCTGTTTATACCATACATCATCAGAATACATCATCAGAGTACATCATCATCCATAACATACAACTGAATACACAGCGGAAAAATAATAGCAAGTACGAGAGTACGTATCGTCATCCAGCTCATCTCCTGAGCTCCACAGCATCATATCCTAAACCTGTTTATCTCGGTCTGACCCGAGCATCATATAAAACAATACCCGAGTCAGTCTGGAATACCAGCGTGAGAAAATCACACTCAATTGATTATTAAAGTTTCAAAAATCCTTTTGAAAATAAAAGCATCTCGTAAGACCACGCCACAAATAAACATGTCGGGTTTTTACCTTACGATAGCTAAAACACTTTTTATAAAATCCCTCTGATATTATAATAGTGTCTATTTACAAATACTTATTAAAATAGCCGAAATTGTTACATCTATTAAATTCCGGCATACTAGCCACAAAGTGGGTAATACAAACAAAACTCGTACAAGGCACGTAGGGAGAATGGATTTCCAACGAATGACTAGGCACTGGGGTACCACCTGTCACAGTACGTGGCCTAGATCACAGTACCGAGGAGTACGCCCGCTCCCCTGCAACACAAGGCCGGAATCATCCCTTACTGGATAATTCCAAATAAAATCACCCCACGGTTGGGATCAGCAACCGCACCACTAAGCCGAAATAAAAGGGACATCTAGACAGGGATGACTTTACTCTCAAGTGGGGGCTACCCACGAAGCCTTGCTGCATAACCCCTGATTTTCAGTCATTCCCGGTTGATGAGGCTCGAGGCTAAACGATACCTTTATAGCACATATCCCTTAGAATGCCCATCGTCCACCTGACGATGTCACGAAAGCATTCGTCCATACAAGTCCGTCCCGGGTCCGAACGGAACCGAAGGCACTACTCCCACTACATCCATTTTGGAAATATCCTCAGGATTAGTAGCGACTAGCCCTTGCACTTCACTGCTCCATCTTCGACTCCGAAATCGTTACACGAAACGTACAAACCGGATCGAAGTGGTATTCGAGTCTCCAGACCTAGAATCCTGGTATACGGAAACCCGATCCCGGTCTCTTCGAAACGATCAACGCATTTGGCCAATATTGATAGTCGGTTATTTAACTATCAATTAACATCCACAAGCAACCATCACACAATAAATAATTTCCCACATTATTTATTTGCCCAAATATCTTTCCAAGATATATTTCTATTTTCAAACTCCTTTTGAAAACAATTTCAAACAGTTTCCGCTTACGGAATACATTTCCCCAAATATTTATTTCCACTGGATCACCAAGTACAAAATACTTTTAATTTTAAAATAATTTAAAAACACTTTATTTTAAATATATCTTATAACATTGAAATTAAACTACTTTAATACTTTATTAAAAATATATACTTTAAAATAAACCACTTTATAAATATAAACTAAATTTCTCCCTTTAAAACATAATAGCAAATCACTTTTATATAATTACTACAATAATATATTTTTGAAAATACTTGGGAAATTAACATTTAAAAAGACAAATTTCCTAAAACATGCTTTTTAAAACATACTTAAAACCTTTAACTTATATTTCAAATTGCTTTGAAAACGTACTTGGCTATCCAGAGAAATACACTTCTCATTCCCATCTTTTAAAAATAAATCAACATTTATTTTTAAACCAAATCCATATCCTTTTATAAATTCCCACATTGAATTTATATTTTCTAATATCCACTGATATTCCGTTTCACTTTATAAACCCAGTTTATATCTTCAAAATCTCATTTCTCTTTAAATTTCAAATCCCAAAGTATTTAAATCAATTTATAATTGATTTCCCAATTTATTTTACTTTGAAATAAATTTCCTTACTTAATCCATTTATTTCCAAATTCATTAACTTCCAGATTTTATTTCTCATTATGATTTAAAATCTTTAAACCGAAACACAAGCTTCAGATTTCCCAAATTCTTTCTTTCTTTTTAATTACATCTAAACATTGAATTAAAATAAATTATTTATTCCTTTAAATAATATCACATAAATTTTCTTTAAATTCAATATTTCTCTGTTTATTCAAAATTCCTCTTTTCCATATTTAATTTATTCGAATTCACTAGAATTACTTAACTTAAATTTTATTCTTTATTTCTTTCCAAAAATCCAATTCAATTGCTTTTGATAACTCATTATACTGGGAAATTCAATCCAACCAGATTATCCAATATAAATCATCACAGGATATCAACAATCATATCACAGAATATTTAAACAAAATTAAATATTTTGAGGAATCCAGTTGGATCCCTCCAACCTGTTTCCCTGCATCCACAGACGTTAGCACAATACCAATTTCACTTCAAAGTGGAATATCGCGGTATATGGGTTTTATATAAAATCATCCGCTATTGTGCGGCGCATAGGGTCTCATCCGCTATATAAATGCGGGAATAACAACAACTCAAATATATACATATGCCAATATGTATATATTGATATATACTACTATATATATCACATCAATCAAATCAACCAATTCAATCATCCATCAATATTTAAATTTAACCAATTAAATTTAAATAAAATTAAACTGAGTGAGATTAACTCACCTTAGATTTTGTTTTGCAATCCATCCTATCTCGACATGTTTTTCCCAAAATTGTCAGACCTTGTATAATCAGTAGATGTCTTATTAATATCTTGAATGAATTGAACAATTTGTTACTATTTTAATAATTTAACTAACATACGAATTAATTGAACAATTCATTCCCATAAATTTTAAATTAACAAATTATTTAATTTGCAACGAATTACCGAAAAGTAAATAAGTTTATTAACCACATTAATCTCTAATATTCATTATTAAAACAAACTGGTAAATTTCCATTTCTAAACTGTATATAAATTCTTTGCTTCTGAATATATATCCTACTGTAAATAAATCTTGTCCCTAAGAAAAACAAATCATCATTTTTTTTTAACAAGTGAATCACCTCAATTTCCTATTTTAAGATAATCTAGTTAGCCTTACTCACTGACCAACCAAATAAATTAAGGTTAAACTAGCTTAACATTGGATTTCTTCTTTACTAGTAAATCTGAATGTTAATCCTTTGCTTACATTCAAGTTAAACAGTAAGCAAAAGACATAAAAATCTGAACCTATCCTAACTATATTCCTTCTTAAACACCTTCAACTCTAAAAGTGTACAATATTTATTAAGTCACATTAAAATAGATGGTACCTCACCTCACTGTCTAAACCTGGCCTCTTCCTCTACCTCAGCCTTGACAGTCGAGCCTCTCATCATCGCACGCGAGATATAGCCCGAACCAGATCGAAACCCTACGCCCTCTGACGAGCCGCGACTACTTCACGCGCCTCAAGAAGTCGCGACCACGAACCCCGGTACCTCTCTCACAGTTCGAACTCGAACTCGCGTAACCAACTGCAGTCGCCAATCCTCGAAGTTGCTGCTCGAAACATCACGTCGCCAGGGTTCGCACTTCACGGCACCGCGATTAACTGGGAAGTCGAGATCGATTGGGATCTGATTGAGGTCGGAATCGACTGCGGTTATGTGGAATCGTCCCCTTGAATTCGAACACGGCTACTAATGATTCTCGAACGAGAATTTATCTGATTAAGAGTATTTGGGCATGAATGAATTTGGCCAGAGGAAATCGAAGAGGAGGGAAAAAATATCACGTACAGTATGAAGGCCACGAAAATTTGATTGTTTCTAAACGAAAACCAATATGATCTGCGAGCTTTACAAAATAAAAGGAAAGGGAATTTTCGATTTCGTGAAATTGTAAGGGAGGAGAAGAAGTCTGCGTGGTATAAAGGAGGAAGGCTCGGGATATTTTTGTTTTAAAAGATAAGTGTGTTCGAGAAGCCAAAAGAAGCGTGTTGGAGAAGCTGAGAGAAAATACGGCTGATGAAAGATTTTTGATAGATGAAAAGATGTACGATATTTTGAATTAAAACAATTAATTACTCTAGGCATTTATATACCGTACGATCACCCGACAACTCCGATCACTGCGAAATTTGAAATCCGATAATAATACAATATTACGGATCCAATGGAACTTGTTTCGTCGAATTCCGAGACTGTGCCCCAGAAGGCTAATTTTAAATTCAATTTAAACGATATATTTTCAAAACTGAACAAAACACATAAATTCAATTTTAAAAGTTCTATTACCTTCAATATTGACAATATAAATTTTCTGAACCTTTAAACTATTTTTAACAGGCTAAAAACTCAGGATTCTTCATTTGACCCTATCTTCGATTGTTTAATTCAAAAATCTATCATCCAGTAAATACTGTATATTTGAAAATAAAGTTAAAATTTAACCTTCGAATATTTAAAATAAATTAAATATTCTCATTTCAAATATACAAAAATTCCGGGTCGTCACATAAAATCTCGAACTCCTATCGAGGCATGCCACTAGGCGTTTATAATGTTATACCCCTATTTCGAATGCAATGGAAAAGGTTTCGATTCTATCATATGGATAAGATATCTTTTTGGACCCAATTATTATATTGAATTTACGATATAAATTTCAGCGCGTTTATATCCAGTACGACCAAACGATAACTTCAAACGCTACGAAATTTCAAATCCAATAATAATACACTATTAAGGATCCAATGGAACTAGTTTTGTAAGATTCCGAGACTGTGTCCCGGATGGCTATTTATATACGTTAATTCAAACAATATATTTTCAAAACTGAACAAATCACTTTTAAATTCAATTTAAAAAGTTTTATAATCTTCAGTGTTATTAATATAAATTTTATAAGCCTTCAATATATGTTTAACAAGCTTAAAACTCAAGATTCAATATTTTACTCAATTTTCAATTATTAAATTCAATAATTGAATTATCCAATAAATAGTTATATTTGAAATTCAAGTTAAAAATTAACTTTTAAATATTTAAAATCAATTAAATATTCCAATTTCAAATAACCAAAATTCTGGATTGTTACAAACGAAGACGGAGATTTGTATACTATTATTGTTTATTACATTATTCCACTGGATCATGTTGTTCCGCTACATTATTGATTTATTTCTATTGTATGTAACTCTGATCTGTATTGTAAAAGTGTAATCAATGTTATTTGTAAAGCAGCTTCATGAACTGTTTATTTGATTATTATATTTTGTCATTCCGCTGTGAGATTCTGTGTTTTTTTTTCTTTTCTTTCTTTCTCTGCTTTTCTTATTTACCCCACAACAATCCTCCCTTTTGAATGGTTTGAGTTTGACATCTGTGGTTTATTGTCGATTTAAACCGTCCAAAAAGGTGGGTGGTTACATTTGGTATCAGAGCTTTGGTTTAGCGATAACCTTAGCTTTGTGTAGTCTGACTCATTTGAAATAGGGTAGTAATACCCTAGAATGAGTCGTTCAGTGTATATATATAAGAGAGCTCATTTGTTAGTGTTATAAAAGGTTTTTGTGTTGTGTTAATTTGTTCTGTTTAGTATTTATAAATTCTGATCGGTACATAGGACGCTATGGTATTGATAAGGATTTCTAAACACTTAATAGGGCAAACCGACACAATATTGTTTTGAAATATTGGTAAATGAAATAATTTTACCTAGTATTATATTTTGTGTATAAATGGATAACTTTTATAAATGATATAGTTGGGTGTTATATGTTGTTTGTTAGGAAGTGAAAATTTTATAAACATTTGTTGTAAAATGAGATTATAAATAAAATGAATATAAATTGAGATTTGAGAACTTGAGTTCGAGGATTTTTGAAAATTGCTTTCAAAAGATTTTGGAATATAATATTAGTATTATTTGAAAGTATATTCTGATATAAATATTTCAATATGATTTGAAAGAAATGTTTAAAGGAATTTTGGAAGGAAATAAGTTCAGTTCTATACCTCCCTCTCTGTCGCTGGAAAATAATTTCGGTGATGAGTGCACACATCATCGACATTCATTTTCGAGTTTCAAAGTGGAAAGGTCGCTTCACATGTGTTTTGATAACAAATCTTAATTTTTTCTGAATATGATTTGAATATATGAAAGATATGATTATATATGATATTTTAAATGATTTGAAAATGGAACCCGGTATTTAGTTCTTAAGTTTCTGTAAATTAGTAGTTTCAATTATTGTAATGAATGCAATCCTAACTATATTAATAATTGGAAACTACTGAATTGAGAAAAATAAGAAATTGGAAGCTAAATAATTAATGAAATATATAAGAGATTGGAAATTGTGATATGTAAATCAAAAGATAGGGAAAAATATGAAAATGTAATTATTGAACATTTTTTTAACTAAAGTGAATGAGGTAAACTTGTGTGATATTCAATTGCATTCTTAAAACACACACACACACACACATATATATATATATATAACTTACCAAAATGTTAAAAGTGTTAATGTTAAATAGAAATAAGTAATAGAATATTATACAAGTGAAATTTAAAGTAAGGAAAGTGTTTAAGTGGAATTATTTCTATAAATAAGAATTTTGATGTTATAAATTGTTATAAACTTAAGTTAATAATTTGAAATGCTACTAATTAAAATTTATAGAAAAAGTGAATACTGTAAGTAAAAGATTATAAACTTAAGTTAATGTTGAAGCCATCTATAATTAAAGTGAATGCTATATTAATTGAATGATTATAACTTCAGAAAATGTTGAAATGATTTAGAAATGGATTTAATATTCAATAATGCTATATATGGAAGAAATGAACGTGAAAAGAAATAATATATTAATGGTGAATTAAATTGTAAAGAGGATTACATAATAATGGATAATCGGATAATTGAAATGGAAATAACTTATATAAGAAATGAATGTAAAGTAATGAAAAGAAAATGGCGTTTTATGAATAAATGAGAAATGAAATTTTGTAAGTAATGAATGTAAATTAATGGGAAAATAGCATCATATGAATGGAAAAATGAACAGTAAATGGTTTGAAACAAGGTTAATAAGAATAAACTTAAATAATATTTGGATTTCTTGGTTGTTTTAGCTTATGAGATGGTTGGAAAAGGATACTTCTAACTGTATGAAGGTGTATAAATAATCTATTAAATTTTATCTAAGACTGTTAAGTGTATGGTATACTTAGTAGTTTATTTATCATTTTATACGATTAAAAGTCTTTGAACCCAAATGAACCATTTGTTTGGATGTTATGGATGGATGGTTGACTACTTTTATTGCATGTGATGATTGTATGGTTTTGTTTGCAAGTGACTATTATATGTTGTGATGATTGTTTTGTTATTAATCGAAACAACTTAAATATTTCTCTTTTGCATAATTCTAACTCTTTTGGATTTTATAAGTGAAATACAGGTTTATGGAAGCAATAGCTACTGCTTTTTGGTTTCATAAATAAGCGTTGTTTGCTAGGCAAATAGGTACGTTTTCGGATTACGGTTTTATAGCATTATTATATTGTTTTCTGGTGGTTTGGGATATTTTATTTTGGAATATGATATATGTAACGACCCGTATTTTTAAAAATTTAAAAATATTAAATTAAATAAGATTTTTGATAAAAATTGTTAGGAATAAAAAAAATTAAGATTTTGCTGATACAAATTAAATTATAATACAAGTTACGAGCTTAAGTGAAATTTCTATTAATGAAACATGTATGCAATAATGTAAGCATGATAACAATTTCTAGTGTGTATTTTAATAACATTGGTTTGAGTGAAATTAACAATTGTCTGAATGTAAATTTCCAATTGATTGGAATAATAAATGTTAATAAAGAATAATAAATTTTTCTTTATTAAAGAATAAATCATATGTTTATTTGTTTGAAATGTTTGGTAGTTGAAAGATTGATTGCAGAGACGAGAAACTATTATTTGGTAAGAAATGTATAATTCCTGTTTGTATCCAATAGTGTATAAATATGTTTAAATTACTATTAGATAGGAAATAATTATTCTATTTCTCATTACATTTATTTTGTCCATTTTGAATTCACCTTTGTAAACAATTGAAATTAATGTAATTGAATAATTTCAATTAATGGTAGAGAGGACACCAAATTATAAATTAATAGGTGTAATTAAACGTAGCTTATGTTCTGTGAAAATATAAGGAAAGTTGATTTAATGAAAAGAACATTTATATCAAGTAAAATGAATGTTTCATTTGTGAATGTAGGTTTAATTTCATTAAAATAAAGAATAGAATGATTAATTTAAAGGAAGAAATATATGTATATTTGAATTTTTTTAGCATACAGATGGATTACAAGAGTAGGAAAATAATTTATTTAAGTAAGTTATTTATTCCTCT
The DNA here is from genome assembly GCA_030737815.1 of Allium fistulosum. Taxonomy (NCBI): domain Eukaryota; kingdom Viridiplantae; phylum Streptophyta; class Magnoliopsida; order Asparagales; family Amaryllidaceae; genus Allium; species Allium fistulosum. The sequence continues at coordinate 261,308,754 of CM060904.1, read as the reverse complement.
GCTGTATAAACAACAAATTTATAAAGGTGTTTAAATGACTAAAGGAAACAATTATTCTATTTTTCATCCATTTTAGTTGTCTTTTTTGAAATTTAACTCTGTAAGTAATTACAATTAATATTATTGAAATATTTCAATTAGAAGGGAAGAAAATGTTGATTGCAATTAATAGATTTAATAAAAGAAACGCACCTTTTGTGTTAAACAGAAAGAATGTTTTAATGTAAATAAAACGAACATTTTCATTTTGAAGGTAAAAATAATTTTATAAAAAGAAGAAAAAAATGAATTTTAAAACAATATTTTAATGAAAATAAAACGAACATTTTCATTTTGAAGGTAAAAATAATTTTATAAAATGAAGAAAAAAATGAATTTTAAAACAATATTTTACAGTCATTAAATATCAATTTGAGGCTGTATATAAGTGATTTTAACACTAATCTTGAAATTTAAATTAAATTAACTTTTTAGGTTTCGTGATTGCGCTCTGAGAAAAACTTGAATTTGAGTTCCGGATCATCTTTTATTTTGTGTAACGTTACATTGGTTGTTGTATTCAAATTTATTTATTGTATGTTAATTATGTTTAAACGGGTGTAAAAAAGTATATTTGGTGTTAATATATTTAATTGAGTGGAACATGCAATTAATTAGATCCTAAGTGGTCCCTTCATTTCCTAATTATTCAATACACCTACCACTATTTCCACATTTTGGTTTTATTGCAATTCTCTGATGTACTTGAACCATGATTTCACATCCTTTCTCATCTTCCATTTTGTTTATTTTATTACCCAAAGCATTCACTTAGATCATATAACTTGTAACAACCTGAAATTTTCAACCATTCGCATCCATACATGTCGGATTTGAATTGCTGAAAATATCAGATTGTTAATTTAAATTTGGCAAAACTCAGCATATACAGTAAATAAATAATCACATATCACAGACACAGAGTAATATAACAATAATGCAGCGGAAACAAAAGAATAGTATTTCATGAAGCACTATATATATATAACAGAGTTAAACAAGATACAGCAGAAGTCACGAATACATAGATGTCTCAATACAATAATCGAATACAAGATCTGAATACATCACTGGAATCAACTGAACAACTGAAAGCCGGATAGATAGCTGGATCTCCAAGCGAAGCTCCAACTCCAAAGGTGAGTCTCAAATATTGTATCACTCAGTCTGACCCGAGCATAAAGCAAAACAAAAAACACTCGAGTCAGGATTAACATTCTAATATCAATAAATCCAACTCAAGTGAAATATCAACTGAAATACAAGTAACTTAAAGAATGCTTGGGATAACCATCCTCTAAGGATACGTTAAACTATCTACTATGTAGTAATATACGCTATTATAATAATGTCTAATAGTAAAATAAACTTACTTTTAAATAGCGTTAAAGCTTTACATTTTCCACCTTAACACATAATAGTCCCAGTAGTCTATCCAGTATCAGCATACCTCCAGATCGGGAGGCTACCCTAAATACTCCACATGCTACGGCCCAAAACCAAACTCGTAGTAAAGCTCGCTATGGTAGGTGACATGGCACAATGAGTGATGTAGCTCAGGCCAGGAACGAAGGCATAAGTCGTAGCCGAGTTATCAGAGCAAAGGACATAAGTCGTGACCGACTTATGGAAGACGTAGGCATAAATTGTGACCGACTTAAGAAAGGCGAAGACATAAGTCGTGACCGACTTAAGGAAGATATACGTCGTCTCCGACTTATGGAAACAAACATGAGTAGTGACCGACTTAACTGGAGAGAAGACATAAGTAGTGACCGACTCAACTCGAACGAGCTACGACCTAAAATTACAGGAGGAGCAACACGAGGTGGAAAGTGTGAAGGCTTAAGTCGGCAACGACTTAAGGAAAGTGATAGGTCGGCACCGAGTTACGACTTATCTAAGTCGGTCGAAAGCCCTGTGCCGTTGATTCCTCTACCGAGTTAATATCAACCAGTGATTTCTTTAAACCACTAATCTGAGACGCGCATGTTTTTAAGTTGCTGAAGCTGTTGCCGTTGATCTTTATGCCGAGTTAATCTGGACCGCTATTCTTAAGTCGTTACTAGTTGAGTCGTGTAGAGCTGTTAAGTCGGCAACGACTTAAGCGGGTCTGTTTGTATTTTCTGTTTGTAAGTCGGTATGTTGTAAGTCGGCAACGACTTAAGGACTTGTATTTTCTGTTGTATTTTGTCTAAGTTGTGTCGCTGTGTTGTACTGTTATATCGTAGATCGTCTGGATTCATAGGTCGACTATTGTTAAGTCGGAACCGACCTAAATACTTGTAATATTTTTAAGCTTTTTCTGAACTGTGTTGTAAATAGTAGGCGACTTATGTTAGGTCGGAGATGTGATAAGTCGGTTGCCGACTTATGACTTGTACTTTTCTGTGTTGGTATGTTGTAGCCTATAAATAGGCAAGTGAAATCATTTGTAAAAGTGGTTGAAAATTGAATAAAATTCTCTTTTGATTGCTTTGTGCTTTCATTCAAATTGGTAGTTGAGTGTAATCTCCTATCTCCTCTTTCGGATAATCGAGTGCGCTCGATTCAACGATTGTAGAAGCCGATTCGCGGAATCAAGTGCGCTTGATCAACGCTTGAAGAATTGAAGATCTTTGAACCCGGTATCGTGCGCGATCAACGAGTTCGAGATAGCTAGAGTTCGGTATCTTCGGATCAACGAATTCGGGCAATTCAGCATTCATCAATCCATCGACTACTACTTTCACCGATCTACATCATTTTTGAATTATCCGCTGCGTCAATGAGGCAATGCCAGGGTAGATATACCAATTACGCACACGGGCTGGTGGAAACGCGTAACAGCCACTACCGCCCACCTCGGAACACACTCCCAAATCAAAAATCGAAGGGTAGCCACCAAAACAAGAATTGAGAATTTAATTTTCGGAGATTTCAAACTTTGGGTTTTAAAGTTTTAAAAAGGATATATTATTTAAAGTATTTTCGAGTAGAAATTGTTTCCAAAGAATTTTAAATGTTTAAATCAGTTCTCTTTTCTCTGTCGCTGGAAAATAATTTCGACGATGACTACAGCATCATCGACATTCATTTTCGAGTTTCGAAGCAAAGAGACCATTCTGTAGCCTTGCTACGGTTTTATTTTGGAAAAATTTAATTGATTTGAATTTCTAAAATATGACTTGATTTATAATATATATATATATATATATATATATTGATATATGATTTAAAATATTGATTCGATGTATATTATGTATATATATTTGTTTATCTCTAAATTGTCTGAAGTTAATCGGAAATTCAATTCTTAAATTTTATCTTAAAGGATGATTTCAATTATAAAAAAAAATCTGAATAAATATTTAAGCTGAATAATTGAATTAGAAAGTTTTATTTGTATAATATTCTATTGCATTCCAATATAACTTACCTTAATTATTTAGAAGTTAACAATGTAATTGGATAATGTACAGTATAAAAGGATTTTTATAAATAAAATTTGAGTGGTTATAATAAATGTTATACACTTAAATTTTAGTTATAAAAGATTAATTGAGGTAAATGGAATAAAAGGTTAATTGAATAATTTACAATATAATGGGGTTAAAGGAATTTATAAATAAATTAGAATAGTTATAATAAGTGTAAATATACTTAAAATATATGATTAGATATATTAAGTGGAATTAATTTACAGTAATTCGGAATAAAGAAGAATTAAATTTATTGAATAAATTAAGTATAATAAATGATTTTCAAATTAATGATTTTAGAAATTGTTAATTTAAGAAAAGAGGATGATGAGATAATGAAATTGGAAATAGCTAAGATTTATTTAACTTAAGTGAAATCAAATGGATAAAAAAATCAATTGTTGAATATAAATTAATTTAAATTGAAATTACATGTTTCAAATAAATTGTTTATTTTGTATTTCAATCTATTTTTCTTTCTGGTTGTTTCTATTCTCCTACCTTCTTCCTTTTCGGGGACGAAAAGTTTTGAGTGGGGGAGAGTGTAAAGACCCGTAAATTTTGATGGTTTTATTAATATATTTAACTTAATATTTGTGAAATTTTAAATAATAAAATTCTGAAATAAAAATTTAATATTTGGAATACGTCTAATTAAATATAGCGACTGGTAAATTTTCATCTATGAATGTTTCTTTTATTGTGAAATTCTATTTCAATTTATATCAGTTAAATTTGATGATAATAAAATATTTTCCAAACCTGCATATATTTCTATAGAAAATTTGTAAATACTCTTTTGAGTGAGACGTCATATTTCGTTTCTTCAAATTTGGACTTCTATTGCCCCATTTATCTTATTTCTGACAAATTAGCAGCAGTTTCAGTACCGATTATCGACTTTTGATATGATGATCGTACCACTGATATCTGTATACCGTTTTGATCATCTCGTCGTGCTGATCTCTACAGTATATTCACTTCTATCTTTTGGTGTCCGAAATGCAGCAAAACAAGCGTAACAGATAATCGTATCGGTACCCATTTGCGACCATCGATTTTCCCCACAACTGTTCATTTATTTATCTATCGTATAATCCAATGGGCGCTGTCTTTCCATATTTCCAAAAGAAAGGTTTAACTGTTAGCGCTTCATTTTTCTGACCGGTGAGAATATTAATGCAAACAATATATCTACGTGAAAAATAACATCCTCTTCCTATTGTTTTAACCTGCTCATTTATTTTCTCCCATACATTCGCCTCCCACCTTTTCCTCCTAATCCACCTTCGCACTCTTCCTCCTTTCTCGACCTCCTCCCCACGCCGAGCACGCATCTCCAGCCACCTTCGCCTATCACCCATCAAGATCGCAGCTAGCCGAGCTCGCTCCAGATGCGGGCGAACCCACTTGTCTTCTCCCCTCCCCTGTTTCGCCCTCTCTCTTCTTCTAGTGCGTGCCTGTGAAGGTTAAGGTACAAATATGTGTTTCTGTTCGCTATAGGTGGTATAATTATATATATAAAGATTTATAAATATATAACGTTTCAAGCTTGTAAAGGTTAAATTTATTAAGTATAAAGTGTCAGTATATATTTTTGCATAACTCGGTTTCCAAATATATTATATAAAGTTATGTAAGTGGATGTATTATATTACATATCTACCTATATATAAAGTTGCAGCTACAAAGCATAAGGTGGTGCATATTTCAATATTTTTAAATATACATAGTTTACTTTGTGTCGAATTTATATATGTTAATATACATATTTTATAACAGTATCATTTATATTTTGCATATTTAGTTATAATAAAAATATTTACATTGCAGTTCATATACATTAGATGTCTATATATTTATATATATATATATATATATTATGTTTTAAAATATACTTGAGTCTGGAGGCCAAATCATATATATATATAGATGTATTTTATACATGAATTGAAATTCATTCTAGAAAAAATAGGTAGATAGTGTAAAGGCTGGTTGTATATGTTGCAGACTGGTTGGGTATATAGTGTTACAGTAAGTTATTTTCAAACCTATATTTTTCTGGTGATTGTTAATGTTATATAGATGATTTACATATATGATATATATTGTTATAAGGTATATATTTTGTGAGAAAACCTACGTATAATTATGCATGTACATATTTAACGTCTGCTGTTATATACATTTATTTAACTAGTGAGTCTGCACATATAAAATGAATATTAATATTTATTTTTATTTTTATTATCTATATATAATTTATATGAAAAAATTTGGGTGGTTTTATGACAAGTTTATATAAGTTTTAAAATATTGATTTTAAGATAATAATATTAATAATGATATTTATATTTATAAAATTTCTATCTCTATCAAACTGATTCCAATCGTTTCATCAATTTCTTATTTATCAGCTTTGTTCGTCGAACTTGTTGCCACCGTGCTTTGTCGTGCCTTTTCGTGCTTTGCGGAGTATGGATTTCTGTTTTGAATTTCATCTCTAGCTTTAAAAAGGTGAGTTATTCACTCTAGACATACGTACTTTTATAATTGTGAATTGATGACAAGTTAATTGTATAAAATAATGTGTTATGTTCATACATGCTTGTGATATATTTATATGATGTTAAATGATGTTTATATGCCTGTTGTATCATGTTATACCTGCCTGTGAGATGTATTATATGAGGTTAAACTTTGTTATAAACCTGTCACATCATCTGATATTGTTATATTCTGTTATATTGTCTATTTTATTCTGTTTCTCACACTGCAAGTTCCTGTAGAATAGAATCACTATGGGTTGAAATGATACATACCCGAACGGACTTTAGAATAAGGAAAAATCATTATGGGCTGAAATGATAGGCTCGAGTGATTTTTATTTATTTTATTTAACTTGGGATTGCGGGTTTGAAATGATAGAACCCGGATTTTTCTTTGTAAATTACGGATTGAAATGATATATTATCTGTATCACTTGACCTAGGTTAGAAATTATTATACAGACCAGTGGTTATTTTATATATTCTTCTGGAAATTTTTAAGTATTTTAAATTGTAAATTATGATATTTTGATTTAAATTGAATTAAAAATGATTTTTATAAAGTGTTAGTGATTTTCTACAAGTTAAAAATGTGAAATAAATAAATGGAAAAATTTGAATTTGAATATAACTTAATTTGGAAATTTGTGATTTGGTTTTAAAAATGAAAGTTTAAGTTAATCAAATAAAAATGGAGATTAAGTTTTATTTATGAAATGGTAATTTAAATTTAAGTGTTAAGTTAATTGAAAAAAAATGCAAAGAATGGGAAAATGGTACACTTGAATTTAATAAGTGAAATTATTGGAAAATGTGATTTTATTGTAAAAATTTTCTTTGTAAAATCATAAGTTAAAGGGTATTTGAATGAACATTTTTTAAGTGGAAAAATATGATTTTATAAGTTAAAATGCTTAAAATTGAAGTATATTTGTTTTTGAAATTTTATTATAAATCTGGAAATTTAATTAATAGCACTTCAGAAATTCTATCATTTCTGAAACTAACTTAAAATCTGAAGTAAAGGATACTGCATCACTTTTTAAGTGCTGTGGTTGATGCAAATGAACTAAAAGCTTGATTAACTAAAGGCTACTGCAGCACTTGGTAAGTGTTGTGGTTGTAGAAAGAAAGTTAAAATCTGAAAACTAATAAAAGGGCTACAGTAGCACTTGATAAGTGCTGCAGTTGGCTAAATAAAGATTTTCAAATGTAATTGAACTACTACAGCAGTTTTGTAAATGTTGACTTTGCTGAATTTAACTTGTTTTCAAATGAAACTGAACTACTACAGCAGTTTATGAATGTTGTCTTTGCTGAAATGAATTGTTTCAAATATAACTTACCACAGCATTTTTCTAAGTGCTGTGAAAGCTGAAATTTCAATGTTTTAAAGTATTTAAGTAAACAAATGAACTCAGAAAAGGCTAAATTTTTGGGAATTGAATATTTGATGTGTAAGTATAATGGCTTTACTTTTAAATGGTTTGGAAATGAAGTTATTTGAAATAATATTTAACTAAGAATTGTCTTTATATATTAGCTTGAAGCTTATTGGAATTTAAGATTTAAGAATGTGACTTTATAACCTGGTTTTGGTTTAAGATGATTTAAAGGAATATTTCAAGTTAAATAAATTTAAAGTTATGTTTAGTGATATGGAAATTTGGGTTTTATTTAAATAATATATTGATTTGGTTTTTGGAATTTAAATGATATATTATGGCTTTGGTTTTGAATATGATGTTTTGGTTTTAAAGTATAAACTAGTTTTGAAATGGATAATGATATTTTTGGCTTTGAAGTATAAATTATTTCGAAATAAATATCCATGGGTTATAATAACGTTTGGTTGTTAAAGAGACCGGGATCGGATATGGGCATACTCTCTGTCGATATCGAAAACCACTTTAACAACCGTGTACGCGGTGGAGATTCCAGAATGAAGTAGGATGGTGGCGACGATCCTATTAAGGTATATACGTGGACCCGACTCCTGTGAGTTGGCATAAGGTGGCTAAAACAGGAGCGATCGACGGGCCAATGAGGTAGCACCTCTGATCGGACGCATTTCTTCGATACCATTCTATTACTTTGTGATTTATTTGGTGGCCACCCTTCGATTTTGATTGGGAGTGTGTTCCGAGGTGGGCGGTAGTGGATGCTATGCGTTTCCACCAGCCCGAATGCGTAATTGGTATATCTACCCTGACATTGCCTAGTTGTGCCGTGTCACCTACCATATCGAGCTTTTCTACGAGTTTGGTTTTCTCCCGTAGCATGTGGAGTATTGAGGGTAGCCCCCGATCTGGGAGTATGCTAATACTGGATAGACTACTGGGACTTTTACGTGTTAAGGGGAATATTGGGTCACTCCTTAATGCTATTTAAAAGTAAGTTTATTTTATTATAGACATTATTATAATAGCGAATATTACTACATAGTAGATAGTTTAACGGATCCTTAAAGAATGGACGATCCCAAGAATTCTTTAAGTTACTTGTACCTTTATATTTCAGTTCACTTGAGTGGGTTTACATTATATAAGTATGTATGTCCTGACTCGAGTGTTTTGTGTTTTGCTTTACGCTCGGGTCAGACTGAGTGATACAGCATTCGAGACTCACCTTTGGAGTTGGAGCTTTCATGGAGATCCAGCTATCTTTTTCGCTTTCAGTTATTCAATTGATTCTAGTGATGTATTCTGATTTATACTTGATTGTCATATAGAGACTTCTGTTGTATCTTTTACTTCTATTGTATCTTGTTAACTCTGATGTATACATATATAGTAGCTTCATGAACTACTATTTCTTTGCTTCCACTGCATTGTTATATTACTCTGTGTTTGTGATCTGTGATTTATTTACTGTATATTTTGAGTTTTGCCAAATTTATATTTACAATTCGGTATTTTGAGCAATTCAATTCCGACATGTGTGGATGCGAATAGTTGAAAATATCGGGTCATTACAGTTGGTATCAGAGCTTTGGCTCTAGGCAAACTTAGCATATATGGTAAATTTATTTACAGAATCACTTTCGTTCGAGCTTGAATCTCTTCCTTTTGACTCGATTTCTTTTGAATTTTGGAACGTTCCCTGCAGTTCCAAAATCCATTCTTGTTCCTCACTATTCATCTTCTTTTGATTCTGGAGTATCCCATAACTCCACTTCGAATGATCTTTATAAAATTGGCGGTCTCGCCAACCTCAAATTGACTTGTAAAGGGGTGAAACTCCTTTACAATTAGCATTGATTCACCGGAGATTTATATATATCCTCGGTTTAGATGCTAGTATCTCTTATTATTCTGAATTCTATCTTTTGAGATCGAATGTAGATTTACCCTAGAAAATCTGCATCGTTCTTATTCTTTAAGTCACGGTTGAACCGGTTAAGGTTGCCCGCAATTTATCTAAACTGATCCATCCCCTTATTCTGTTAATTAATCGTCTTTTCTTTTGTTTTGAACTTATTTGTAACGACCTGTATTTTTAACACTTTAAAAATACGAATTAAAATAAAAAATTTGGATAAAAATCCGAAGTAAATAAAATTTTGTGTTGTTAAATGTGAATTACAAGTTAAAATGCAAAACTGAATTCTGAAATAACTTATTTGTAAATTAAATATGGATGTTAACCTGTATTGAATGTAAGCAATGAATTGAGTTTGATTGTAAACCAAATTGGTTATGATTGTAAACAAAGAATAAATAAAATGGTAGATTTAATAGTGGAAGTTTATGTTATTGAAACTAATATAAATAAATGTAACTTAATATTACAGTTGATTGAAATCAAATAATAACCGAAACTGTAATTTGATAAAGATGTTAACTGGTAATTGAACGTAAGTAAAGATTTAAATTTGAATGTAACAAGTAATTGAATTGAATTGAATTTGATTGTAAACAACGAAATAAATAAAATGTACATTTAATATTGAAGTTATAATATGGAAATCAACGTAAATGAATGTAATTTAATATTACTGTGAATTTAAATAAGATGATAGCTGAAGAAAATGAAAGTAAACGAATTATAAACTATTGATAATAATGTATAAGTAAATGGTTGATTCAATAATGAAAGTGTAAATCGAAATAAAAAAATTCATTTGGAATTAAATAACTTGAATTTGAATTACAATATAATTGAACGCTGAATCTAATATAATCTTTTATATTGGATTTATAATGGAAAATTGCATTGTAAAAGATTGTTAATTACTATGAAATTAAAAATGAAATTTGTGAACAATTGAAATTTGATTTAAAAGTTAATAATTTAAAATTGGGAATTTTATATTGAAATTAAACAGTAAAATAGCCATTTTTACAACTGTCTCGGATTTCGACGAAACCAGTTTCATCGGATCCGTAACAGTGAATTATTGTAAGGTTTCAATTTTCGTAGCAATCGGACTTGTCGTTTGATCGTACGGACTCGAAACGCCTTGAAATAAATGCAATTATAATCAATTAAAATCAATTTGAAATTTTGATTTTAGCATAACTTCTTCATACGATGGAATTTGGACTTGAAACCTTTTCCATTGCGTTTAAAATATTTTAAAACACCTATTTTGATATAAGAGTTTACCCAATTTCGTTCCGGGGTCAGAACGGGCTTTTCGGGCCATAGTTTGTTCCGCACGTTCATCTATCCAGTCTGTCTACTCTATCTCTAACATACCTATATAAACACAGTTATAAACTCTAGCCTCCCTAATTTTTTTTGTCTGTACGTACAATTCATCTTCTTCTTAGCTTCTCATTCCAATGGCAGACAAAACCTAATTCCCAAATTCCAAAATCTAAAAAAAAAAAAATCGAGATTTACGCGCTTCGGGTCGCGCTTCGGGTTTCAGGGGGAGAAACCCTGGAGCTACTTCGAGTCGGGAAGAAAACTACTCGGGTCATTGGGTCATTTTCGCAAAAACTCCAAGCAGGCATCGGGTATTTGAGGTGGGAACTCGAAGTCGACTCAGCACCAGAATTTTCCAATCTTCAAATTTTCATAACTTTTGCATACGGACTCGGATTTGGACGAGGTTTCTTTTGTTAGGATCGTATCGAAATTCCGGACACTTTGACGCTGGTTTGGATGGATTTGGAGACTGTCAAAATTTTGGGTTTAAATTGAATTTAAATTCAATTTAAATTCAAAAGGTGAGTGTTTTATAACGCTCACAATGTAATGAATATTTTTATGGTAGTTAAATTTGACATTATGAAGTGATATGAATTTATTTGTCGTTGTTTGATAAATTTTAATTGTCATATAGATTGTCGTGTGAATTCACCGTTGAAATTTAAAATGACAGTAAATTGAAATTAGGATTTAATTGAAATCAAATTTCCCGATATTGATAACTATGAAATTGCCGTGAATTGTATTGACTATTGGATGATTTATTTCAATGGATGCTATTGGTTGATATTTAAATGTTTGGATGTTTATTTGCTTATATATATCCTGTTATACATGCACATGACACTGTGATTGGTTTAAGTAATATATATTCATCCCTGACATTTAATTGAAATAACTAACCAGTTGGCCATAGGTTAGAGAATTATATACGGACACCGGGTTGGTTAAATTAAATGATTTTAAAGTTGTTTTGAAATTATTTAAATGAATTGATTTTAAGAATAAAAATCCAATTTATGGAAATTGAATTATTTTGAATTGAAGCTCAAGATGTTGGAATTTAAACTTGGTAAATGAAATTGTTTAATTATTTGAAGTTTATATATTTTTTAAAAAAATAAAAAATAAAAATTTTGAAATACGGCGTAAATTTTCGAAAGTTGATTTGTTTTAAAAGATTGGACTTTTAATCGAACTCTGAATATTTCTAAGAAAATTTTTATGAAATGATATTTCAAGTTTGAGTTTGGAATTGAAAATTTATTTAAAATTGAGATTTAATTAATTTGGAATTTAATTGAAATTCAAAGAAATTTGTGAATTGGACTAAATTGAAACTATTGAATTATTTAATAATTAAATAAGGTTAAATTATTTAATGATTAAATTGAATTGAAATTCTTTAATAAGAAAAAATTTGAACTTTTGAATAAGTGAATTTTTACTTCGTAAATAATTGAAATTGATTTTCTTTATTAATTAAGTTTTGGAAAATTATTTAAGAAAGTAAATAAGTGAAATTGAATTTTTTTAACAAGAAATGAAAATGTGATATTTTTGGAATTAATGTAAGACTTGTAATTGAAAGAATTGATTTGACGAATTTAATTTAATTCAAAATTGTAAGTTTTGATTTAATGAAGTTGAACTTAAAAAGGTAGTGTAATGGATTTGAAATTTAATAGAAATTGTTTTGAATGATAAAGTACCTTAACGGATATTAAATGAAATCGATAAATGAATTTAAATTGATTTGAATGTTGAATTAAATTAATTTAAATGATTTTGGAATGAAACTTATATACGAACTTGAATCAATATTTGAATTGTTTAAATTGAAATTGAAATTGAATTATAAGATTTTGAAATTTTGATTTGGAAGTTTTGAAACGTAAATTGTGGAAATTGATTTAGAAAGACAAATGAAATGTTGATTTATAAATTCTAATTGAATTGAAATTGATTTGGTTTTGAAATAAATAAACGACCAATCGGTGAAATAATTACGGAAGTTATTAAAGAGACCGGAATTCGGTTATGGATATACTCTCTATCTAAATTGAAAACCACTTTAATAACTATACGCGGAGTGATGATCCAGAATGAAGTGGTTGGAATGATGTTCGTTGATGACTTAAGAAAGTGAACGATGATGGATAGCCTTGACACTTGTGTCAAATTGGAAATGACTAAAACAGGAGCTGTGCCGGGCCAATGGAGGATTTGCTACCTCAAGTGGACACACTTCTTCGAACTACTCATTATATGTTGTCGATTGGTGCACCCTTTGTAACATCCCGTATTTTTTTAAGCCATTGAATTTGAACATTTAATTCATTTTAAATGTTTAATATGGGTTTAGGATTTATTTGAACTAAAAAGAATTGGTTTAAATTAAAATAACAAGTGATAATTTCTAATGTGAAGATTTAATTTGAGATTGGATAATAATAATTAAATATTCGGAATTGAGATAAGGGTAAATCTGAATGTAAATAGTGATAAAAATGGTGTTTAAATGTATTTTAAGTTCAATTGGTTATAAATAATATTGTTAGAATTTTAGATGAATTTTAAAGTGAATAAATTATTATTTGGGATTTTATATTAATTTAAAAATGAATTTAATATTATTAAAATGCAATCTAATCAGATTTTGGTCTGGATTGAGCCAGAATGATTTTTAATGTGATTATAAATTTTATATGATTTATTGTTAAGTTAAGAAAATTTTAAAAGTGAAATTTGAAGCGTTTTCGATGATTTTAGAAATCGCCCGAATTAATAGACGAGTTAAAATAGCCTTCCGGGGCGCAGTCTCGGAATTCGACGAAACCAGTTTCATTGGATCCGTAATAGTTAGTTATTATCGGATTTCAATTTTCGTAGCAATTGGAGTTGTCGTTTGACCCTGGCAGCTCGAAACGCCTAGAAATCGATTTAACCGATTTAAATTTAAATTGATCGTTTTATTCCGTATCTTGCGCATACGATCAAATTAGCTTACGAAACCTGTTCCATTGTGTCCGGAACGCAGGAAAACCCCAGGATAGCCTGTCGGAACGTGAGAATTGGATGTCGTGTGTTTTAACTGTTTAATTGAGATATTTTATTAATTAAATAATATTTAAACTATTATATATATTCTTTTATCTCAAACCCTAGAGATACTTCACCGGCCGCCATTCGTTTTATCAATGGCCGAGAACGATTGATTTTCTTCCTCAAAAATCTTCAAATCCACTCATTAATTTCGAAAATTCCCAACTAGAGAATCGAAGATCTTGTTACGTACTTCAGATCCGTACGGTGGAGATGGGTTGTAGTCAACCAGAGGGGGTGCTAGGAGGTGCCGTTCATCACCGAGTTGATCTCGTTTTTCGAGATCTATAGAGAGCCGAGCTCTCGCGCGCGCATGGTGGGAGTGGAGGTCGCAGTGAGCTTCGAGGCGCCGGGTTCTGATCGTCGTCTGGGGTTTTGCGGTGGATGCAATCTCGAACCCTAGTTCGAGAGTGATGGGTTCGAACTACCAGAGTATCGCGTACGAGAGGGAGAACGTAATCTGCGGCCTTGATTTCGTATGTTAATTAACGGCTGAGATGATGGTATTTAAAAAAAAAAAATAAGAAATTGGTTTATAAATTTATTTCAAACTTTGTAAAATCATAATGAGTTCATACGATATCAGATTGAGACGAAACTGGAACCGTTGGAATCGCAGAGAGACGTACTACGTGATGGTGCGGATCCGGAGTCATTCCGGGCAAGTAGAAATTTGGGTTAAATCGGACGTCGTCCGGTTTAATTTAAATTTCGAACGCTCGCCGAAACTCAAGGTGAGTTATTCTCACTCACATCTGGATGCTAGACATTATAAATAGTTGATATTTAAATATCTATGTGAATGGTTGATTATATCTGTGATTATCAGTCTGGATTGATATTTATATTGTGATGTGCTAATATTTGTGGATGCAGGGAAAAACAGGTTGGAGGGATCCAACTGGATTCCTCACAATGTAGCAATTATTTTATAATTGATAGTGATACCTGTTTATATGATGTGATTGATAAATCTGGAAATTTAGTTGTTCTGTGACATTGTGGTATAAATTGTAATCACAGAATTTAATTATAAATGGATAAATTGTGTTTTTACGAAATAAAATGAATTGTTAAATTTAGAATTTCAAAGAATAAAATTTGAATCGGATTTGAAAAGAAAAATGTAAATTGGGTCAAATTGGGATTTCGAATATAATGGAAAGTTTATGAAATGGGTAAATGGAAAGTATAGTTTTCTGGAAATTAAATTTATGAAATTATAAATTGTTTAAAATAACGATGTTTATTTTAATAATGACTGATGTTATCCGGAAAATAAAAATATGTTTAAATGGAGTTGTCAACTATAAATTAACAAGTTTCAAAAGGAAATAGAATAATTTGAAATGCCGTATTTCATTGGGAATTTATTTAAGTAAATGGTAGATATGGTTTTCAGTAAGAAATTCTCCGATATTGTTTATTTAAGAAAAATGATTTAAATGGTATATTTAAAAGTGAAATTCCGGATATGGAAAATTGGGTATGAACTTCGGATGAAGTCATAGTTAAATATGGGATTTGGGAATTTATGTTGTAAACATAAATTGAATTTGAAATAAATCGTTTGGATTTATATGAAGGATACTTCGGAATGTTTGAACGGGATAGTATTTCCCTGGGAAAACCAAGTTAAAGTTTTAAAGGTTTTTATTTAATTAAAAGTTAAAGCTTTAAAGTGTTAAAGAGGATTTTAAGAAAATTATTACTTCGGAAGAAGAAATTTCAAGTTGTTTTAAAGATATATGATTAAGTTATTGGTAAAGGCTAGTGTTATTCTTTTAAACTCCACTTTTAAATTTAGTAAACTAAACCTTTATTAAAATCGAATTTAGATCTTATTAAATAATAGTATTTAAAATAGTTTTGAAATTTATATTTTGAGTAAATAAATAGAAGTAATTTTCATATTTTAAAGTATATTTCAGTATAAAGTATTTTAACTGTTTTAAATGCAAATTGTTTTATACTTGGTTATTCCCGATGGAAATAAAGGGTAAAAGATTTACCTTGTAAAGGAAGAGTGGAAAATTGTTTCAAATGAGTTTTGAAAATGTGAAAATATCTCTTTGAAAGATATTAGAAGAAAATAAATAATATGGAAATTATTTATTGTATGATAGATGTGTATGGATGCTTGTGAATGTGAATTGATAGTTAAATCACCGACTATCAATATTGGCCAAATGCGCTGATCGTTTCGAAGAGACCGGGATCGAGTTTCCGTATACCGGGATTCTAGGTCTGGAGACTCGAATACCACTTCGATCCGGTTTGTACGTTTCGTGTAACGTGTTCAGAGTCGAAGATGGAGCTGTAAAGAGCAAGGGCTAGTCGAGGATATTTCCAAAATGGATGTAGTAGGAGTAGTGCTTCGGTTCCGTTCGGACCCGGGACGGACTTATATGGACGAATGCTTTCGTGACATCGTCAGGTGGACGATGGGCATTCAAAGTGAAATGTCCTATAAAGGTATCGTTTAGCCTCAAGCCTCATCAACCGGGAATGACTGAAAATCAGGGGTTATGCAGCAAGGCTTCGTGGGTAGCCCCCACTTGAGAGTAAGGTCATCCCTGTCTAGATGTCCCTTTTATTTCGGCTTAGTGGTGCGGTTGCTGATCACAACCGTGGGGTGATTTTACTTGGAATTATCCAGTAAGGGATGATTCCGGTCTTGTGTTGCAGGGGAGCGGGCGTACTCCTCGGTACTGTGATCTAGGCCACGTACTGTGATAGGTGGTACCCCAGTGCCTAGTCATTCGTTGGAAATCCATTCTCCCTACGTGCCTTGTACGAGTTTTGTTTGTATTACCCACGTTGTGGCTAGTATGCCGGAATTTAATAGATGTAACAATTTCGGCTATTTTATAAGTATTTGTAAATAGACACTATTATAATATCAGAGGATTTTTATAAAAAGTGTTTTAGCTATCGTAAGGTAAAAACCCGACATGTTTATTTGTGGCGTGGTCTTACGAGATGCTTTTGATTTTCAAAGGATTTTTGAAACTTTAATAATCAATTGGGTGTATTTATGATGCGCTGGTATTCCAGACTGACTCGGGTGTTATTTTATTATAATGCTCGGGTCAGACCGAGTATATTTCAGGATAGGTTGCTTTGGAGCTCAGGAGAGGAGCTGGAGTCCGAGACGTATTTCTCGTACTTGTATTATTCCGCTGCTGTGATTGTTGAGATTGTTTGACTGGTTATGGTTGGTTGTATTGATATACTCTGATGATGATGTATTGTATATAAACATATATAGTTTTGATTTGTGTAAAGTTCTATTCTATATATTATATTTTATTCCGCTGCGACTGTGAGGTTATGATGTTGTTTAGTTCATTTTTCTTCTTCTTCTACCTTCTTTCTTTTCCTACAATCTGTCTTTTCCGACGTTCGATCGTCGGCATATTATACTGTTGAGTATTTTGTGTCGATTTTCGAGGGTCGAGAAGGGCGGGTCGTCACAGTTGGTATCAGAGCTTAGATTGGCGACAACCTAGGCTTTGGTGGGAAAATTACTCATTTTTAAATAGAGTCGGAAGTACTCTATAATGAGTTGAGTGTAATAATAGCTATGAGAGCGTACTTGTTAGTGGATATAAAATTGTTTTTGTACTGTGTTGACTTATCGGTTGAGTGTTTATGAATTCTGGTCGGTGCGGGAAGTACAACCGTATCGATAGGGGTTTCTAAACTCTTAAACAAGATAAACCGACATAGTATTGTTTTTAAGTGGGTAAATGAAATAATTTTACCCAAAATTGTATTTTGATATAAAAAGAAATAATTTTCTAAATTAGTATATATATTGGATGCTTGTTTGGTTGTTTCTTCTAAAATCAAATAAGAAATTAAAACATGATCTAAAATTTGAAATGATATATATAAGAAAATAAGAAGTTAAAATATTAAAATGGGTTATAACCAAATGGAATTGACTGGATATGTTTTAAATAAGAAAAGTAAAAAATTAAAATTTGATTTAAACTAGAATTTTGACCCCGGAAATTTTGAAAGGGATTTCAAACGGAATTAAACAAAGTTTTGGGAGTTTGACTTTGTGGAAATGTTAGAAATGTTTTCAAAAGCATTTGTAAGAATGGAGTATATTTTGGGGAAATATTTTTGAATAGAAATTGTTTTGAAGTGAATTTTGGAAGTGGAAAGCATTGAACTCACTTCAGTCACTGGAAAATAATCCTGATGATGCTGGCCACATCATTAGAATTCATTTTCGAGTTTCTAAAGTGATGGATTGCTACCAAAGTAGTTGGTTATGACATTGTTTGGACTTGTTTGGGAAACAAGTGATTTTGGAATTTTCAAAAGGAAAATTGTTTGGTAAAAGCAGTTTGTTTTGGAATTTGGTATTTGATTTGAATATCAAAGAGAAATGTGTTGATTTTTATTTCAAATTGGTTTTGAAATAAATCCGGGTAAATTGAAATTCTGGGAATTCTATTTTAAAATAAAAATGTGAAAGTTGAAATGATTCAACTATATAACTTATAAAGGAAAGTTGATTTAAAGAAGAATTGAGTATATATGGAATGTAAATTTACTTTGAATAAATGAAGGTGAATGGAATATATCTGGATTTAACTTATGATAAGTTAAATAAAATTGAGAATTTGAAATGAGGTTAAATCTAAATGAATTGGAATTAAAAGGAAGTTGAGATAACGGTGAAATGTAAATGTTTATGATTGTGCAAGTGAATTCATATTCTTAAGTTATTAAGTGTTAAAATTTGGAATTGTGATTATAAAAATGTGGATTGGTTTGAAATGAGAAATATAAACTTACAAGTAAATAAGTTGGAGAACTTGAGAATGGAAGATTTGATTTTAACTCAAGTAGAATGGAATTATAATCACAAATGGAAATAATAAATGGAATGGTGAATTCGAACTTAATTTAAATGGAATGCAAAGTAAGGTGAAACAATTATAAATTATAAAAGAGGTAAGTGAACTGAAGTTAGTAAATAAGTTGAACTTGGATATGGAGAATTAAGATTAAATTGAATTTGGTCTAACTTCGACTAAGATGAAATTAAGCTGAATATTAAAATTTCTGTTGTGTTATGAATAAGAATGAATGTAATTAAATTCTTATTTAAGGTAGTAAAGGAAATGGTTTAAATTCAGGTGGGCTAAATAAAATTTAGATGAACTTGAATTAATTCTGGAAAGGAATTAAATTGAAAATGCATATATAATTTAGTTAACCTTGAATTAAAATGGGATAAGAATTGAGTTTAATGGAAATTTAATTCAGTTGAGATGATGTTGAATGGAGTAAATGCTTACTCAATTAAATCCAAAATGATTGTTTGGAAATAAATCTTGTGTAAGCTAAATTAAATGGAATTTGTATTGCAATAAATAGAATTTTGATAGTTGATTAAAATGTGAGGGTAAATAAAACGCCTGATTTGGATTGGAGTTTAATTTTGGTAATAAATGTTGAGAGTGTGAATGAATAATGGAATTAACTTATAATAGTGATGGTTTGAATTGTAAGTAAATTCAAATGAGAGAAATAATTTAAATGGTCTCTTTGTTAATAATATAAATCTAACATGGATTGGATAAGTAAACAAAGAGCATTAAAGTTGTAAATGAATTTGAATTTGAAATTGATTGGATGAGAATCAGATGGAAATTTTGTGGAAGAACTTAAGCAACTTGGGGAAAGACAAAATGATTGTGAATGGGCTTTATTTAGTAATATTGAATTGCAATTTGTTAAACAATAAAATGGAAATGCATGTGAAATTGTTTTAATTAATTATTGAGATGAAATAAGGATGTATGGAATGTAAATAATCCAAGATGGAAAAATATTTATATAAACCTGAATTGGATATTGAAATAAATATGCAAGGAAATTTTGAATTTAACAATTGCATTGGAATAAAAATACTTGGATTGTGAATCATGTAATGGAATAAAATTTATATGAATCCAAGTTGGAAATAATTTTAAATGGTGATAAGCTTAAGTGGCAATTGTTTTGCTTGAATGACATGGAAATTTGCATGTATTTGCAATTGAGTGTTTAAAAGCAATTAGAATTGAATTGTGAATAAATTGATATGAATAGGAACCCAATTCAAAGAGTTTTGTATATGAATGCAAGTGAATTGGTTAAGAATAGCAAATGAAATTGATTTTGAATCAATAGGAATGAATTGACCTCTTAATGAGTAATGTTTGCATATGAATGGAAATGGATCATAATTGAAATGCAAATGTTTCAAGTTTAAAATGAAATTTGATTGTAAATCAAATTTGGAATGTAAGTAAAATTAAAAGGTAAGAAAAGCATATGTAATCATATTGAAGTGGAAATGAATTGGTTGGGATAAATATGAATTGTATAGGGCGAACTTGAATTTAAAGCATTCAAGAGAAATAAAATGAAGCTTGGACTTGAATAAGAAAATTTAAAGGTGATTGAAATCTTTGGATTGTTGAAAATATAGTGACATTGTTAAACTATGAAATTTGAGTTTGTAAAGCGAGTTAAAATGATGTCAGCATTTTGAAATTGGTTTATAAAGATGGTTAGCTTGCATTTATATTGGAAATGCTAATGAAATGTTCTTATCTTTGAAATTTGATGAGTTTGTTGAGTATAGTACAGGTACGGGAGGCGTTCGAGAGAGTTGGAGCGCGTATATGCGTTATATTAGCTGCTTGCTATTAAAAATTTGCTAAAAGGTACGCCTACGCAAATATAATTGGGAAATGATTTATATATTGTGATATATTTTGGTTTCCGGCCGTGTGAGCCGATGTATATATATTTGTGTATCCTGCGATATCGCAGAAGCTCCTCCGTGCAAAGGAGACTCCGCCAAAATTTTTCAGAAATTTTGGGAGTTAGAAAATTTTTGGGTTTTTGATTTGCTAAGAAATTGAATTTTTGAAAGCAAATGTTAAAATAAAGGCTTTAGAGTAAATAAAGCAAATGGTTTTGAATTGAGCTGAAACTTTTTGGGAAAGTGAATATAAGCTTTTAACTAAGCAAATTGGATAAGTAAATGAGTTTGAGAGTATTTTCTACCTTAGCAAATTTCGGGGACGAAATTTTTATAAGGGGGAAGGAATGTAACATCCCGTATTTTTTTAAGCCATTGAATTTGAACATTTAATTCATTTTAAATGTTTAATATGGGTTTAGGATTTATTTGAACTAAAAAGAATTGGTTT
The DNA here is from genome assembly GCA_030737815.1 of Allium fistulosum. Classification (NCBI taxonomy): domain Eukaryota; kingdom Viridiplantae; phylum Streptophyta; class Magnoliopsida; order Asparagales; family Amaryllidaceae; genus Allium; species Allium fistulosum. The sequence goes on along the minus strand of CM060904.1, from coordinate 261,287,709 downwards.
AAATTAAAATAACAAGTGATAATTTCTAATGTGAAGATTTAATTTGAGATTGGATAATAATAATTAAATATTCGGAATTGAGATAAGGGTAAATCTGAATGTAAATAGTGATAAAAATGGTGTTTAAATGTATTTTAAGTTCAATTGGTTATAAATAATATTGTTAGAATTTTAGATGAATTTTAAAGTGAATAAATTATTATTTGGGATTTTATATTAATTTAAAAATGAATTTAATATTATTAAAATGCAATCTAATCAGATTTTGGTCTGGATTGAGCCAGAATGATTTTTAATGTGATTATAAATTTTATATGATTTATTGTTAAGTTAAGAAAATTTTAAAAGTGAAATTTGAAGCGTTTTCGATGATTTTAGAAATCGCCCGAATTAATAGACGAGTTAAAATAGCCTTCCGGGGCGCAGTCTCGGAATTCGACGAAACCAGTTTCATTGGATCCGTAATAGTTAGTTATTATCGGATTTCAATTTTCGTAGCAATTGGAGTTGTCGTTTGACCCTGGCAGCTCGAAACGCCTAGAAATCGATTTAACCGATTTAAATTTAAATTGATCGTTTTATTCCGTATCTTGCGCATACGATCAAATTAGCTTACGAAACCTGTTCCATTGTGTCCGGAACGCAGGAAAACCCCAGGATAGCCTGTCGGAACGTGAGAATTGGATGTCGTGTGTTTTAACTGTTTAATTGAGATATTTTATTAATTAAATAATATTTAAACTATTATATATATTCTTTTATCTCAAACCCTAGAGATACTTCACCGGCCGCCATTCGTTTTATCAATGGCCGAGAACGATTGATTTTCTTCCTCAAAAATCTTCAAATCCACTCATTAATTTCGAAAATTCCCAACTAGAGAATCGAAGATCTTGTTACGTACTTCAGATCCGTACGGTGGAGATGGGTTGTAGTCAACCAGAGGGGGTGCTAGGAGGTGCCGTTCATCACCGAGTTGATCTCGTTTTTCGAGATCTATAGAGAGCCGAGCTCTCGCGCGCGCATGGTGGGAGTGGAGGTCGCAGTGAGCTTCGAGGCGCCGGGTTCTGATCGTCGTCTGGGGTTTTGCGGTGGATGCAATCTCGAACCCTAGTTCGAGAGTGATGGGTTCGAACTACCAGAGTATCGCGTACGAGAGGGAGAACGTAATCTGCGGCCTTGATTTCGTATGTTAATTAACGGCTGAGATGATGGTATTTAAAAAAAAAAAAAATAAGAAATTGGTTTATAAATTTATTTCAAACTTTGTAAAATCATAATGAGTTCATACGATATCAGATTGAGACGAAACTGGAACCGTTGGAATCGCAGAGAGACGTACTACGTGATGGTGCGGATCCGGAGTCATTCCGGGCAAGTAGAAATTTGGGTTAAATCGGACGTCGTCCGGTTTAATTTAAATTTCGAACGCTCGCCGAAACTCAAGGTGAGTTATTCTCACTCACATCTGGATGCTAGACATTATAAATAGTTGATATTTAAATATCTATGTGAATGGTTGATTATATCTGTGATTATCAGTCTGGATTGATATTTATATTGTGATGTGCTAATATTTGTGGATGCAGGGAAAAACAGGTTGGAGGGATCCAACTGGATTCCTCACAATGTAGCAATTATTTTATAATTGATAGTGATACCTGTTTATATGATGTGATTGATAAATCTGGAAATTTAGTTGTTCTGTGACATTGTGGTATAAATTGTAATCACAGAATTTAATTATAAATGGATAAATTGTGTTTTTACGAAATAAAATGAATTGTTAAATTTAGAATTTCAAAGAATAAAATTTGAATCGGATTTGAAAAGAAAAATGTAAATTGGGTCAAATTGGGATTTCGAATATAATGGAAAGTTTATGAAATGGGTAAATGGAAAGTATAGTTTTCTGGAAATTAAATTTATGAAATTATAAATTGTTTAAAATAACGATGTTTATTTTAATAATGACTGATGTTATCCGGAAAATAAAAATATGTTTAAATGGAGTTGTCAACTATAAATTAACAAGTTTCAAAAGGAAATAGAATAATTTGAAATGCCGTATTTCATTGGGAATTTATTTAAGTAAATGGTAGATATGGTTTTCAGTAAGAAATTCTCCGATATTGTTTATTTAAGAAAAATGATTTAAATGGTATATTTAAAAGTGAAATTCCGGATATGGAAAATTGGGTATGAACTTCGGATGAAGTCATAGTTAAATATGGGATTTGGGAATTTATGTTGTAAACATAAATTGAATTTGAAATAAATCGTTTGGATTTATATGAAGGATACTTCGGAATGTTTGAACGGGATAGTATTTCCCTGGGAAAACCAAGTTAAAGTTTTAAAGGTTTTTATTTAATTAAAAGTTAAAGCTTTAAAGTGTTAAAGAGGATTTTAAGAAAATTATTACTTCGGAAGAAGAAATTTCAAGTTGTTTTAAAGATATATGATTAAGTTATTGGTAAAGGCTAGTGTTATTCTTTTAAACTCCACTTTTAAATTTAGTAAACTAAACCTTTATTAAAATCGAATTTAGATCTTATTAAATAATAGTATTTAAAATAGTTTTGAAATTTATATTTTGAGTAAATAAATAGAAGTAATTTTCATATTTTAAAGTATATTTCAGTATAAAGTATTTTAACTGTTTTAAATGCAAATTGTTTTATACTTGGTTATTCCCGATGGAAATAAAGGGTAAAAGATTTACCTTGTAAAGGAAGAGTGGAAAATTGTTTCAAATGAGTTTTGAAAATGTGAAAATATCTCTTTGAAAGATATTAGAAGAAAATAAATAATATGGAAATTATTTATTGTATGATAGATGTGTATGGATGCTTGTGAATGTGAATTGATAGTTAAATCACCGACTATCAATATTGGCCAAATGCGCTGATCGTTTCGAAGAGACCGGGATCGAGTTTCCGTATACCGGGATTCTAGGTCTGGAGACTCGAATACCACTTCGATCCGGTTTGTACGTTTCGTGTCACGTGTTCAGAGTCGAAGATGGAGCTGTAAAGAGCAAGGGCTAGTCGAGGATATTTCCAAAATGGATGTAGTAGGAGTAGTGCTTCGGTTCCGTTCGGACCCGGGACGGACTTATATGGACGAATGCTTTCGTGACATCGTCAGGTGGACGATGGGCATTCAAAGTGAAATGTCCTATAAAGGTATCGTTTAGCCTCAAGCCTCATCAACCGGGAATGACTGAAAATCAGGGGTTATGCAGCAAGGCTTCGTGGGTAGCCCCCACTTGAGAGTAAGGTCATCCCTGTCTAGATGTCCCTTTTATTTCGGCTTAGTGGTGCGGTTGCTGATCACAACCGTGGGGTGATTTTACTTGGAATTATCCAGTAAGGGATGATTCCGGTCTTGTGTTGCAGGGGAGCGGGCGTACTCCTCGGTACTGTGATCTAGGCCACGTACTGTGATAGGTGGTACCCCAGTGCCTAGTCATTCGTTGGAAATCCATTCTCCCTACGTGCCTTGTACGAGTTTTGTTTGTATTACCCACGTTGTGGCTAGTATGCCGGAATTTAATAGATGTAACAATTTCGGCTATTTTATAAGTATTTGTAAATAGACACTATTATAATATCAGAGGATTTTTATAAAAAGTGTTTTAGCTATCGTAAGGTAAAAACCCGACATGTTTATTTGTGGCGTGGTCTTACGAGATGCTTTTGATTTTCAAAGGATTTTTGAAACTTTAATAATCAATTGGGTGTATTTATGATGCGCTGGTATTCCAGACTGACTCGGGTGTTATTTTATTATAATGCTCGGGTCAGACCGAGTATATTTCAGGATAGGTTGCTTTGGAGCTCAGGAGAGGAGCTGGAGTCCGAGACGTATTTCTCGTACTTGTATTATTCCGCTGCTGTGATTGTTGAGATTGTTTGACTGGTTATGGTTGGTTGTATTGATATACTCTGATGATGATGTATTGTATATAAACATATATAGTTTTGATTTGTGTAAAGTTCTATTCTATATATTATATTTTATTCCGCTGCGACTGTGAGGTTATGATGTTGTTTAGTTCATTTTTCTTCTTCTTCTACCTTCTTTCTTTTCCTACAATCTGTCTTTTCCGACGTTCGATCGTCGGCATATTATACTGTTGAGTATTTTGTGTAACGACCCGTATTTTCACGGATCGAAAAGTTCGTCAAATCTGGAGTTTTAGCATTTTTAGCCATTTCAGATTTTAGGCAATTTTTGGCTAAGTCCTAAGTCGTTCACGACTTAGCATAAGTCGTAAGTCGTATACAACTTAGGAGGTGGGAGTGTTGACTCAGGGCTTGGAGTTAGGTCGTTAGACGACTTAAGGAAGACTAGTTGTTGGCTTTGGTTAGGTCGTAGGCGACCTAAGGGGTTAAGTCGTGACCGACTTAAGAGGTTCAGGCGACCTAAGAAAATGTGTGAGCGACCTAAGTGTTTGGGTGAGTCAAGTGTTAGGTCGGCAGTTCGAGTTAGCGACCTAGTAGAGTTAACGACTTAGGGAATAAGCAGTTTGCGACCTATAAGAGTTAGCGACCTATGAGATTGACCGACCTAAGTGTTAGCGTAGTTAGGTCGTTAGATCTGTGTTGAGTTAGGTCGTAGGCGACCTAAGATGGTTAGGTCGCGTGTGTGTTAGGTCGCGAGTTTGCTGAGTCGTAGGTCGCGTGAGTTGTTAGGTCGCTAGAATAGACTAAGTGTTAGGTCGCGTGGATCTATCTGTTAGGTCGTATGTTGTTTTAGGTCGACATGTGTTAGGTCGTGTAGGAGCCTAAGTTGTTAGGTCGCAACCCAACTGAGTCGAAGGTTGTTAAGTCGCTTAGATAGTTTAAGTGTTAGGTCGTAACATTGTTAGGTCGTAAGATGGGGAGGCCTGTTAGGTCGCTAAGCGCGTAAGAGGTTAGGTCGCGCGTGCGATGAGTCGCTGGATCTGGCTAAGTCGTTAGGTCGAAGACTGTTATGTCGCGTGCATCTGTTAGGTCGGAGAGGCTTAGGTCGGAGAGGCTTAGGTCGCTTAGGCCGGAAGCGACTTAGGGAGATAGCCAGATTTCGACTTAAGGACAGATTTCAGCTATAAATAGGAGGGGTTGTTCTCACTTTTTGGGATCCGGATTTTGAAGCGACGAAGTGCTGCCATTTTTAGAGCTCGACATCTACACTTCTTCACTTCTTTTCTCCACTCTAATCTAGTGCTTCCATCCATCCAAATCGAAGATCAAGATTGAAGATTCAAGAGCTTAGGTTGAAGATCTTCATCTTTTCAAGAGAGATTTCTTCATTTGAAGCGGATTTGTGGTAGATCTAGCTTCATCCTTCGCTGTCCAGATCTGGAGTGTGTTGATTTGAGGTTGTTTAGGTGATTTGGTGAGTGGTGATTATCTCTCACACGGATCCAAAGGAGTATATCGGATTGTTGGCTCGATTTGGTGTTAAAATAGTGATTTCCATGCATTTTCTTCATCCTATGTGTAGATCCATATAGATCCATTGTTCATGATGATGTTGTATCCATTTTATCATATGTTAACCTATGCAAGTTCATTCATCAAGTTTGTAGAGATATAATACATGTTTTCATGCTTATTGGACTTTCAACTCTTTAATTACGAAAATGCCATTATTGTTATAATTGTCTACTTAGATCATATTTGAATGCTTGATTGCTTGGATTGATGTTTGATTTGATTGATTGTTATGTACTAGATGATTGATGATTAGATTTAGACCAAAGGTGATTCAAAAGCTAAAGGAAAGGCTCTTGGATTGGGAAAGCGGCTCGGGGCATATGTAGCGGGATGATGAAGCTCTTATGCATAGATTTGATGATGTGATGTTGAGATGAGGCTTCGCGAGGATGTTATGAAGCGAGGCAATCATATGATGAAGACTTGGTCTAATCCAGGCGGGATCATTCCAAGCATGTTGATAACTCGGTGATATGATTCGAGTTGAGGATAATGGATGCTCGAGAGGCGCTTGAGCTAGTATGGCAATAGTCGTCGAGGAGGATGACTAGGAGGTTGAGATCTCATCGTTGTTGAAGGTTCTAGCATGCTCTAAGCAAGAGTACATGGGGACGCCCAAAAGACTAAGTTGATGGTCAAGTACTCTGGGTAGATTCGATAATCCTAGGCACGGGTCACGATGACGTGCGGGAGTTATGTCTAGAACCGGGGTTACCATTAGCCCTTGACGGACGGCTGAAAGAATGTGCCGGTCATTCAATTAACGGTGATATCGCAACAATGATAACAGTGATAGCCGAGTCATGGATGTTTGGTTGTATCATCATTCGATCTCAAGAGCGGTATTTCCTGGGTGCTTATCTGACCTTGGTTTTAGACCTTGGGATTTGTACTTGGAAAACATCGCTCTTGACTCGAGTGGCAATTGCTTTACCTTAAATTGTATGCTCTGCTATATTTGCTTCTGCTTAGTGTGTGTCTGGGGGCTATCACTGTAGAATGAGGTTGGAGTGGGAGGGTTGTATTCCTATTCCTTTTCCTTTATGCTCTTTTGGTATGTTGTTAGTTAATTTACTGCTCACTAAGACTGTTGTCTGACTCAAGGCTTTATGTTTTAATTCTTATTGCCTTGGGCTGTTCGTCCATTTTGGGACGGGCAGACTAGGTAGCAGGTGACAGGTGCTGTTCTCTTCTCACGATACTGATATCGAAGACGAGCTGGAGGGTTGCATATTATCTTCTTATTATATGTACTGGATGTTCCGCTGTTTTGTTTTCTCTGAGAGATATGTAGTGAGGCTGGATGTATTGACTATATGAATGCTTGTATTCAACTATTATGGAGTTTTATAAGATGTCATTTTGTTCTGTAAAGCTTCACTATACATATGTTCTATTGTATTTTGTCCATGCGCTGTGAGTAATACGATAGATTCTGTTGTTTTAATCTTACCTTGACAATCGTCCATGGTCGCCAGGCACACTTTACAGCGCACTATCTCTAGATTCGGTGCAGGGGTCATGGGCGGTCGTCACATTTGGTATCAGAGCATTGGTTAATCGATTTTACCCAACGCTCGCTGTCGTAACTACGTATGAGAGACGTAATTGTATTTTGGTGGATGATTACTATATATAATATAGTAGCTTAGTAGAGTTTGAGTCCTTTATGCAGTTGTTTCTCTAGATGTTCTAATCATTCCTTTTTATAGATATTGAGAATGAGTCGAAGAGGGAGACCAGCTGCTAGGGGAGGTCGTGCTACTGAAGAGACTGCTGATTATGCAGCCATGTTCGAAGCTATGATGACTTCGATCATGAGAAGGATACCAGTTCCGGGAGCGGCAGTTGATGTTGGAGTTCAAGTCCAAACTCCAAAACCAGTGGATTTTGCTAAGCTGTGCAAGGATTATACTGCTCTTGGAGGGAAGGTTTTCTTGGGAACAGAATCTACCATTGAGGTCCAGAGGTGGATAGATGCTTGTAGAAGGATCTTTGGTGATTTGGGAATTGATGATGCAACTAAGAGGAAGTTGGCATCAAGGCAGCTTCAAGGGAGAGCCTCTGATTGGTGGAATTCTATTACCATCGATACTGCGGAGGAAGAGATTACTTGGGAGCAATTCCAAGCTAGATTTGAAGCTAAGTTCATTTCTACAACTCAGAAGTCTATTCTGTTCAAGAGGTTTGTGGAGCTCAAGCAAGGTGGAAGATCAGTTCTCGAGTATGTTTCTGAGTTCGAAGCTTTGTCCAAGTATGCCCGGTCGTATATTGAATCTGCTTATCAGAAGAATGAGAAGTTTGTGACCGGCTTGGATAGTTATCTTGGGAGACAGTTGGTGGATCATTTGGACGATTCATTTGAGAAGCTTGTGGAGAAAGCTCTTAGGCATGAAAGTCTGTTTCCTAAGGAAGGACCTGTTGTTGCTGTTACCAAGGGAGAATCTAAACCACAGCAGGGTGGAAACCAGAAGAGGAAGCAGCAGCAGCAGAAGGGTAAGGATGGCCAGAAGAAGCCGAAAGGCGAGGTGACTTGCTACAATTGTCAGCAGAAGGGCCATTTCTCTAAGGATTGTAAGAATCCGAAGGTACCGATGAAGTGTCACAACTGTGACAAGCCGGGGCATTTCAGGAAGAATTGTCCAGAACCAAGGAAGGACAGGCAAATTGTGCAAGCTTATGCTTTGGGAGCTGTTCCGTCGTCTTCAAAAGCTCCTACTGCTGAAGAAAAGGGAAAGAGTGTGGTTGTTCAAGGTACTCTTTTCCTATGTGGTGTTCCAGTTAGAGTTTTGTTTGATACTGGAGCGTCGCATTCATTTGTTTGTAATGAACTAGTAGGCCGGTTAGGTTTGAAGCCGGATATTGTTGATAGGCCATTGGTAGTGACTAATCCAGTTGGGGGTTCGTCTTGTTTGTGTATGTTATGCCGTGGTCTAGTTGTGTCGAGTCATGGTTGCTCTTTTGTTTGTGATTGCTTTGTTCTGAACTTTACGGGGTTCGGAATTATCTTGGGTATGGACTGGCTTAGGAAGTATGCGGCTAAGGTTGATTGTGAGAGGCTAGAGGTGACAGTCGGGAATGTGGAGGGGCGAAAGATTGTGATACGATGTAAGCATGAAGAAGGCGTCTTCATGAGCTTCATGTATTCGCTAGTTGTTCCACGGGATGGACTGTCATCAGTGCCGATCGCTAATGGATTCGAGGATGTCTTTGACGAAGTCAAAGGGTTGCCGCCGCATAGAGAGATCGAGTTTCGTATAGATCTAGTTGAAGGAGCCAGACCTGTTGTGATGCCTCTTAGGCGGATGGCGCCTAGGGAACAGCAGGAGTTGAGAGTGCAAGTTGATGATCTTTTGCAGAAAGGATTCATTCGGCGTAGTGTGTCCGAGTGGGGTGCACCAGTTGTGTTTGCAACTAAGGCAGATGGGTCATTGAGATTGTGTGTGGATTATCGTGAGCTGAATAAAGTGACTAAGAAGAACAAGTATCCATTGCCGAGGATAGACGACTTGTTTGATCAGCTTCACGAAGCTAAGGTGTTTTCTCAGATGGATTTGGCAACGGGATTTCACCAGTTGAGAGTGGCTAAGGATAGTGTGCCGAAGACTGCTTTTAGGACACCATCCGGGTTCTTTGAGTGGCTGGTAATGCCGTTTGGATTGACTAACGCGCCAGCATATTTTGTGGATCTTATGAATAGAGTGTTCAGAGATCAGTTGAACAAGTTCGTACTTGTGTTCGTGGATGATATTCTGATTTATTCCAGAACGGAAGAAGAGCACAAGATGCATTTGCGTATTGTTTTGGAAATCTTACGGAAACATCAGCTGAAGGCTAAGTTTTCAAAGTGTCACTTCTGGAAGAGTGAAGTGAGGTTCTTAGGCCATGTGATTTCTGGAAATGGAATAGCGGTTGATCCCGCTAAGGTGGCAGCAATCCAAGATTGGGTTAGACCTAAGAATGCGTCTGATGTGAGAAGTTTTCTTGGATTAGCAGGATATTATCGACGGTTTATCAAAGACTTCTCCAAGATAGCTGCACCGTTAACAGGATTGACGAAGAAGAACCAAGTGTTCAGTTGGGATGCTAAGTGTGAGCAAGCTTTCGGAATCCTGAAAGAGAGACTGACGAGTGCTCCTGTTTTGACTATTCCAAGTGGGAATGATGAGATGGTGGTTTACACCGATGCATGCGGTACTGGACTTGGAGCAGTGCTGATGCAGAAGGATAAAGTTGTTGCGTATGCCAGTCGACAACTGAAGCCGCATGAAAGGAATTACCCAACTCATGATTTGGAATTGGCGGCGATTGTATTTGCTCTGAAGATGTGGAGACATTATCTGTTGGGAGTTCGATTCGAGTTGTTTACAGATCATAAGTCGTTGAAGTATCTTTTCTCCCAGAAGGATTTGAATCTTCGGCAGCAACGTTGGCTAGAGTTTTTGGCATCGTATGATTTTGGAATAGCTTATACTCCGGGAAAAGGTAACGCAGTGGCAGATGCGTTAAGTCGAAGACATGCAGGATTGGGAGCCATGTTTTCTGAATGGAAGAGTCTCGAGTATTTAGCTGGATTTGACTTCAGGCCTAGATGTGAATTGGAACCTGAGATGTTGGCAAACTTATCGATAAGACCCACTCTTGTGGAAAGGATTGGCGAGGGCCAAAAGCGAGATGATAAGCTTGTCAAGATTATCCGTAGATTGGAATCTGGATTGGATCCAGAAAAGGATAAAGGATTCGAGGTCGATAGAGAAGGTTGGCTTCGGAAGCAAGGACGACTAGTTGTTCCCGATATAGATGAATTGAGGAGTGAGGTTCTGAAGGAAAGTCATCACTCGAAGCTGACAATTCATCCAGGAGGAAACAAGATGTATCGGGATATGAAGAGAACCTACTACTGGGAAGGCATGAAGAAGGATGTTGGAGATTTCATTTCCAAGTGTATGAATTGCCAGTTGGTTAAAGCCGAACAGAAGAAGCCAAGTGGATTGCTTCAGCCCTTAGAAGTTCCTACATGGAAGTGGGAACAAGTGTCGATGGATTTTATTGATGGATTGCCTAGAACCAGAATGGGAAATGAAGGGATTTGGGTCATTGTGGATCGTCTGACTAAGAGTGCTAGATTCATTCCTGTTCGATCGACTAGGACTGCATCAAAGTTGGCTGAGTTGTATGTTAAGTGGATAGTTCGATTCCATGGTATTCCGAAGAGTATAGTGAGCGATCGAGATCCATTGTTCACTAGTGGATTTTGGAAGAGCTTCCAGGAAGTTTTGGGAACCGAGTTGTGTTTGAGTACAGCTTATCACCCTCAGACAGATGGTCAGACCGAGAGAGTCAACCGAGTTTTGGAAGATCTTCTTAGAGCATGTGTTTTGGACTTCGGAGGATCATGGGAAGATCACCTTCATTTGGTGGAGTTTGCGTACAACAACAGTTACCAGTCAAGCATTGGTATGGCACCGTATGAGGCGTTGTATGGAAGACCGTGTAACTCTCCGACATGTTGGTTGGAAACTGGAGAAAAGCCGATACTTGGGCCAGAGATGATTCGACAGACTTCGGATTGCATAGAGATCATTCGGCAACGAATGAAGGCAGCCCAAGACCGTCAGAAGAGTTATGCTGATAAGCGTCGAAAGGATTTGGAATTCGACGTAGGAGATATGGTTTTTGTGAAGATTTCTCCACTGAAGAATGTTATCCGATTCGGGAAGAAAGGAAAATTGACTCCGAGATTTGTTGGACCATTCCCGATTATCGAGCGAATTGGAAAGCTCGCTTACAGATTGGAGTTACCAGAGAAGATGTCGAGTGTGCACAATGTTTTTCATGTATCATATCTACGGAAGTATGTGCACGACTCGAATACAGTGGTTTCTGCTGATAGCTGTGAAGACTTAGAAGTTGATCCAGTCGATAGAAGACCTCGTAAGCCGCTTCGTGTTGTTGAAACCGACACGAAACAGCTTAGGAGAAAGGTAGTTAAGTTGCTCAAGATACAATGGAGTGAAGATGATAACGACTGTACGTGGGAGGTGGAAGAGAGGATGAAAGCAGCTCATCCTGAACTCTTCAAGGTATGGCCCTAAGGTGTCGTGTCATCTCGCGATATTGTAACTTGTTCTAATTCTAGAATTCTGTACGCTAAGTTAGAATTGGATGCATGGTTTGTTGATTGCTATGGATGGTAGGCGTACAGAATAGTTTTTGATTGCTTGGAATTTCGGGGGCGAAATTCCTAAGGGGGAGAGAATGTAACGACCCGTATTTTCACGGATCGAAAAGTTCGTCAAATCTGGAGTTTTAGCATTTTTAGCCATTTCAGATTTTAGGCAATTTTTGGCTAAGTCCTAAGTCGTTCACGACTTAGCATAAGTCGTAAGTCGTATACAACTTAGGAGGTGGGAGTGTTGACTCAGGGCTTGGAGTTAGGTCGTTAGACGACTTAAGGAAGACTAGTTGTTGGCTTTGGTTAGGTCGTAGGCGACCTAAGGGGTTAAGTCGTGACCGACTTAAGAGGTTCAGGCGACCTAAGAAAATGTGTGAGCGACCTAAGTGTTTGGGTGAGTCAAGTGTTAGGTCGGCAGTTCGAGTTAGCGACCTAGTAGAGTTAACGACTTAGGGAATAAGCAGTTTGCGACCTATAAGAGTTAGCGACCTATGAGATTGACCGACCTAAGTGTTAGCGTAGTTAGGTCGTTAGATCTGTGTTGAGTTAGGTCGTAGGCGACCTAAGATGGTTAGGTCGCGTGTGTGTTAGGTCGCGAGTTTGCTGAGTCGTAGGTCGCGTGAGTTGTTAGGTCGCTAGAATAGACTAAGTGTTAGGTCGCGTGGATCTATCTGTTAGGTCGTATGTTGTTTTAGGTCGACATGTGTTAGGTCGTGTAGGAGCCTAAGTTGTTAGGTCGCAACCCAACTGAGTCGAAGGTTGTTAAGTCGCTTAGATAGTTTAAGTGTTAGGTCGTAACATTGTTAGGTCGTAAGATGGGGAGGCCTGTTAGGTCGCTAAGCGCGTAAGAGGTTAGGTCGCGCGTGCGATGAGTCGCTGGATCTGGCTAAGTCGTTAGGTCGAAGACTGTTATGTCGCGTGCATCTGTTAGGTCGGAGAGGCTTAGGTCGGAGAGGCTTAGGTCGCTTAGGCCGGAAGCGACTTAGGGAGATAGCCAGATTTCGACTTAAGGACAGATTTCAGCTATAAATAGGAGGGGTTGTTCTCACTTTTTGGGATCCGGATTTTGAAGCGACGAAGTGCTGCCATTTTTAGAGCTCGACATCTACACTTCTTCACTTCTTTTCTCCACTCTAATCTAGTGCTTCCATCCATCCAAATCGAAGATCAAGATTGAAGATTCAAGAGCTTAGGTTGAAGATCTTCATCTTTTCAAGAGAGATTTCTTCATTTGAAGCGGATTTGTGGTAGATCTAGCTTCATCCTTCGCTGTCCAGATCTGGAGTGTGTTGATTTGAGGTTGTTTAGGTGATTTGGTGAGTGGTGATTATCTCTCACACGGATCCAAAGGAGTATATCGGATTGTTGGCTCGATTTGGTGTTAAAATAGTGATTTCCATGCATTTTCTTCATCCTATGTGTAGATCCATATAGATCCATTGTTCATGATGATGTTGTATCCATTTTATCATATGTTAACCTATGCAAGTTCATTCATCAAGTTTGTAGAGATATAATACATGTTTTCATGCTTATTGGACTTTCAACTCTTTAATTACGAAAATGCCATTATTGTTATAATTGTCTACTTAGATCATATTTGAATGCTTGATTGCTTGGATTGATGTTTGATTTGATTGATTGTTATGTACTAGATGATTGATGATTAGATTTAGACCAAAGGTGATTCAAAAGCTAAAGGAAAGGCTCTTGGATTGGGAAAGCGGCTCGGGGCATATGTAGCGGGATGATGAAGCTCTTATGCATAGATTTGATGATGTGATGTTGAGATGAGGCTTCGCGAGGATGTTATGAAGCGAGGCAATCATATGATGAAGACTTGGTCTAATCCAGGCGGGATCATTCCAAGCATGTTGATAACTCGGTGATATGATTCGAGTTGAGGATAATGGATGCTCGAGAGGCGCTTGAGCTAGTATGGCAATAGTCGTCGAGGAGGATGACTAGGAGGTTGAGATCTCATCGTTGTTGAAGGTTCTAGCATGCTCTAAGCAAGAGTACATGGGGACGCCCAAAAGACTAAGTTGATGGTCAAGTACTCTGGGTAGATTCGATAATCCTAGGCACGGGTCACGATGACGTGCGGGAGTTATGTCTAGAACCGGGGTTACCATTAGCCCTTGACGGACGGCTGAAAGAATGTGCCGGTCATTCAATTAACGGTGATATCGCAACAATGATAACAGTGATAGCCGAGTCATGGATGTTTGGTTGTATCATCATTCGATCTCAAGAGCGGTATTTCCTGGGTGCTTATCTGACCTTGGTTTTAGACCTTGGGATTTGTACTTGGAAAACATCGCTCTTGACTCGAGTGGCAATTGCTTTACCTTAAATTGTATGCTCTGCTATATTTGCTTCTGCTTAGTGTGTGTCTGGGGGCTATCACTGTAGAATGAGGTTGGAGTGGGAGGGTTGTATTCCTATTCCTTTTCCTTTATGCTCTTTTGGTATGTTGTTAGTTAATTTACTGCTCACTAAGACTGTTGTCTGACTCAAGGCTTTATGTTTTAATTCTTATTGCCTTGGGCTGTTCGTCCATTTTGGGACGGGCAGACTAGGTAGCAGGTGACAGGTGCTGTTCTCTTCTCACGATACTGATATCGAAGACGAGCTGGAGGGTTGCATATTATCTTCTTATTATATGTACTGGATGTTCCGCTGTTTTGTTTTCTCTGAGAGATATGTAGTGAGGCTGGATGTATTGACTATATGAATGCTTGTATTCAACTATTATGGAGTTTTATAAGATGTCATTTTGTTCTGTAAAGCTTCACTATACATATGTTCTATTGTATTTTGTCCATGCGCTGTGAGTAATACGATAGATTCTGTTGTTTTAATCTTACCTTGACAATCGTCCATGGTCGCCAGGCACACTTTACAGCGCACTATCTCTAGATTCGGTGCAGGGGTCATGGGCGGTCGTCACATTTTGTGTCGATTTTCGAGGGTCGAGAAGGGCGGGTCGTCACACCCTTGATTTTGGGAGTGTTGTTTCACGGTGTTGCGGGCGCTGCGGCGTTGCATTCTCACCAGTCCGGATCAGGCGAACGGTAGTATCACTACCTTGGGTATTGCCTCATGTGCCTTGTCATACTTGTATTCCATTTATACGCGACCACTACCATTTTGATTTGTACCTTTAGTATATGGATTGCCCTTTGGTGACTTCCGGTTTTGGGGAAACTACGGTCTTGTATATGCTTTTGGGAATAAAAATGTGTTAAGGGTGGAATGGGCCATGGCTAAACGCTATTTTAATACTTTTACTTTAATGTAGACATATTATAATAGCGTATTGTACTACATAGTAGATAGTTTAACGGATCCTTGAGAGATGGAAAATCCCGTAACATCTCTTAAGTTATTGCACTCACGTTGACACTGGATAGGAGATGTCAAAACCCGTAAACATCTCTGACGCCGCCACACTCATATTTTCTTATTCGATTTGACTTACATGAGATATTTTAGTCCTGACTCGAGTGTTTTGCCTTTTCATTACGCTCGGGTCAGCCTGAGCATTTCAGATAAGGTTGAAGATCTATTCTGGAGGACGAAGACGGAGTTTGGTATTACATCATTTGTATTCTACTACTGTATTATTTTTCCGCTGCATTGTTGTATTATCTCTGATATGTATGTAACTCTGATTTATGATGTATAATAATAATCAAATTTATTTATTTAACAGCTTCATGAACTGTTATTTTATTATTATATCTTGTTCCTTCCGCTGCGAGATTCTGAGTTTGTTTCTGTTCTTTCTTTTCTTTCTTTTCTTATTTACCCCAATAACTATCCGTATTTCGAATTGTTTGAGTCGGCATGTGTGTATGTTTTGTCGACTTGAACGGTCAAAAATGCGGGTTGTTACATTATCTTCAAATTAGAATTCTCTTTGATTTGAGTCCATCAAATTTGAACCTCTATCCTTGTTTTGAAAGAGAAAGAAGTTATTCCTATATTTGAAAAATCTAATATTTAAAAATGTTTAAAATGAAGGGTGTTGTTTGAGTTGTTGATGCTGATTTGGGTCTCCGATCGATTCGTCTGATCAACGCTATCGATAGGATCTCCAAAACACTTGAACATAGCAAACTGACACCATATTGTTTTCAAACTTGGTAAATGAGAAATTTTGTATAATCATATTATATATATGTATAATTTTCTTAAATTTTATAGTTAATTGAATTGGATGTTAAGAAATAATATTTGATTTGTATATATATTGTAATCATTGGCTTTATTCATATATAAATAGTTGAACTATAAAACATGATTAATTTGGAAATATAAATGAATTCAAAACAAGAATTGAGAAACTAATTTTTGAAGATTTCAAACTTTGGGTTTTAAAGTTTTAAAAAGGATATATTATTTAAAGTATTTTCGAGTAGAAATTGTTTCCAAAGAATTTTAAATGTTTAAATCAGTGCTCTTTTCTCTATCGCTGGAAAATAATTTCGGTGATGACAACAGCATCATCGACATTCATTTTCGAGTTTCGAAGCAAAGAGACCATTCTGTAGCCTTGCTACGGTTTTATTTTGGAAAAATTTAATTGATTTGAATTTCTAAAATATGACTTGATTTATAATATATATATATATATATATATATATATATATTGATATATGATTTAAAATATTGATTCGATGTATATTATGTATATATATTTGTTTATCTCTAAATTGTCTGAAGTTAATCGGAAATTCAATTCTTAAATTTTATCTTAAAGGATGATTTCAATTATAAAAAAATAAAAAAAATAAAAAAATCTAAATAAATATTTAAGCTGAATAATTGAATTAGAAAGTTTTATTTGTATAATATTCTATTGCATTCCAATATAACTTACCTTAATTATTTAGAAGTTAACAATGTAATTGGATAATGTACAGTATAAATGGATTTTTATAAATAAAATTTGAGTGGTTATAATAAATGTTATACACTTAAATTTTAGTTATAAATGATTAATAGAGGTAAACGGAATAAAAGGTTAATTGAATAATTTACAATATAATGGGGTTAAAGTAATTTATAAATAAATTAGAATAGTTATAATAAGTGTAAATATACTTAAAATATATGAGTAGATATATTAAGTGGAATTAATTTACAATAATTTGGAATAAAGAAGAATTAGATTTATTGAATAAATTAAGTATAATAAATGATTTTCTTATTAATGATTTTAGAAATTGTTAATTTAAGAAAAGAGGATGATGAGATAATGAAATTGGAAATAGCTAAGATTTATTTAACTTAAGTGAAATCAAATGGATAAAAAAATCAATTGTTGAATATAAATTAATTTAAATTGAAATTACATGGTTTCAAATAAATTGTTTATTTTGTATTTCAATCTATTTTTCTTTCTGGTTGTTTCTATTCTCCTACCTTCTTCTTTTTTGTGGACGAAAAGTTTTGAGTGGGGGAGAGTGTAACGACCCATAAATTTTGATGGTTTTATTAATATATTTAATTGAATTTTTGTGAAATTTTAAATAATAAAATTCTGAAATAAAATTTAATATTTGGAATACGTCTAATTAAATATAGAGACTGGTAAATTTTAATCTATGAATGTTTCTTTTATTGTGAAATTTTATTTCAATTTATATCAGTTAAATTTGATGATTATAAAATATTTTCCAAACCTGCATATTTTTCTATAGAAAATTTGTAAATACTCTTTTGAGTGAGACGTCATATTTGGTTTCTTCAAATTTGGACTTCTATTGCCCCATTTATCTTATTTCTGACAAAATAGAAGCAGTTTCAGTACCGATTATCGACTTTTGATACGATGATCGTACCATTGATATCTGTATACCGATTTGATCGTCTCGTCGTGCTGATCTCTGCAGTATATTCACTTCTGTGGTTTGGTGTCCGCAATGCAGCAAAACCCTTGTAACGGATAATCGTATCGGTACCCGTTTGCGACCATTGATTTTCCCCACAACCGTTCATCTATTTCTCTATCGTATAATCCAATGGGTGCTGTCGTTCCATATTTCCAAAAGAAAGGTTTAACTGTTAGCGCTTCATTTTTCTGACCGGTGAGAATATTAATGCAAACAATATATCTACGTGAAAAATAACATCCTCTTCCTATTGTTTTAACCTGCTCATTTATTTTCTCCCATACATTCGCCTCCCACCTTTTCCTCCTAATCCACCTTCGCACTCTTCCTCCTTTCTCGACCTCCTCCCCACGCCGAGCACGCATCTCCAGCCACCTTCGCCTATCACCCATCAAGATCGCAGCTAACCGAGCTCGCTCCAGATCCGGCCGAACCCACTTGTCTTCTCCCATCCCCTGTTTTGCTCTCTCTCTTCTTCAAGTGCGTGCCTGTGAAGGTAAAGGTACGCATATGTGTTTCTATTCGTTATAGGTGGTATAATTGTATATATATATATATTTATAAATACATAACGTTTCAAGCTTGTAAAGGTTAGATTTATAAAGTATAAAGTGTCAGTATATATTTTCGCATAACTCGGTTTCCAAATATATTATATAAAGTTATGTCAGTGGATGTATTATATTACATATCTACCTATATATAAAGTTGCAGCTACAAAGCATAAGGTGGTGCATATTTCAATATTTTTAAATATTCATAGTTTACTTTGTGTCGAATTTTTATATGTTAATATACATATTTTATAACAGTTTCATTTATATTTTGCATATTTAGTTATAATATAAATATTTACATTGCAGTTCATATACATTAGATGTGTGTATATATATATATTATGTTTTAAAATATACTTGAGTCTGGAGGCCCAATCATATATATAGAGAGATGTATTTTATACATGAATTGAAATTTATTCTAGAAATATTAGGTAGATAGTGTAATAGGATGGTTGTATATGTTGTAGACTGGTTGGGTATATAGTGTTACAGTAAGTTATTTTCAAACCTATATTTTTCTAGTGATTGTTAATGTTATATAGATGATTTACATATATGATATATATTGTTATAAGGTATATATTTTGTGAGAAAACCTACGTATAATTATGCATGTACATATTTAACGTCTGTAGTTATATACATTTATTTAACTAGTGAGTCTGCACATATAAAATGAATATTAATATTTTATTTTTATTTTTATTATCTATATATAATTTATATGAAAAGTTTTGGGTGGTTTTATGACAAGTTTATATAAGTTTTAAAATATTGATTTTAAGATAATAATATTAATAATGATATTTATATTTATAAAATTTCTATCTCTATCAAACTGATTCCAATCGTTTCATCGATTTCTTATTTACCAGCTTTGTTCGTCGAACTTGTTGCCACCGTGCTTTGTCGTGCCTTTTCGTGCTTTGCGGAGTTTGGATTTGTGCTTTGAATTTCATCTCTAGCTTTAAAAAGGTGATTTATTCACTCTAGACATACGTACTTTTATAATTGTGAATTGATGACAAGTTAATTGTATAAAATAATGTGTTATGTTCATACATGACTGTGATATATTTATATGATGTTAAATGCTGTTTATATGCCTGTTGTATAATGATATACCTGCCTGTGAGATGTATTATATGTTGTTAAACTCTGTTATAAACATGTCACATCATCTGATATTGTTATATTCTGTAATATTGTCTATTTTATTCTGTTTCTCACACTGCAAGTTCCCTGTAGAATAGAATCACTATGGGTTGAAATGATACATACCCGAACGGACTTTAGAATAAGAAAAAATCATTATGGGCTGAAATGATAGGCTCGAGTGATTTTTATTTATTTTATTTAACTTGGGATTGCGGGTTTGAAATGATAGAACCCATATTTTTCTTTGTAAATTACGGATTAAAATGATATATTTTCCGTATCACTTGACCTAGGTTAGAAATTATTATACAGACCCGTGGTTATTTTATATATTCTTCTGGAAATTTATAAGTATTTTAAATTGTAAATTATGATATTTTGATTTAAATTGAATTAAAGATGATTTTTATAAAGTGTTAGTTATTTTTCTACAAGTTAAAAATGTGAAATAAATAAATGGAAATATTTGAATTTGAATATAACTTAATTTGGAAATTTGTGATTTGGTTTTAAAAATGAAAGTTTAAGTTAATCAAATAAAAATGGAGATTAAGTTTTATTTATGAAATGGTAATTTAAATTTAAGTGTTAAGTTAATTGAAAAAAAAATGCAAAGAATGGGAAAATGGTACACTTGAATTTAATAAGTGAAATTATTGGAAAATGTGATTTTATTGTAAAATTTTTCTTTGTAAAATCATAAGTTAAAGGGTCTTTAAATGAACAGTTTTGAAGTGGAAAAATATGATTTTATAAGTTAAAATGCTTAAAATTGAAGTTTAATTGTTTCTGAAATTTTATTATAAATCTGGAAATTTTATTAATAGCACTACAGAAATGCTATCATTTCTGAAACTAACTTAAAATCTGAAGTAAAGGATATTGCAGCACTTTGTAAGTGTTGTGGTTGATACAAGTGAACTAAAAGCTTTATTAACTAAAGGCTACTGCAGCACTTGGTAAGTGCTGTGGTTGCAGAAAGAAAGTTAAAATCTGAAAACTAATCTAAGGGCTACAGTAGCACTTGATAAGTGCTGTAGTTGGCTGAAATGAAGATTTTCAAATGTAATTGAACTACTGCAACAGTTTTGAAAATGCTGTCTTTGCTGAATTTAACATGCTTTCAAATGAAACTGAACTACTATAGTAGTTTATGAATGCTGTCTTTGCTGAAATGAATTGTTTCAAATATAACTTACCACGGCATTTTTCTAAGTGCTGCGAAAGCTGAAATTTCAACGTTTTAAAGTATTTAAGTGAACAAATGAACTTAGAAAAGGATAAATTTTTGGGAATTGAATATTTGATGTGTAAGTATAATGACTTTACTTTTAAATGGTTTGGAAATGAAGTTATTTGAAATAGTATGTAACTAAGAATTGTCTTTATATATTAGCTTGAAGCTTATTGGAATTTAAGATTTAAGAATTTGACTTTATAACCTGGTTTTGGTTTAAGATGATTTAAAGGAATATTTCAAGTTAAATAAATTTAAAGAAATATTTAGTGATATGGAAATTTGGGTTTTATTTAAATAATATATTGATTTGGTTTTTGGAATTTAAATGATATATTTTGGCTTTGGTTTTGAATATGATGCTTTGGTTTTAAAGTATAAACTAGCTTTGAAATGGATAATGATATTTTTGGCTTTGAAGTATAAATTATTTCAAAATAAATATCCATGGGTTATAATAATGTTTGGTTGTTAAAGAGACCAGGATCGGATATGGGCATACTCTCTGTCGATACCGAAAACCACTTTAACAACCGTGTACGCAGTGGAGATTCCAAAATGAAGTAGGATGGTGGCAACGATCCTATTAAGGTATATAAGTGGACCCGACTCTCGTGAGTTGGCATAAGGTGGCTAAAATAGGAGCGATCGATGGGCCAATGAGGTAGCACCTCTGATTGGATGCATTTCTTCGATACCATTCTATTACTTTGTGGTTTATTTGGTGGCCACCCTTCGATTTTGATTGGGAGTGTGTTCCGAGGTGGGCGATAGTGGCTGCTATGCGTTTCCACCAGCCTGGATGTGTAATTGGTATATCTACCCTGGCATTGCCAAGTTGTGTCGTGTCACCTACCATATTGAGCTTTACTACGAGTTTGGTTTTCTCCCGTAGCCAGTGGAGTATTGAGGGTAGCCCCGATCTGGGAGTATGCTAATACTGGATAGACTACTGGGACTATTACGTGTTAAGGGGAATATTGGGTCACTCCTTAATGCTATTTAAAAGTAAGTTTATTTTAGTATAGACATTATTATAATAGCGAATATTACTACATAGTAGATAGTTTAACGGATCCTTAAAGAATGGGTGATCCCAAGCATTCTTTAAGTTAATTGTACCTTTATATTTCAGTTCACTTGAGTTGGTTTACATTATATAAGTATGTATGTCGTGACTCGATTGTTTTGTGTTTTGCTTTACGCTCGGGTCAGACTGATTGATACAACATTCGAGACTCACCTTTGAAGTTGGAGCTTTCTTGGAGATCCGGCTATCTATTTCGCTTTCAGTTATTCAGTTGATTCCAGTGATGTATTCTGATTTATACTTGATTGTCATATAGAGACTTCTGTTGTATCTTTTACTTCTATTATATCTTGTTAACTCTGATGTACACATATATAGTAGCTTCATGAAGTACTATTTCTTTGCTTCCGCTGCATCGTTATATTACTCTGTGATCTGTGATTTATTTACTGTATATTCTGAGTTTTGCCAAACTTATATTTACAATTCGGTATTTTGAGAAATTCAAGTCTGACATGTGCGGATGCGAATAGTTGAAAATATCGGGTCGTTACATTATTAGATGGAAATTTACCAGTTGCTATGCTAAATAGATGTATTCCAAATATCAAATTTTTATTTCCTAATTCAAACATTTAAAATTTCACAAAATTCAATTAATTATATAAATATAACAAATAAAAATTTATTAAAATTTTTACGGGTCGTTACACTCTCCCCCACTTAAAACTTTTCGTCCCCGAAAAGTTAGGAGATAGGAGAATAGAAACAACCAGAAAGAAATAGATTTAAAACAAGATAAAACAATTAATTTAACCATATAGATTTCAATTTAAATTAATTAATATTTAACAATTTGGTCTAATCCACCTGGTTTCTCTTAAGTTAAAACAATCCATCTATTTCTAAATGAATTATCTTATTATCTAGTCATCCTCAATTAACAATTTCTAAATCATCAATTTGTATAATCATTTATTACACTCATATTTTATTCAACAAATTTAATTCTTTATTCCAAATTATTATTAACTTTATTCCACTTAATATATCTTATCACATATATTTAAACCATATAAATTAATTTAAACCATATAAATTTCAATTTAAATTAATTTATATTCAATAATTGATTTTAAATTCAAGGTATTTCCATAGGTTAATCTAATTTCAATTTATTAATTCCTTCAAAACAAATTTATTTGTCTCATCTAACATCTATTATTCAATTAACTTATTATTCTATTTATCTCCATTGACATTTTTATAATAAAATTTAAGTGTATAACATTTAGTATAACCACTCAAATTTTATTTATAAAATCATTTTATACTGTATATTGTCCAATTACATAGTTAACTTCTGAATAATTTAGGTAAGTCATATATGGAATGCAATTGAGTATTATACAAATAAAATTTTAAAAATTCAGTTATTTCAAGTTAAATATTTATCCAAAACTTTGATTTCAGTTTAAAATTGAAATCATCTTTAAATCATAAATTTAAGGATTTAAATCTTCGATTAACTTCAAACAATTTAGAGATAAATATATATATGTATGCTATATATATAAAATCAAATCTATAAATATATACCTATATATAATATAAGTCAAGTCATACTTAAGAAATTCAAATCAAATTAATTTCTAAAGAAAAACTGTAGCAAAGCTACGAATTAGTCTCTCTATTTCGAAACTCGAAAATGAATGTCGATGATGCGGCCGCCATCATTGAAATTATTTTCCAGCGACAAAAGAGGAGAGCATTGATTTCAAAATTAAAATTCTTTGGAAACAATTTCTATTCGAAATTACTTTAAATAATATGCACTTTAAAACCAAATTTTGAATCATCGGAAATATAAATTCTCAAATTCCTAATTGAATTTCATTTTAAATTCCGAATCAATTTATAAACCAAGTTTAAAAATTCATTGATAAAACATACATGATAATCAAATATTATCATTTCAACCAACCAATTTAATTACCTTATTAAATTCCAGAAAAATTTACTTATATATTTATAATATAATCATACAAATTTATTTCATTTACCAAATTTGAAAACAATATTGTGTCAGTTTGCTCTGTTCGAGTGATTTGGAAATCCAATGATAGCGTTGATCAAACGAATCGATCGAAAACCCAAATCAACATCAATAACTCAAACAACACAATATATAAAACATTTTAATGTTAATACAAATACACTCCCTCAGTCGATAATACAAGAATAGATTTCAAACAAGAATAGAGACAAAGATTCAAACATAGAGGGATCCTAACCAAAAAGAGTTCATGTAACGACCCATAAATTTTAATAGTTTTAAAAATATATTTAACTGAATTTTGTGAAATTTTATATATTTGAATTTGGAAATGAAATTTTGATACTTGGAATACGTCTACTTAAATATAGAAAATGGTAAATTTCCATCAGATAATATGGAAGTTTATTTTCTTGTGTAGTTTTATTTAAATTTATATTAGTTAAAAAGTGATGATAATAAAATCTTTTCCAAACCTGAATATTTTTATACAATAAATTTGCAAATCATCTTCTGAATGATACGTCATATTTCGTTTCTTCAAATTTAATCTTCTCTAGCCTCGTTTATCTTATTTCTGGCATATTAGTAGCATTTTCAATACCGAATATCGACTTTTGATAGTATGATCATACTACCAATATCTGTGTACCATTTTGATCGTCTCGTTAGGTTGATCTCTATGGTATATTCATTCTGTGCTTTGAAGTCCGGTACGCGACGAAACCATACAACGGTTCACCGTATTGGTACGTTTTACCCTTTTGAATTGCTCTGCCCATTCCATTGCCCAACGGTCAAAATTTCTAACGGTCATTGCTTTCATTATTCCCCGTATTTAAATTGTGGGTTGGTTCATGTAACAACCCGCATATTTATCGATTTTATATTTTAATATTTTATCGTCAATCGGATTTTTAGTCCGAAAAGCTACTTTTTGCATACGGTCAAATTAGGACTCAAGACCACTTCCATTGAGTTCAAAATGACGTTTGCAATCTTTTTAAGTATAAACTTCGATATGTTTGGAGTTGGTGGAATTTCACTACTTTTTCACTTGAGGTGTAACGACCCGCTATTTTGGACCATTCGCATCCATTATAAGTGTATACGTAGACACTCATGCCGGAGTTGAATTGCTCAAAATACCGCATTGTTAATTTAAATTTGGCAAAACTGAACATATACAGTAAATAAATAATCACATATCACAGACACAGAGTAATAAATGCAGCGGAAGTAAAAGAGATAGTAGTTCATGAAGCTACTATATGAATATATAAGATACATCAGAGTTTACAACAGAAGAGTAATACGATACATCAGATACAAATCAAAATACATTACTGGAATCATCGAATACTGAAAGCAGAAGAGTAATACGATACATCAGAGTTAAACCAGATACAACGGAAGAGTAACACGATACATCAGATACAAAGAAGAATACATCACTGGAATCATTGAATACTGAAAGCAGAATAGATGGCTGGATCTTCAAGCAAAGCTCCAACTTCAAAGGTGAGTCTCGAATACTGGTAGACTCAGTCTGACCCGAGCGTAAAGCAAAAACACAAGACACTCGAGTCAGGATTAACATTCTTATATTAATAAATCCAACTCAAGTGAAATAGCAATTGAAATACAAGTAACTCAAAGGATGTTTGGAATAACCATCCTTTAAGGATCCGTTAAACTATCTACTATGTAGTAGTGTGCGATAAGTAGATAATGTCTATCAGTAATATAAAGATATCAAAATAGTGTTAAGGCGTTACCATTATCACCCTTAACACATTTTATATAAGCGTTATAGTCTATACAGCACTGTAAACTCCACCGTAAACTAGTGGTCTATCAGGGAGTACTCCATAGGTATAACACAAAACAAATTCGTAGTGGTCGCGAATAGGGATACAAGTATGACAAGGCACATGAGGCAATACCCAAGGTAGTGACACTACCATTTGCCTGATCCGGACTGGTGAGAACGCATCGCCGCAGCGATCGCAACACTGTGAAACAACACTCCCAAAATCAAGGGTGCACCAATCGACAACAAGTAATGAGTAGTTCGGAGAAGTGTGTTCACTTGAGGTAGCTGACCTCCATTGGCCCGGCACGGCTCCTATTTTAGTCATTTCCAATTTGACACAAGTGTCAAGGCTATCCATCATCGTTCTCTTTCTTCAATCATCACGTACATCATTCCAACCACTTCATTCTGGATCACACTCCACGTATAGTTATTAAAGTGGTTTCGGTTTAGATAGAGAGTATATCCATAACCGATTCTGGTCTCTTTAATAACTTTCATAATTATTACACCGATTGGTCGTTTATAAATATCAAAAACCAAATCAAATTCAATTTCAAATAGAATTTGTAAATCAACACTTCATTTGTCTTTCTAAACCAATTTCCAAAATTTACGTTTCAAAACTTCCAAATTACCATTTCAAAATCTTATAATTCAATTTCAATTTCTATTTTGAACAATTCAAATTTTGATTCAAGTTCGTATATAAGTTTCATTCTGAAATCATTTAAATTAATTTAATTTAACATTCAAATCAATTTGAATTCATTGAACGATATTATTCAATATTCGTTAAGTTACTTTATCATTCAAAACAATTTATATTAAATTTCCAATTCATTAAATCAATTTCTTAAGTTCAACTTCATTAAATCAAAACTTACAATTTTGAATTAAATTAAATTCGTCAAATCAATTCTTTCAATTACAAGTCTTACATTAATTCCAAAAATATCACATTTTCATTTCTTGTTAAAGAAAATTCAATTTCAATTATTTATTTACTAACTTTAAATAATTTTCCAAAAACTTAATTAATAAAGAA
Source organism: Allium fistulosum (assembly GCA_030737815.1). Lineage (NCBI taxonomy): Eukaryota > Viridiplantae > Streptophyta > Magnoliopsida > Asparagales > Amaryllidaceae > Allium > Allium fistulosum. Next base: position 261,261,240 of record CM060904.1, on the reverse strand, counting down.
ATCTCAATTTCAATTATTTACGAAGTAAAATTCACTTATTCAAAAGTTCAATTTTACTTATTAAAGAATTCAATTCAATTTGATCATTAAATAATTCAATCTTATTTAATTATTAAATAATTCAAAACTTAATCATTAAATAATTTCAAAGTTTAATAATTTCAAACTTAATTAAAATTTCAAACTTAATTTAATCATTTCTCAAATTAAACAACATTCTTATCAATTACATTGTTAATATTTTGTTTCAGATTATAAAATATTAACATTTTCTTTTCATTAAAATTCAAATTTCAACTTCATTTCAAAACCATATTATTTATTCAAATAAAATCTTCGTTTATTTTTAAATCAAATTATTGACCAATCGGGTTTTATTTAATTCTCTATCCTAGGTCAAATTTTAATTTGGGTATTTATCATTTCAACCCGATTCCAATTTAATTCAAAATCATAGCATAGCAAAGGGAACTTGCAGTGTGATAACTGGGATGGTGTCAAAGTAAATAAACAAGCAATAACAACAATCAATAACAATCCAATAATCAATTCAAATAATCCCGAAATAACCGTATTAATTCGTATTGTTATTTGTACGAATTAATATAATTATTTCTAGAATCTACACTATCATTTCATGTAGATTAAAGATTATTACATTACGGTTTTCACTTGTCATCCAATTTCAATTTTTACACTACAACAATTAATCCAATATACGTCGATGGTTCAAAGTGTAATTATCGCTATTCTATATGTCAATTAATTTAACAATTAAAAGGGGTCATATTCACTAATCAAATTTAACATATAAATCAGTTTTGAAATTTTTAACAATCCTATATCCATTTCAATTTTGCATACTATTTGTCATTTAACACTAACAATTTAACGTCCAATATAAACATCAACAATCAATCAATTATCAGCCAACTGTATTATCATCACATAAATGATTAACAGATAATGGTGTCAGATGTCACAGGTGAACTGATACAGGTAATAGCATATATAACAGTGTAATTTAATAACAGCAGCATATTTCAATTGTTGTTTCAATTGAAATCAAAATTAATAAATAAAAGAACGTTAATCGTGAGTGATTGCTCACCTTTCGAGGTTAGAGAATTTGACGAAGAAGTGAGTTACGAATCCGAGCACGAATTCCAAATCAAATCTAGATGGATACGGACTCGACGGACAAGCTGATAGATAGAAATTTACGAAATCGAATCAGAATTGGATTGTTGAAGATAAATGTATAAGAGAACTTATATCTATATATATATAACTATATATAACTCTTTATATATAAAAATGATATTTTAAATTCAACAGATACCAAATTAAATATATAAGTATTTCAAAATCATTGTTTACACAAAACTTAAATATTAAATTCAAACATATATATATATAATAAATTTTGTATCAACACGTTAAAATTTTAGCAGTTAAACATATACTATATAAACTGAGATAACAATGATGAACAGTAAACTTATACAAACAGGTGACAATATATATGTTGCTATTTAACCATCTTAAAACAATATGTAAACTTATTCTTACATTAAACAAACAACTTTTATAACTTGCAGATACCTACATGTATACACAAATCTTATAACATTTTTTTAAACAAATAAAAGCAACATACATATACTGTAACCTTATATATATAAGATTTATATGTATATACTAACTAATTTTTTTCATACTTAAAAATATATGACTGTCATAATCTTATATAACTAACCAAACAGATGCAGGCTCTAGAACTATGCACACCATCAACTATATATATAACTACAATCTGGATATACAAACTCTCTTATTTACAAACTCAGATATGCAAACACTGTTATAAATAAAATACAGCTATAGATGCATATAAGCTTCATATAAATATATGTACGGTAGTCAAATATAATTATATATACATATAACCTATATGCATATTATCTTCCACGTATGTATGTTTCAAAATAAAAGTGCAGACTAATATTTATAAACAACTATGTGAATTAGAACATGTGACAGCCATTTTATATATAAAATAAATGGGTAAAACTATTCATTAGTATTCTAATACAATATATATAACTATATAAACTTTGTAACTTTATAAACTTAGAACTGTATAAACCAAAATCACAGCCTGACACACCTATATAGACTTACATAGGTATATAAATAATACTATAATTATAAACAAATATATAATATGTAAACAGCAAATCTACACTGTGCGTTCCCTCTTCAAAATAGCAGATCAATGTAAAGCTAATATATATACTCATAATTTAGAAATATACTTAACACGTTATTTATTAAACAATATATATAAACTTATACAACAAATGTATATAACTTACTTTAAACAAATAACAGAGAGGATGGGGTCGGCTGTAGACATAGGAGTGGTGGCTAAGGCTGCTCTGAGGTGATGTGTCGCTGGCCTGAGGAGGAATGAACGGCGGTGGAAAAGAGGGCTATGACATTTGGATCCGGTGGAGGCTTCTCTTGGCTTCAGTTTAGAGGCTTGGCGGAGATGGATCTTTAGTAGATCGGACAAGAGGACGTGGGCTACAGGTGGTGAGAAGCGGCTCAGGCGTTCACGGTGGGGAGTGGCACGATGCTAGGGTCGAGGAAAAATGGGCATAAAGGAAGAGAAACCGTCGAGGCAAGGAGGAGTAGGGTTAGCGGGGAGAGGTTGAAGGGATGGGGTTGGATCTGGTCCATGGTGGAGGGAGGAAGTGGGCCAGAGGGGTATAGGCACATACCAGTTGTGATGTCTGCACGTTTTAGGTGATGGATGGCCGGTGGGATGAACTGATGGCTGCCAAGGCTGTGTTGCGGCGCTGACGATGGTGGGTCATGGCCAGGTTGCGGAGGACTGATGTGGTGGAGGGAAAAGCATTGATGTGGCACAGGTTTGTATGGTGGAACTAAATTGAAGGCTATGATGTGGTGGGAGGACGAGCAGCTCGGCCTTGAGAGAAAAAGAAAAACAAAAGGACATGCTTGAAGAAAAAAAAGATGAACAGGTATACATAGAAACATATATTACTTTTTTTTTCAACCATCTCCGAACAAAAGAACGAACCAACAAATTATAATTTGAACTAGGGAATAGTAAAAGGCAGTGGTTGAATTCTGTGTACTATTAATTGTTAGTGGCTGACAGCTTTATCACGAAGAACGAAGGGACTTAGAAAAACAAAAGGGTTTAAAACGAGTACCGGCACGGCTAACCGTTTCGTAGCTTTCACCGTGTACCGGACTTCGAATCACACAAACGAATATAATACAGAGATCAACACGTCGAGATGGTCAAAACGGTACACATATATCAGTGGTAAGATTGAATTATCAAGATTCGAATTTTCTAATAGCGGAAAATGCAAGAAAAACGCTGAAAAATAAGATCGACGGAGCCAAAGATGTCCGAATTTGGAAAAACGACAAACCAACATCTTGCTCAGAAGATGGTTTAGAATTTTTCTATGTAAAAATATTTAGGATTCGAAAACGTTTTATTTTCATCGCTTTTTAACTGATTAAATTGAAGTAAATTTACGCGCGAAATAAACTTTCTTATTTTCGGACGAAAATTTATCAGTTGCTATGTTTAACTAGACGTATTCCAAATATTAAATTTTTATTTCAAAATTTTATCGTTTAAAATTTTCACAAAATTTCAACTAATTACGTTATTAAAACAGTTGAAATTTACGGGTCGTTACATGAGACTTTAGTTTGGGCTTTTAGCCAATTAGACCCAACCTTCACCCCTTCTCTTCATAACTTCATTCTATTTGCTTAAACATTCAAGCTTCATCAAAAATGGAGGAGGGAATGGTAAATTAAAACTCCAAGCTCAAGTTCTCTTGCAAATCCATCATTCTACTCCAAATTCAAAGAGAAGACATTGGATTCAAGCTTCTTGTGTTGAGATTGAAGAGAGATTGATTCTTGCTTTGCTTCAAGCTTCATCTTCATTGGTTTTTGGTGCAAAGGTGAGATTTTTATCTCACATTCATGTCTATAACTATCTTTGATTGTTGAGAAAGAATTCCTATCATTTGTGCATGTGCATTTGCATTTGGTTTGGATTGAATTGGTGAAAAACCCCAATTATTAGTGTTTTTGGCAAAAATCTGGCCTTAGGTCGTTCTGCCTTGCTAGCTCGCTCGTGTGGAAAAGTCTCTGCCTGCATATAGCTCGTTCAGGGCTTAGGTCGTACGCCCCTTAGCTCGTTTATCCCTTAGGTCGCTCGGCGACCTAAAACAACACTAGTTCGCGATCGATTAGGTCGCTCTATCTTCCTTCGCTAGGTCGTTTCCTAGCTCGCGATCGATTAGGTCGTTCGTTCATTTAGGTCGCTTGACCATTGAAGCATCTCGAGACCATTTAGGTCGTTACGTCCTAGGACGCGTCATCGCCTAGCTCGCTTCCTATAGGTCGCTCGACCTGTTTTACCACTAGGCCTCTCACTAGTTAGGTCGCACGCCTAGCTCGCTTCCTTTAGGTCGCTCGACCCATTTTACCACTAGGTCGTTTGCCTAGGTCGTTAACACGCTAGGTCACACCATTAAGTCGCGCCTTCTCTTAGGTCGCTCGCACCAATTAGCTCATTCCACATTAGGTCGGCCTCTGCTAGGTCGCGCCCCTATTTGGTCATGCCACTTATAGGTCGCGCCAATCACTGCTTTAGGTCACTCGGTCTGCTTGCTCCTTAGGTCGCTCCTCTATACCATTGCTCTTTTGGTTATTGCACTCTAGCTCGGCCATGTTCGTTCTCATGGGCATTCCTACTTTGATGGTTTTGGAATTGATCTTTGGACTTTACTCACGTCTTCGAATGTGAATTTTTGTGATTTGATTTGTTTCAACAATCGTTTTGTAGTTTGTCACTTTAAAAATATGAAGGTTTTAATACTAGTAGTAAATATCAAAACCCCTTTCTTCCAAATGATTTCAACACTATTTTGATTATAAAGTTCTTTTTCTCAAACCATTTTCCAATCTACTAGTATATACAAACCTTTACTTCACTTGTACGAGAAATCTAATTAAACGACTTAGTAAAACGAGTGGTATGAAACGCTTGCGTTTACTTCACCGGTTAATTCTTGGACTTGTTCGATTGAACCTTTTGTGACAATTTTCTAGTGAAGATCTACAGTTTGTTCGTAAATATTTAAGTTAAGCAAGTGGTTATGGGACATGAAGCTAAACTCATATATTTACTAGCTTGGTGTGATTGACACTTCTTGATGATCATGACGATCATCTTTGTGCTTTAGACTAGCAATTGTGCGATGTCTCTTTGTCTACGAGGGAGACTAAACCCCGTTTGTGTGATGTTTTCTACATCACACATGTGGGGTAGCGCCCCATGGTCTTTGGGCCATTCTTGTGGAGCTTCGGCTCAAAATTAATGGTTAGCTACCATGAGATAGCGTCTTGTTTTGTGTTACATGTGTTGGTGAGTTTTCATACTCCCGTTTTGTGATAGGCCTCCCACTTCTTGTGATTTCTGGATTTCTTGTGATGATTTCTGGAATTTTGTGCTTCACCAATTTTCGTGATTTCCATTGATAAGTTTTATCAATTTTTGTGCATTGGTGAATTTGTGTGTCATTGACTTGTTATGAATACAAGTTTAGGGTATGATACCCCATTTTATCTTTGAGAAGATTCTTGTGATATTGATTAATCTCTTGTTGATTTGCAATTACATTCTTATAGTAGTGTGCCAGTATGGTTATTATATGTTCATGCCATATCTTTTATTCTATACCATATCATCTGATATTTATAGCTAGACTGATACGTTTATTATTTTCTTATAAATAATACTCGGGTCAGACCGAGATATTACAGGTGCTTCTGCTTGACTTCTCTTCTGGGATTACTCTGACTTTTGGCTAACTACTTAGATTAGTAGTTTTTGTTGTATACATTTGAGATATAGACTTCGTGATGTATACTTATGCTTTTGTGTAGCTTGTAGCTATTCTTTTGTATTATCGTGGATCTTTCAGACCACTACTATGATGTACACTTTCATGTGTTATATATATATATATATATATTCATATCTTTTTCCGCCTTTGTGATATGGATGTCTGTGACTGATTTGTGTTATGTTTATTTCTATGTTTGTTTTCGAAGATTATATTATAGCCACCGCGTGATGCTTTGAGTTTGTGTCGGTATGTCGGATTTCCTCCTGAAATCAGATGCATGTCATACTATCTGACATATCGGTGCTTGCACAAAGCAATTACACGGATGGTCGCTCCTCAATAGCCTCATTCTCCATGCTAGTTGACAGCATTACACCGTAGTGTTCTTGGCTAGCGTGGGTATAGAGGTGGGGCATCACAGCTTGGTATCGGAGCCAAACTTTAGAACAATGTAGAATTACTTAACAAGGATCATCGTCCTAAGTCCAACTTAGGAGTCGTGCCTTAGGATTTAATTCGAGTCTTCGTACCGATTCATCCTATTTCCTCTTATGTATCCTTGTTTTATCTATCAAGATTTGCTTGATATTTATTTGGAGAATAACTTTTCTTCTTCTCTCTTTCTTAAAGAAGAGAATGTCTGGACCAGGCCATCCCAGAGCCGGACCATCTACTGTTACTCCCTAGGATGGAGTTTTTATGACTGCTCAACAGCTTCTTGATTTAGTAAAGAATGCTCAGGCAGCTGGTCCTAATCAGGAACCTACTCACCCTAAGTCTGGATTTGCACGCTTGTGCAATGATTATACCAACTTGGGTGGGAAACCATTCAAAGGTTCTGAAACTATTATAGAAGTCCAGGATTGGCTAAGAACATGCGCCCGAATCTTTGCTCGCATGAACCTTATTGATCTTCACCGAGTTCAGGTGGCCTCTAGTATGCTCCAAGAAAGAGCATTGGACTGGTACGAACTTCTTATTTCTGAAATTAATGAAGCGGATCTCACTTGGGAGCAATTCCGTGAATGCTTCGAGTTAAAATTTGTGCCAGAAGCTGAGAAGGTGACATTGGCTCGTCCTTTTATAGACCTTGTTCAAGGTGAATCCTCCGTGACAGATTACATCACAGCCTTCGAGTCGCTTTCCAAATATGGGGTTGAATACATCAACACCCCATTGAAGAAGAATCAAAGGTTCGTTTATGGCTTAAACAAAAATCTCAAGAAGCCATTACTTCTCAAATTAGAAGTTTCCTTTGACCAACTCATTGATATCGCTCTTCGTCTTGAAGAGGCGGATAGGGAAAGTGATGTTGAAGTGATGGGTGCCAAACCAAACTTCAATGACAAGAAAAGGCCTAATAAATTCAAGGGTCCTTATCCCAACAAAAAGGGGAAACAAGCAACTCCTGCTGCAAAGACTCCTTCCCCTAGTAGCGGGCAATGCTATAACTGTGGTTCTAAGGACCATTTTGCGAACAAGTGTTCGAAGCCGCGTTCTTGTCGCTATTGTAAGAGCCCGGATCATTATATACATTTGTGCCCCAGACTTCAAGGCAAGAAGGAGGGAAAGCTTAATGTGGCTCAAGCCCCTAGTAACACATCTCGCGGTCAAGGTATGTCTCATTCTGTCCTTGATGGCATTATTATATTTCATGACCAACCTATTCGAGTTCTTTTTGATACGGGTGCATCCCATTCTTTTATATCAAAGGAACTTGTTGATACCTTTTCTTTAAGTGTTGTCGCTTTAATGACTTCTTTAAGAATTGCGAATCCGGTTGGTGGATCCGCAACTCTTAGTTTGCTTTGTAAAGATGTGGAGATTATTTTGTGTGATTTTCCTTTCCTAGCCGATTTGCATGTCATGCGTTATTTAGGCTTTGGAATGATTTTGGGTATGGATTGGCTTAACCGTTATGAAGCTCATATTCTATGTCCTAAGCGGACTATTTATCTTCGAAATCCGCAATCTGTAAAGTAGATTTCTATTATTCTTAAAGATTCGGATTCAACTTTGGCTGCATCTTTATATTCTTTAAATCCTCGTGATGATGATAATGATGATGAGGAAGATGTCATTTCTTGTATTCACGCCGTCCGTGAATTTTTTGACATATTTGAGCCCGTTTTAGGATTACCACCTAAGCGAGCAATCGAGTTCGAAATTAATCTTGTACCTGGAGCTCAACCTATTACTCGTCCTCCTTATCGCATGTCCAATAAGGAGAATGAAGAGATGCGCAAACAATTATCCGAATTGGAGACGAAGCAATTTATTCGCTCTAGTTCCTCGCCTTGGGGAGCTTCAGCTATTTTCGTGAAGAAATCCGATGGTAAACTTAGTCTTTGCGTCGACTACCGCAAGCTTAATGATCTTACCATTAAGAATAAATATCTTTTACCTCGGATTGATGATCTATTTGATCAACTTAGTGGTGCTAGAGTCTTTTCACAATTGGACTTGGCTACCGGTTTTCATCAGCTTCGTATTGCAGAGGATAGTATTCCTTTGACTTCGTTCCGTACTCGTTATGGATCTTATGAATGGCTAGTTATGCCATTTGGTTTAACGAATGCTCCGGCTTATTTCGTTGACCTTATGAATCGAGTTTTCAAAGATTTCCTCGATCGGTTTGTTCTCATCTTTATTGATGATATTCTTGTGTATTCTAAAACCGAGGAGGAACATGAAAAGCATCTTCGGATTATATTGGAAACTCTTAGGAGCAATCAATTAAAAGAAATTTTTTCTAAATGCCACTTTTGGCAATCTAGTGTGAAGTTTCTCAATCATATTATTTCCGAATCCGGAATATCAGTGGATCCTTCAAAGATTGAAGCGATTCAAAATTGGAAGAGACCGGAGAGCGTGACTGAAATCCGTAGCTTTCTCGGATTGGCTGGTTATTACCGCTGTTTCATAAAAGACTTTTCTAACATTACGCCATAGATTGCATACTGCAACGCCCAAGAAGTGATGCAGGAAGTGCCAAAAAATGTTGTTGTAGGCTAAAAAAGGGCAAAGGCAACACTTTCTCGGTGATGCATTTTGCCGCGTTGCCCTAGAGTCAAAGGCAACATCTTTGCGGCCCTAGGGTAACATCGATTATGTTATTGCCACAGGTACCAAATTTACTAAAAAGTGGGCCCCATAATCTGGGCCCCAACATGTGGGCCCACATTGTGGGGCCCACTAATTATGTGGCCCACCTTTACGGAACCCTGTTGTATGGCCCATATTCATTAATCTATGGTAACACTTTTACCATCCAATGGCAACACTTTTCCAGTTTATTACAACATTTAACATCACATACTGCAACATTATATCATATCTATGGCAACACCTTTTGCAATTTAAATTGGAAATGTACTGCGACATTATACTACTGCAACATTATATCATATCTATGGCAACATTATACTGCAACATTATATCATACCTAATGGCAACATTACACTACAACAAAGAACTTTTCATTTCAGAATAACTAGCAACACAAGTTTTACTTATTCAAGTACGAAATAACAAACATACTTAAAAACATAGCCAATGTATTCATAGTTACAACCAATACATACTAAATTCTACTTATTAACAGTACATTCATATTTGCGAGCCTCCAGTGCCATCAGTGCCTCTAGTGCCTCCAGTGCCTCCAGTGCCTCCAGTGCCATCACTACAGACGGTCGCACAAAGATCCCCAACATCAATTTGCATGTCAGGGTTTGCTTCGCCTAATTTCTTAAGCACCCATGTCAAGTTCTCCCGAACTTTTTGGTTCACCTTTGCATCAAATTCATTTTGGACCTTCTTGTTCACCTTTGCTTCGACTTCGTCGGCTATATTTTCCCTTATCTTCGGAACATATGTAGCAACAATATCAGAGCTTTTTCAAGCATAGTATCAAGTGATGTATTAGTTTTGCAAAATTCAAGCCTGAGCTAAGGAAAATTTCCATAGTAAATATCCCATATGTCTATGCTTTCAGATTATTAACTGTAAGCACAGAGATAACAAATATCCCATGACTCATCTTAGATTCTGATGCAAAACTAAGATTACCCCATGATTAACCCATGAGCCATGAACATATATATAATACTAAAACGATTTAAGCTTAGCAAGGCAGTAAAGCCATCAACATACAGCAGATAAAAGACAGGCATCAACTTGACATCCATATGCTTAAGAGTTAAGAGTGTATCTAATAGTTTACAAATTACTTAATTTCCACAGAGATGGATTGGACTCATATTTAATGTTTAATATGCATCTAACTTGCAGACGTATATTGACCAAATGCGTACAAATGCATGAGCATGACGGACACTGGTTTAGAAAAGAAGAATTGAGTTTTCTATGCCAAAGGGGGAAAAGAAAGGCTCATTTATATTTTTATAGATTTTATGTACTTTTTTAGCAAATGTTATTAATAGCTATTGAGTCGTATTAACTCATTTATATTTTTATAGATTTTATGTACTTTTTTAGCAAATGTTATTAATAGCTATTGAGTCGTATTAATGTGAAAATGAAAAAATAATCAATATAAATTGTTCCAAATATATAATTTTATGTACCATCTATGATTCTAAATGCATGTATGTAAGATGTAGACAGTGCAATTAATTAATTACCTTGCTATCGGTAATTGAATCACCAAAGAAAAGCAAGTCAGGAATGTAAAGAGAATAGTTAGAAGTCAGTGCAGGAGCTTGAAACTGCCATGTCATGATTCCTTCACCTACAAATCCATGGATTAGCACAACTGCTGGCTTCCTCTTCTTCTTCGCTTTCCCCTTCTCTTTCGGTATCCAGAAGTTCATTTTCGTACCTGCTTCTATCTCCACCCATTACCTGTTGTAGTCCTGCCATTCTCATCAGCCAATGTACCACTGGCTTCTGTGCTTCCACAAAGTTCACCATTTTTTTTAAAATGTTTTATTTTAGTTCACTATATATATCATTCCTTGTGAACAACTATATACTATAACAAGATTAGCAAGATTGTGAATTCACCAATTGTTTTATGTCCATATTTACAGAAAGATTTATCTTACAAATCCAACCAAGAATTAGGACAGATCAGCTTTGTTAAAAATGAAATAATTACTTTAATAGTCAAACCAAATTAGAGAAAATTGTCAACAAAGTATCCTGGATGAAATGTATCATAACTGTGCATGTAATTACTCTTTAGTAGTGTTATCTTAGCAATGCTGTCCATAGTTAGGAAAAATATTCTATAACACCATATATCACTGTAGCAAAGGAATAATTGAATTTCAGAGTTCCAGTCTCTTGAAATTTAAACTGCTAATAATAACCCAAATAAATTTAGGCAAACATAAAAGGACAAGTACTGTTCAGGAAAATTTCTAAAAGTGTATTTGAGCATTTTGTGTTTGTATGTCCAATAAGCACAATAAATAGAAATGCATATAAGATCATAAATATGCATATGGCGATCCTTTGTCAAAAGGTTAAACTAAATTCACCAATTGCCTTATAATCATATTTACAGTAAGATTTATCTTACAAATCCAACCAAGAATTAGAACGGAACAGTACAGTTCTGTTGAAAATTAAATGACTAGCTTAATATATGAAAAGTGCATGAGAAGAGAACTATTAACAAAGCATCTTGGATGAAATGTATCATAATTGTGCATGTAATTACTGTTTAATAGTGTTATCCGCGAAAACTGTTTTAGAGTTCCATAATTCCATTAGATCGTTTGACTACCACGATACACAGCTGTCTGATCATTTTATGAAAATTACATAATTTGACTACCACGATACATAGAAATATTCCTCCCTTAACTGACTCAGACACAAAACCAAGATGATTTTTTTAAATGATTCTATAGTTCAATAAAAGTGAACGCACTATCTAAAATTTTAAGAAGAGAAGAGCGAATAGAGTACAAAGCAACACAAACATACTATTGCGAAATTGAAATACTTGTGATATACTTTAATATTCAAAATTCTATGAAATATAAATAGACTATTGCAAAACAGACAATCATAAAATAATCCTAATATTCAATGTAAATCAAACCTAATTAGACCGGAAGCGACAGCAAGACTTGAGCCGATTTCTGGGTTCGAACAGGGACATGCAGTGACGAAATCGAGTGATGGCGATTTCTGGGTTCGAACGGGGAGAGGCTGTGACGAAACTGGCGATTTATGGGTTCGAACGGGGAGAGCAGCGACGACAAGGCTTCGATGGCGATTTGGGCGATTTAAGGGATTCAGGCTAGGGCGATTTAGAGCTTTTGAAGGAGAGCAATAGCGATTTTAGAGGACGCGGCGATTTGGGAGAGAACTTTTAGCCCTAATTGAAATCGAAGAGTGTTTGAGTGTTTGAGAGGTTGAGCGGCGGAGTACGTATTTTGTTAAGTGTTTGAGTGAAACCCTTCAATAGTTTGTTAACTTTTGCCGCTTTGTTTTTGCTTCCCACGTTAAAAATTATTTCAACCCGCTTTTTTTCCAGCCCGCACTTATTTTTTATAATATTTTTATAAGTCTATAGCTACTGCAACATAGTGTTGATATCTATGCTAACATCATGAAGCTAATGTTGTAATAGACAAAAATCAGCATAGCTGTCGTTACATTGTAGCTAGCAACATCTTGTATCTTCGTTGCAATAGGCCATCTATGGCGTAGTGTAAAATTGCCGTGTCTCTTACTGGCTTTACAAAGAAAGGTGTTAAATACATTTGGTCGGACAAATGTGAAACTTCTTTTCAGAAATTAAAAGAACTCCTTTCTGATGCTCCTATTCTTGTTATTCCCGAAGGGAATCAAGATTTTGTTGTTTATACCAATGCTAGTCGCGTTCGTTTGGGTGCCGTTCTTATGCAAAAGAACGTGTTATTACTTATGCTTCTAGGCAATTGAAGCCGGCTGAGACTAGATATGCCACACATGATTTAGAACTCGCGGCTATTGTCTTCGCCCTTCGAATTTGGCGACATTATCTTTTGGGAGAGAAGTTTGTACTTTATACTGATCATAAGTCTTTGAAATATTTATTTTCTCAAAAGGAACTTAATTTGCGTCAACAGCGTTGGCTCGAATTCCTTGCCTCTTATGATGTTGATATTCTTTATACTCCCGGAAAGGGAAATCGAGTTGCTGATGCTCTTAGTCGTAAGCAACAAGCGGTTGTTTCTATGATGATATCCGAATGGCATGATCTCGAGGTTTTATCCACTTGTGAGATTAGAGATCGTGTATCCGATTTATGTTCATCTTTTGTTTTATGTAGCCTTGAGGCTCATCCTTCTCTTTTGGACCGCATTCTTGAAACTCAAAAGCTAGATCCCGAATTGGCTCTTCTTGGCCAAAATGTTAGGGATAAAATTGATATTGAAGGTTTGAAAGACTTTGATATTGATTCTTGTGGCGGCATTCGAAAATTTGGTAGACTTATCGTGCCAAATATTAGTGATCTTTGTAGAGATTTCTTAGAAGATTCTCATCGTTCCAAATTTTCCATTCATCCCGGTAGTAGTAAAATGTACGCGGATATGAAGCGACTTTATTATTGGGAGGGAATGAAATATGATATTGCTAATTTTGTTAAGTGTTGCATGACTTTCCAACTTGTCAAGGCCGAACATCAAAGGCCCGGTGGGTTATTGCAACCATTGGAAATTCCAATTTGGAAGTGGGATCAAATTTCCATGGATTTTATTGATGGCCTTTCCCGTTCTCGTTTGGGTCATGATAGCTTATGGGTGATCGTTGATAGACTTACTAAATCCGCCCATTTTATTCCCGTTCGATTGAACCGTTCCTCTTCTGGCCAAACTCTTTATCAAAGAAATTGTTAAATTGCATGGAGTTCCTACTTCCATTGTTAGTGATCGTGATCCATTGTTTACTAGTGGATTTTGGAAGAGTCTTCAACAGGCTCTGGGAACGAAGCTTAATTTTAGCACAGCTTATCACCACCAGTCCGATGGACAAACTGAGCGTGTGAATCAAACTCTTGAAGATCTTCTTCGTTCTTGTGTGCTTGATTTCGGTGGAAGTTGGGAAGATCATATTTCTCTTGTTGAATTTTCCTATAATAATAGCTTCCAATCTAGTATTGGTATGGCACCTTTCGAGGCACTTTATGGAAGGCCATGCCGATCTCCTTCTTGTTGGCTTGAGGCCGGCGAGAAGCTGGTTTTAGGTCCAGACTTTATTCGGGATTCCACAGAGAAGATTGACCTTATTCGACATAGGATGAAAGAAGCTCAAAGCAGACAAAAATCCTATGCCGATAACCGAAGAAGAAAATTAGAATTTTATGTTGGAGATCTTGTATTTGTTCCTGTTTCACCTATGAAGGGTGTTGTACGCTTTAGTCGATCGGGAAAGTTAGCGCCTCGATATATTGGGCCATTTCCTATCACTGAACGTATTGGTTCCATGGTTTATCGCCTTTTGTTACCGGCTCAATTTTCTGCTATTCATGACGTGTTTCACGTTTCTCAATTACGGAAGTGCCTTCGGGATTCCGATTCTATTCTTGAGCCCGGCGTTGTGGAAGAGATTAAAGTTTCGCCTAATTTAACTTATGAGCAGCATCCTATTCGAATTATTGCTTCGGAGGTCAAACAACTTCGAAATAAAGATGTTCCGCTTGTTAAAGTTCAATGGTCCTCAAATCCTAAGGATTGCTCTTGGGAATCTAGAAAATTCATCGAGCGATCACATCCAGACTTACTTTCTCAAGCTCTTTGAGGTGAACTTCTTATTTCAAATTTCTTTTGTGTTAATATGCTTTTATGGTTGTTACTTTTTATTTCCATCTTATATAATGCGAGGACGCAATTTCTTTAAGGAGGGGAGTCTGTAACAACCCGCATATTTATCGATTTTATATTTAAATATTTTATTTAAATATTTTATCGTCAATCGAATTTTTAGTCCGAAAAGCTACTTTTTGCATACGGTCAAATTAGGACTCAAGACCACTTCCATTGAGTTCAAAATGATGTTTGCAATCTTTTTAAGTATAAACTTCGATATGTTTGGAGTTGGTGGAATTTCACTACTTTTTCACTTGAGGCTTTAGTTTGGGCTTTTAGCCAATTAGACCCAACCTTCACCCCTTCTCTTCATAACTTCATTATATTTTCTTAAACATTCAAGCTTCATCAAAAATGGAGGAGGGAATGGGAAATTAAAACTCCAAGCTCAAGTTCTCTTGCAAATCCATCATTCAACTCCAAATTCAAAGAGAAGACATTGGATTCAAGCTTCTTGTGTTGAGATTGAAGAGGAATTGATTCTTGCTTTGCTTCAAGCTTCATCTTCATTGGTTTTTGGTGCAAAGGTGATATTTTTATCTCACATTCTTGTCTATAACTATCTTTGATTGTTGAGAAAGAATTCCTATCATTTGTGCATGTGCATTTGCATTTGGTTTGGATTGAATTGGTGAAAAACCCCAATTTTTAGTGTTTTTGGCAAAAATCTGGCCTTAGGTCGTTCTGCCTTGCTAGCTTGCTCGCGTGGAAAAGTCTCTTCCTGCATATAGCTCGTTCAGGGCTTAGGTCGTACACCCCTTAGCTCGTTTATCGCTTAGGTCGCTCGGCGACCTAAAACAACACTAGTTCGCGATCGATTAGGTCGCTCTGTCTTCTTTCGCTAGGTCGTTTCCTAGCTCACGATCGATTAGGTCGTTCGTTCATTTAGGTCGCTTGACCATTGAAGCATCTCGAGACCATTTAGGTCGTTACGTCCTAGGTCGCGCCATCGCCTAGCTCGCTTCCTATAGGTCGCTCGACCTGTTTTACCACTAGGCCTCTCACTAGTTAGGTCGCACGCCTAGCTCGCTTCCTTTAGGTCGCTCGACCCGTTTTACCACTAGGTCGTTTGCCTAGGTCGTTAACACGCTAGGTCGCACCATTAAGTCGCTCCTTCTCTTAGGTCGCTCGCACCACTTAGCTCGTTCCACATTAGGTCGGCCTCTGCTAGGTCGCGCCCCTGTTTGGTCATGCCACTTGTAGGTCGCGCCAATCCCTGCTTTAGGTCGCTCAGTCTGCTTGCTTCTTAGGTCGCTCCTCTATACCATTGCTCTTTTGGTCGTTGCACTCTAGCTCGACCATGTTCGTTCTCACGGGCATTCCTACTTTGATGGTTTTGGAATTGATTTCTTTGGACTTTACTCACGTCTTCGAATGTGAATTTTTGTGATTTGATTTGTTTCAACAATCGTTTTGTGGTTTGTCACTTTAAAAATATGAAGGTTTTAATACTAGTAGTAAATATCAAAACCCCTTTCTTCCAAATGATTTCAACACTATTTTGATTATAAAGTTCTTTTTCTCGAACTGTTTTCCAATCTACTAGTATATACAAACCTTTACTTCACTTGTTCGAGAAATCTAATTAAACGACTTATCAAAACGAGTGGTATGAAACGCTTGCGTTTACTTCGCCGGTTAATTCTTGGACTTGTTCGATCGAACCTTTTGTGACAATTTTCTAGTGAAGATCTACAGTTTGTTCGTAAATATTTAAGTTAAGCAAGTGGTTATGGGACATGAAGCTAAACTCATATATTTACTAGCTTGGTGTGATTGACACTTCTTGATGATCATGACGATCATCTTTGTGCTTTAGACTAGCAATTGTGCGATGTCTCTTTGTCTACGAGGGAGACTAAACCCCATTTGTGTGATGTTTCTACATCACATATGTGGGGTAGCGCCCTACGGTCTTTGGGCCTTTCTTGTGGAGCTTCGGATCAAAATTAATGGTTAGCTACCATGAGATAGCATCTCGTTTTGTTTTACACGTGTTGGTGAGTTTTCATACTCCCATTTTGTGATAGGCCTCCCCCTTCTTGTGATTTTTGGATTTCTTGTGATGATTTCTGGAATTTTGTACTTCACCAATTTTCGTGATTTCCATTGATAAGTTTTATCAATATTTGTGCATTGGTGAATTTGTGTGTCATTGACTTGTAATGAATACAAGTTTAGGGTATGATACCCCATTTTATCTTTGAGAAGATTCTTGTGATATTGATTAATCTCTTGTTGATTTGCAATTACATTCTTATAGTATTGTGCCAGTATGGTTATTATATGTTCATGCCATATCTTTTATTCTATACCATATCATCTGATATTTATAGCTAGACTGATCTGTTTATTATTTTCTTATAAATAATACTCGGATCAGACTGAGATGTTACAGGTGCTTCTGCTTGACTTCTCTTCTGGGATTACTCTGACTTTTGGCTAACTACTTAGATTAGTAGTTTTTGTTGTATACATTTGAGATATAGACTCCGTGATGTATACTTATGCTTTTGTGTAGCTTGTAGCTATTCTTTTGTATTATCGTGGATCTTTCGGACCACTACTCTGATGTACACTTTCATGTGTTATATATATATATATTCATATCTTTTCCCGCCTTTGTGATATGGATGTCTGTGACTGATTTGTGTTATGTTTATTTCTATGTTTGTTTCCGAAGATTATATTATAGCCACCACGTGATAGCTTTGAGTTTGTGTCGGTATGTCAGATTTCCTCCTGAAATCAGATGCATGTCATACTATCTGACATATCGGTGCTCGCACAAAGCAATTACACGGATGGTCGCTCCTCAACAGCCTCATTCTCCGTGCTAGTTGACAGCATTACACCGTAGTGTTCTTGGCTAGCGTGGGTATAGAGGTGGGGCATCACAGTTCATATTCATTAGTTGGTTACTTTTTTTTATTTCAGCGCATTCATTCCAGATCTAAATATTTAAGTTCACTGTTTCGTATCACTTAAAATTTATATATCTTAGCCTGCTCATTTTTTCAAAAACCGTTCATTCTTCTTCCTTCTTTTCCCATTTTTCCCATCCTCCTCCATTTCCTTTCCCTACCGCACCTCACTTCCACTCCTCCGCTCCGCTCTCTCCCTCCTACATCTCGCCGAATCAGCCAAGTACTCACCTTTGGCCATCAAACTAGCCTGCAACCGAGACCTGCCTCGGCATCATCTCCATGTCATAGCTCCACACGGCCTCCACCATTAGCCTAGGTCGTGGCCACCGCTCGTCTATTACCGTCTCCAACCACCTGGCCGACAACCCGACCCAGCCATCACCTGCATCTCCGCCGTCCGCCATTAGCTCCGCCTCCCTCAAACCCTTCACGTTCACCCGCCTTCACGCGACCCAGATCAGACCACCCCTCAGCCAAACTCCATCCTGTAGCGACTGTCCATTACTCCATCTCGGCCGAGCTTTATTTTATGTAAGTTGACGATATATATGTTATATACTTGTTATATATTTATAGGCATATCATTCAGAGCCTTATTTTATGTATTAGTTTATATATTTGGTAAGTAACCAGATTGTAAGCATTTATATATATTTACTTAAAATATAGTAGGTGCTGATATTTACAGTGTATATATAAGTTTACTATATAAGCTATATTTGTTTTATAAAGATAATCTGTAAGCTTATAGTATACATATATTTTGCGTGTTTGATATGATACAAGATTTTTACTACTTTCCATATATTTCGTATTTAACTGTGTACTGTATATATGTAAATAATTGGATTGTTGAAATGTATACATAGATTTTGCGTAAGGTCTGACATGTTTATTGATAACGAAATATATATATATATATATATGAGTTGTCTATTCTATATATGTTATATGGTTATATATATGTTATATTATTTGGCATAAGTTTTATAGTCTATTGAGTCTGAATAAGTTATACTATATATATTTTGTACGTTTATATATATATATTATATACTGGAATGTATGTTACCAAATATTGCTTCAGAGTATGTAAATCCTAGATTAGTATACGAGATTTAATTGCTTTTATGTGTATAAATGTTACAGCAAGTTATACAATCTGACATATATATATATATATATAGTTATGTATTTGTATACAATATGTTGCTAGATACATAAGTATATAAGCCATGTTTTACCTGTATGTAAGTTTGTGTACATTTGTTAATATATATAGGAACTTGATTTCCAAATTTATATAGGTATATATTTATATTTAAAAGTGTTGTATATATATAAAGTTGCAGTATTATATATGTATATTGTATTATAATGTTTTGTGCTTTGATAACAAAACTTTTGTATGTGATACGTTTTAAAATATGTATATAGTATAGTATGGGATGTTTAAATATTTATATGTATGTTTTTAAACCTTCATCCACTGTTAAATATTACATATAGTTGCATATACATATTGAGGCTGCTTTCAATTAAGATGTATTTGCATGTAAGTTGGATAATATGTTATATTTATATATGTTATATTTTGTTATATAAGTATGGACTGGCTCTAGTCTATACATTAGTTTTACACTACATTAGTATATATATATATGTTCGGTTGATATACAATGTTTGTAAAAGACTGTAACATATGTAAAGCTTTACATTTTTTTTAAAGTATATAAAGTGGGTTACTGTATAATATATTTATCTCAGTTGTATATTTGATTTCCTGAGCTGTTTTCGAGATCTGACGCATATTAACAAGTTAAGTTTAAATGTATTTATTTTAAATCTGATTTTGAAATATAACATATATAGGTTGTTGAGTTGTGCATGTACTATAATAAGATATGTTATATTGATTGTGCTATAAACATTTATCTTAAATTATAATAGGCCTGAATGCATATATTATAAATATGTACTTTCTGATTTATTTATTTATATATGTTCTGAGTTGTAAATATCAATTATATATGATAGATATTTTGTTTTAAAATATGAGTTTATAGTGTGTGTGTGTGTGTGTATGTTCATATATTAGCTCATATATGCAAGTTACTGGAGTTTGGTTTTCAAAAAATATATTTTATATATAGATTTTATTTTATAGGTGTATATATCGATTTTATAAAATAACTAGAGTATATATACATATATTCTATTCCTATCAAACTGATTGATTATTCTCATCGATTTCAGCCTTGTTTTGACTGTCGAATTCGTGCCCATCTTGTTCCATTTTGGAATTCGTGTTTGGATCCACAATTCACTTCCATTTCCGTTAATCTCTCTAGCCTCTAAAGGTGAGCAATCACTCAAGATTAACATTCTTATATTTATTAAATTTGATTTCAATTGAAACGACAATTGAAATACACTGTTAAATTTAACTGTTAATTTTATGATTGCTAGATATGATACGCTATCATTTGAAATTGTTCACCTGTGGGATATGTGTAACGCCCCACTACGAGACCCACATTAACAAAGAGTATTACTAAGTAACATCGTTTGCTAATAAAGAGAATAGAGCTGGATAGGAGCGACCATCTATAACCTTGTCTTAATTATCTATTGAATACGCCGACAATTGCCACTTCTTACCTAAATGGATCGACATATCCAATAAATACTTAATACAAAGCCATAGGTGGCTGAAGGATCTATCAGAATAAAATATAACAACTCAAATGTAATACACATCACAGAACAGTAGATCATCACATACATTTTCACATATACAGATACATTACAGAGTTTACAAATTGATACATGTCAAGTGGTAAAGCAAACCACAATATATAGGCGAGTCAAAAGAATACATATCAGAGTTACAACCAAAAAGGACTACACAAAAAGCTATAACAATAAGGAGCTAGCGGAATAGTCCATGCGGAAGCAAAATAGGCTAAGTCCATAGCACCTAACCTGAAACATCTCAGTCTGACCCGAGTATAGAATACACGGGTCAGTCTAGCTAAACAAATCAGTTAGATAAACTAAATGGTAATGAACATACAAGGTCATAAAGTACCATAATTATCTCCAAAGAGATAACCAGATCATCTAACCGAAGATGAATCATAACAAGCCTCAAATCATAGGCAACTCAAATAAACCAAGGATATCATATCCCAAAACAAGCCAAAAGGCAAATAACAAATACCAATAAAGGTAACACAAGTTTCCACAAGGTAATCGTTATATATCGTGTGGTTCAAAGAACCTACACCGAAAGGCGATACACTAGGGAAATATAATTGTCAAAGAAACAAAAGATGCTCGAGCTCAGTACTGTATAACAAGGATCCATACGCCCGAAGCCAATGCCCGAAGGCAACAAACCCGAAGGTACAAGCCCGAAGGCAACATACCCTAAGGCAACGCCCGAAGGCAACAAACCCGAAGGTACAAGCCCGAAGGCAACGCCCGAAGGCAACAAACTGTAGTGGCGAAGGTTCGGAGGCCCAGTACTGGACACCACTAACTGGCATAATATTTCGCAACTCTCAGAAAGGAACCCGAAAAATGTTAACGTGAGTCCCATACCCCATGTTCGCACTAAACGGTTTACTAACCGTTAGTCAATTTCACACTCAAAGCAGTACAAAGTTCACCTCATCTCATCGGTAAACCAGACCCAAAGGTCAAAACGGTCAAACGAATAGATTAGGAATTAACTGAAGAGATAAACCCACGTGTTCATAGCACGCGTTTTATTTAATCATTTAATTCTCCTCCCTCTTCGCTCGAAGTGCAAAATTGTGTGCGTTTTATATAGAAATTATAAATTGGAGAAACGAGCTTTAAATACAATTTAAAAAGATCATTTTATAAAAACACGTGTACTAAATCTAAAAAAAGAATCATCAAAGTCAACTAAAGTGAAAAAACTAATTGGAGAAAGAAGAATCGATCAAAAATTGGAATCCCACACAAAGTAGGCAAATTGGGCTGAGACAAGCAGATTCAGACGTCTGAATTGTATATTTCAGACGTCTGAAACTGGAGCTCGGCCAATACTTTGCCTAGGCCAAGGATGGCCAAATCCTATCGGAAGCAATCAGATAAGTGACGATGGCTAGAGGTTTACGCCAAATGACTACCCAAACTTAAAGACTCACCAATATAATCCGACTAACATGCCCAAACAACCATATAAGGATTTTTCATAGATTTTGACTTCAAACGCCAAAAATTGGAATATTCATCAAACCAATTCAATTCAAAAACAAATGGACAAGGAATATATGTTAG
Source organism: Allium fistulosum (assembly GCA_030737815.1). Lineage (NCBI taxonomy): Eukaryota > Viridiplantae > Streptophyta > Magnoliopsida > Asparagales > Amaryllidaceae > Allium > Allium fistulosum. The sequence continues at coordinate 261,239,193 of CM060904.1, read as the reverse complement.
GAATTGCTACCTAACACTATCAAAGATATATACGTAGATGTGAGTTCAAAAACTCACCTTTTAACCCAAAAACTCAAGAGAGAAGCTATAGATCAAGGCAAGAACAATCACTCTTCAATTATAACCCAATGAGCTTCAATCTAAGCTCAAGAACAAATATTTCCTAAGTTAGGGTTTAGGAAATTTCAGAAATCGAAGAGGAATTGAGATGGAGAAGAAGAAGATGATGCTTACCTTAGCTTCTCTTTGAATTTGGAGCAAGAATTTGTATTTGCAAAGGAAACTATGGTTTTGAATTTTAATTTCCCATTCCTCTCCCAATTTTTACTGAAGCTTGAATGTTAGGAAATGAAATGAGTGAATGGAGAGGAGAGGGGGCTGAGTTAGGGCATAGAATGAGTTGGGTGAAGCCCAAACCCAAAGCGCAATTAGAAAATAGCCAAATTCTACTCAACTCCAAACATATCGATGGTTATACTCAAAAAAGTCGCAAACACAATTTTTAACTCAATGGAAGTGGTCTCAAGTTCAAATTGTTGATTCTCAACTTCATTCCTGATTCAGACGTCTGAAATTTCCAAACCAGACGTCTGAAACTGGAAAAATACGAGTTTCCAGAACAATATTCAGACGTCTGAATAGTCTATTTCAAACATATTAAAATGGCAATTTTAGCCTATTTCCTTTCTGGTTCGATTCGAACAATTTCAAACGTCTGAACGACCCATTTCAGACGTTTGAATTTCTGTTTGAATGAGTTTTCAAATAGGCACTTCCATAAACACGATCCACATTGTCTTTTCACTAATTCGACTGATCTTTTTCGAAATAGTGACATTTTCGTACTTAAATCCGACTAACGATGCTATATTTAAATTAAACATTTAAATATACAATCGTAAAATATGCGGGTTGTTATAGACTCTCCTCCTTAAAGAAATTGTGTCCTCGCAATACTTAAGAAGAAAATAAAGAGTAACAACCATAAAAGCATATCAACACAAAAGAAAATTTGAAATAAGAAGTTCACCATAAAGAGCACGAAAGAGTAAGTCCGGATATGTTTGCTCGATGAATTCTTAAGATTCCCAAGAGAAATCCTTAGGATTTGAGGACCATTGAACTTTCATAAGAAGAACATCTTTATTTCGAAGCGTTCAACCTCCGAAGCAATGATACGAATAGAATGTTGCTCATAAGTTAAATTTGGTGAAACTTCAATTTCTTCAATAATACCGAGCTTAAGAATAGAATCGGAATCCCTATGGCATTTCCGTAGTTGAGAGACATGGAAAACGTCATGAATAGCAAAAATTGAGCCAGTAATAAAAGTGGTGATAAGCCACGGAAACAATGCGTTCGGTGATGGGAAATGGACCAACATATTGAGGTGCTAATTTTCACGATTGTCTGAAAGGTGAAACACGAATGAACACCAATAAAATCTGGACCTAAAACCAGCTTCTCACCGGCTTCAAGCCAACATGAAGAAAATCGACATGGCCTTCCGTAGAGTGCCTCAAAAGGAGCCATACCAATACAAGATTGGAAGCTTATTATAGGAAGAAAACTCAACAAGAGACATATGATCTTCCCAACTTCCACCAAAATCAAGAACACATGCATGAAAGAGATCTTCAAGAGTTGATTCACACGCTCTATTTGTCCATAGGATTGAGGACGATAAGCGGTGCAAAAAAAATTAAGCTTTTGTTCCCAAAGCTTTTGAAGACCCTACAAATACCCACTAGAAAAATAATGGATCTCGATTGCTAAAAATAGAAGCAGGAACTCCATGCAATTTAACAGGACATAGAGTTCAGCCAAAAGAGGTATAGTCAAAAAGAGAAGGACGACCCTCAAGGCTACACAAAACAAGAGATGAACATGAATTGGAATCATGATCTTGAATCTCAAGAGTGGATAAAGTCTCGAGATCACTCCATTCGGATATCATCATGGAAACAACCGCTTGCTGCTCTCGGCTTAAGGGCATCGACAACACGATTGCCCTTTCCGGAGTATATAAAAATATAAAGATCATAAGATGCAAGGAACTCGAGCCAACGTTGTTGACGCAAATTGAGTTCCTTTTGAGAAAACAAATACTTCAAAGATTTTACGATCGGTGTAGAGAACAAATTTCTCTCCCAAAAGATAATGACGCCAAAATCTAAGAGCGAAAACAAAGGTCACGAGCACTAGATCATGAGTGGCATATCTAGTCTCGACAATCTATAATTGTTAAGAAGCAAATGCGATAACACATTCCCTTTGCAAGAGAATGACACCAAAACCAATACGACTAGTATCGGTACAACAATAAAGTCTTGATTCCCTTCGGGAACCACAAGAATAAAAGCATCGAAAAAGAGTTCCTTTAATCGATTCCCTTTCTTGAAAAGCTAAGATTTTCAAAATTATAATTAACTTTATATATATACATCTTTTTAGAAAAAATAACTTTTTACAAGAATTTACTGTGTTTGACTGTCTCATCATAGCGTTTAGGAGATTCCTATCGATAACATTGATCAAGCGCATCGACCAGAGTTCTTAAAGCACTCAATGGGCAAAACAACACAAAATTATCTTATATATGATAACCATGTCTCTTATAAAATTTACAAATACTCTTTGCTCGTTTAAGAACAAAACCCAATTATACTTATAAATATCTTATTAAAATGATTTGCAAATTTTAAATTTGTTATTTTCATCCATAATCAATAATTATAAGGATAAACTAATCGATATATTCGTAGAATACTCGATTAACAAAATGGATGAAATAAGGTAGAAGGTTTGTCAAATCGAATGACATAACAAACCACTCACCAGAATCATAACGAGTGCGGAATGCGGTAAGAGGATTTTACCTTCCGCAACTCGTAGCTGATGAAAACCGGTGGCAAGGTCGAACTAAAAAGACCTTAGCACCACTCAAAAGATTGCTTAGGTGATAATTCTAAGACAAATCTCAAAAATACCGGAAAATTCACAAACTACGTGAATGGGAGAAATAACACTTTCCTCATCAAGTGGGTTTAAAGAATAGAATGATGTCACCGAATTTGGAAATCAAAATCATTAAGAACAAAAGAAATCTACTTAACATATTGAAGATGTCGAAGATGAATAGTCCATATTGGACATAGGATATGGCTTCATAATTATTAAGCCAATCCTTTCCCAAAAATCAATTTCGAAGCCTAAATAACGCATAATATGCAAATCGGCTCGAAAAGAATAATAACAAAAATAATCTCGACATTTTTACAAAGCAAACTGAGTGTTGCGGGTCCACCAAACGGATTCGCAATTCTCAATGAACTCATCAAACCCATAATATTTAAAGAAAAAAAAAAGAATCAACAAGTTCTTTTGATATAAAAGAGCGGGAGGCACCCGTATCAAAAGAAATCAAATAGAATGATCACAAAACATAATAATGCCATCAAGGATAGAAGGAGAATTACCTCTGGACTGAGAGGAACCTCCAAAAGCCTTAAAAACATAAAGCTTGCCAGACTTGGCACTAGCAGGAGCAGTAGGGCAGGTAGAAATACGATGACCTTCCATCTTGCAATAACGGCAGAAGAAAGGCTTAGGACAAGCTCGAAACATATGATCAGGAGAACTACAATTGAAACACTTTCGAATGGAAGGTGTTCTAGCAGATTGAGCGTTAGAACCAGATTCAACAGGCTTTTTCTCCTTGGAAGGGAAAAATTCATGTTTATGAAATGGAAACCTCTTCTTGTTGATGTTGAAGTTTTGTTTGGCCTCCACAACTTCAACATCATTTTCTTTATCGGTCTCTTCAAGACGAAGAGCGATATCTTCAAACTGGTCGAAAGGCACTTCTAATTTCAGAGGTAAAACCTTTTTGGGGTTCTTACTTAAAGCACGGATAAACCTTTGATTCTTTACAAGATCCAAAAGTTGTTGAGCAGTCATAAATACGCCATCCAGAGAAGGACTACTGGATTGACCGGCGCTGGGACTGCCAGATTTGACCATCTCTTCGTCTTTAAGAAAGAAAGAAAAAGATAGAAGAGGAAAAAGGTTATTCTCAGAATGAATATCAACCAAACATGATTGATAAAACAAGGCATCATAAAAAGAAAATAGGATAGAATGGTACGAAGACTCGAATTAATTCCTGTGGCACGATGATTCAAAGATTCGTAACATTCGTACTACCATTTAATGTACCGTAATATATGTCTCTGTTCTATGTTTATCATAGTTCTGAACTCAGCTCTGATACCAAGATGTAACGCCACACTCCGAGACCCACATTAGCAAAGAGTATTACCGAGTAACACCGTCTGCTAATACGTAGAATAGAGCTGGATAGGAGCGACCATCTATAACCTTGTCTTAATTATCTATTGAATACGCCGACAATTGCCACTTCTTACCTAAATGGATCGACATATCCAATAAATACTCTATACAAAACCATAGGTGGCTGAAGGATCTATCAGAATAAAATATAACAACTCAAATGTAATACACATCACATAACAGTAGATCATCACATATATTTTCACATATACAGATACATTACAGAGTTTACAAAATGATACATGTCAAGTGGTAAAGCAAACCACAATATACAGGCGAGTCAAAAGAATACATATCAGAGTTACAACCAAAAAGGACTACACAAAAAGCTATAACAAAAAGGAGCTAGCGGAATAGTCCATGCGGAAGCAAAATAGGCTAAGTCCATAGCACCTAACCTGAAACATCTCGGTCTGACCCGAGTATAGAATACACGGGTCAGTCTAGCTAAACAAATCAGTTAGATAAACTAAATGGTAATGAACATACAAGGTCATAAAGTACCATAATTATCTCCAAAAGAGATAACCAGATCATCTAACAGAAGATGAATCATAACAAGCCTCATATCATAGGCAACTCAAATAAACCAAGTATATCATATCCCAAAACAAGCCAAAAGGCAAATAACAAATACCAATAAAGGTAACACAAGTTTCCACAAGGTAATCGCTATATATCGTGTGGTTCAAAGAACCTACACCGAAAGGCAATACACTAGGGAAATATAATTGTCAAAGAAACAAAAGATGCTCGAGCTCAGTACTGTATAACAAGGATCCATACGCCCGAAGGCAACGCCCGAAGGCAAAAAACCGGAAGGCACAAGCCCGAAGGCACAAGCCCGAAGGCAATGCCCGAAGGTAACAAACCCGAAGGTACAAGCCCGAAGGCAAAATACCCGAAGGCAACGCCCGAAGGCAACAAACCCGAAGGCACAAGCCCGAAGGCAACATACCCGAAGGCAACGCCCGAAGCAACAAACCGTAGTGGCGAAGGTCCAGAGGCCCAGTACTGGACACCACTAACTGGCAGAATGTGCCGCAACTCTCAAAAAGGAACCCGAAAAATGTTAAAGCGAGTCCCATACCCCACGTTCGCACTAAACGGTTTACTAACCGTTAGTCAATTTCAGACTCAAAGCAGTACAAAGTTCACCTCATCTCATCGGTAAACCAGACCCAAAGGTCAAAACGGTCAAATGAATAGATTAGGAATTAACTGAAAAGATAAACCCACGTGTTCATAGCACGTGTTTTATTTAATCATTTATTCTCCTCCCTCTTCGCTCGAAGTGCAAAATTGTGTGCGTTTTATATAGAAATTATAAATTGGAGAAACGAGCTTTTAATACAATTTAAAAAGATCATTTTATAAAAACCCGTGTACTAAATCTAAAAAAAGAATCATCAAAGTCAACTAAAGTGAAACTACTAATTGGAGAAAGAAGAATCGATCAAAAATTGGAATCCCACACAAAGTAGGCAAATTGGGCTGAGACAAGCAGATTCAGACGTCTGAATTGTATATTTCAGACGTCTGAAACTGGAGCTCGGGCAATACTTTTCCTAGGCCAACGATGGCAAAATCCTATCGAAAGCAATCGGATGAGTAAAGATGGCTAGGGATTTACGCCAAACGACTACCCAACCTTAAAGACTCGCCAATATACTCCGACTAACATGCCCAGACAACCATATAAGGAATTTTCATAGATTTTTACTTCAAACGCCAAAAATTGGAATATTCATCAAACCAATTCAATTCGAAAACAAATGGACAAGGAATATATGTTAGGAATTGCTACCTAACACTATCAAAGATATAGACGTAGACGTGAGTTCAAAACTCACCTTTTAACCCCAAAACTCAAGAGAGAAGCTATAGAGCAAGGCAAGAACAATCACTCTTTAATTATAACCGAAGGAACTTCAATCTAAGCTCAAGAACAAATTTTTCCTAAGTTAGGGTTTAGGAAATTTCAGAAATCGAAGAGGAATTGAGATGGAGAAGAAGATGATGCTTACCTTAGCTTCTCTTTGAATTTGGAGCAAGAATTTGTATTTGCAAAGGAAACTAGGGTTTTGAATTTTAATTTCTCATTCCTCTCCCCATTTTTACTGAAGCTTGAATGTTAGGAAATGAAATGAGTGAATGGAGAGGAGAGGGGGGGCTGAGTTAGGGCATAAAATGAGTTGGGTGAAGCCCAAACCCAAAGCCCAATTAGAAAATAGCCAAATTCTACTCAACTCCAAACATATCGATGCTTATATTCAAAAAAGTCGCAAACACCATTTTGAACTCAATGGAAGTGGTCTCAAGTTCAAATTGTTGATTCTCAACTTCATTCCTGATTCAGACGTCTGAAATTTCCAAACTAGACGTCTGAATCTGGAAAATATGAGTTTCCAGAACAATATTCAGACGTTTGAATAGTCCATTTCAAACATCTGAAAATGGCAATTTTAGCCTATTTCCTTTCTGGTTCGATTCGAACAATTTCAGACGTCTGAACGACCCATTTCAGACGTCTGAATTTATGTTTGAATGAGTTTTCAAATAGGCACTTCCATAAACACGATCCACATTGTCTTTTCACTAATTCGACTATTCTTTTTCGAAATAGTGACATTTTCGGACTTAAATCCGACTAACGATGCTAATTTTAAATTAAACATTTAAATATACAATCGTAAAATAAGCAAGTTGTTACAATATGACACCATATCCTATTGTTTATTTAATTTGTTATTGATGATATATCTCTGTTGTTGAAATGTTATATTATTATATCTTTTATCACTCTGCAAGTTCCCTGTTAGTATAGAATTCCCTATGGGTTGAAATGATACATACCCAAATGATCTGTAGAATAGGAGAAAATCGCTATGGGTTGAAATGATAAACCCAAGTGATTTTCATTGAATTGAATTTGGGATTGCGGGTTGAAATGATATATACTCGTAGATATTTAAACTACGGATTGAAATGATAAATATCCGTATCACTTGACCATAGGATAGAAATTTTTATACAGACACCGTTGGTCTATATATAAATATTTTAAAATGATTTCTATGGTTTTGAAAGGAAATATGTATGGTTTTATTTAATATTGAAATATATTTTTTTAAATAAATTTTACCATAAAGTAGATTTAATAATAAGCTTTGATTTAATAAAGTTGATTTAATTAATATATAATATGTATAAGTATATATTTAAAATTATAGTAAAATAGATTTTTAACGATTTCTATAAGTGAAGGTTGGAAATATTAATTTAATTTATTGTATTTAATTAAGAATTTGGTTTAATTAAATCGATTTGAAACTTATTGAATTTGAGGATTTTAAGATATGATTTTGTAACTGGATTCTGTTTTAAAGTGATTAAATGGATATGTCAAGTTTAAATAAATTGGAGAAACATTTAGTTTATTTTGTAATTTGGGGTTTTTTAAATGATAATGGATTTATTAAGTGAATATTTCAAAACTAAATAATAATGAAGTTAAAATGAGATTATCAATTTAACTTTTCGAAAGTGCTATAATTTGGAAAATATATATTTGAAAAGGAAATGATATTTTGGTTTTGAAGTATAAATTATTTTGGAATGACCACGGTGTTATAATGACGTTTGGATGTTAATAGCATATATTTCTACATAGTAGATAGTTCCATGGATCTTTAGAGGATGGTTATCCCAAGCATCCTTTAAGTTACTTGTATTTCAGTTGATATTTCACTTGAGTTGGATTTATTGATATAAGAATGTTAATCCTGACTTGAGTGTTTTGTGTTTTGCTTTACACTCAGGTCATACTGAGTGGTACAACAATTGAGACTCACCTTGAAGTTTGGAGCTTCGCTTGGAGATCCAACCATCGATTCAGCTTTCAGCTTTTCTAGTTGATTTGTTCAGAGATGTCATCAATCTGTATTTGAGATATTCTGTGTATTTTATTTCAAACTCTATTGTTTACATAGTAGCTTCATGAACTACTATTTATCTATTCCACTGCATTATTATAATACTCTATGTCTGTGATTATTTTATTTACTGTATATGCCGAGTTTTGCCAAATATAAAATAACAATCTGATATTTTGAGCAATTCAAGTCCGACATGTGCTGATGCGAATGGTTGAAAATACCGGGTCGTTACAGTTCAAATAGAAGATAGGCTCGATAGGGAGATAAGATAATTGAATTACAAAATAGGGAGATAGATAGATTTCAAAGAGAGAAAAGGATGAATAGACTTATATAAATCGTGGGCAACCTTAACCGGGTCAACCCTGACTTCAAAATAAGATCGAGGTAGTATTCTGGAGCAAATCGATATTTGATCGCCAAAGATAGGATTTGGGTATAGCAAATATAGTAGCATCATAAACCGAGGATACAAAATCTCTGGTGAATCAATGCCTATTGTAAAGGAGTTTCACCCCTTTACAAATCATTCAGTGGAGCTATGGGATGCTCCGGAATCAAAGAATACGAATAGGGGAGACAAGAATGGATTTTGGAACCGAGGGGACGTTCCAAGATTCAAAGGAAATCGAGTCAAAGAGGAAGAGATTCAAGCTCGAACGAAATTGATTCCGTAATTAAATTTACTACATATGTTGAGTTTTTCCTAAAATCAGAGCTCTGATACCAAATGTAAAAACCTAAAATTTTCAACCATTCGCATCCATACATGTCAGATTTGAATTGCTCAAAATATCAGATTGTTAATTTATATTTAGCAAAACTCAGCATATACAGTAAATAAATTATCACAGATCACAGACACAGAGTAATATAACAATAATGCAGCGAAAACAAAAGAATAGTAGTTCATGAAGCTACTATATATATAACAGAGCTAAACAAGATACAACAGAAGTCACGAATACATAGTTGTCTCAATACAACAATCAAATAGAAGATCTTAATACATCACCGGAATCAACAGAACAACTGAAAGCATGATAGATAGCTAGATCTCCAAGCGAAGCTCCAACTCCAAAGGTGAGTCTCAAATACTTTATCACTCAGTCTAACCCGAGCGTAAAGCAAAACACAAAACACTCGAGTCAGGATTAACATTCTTATATAAATAAATCCAACTCAAGTGAAATATCAACTGAAATACAAGTAACTTAAAGAATGCTTGGGATAACCATCCTCTAAGGATCCGTTAAACTATCTACTATGTAGTAATATACGCTATTATAATAATGTCTAATAGTAAAATAAACTTACTTTTAAATAGCATTATGAAATGATTCGCCAATAAATGTGGTATTAAATGAGAAATATTACATGTGAAAGTGAATGTAATTTAAAATAAAGAGAAATATAAGCAATGTTGTGGGAATGAACATGTTCATGTTTTATATTGAATAAAGAAATTATGTGAAACAAATATTAAAGTATGAAGTGATACTTGTGTTAATCAATGAGATTAATATGGAATTTAATTGAAATGTAATTATGATGAAACAAATTGGAATAATCACGTAAGTTGTATGTATATTGTTTTATTCGCAAAATTAATTTGATACGGATTTGACTACACAAGTTCTATGTGAATTACAGCACTTCGTGTTAGGATTTTTCATTCGATTCTTGATGGCAAATATTTGATATGGATTTTTGGTTTGATTCTAGAATTCACTATCATAGTATATGACTATGTGAGGAGAATGATGGTTTCTAGTCAAGAAACCTTATCAAAGTCCGCATCAGGGAAGTCGAATGAAAAATACTAGTTCAAAAGCGAACTTGTGTAATCAAGCGAGCGATCAAATGTGATTTCGTGAAAGATGACATATGTACATCTTATGTTCTAATATTATTGATACGCTTTGACGCTGAAATTGAAAGTTGTTGGGCTGGATAACTTTGTAATTTATATTGGAATTTTTCTTGTATGAAAAACTACTATTAATTTAAAACCATTTTACAAAACTATTTTCTTTTATTTTTCTTATACAAACTATTTTATTCTATTTTATTTACAAAAATATTTTACAAACTATTTTATTTACAAAACTATTTTACAAACTATTTTATTTACAAACTATTTTATTTACAAAACTTTTTACAAACTATTTTATTTACAAAACTAGTTTACAAACTATTTTACAAAACTATTTTATATACAAAACTATTTCACAAACCGATTTTATATACAAAACTATTCTGAATTCAAAACCTTTTATAATGCAAAGATGTTCAATCCCATATGACTTTTTGCAACGACCTGTAATTTTTGATAAATTAAAAATGGTTAATTTAATAAGGTTTTGTGATTTAATGTTGGAAGAAATAAAATTTTGTGATTTAATAATAAGAATGTAATTGGAGTAAAAGGTAACGATATTAATTTAAGGTAATATTAATTTAAGGTTACCTATAATTGCTTTGAATCTGATTACAATTAATTAAAACGATTAAAAGTCATAATTGGTTATAGATTGTAAATTAATTATCATAAGGTGTGTATTAATTGATAATTGGATTTAAAGAGTAATTGATAATTTAAATATTGAGTTATTAATGAAATAATGTGTAATAGATTGAATTGGATAAAATTTGTGTAATGTGAGTTGTTAAAACATTTGTTTGTAAATAATAAACTTACAAATGTTATTAAATGTAGAAATGGTAACAATTCTTATTCGTTACCAATTTAATTAATTAATTACAAATAATGTAAATAAATGTTACATTAATGTGAGTTAATACAATAACTGCAAATTGGGAATGTAATAAAATGTACATAAATGTTAATTACATTCCAACGGCAATAAATTGTTTATTAAAAAGAGTGAAACCAAGAAAATCTATTTTACTGGGATTTTTAAAATTTTATTTAATATGAAATTTGATAGAAATTCAAATGTAATTGAAATGCTGCAACTAGTATGGTAAAAGATGATAATTGTAGACTATTTATGTAATAAGATATATATAAATGTTAACTATGCTTATAGAGTAATAATTGATTGAATAAAAAGATTTTAATCGAATTAAATCAATTTATTGGAATTAATTATAATTAATTGGATTTAATTATAGTTGAAATTGAACACTATAATTATTGTATCATTTACACTGAAATTATATGTAAACTTGTTTTAAATTATTGTAATTGTCCAAGTAATCAAAAATGTTGAAAATTGGTATTAATTTAATTTGAAATTTAAAAGTGACTTAATTAATTTAATATTAATTTATTTAATTAACGTGAAAATAGCCATTTTGGCCACTGATTCGGATTTCGACGAAACCAGTTTCATCGGACCCGTAATGGTGAATTATTGTAGGATTTCAAGTTTCGTAGCGATTGGACTTGTCGTTGGATCGTACGGGCTCGAAACGCGTAGAAATCGATTTAATTAAATTCTATTGAAATCAATTCGAAATAAGCAGATTTTTAGCTAACTTCTTTATACGATGGAATTACAACTTGAAACCTGTTCCATTGAGTTTAAAACTATCAAAAACATCTATTTTGTTATATGGGATGACTTATTTTCGTTTTGGGAACAAAACGGGCTTTTCGGGTCGTTTATCGTTCAACTTTCGAATAAATCTAGTCCATTCATCTCTATTTCTGATCTACCTATATATAGCTTTGTTTCTAAAACCCTAGCAGCCATTTCTTATTATCTATATGTACAATTCTATCTGCTTCTTGTTTGCGCCAAAAATGGTCACAAACCCCAAGTATTGTGAAAGCACCAGTGTATGAATACAAATCAGCAATATTCAGACACAAATCACAGATCTAAGCTAACAATAAACAGCAATCCAGAAATAAATCACAAGAACACGAGATTTATAGTGGTTCGGCTATCTCCGGCCTACGTCCACTTCAATGATTTTTATCTTTTATTGATGTTCTTTGCTAATTACAGATGATTACAGCAGATACAATGAATGAATTCGAGTATAACAGCAATGGAAAGAAGTAGAATTGAATCCGGCAGAGTCTGGACGTCCAATGGCCAAAAGATCCCCTTTCTGTAGGCTTCAGGGGCTATTTATAGGCGTAGGAGGCTAAGATCACGCTCAAACTTCGGGAGACTTCTTCTGGCACGTGAGGGGACCCACACGACCAACCCCACCAAGTTTCGACTCGATCTGTGATCGATACAAAACCATTTCGTATCCTTTAAAAAATGATCCAATCGAACTGAAACTTGGCAGGGACATTCTTCAACATGTATGTAAGCTCCTGTGAAAATTTCATTGCATTTGGACTTGTAAATCTCAAGTTACGATCGATACAAAATCGTATTTCCGGTAGCAACGCTCTGTTCGAACCGATGAATTCGAATCGATCCCTTCGAATCGATGGTAATGCGCGTGAGCAGGTTGACGTGGCGCGTGTTCTTCGTGTCAATCCGCTTTTCACTCCGGTTTGATCGAGTCACTCCGAGTATCTCGCCGCGTTTGCATCCATAACTCACGCATTATCTCTGGCCTGTTTGACTCAGTGGATACGAACAATCAATCATTCATGGATTCGAACAAGGACTCCTGATGGATACGAAGCGGTCAGCGCCTGATGGATGCGAAGTCATCTGATGGGTTCAAGAAAAATGGATACGAAGGACTTGCATCCCTGACCGATACGAAGACGATGGATTTGAACTCGATCGTTGTGAAGTCGATGGATACGAATGGAGACGTGATGGTGAATGCGGACTCCATCGATACGAAGCTAATGCTGAAGGATTCGAATAGACCATCACCTTGACTCTATGATGGATATGAACAGCATATTTCTTTTAAATTGTATTGATCATATCTCCCCCATACGAACTCCGATTAACCAGAAATTTGAAACACTGGCTTCCATGGCTTTGCTTGTCATGTCTTGTCAATTGTAGCCCGATCCGGACTCGGACAAAATTCATCGATATCCATGGTTATCCTGCATGCATAGTTGATATTTATGGCTAGTTATTATCGATTTTCAGTAAGTTCTGGGTATCTCAGCTTTGCTAAAAGTTGGGATAACATTTTGCCCCCTAAAACATGCCTTTTGGTAAAAGGCGTGTTTAGATCAGTCTCAAGTCGAATGCAGTGAGTTCATGTTTTACTCAGAGCTTATAGCATTTTCAATCAAGTCCATGGCTGTTTGAAGCCGAATCGTTATCAATTTCTTCCAGTGGAAGTTAAGAACGAAATTCTACGGTCTCTCTGTATTATTGATGGTCACTCCGGACCCTTGCCAAGCCTATTCCAGACTTAGCGATCGAATAGAAAGATCCTATTGCATTCCGGCGTTGCTTTCTATTCCTTGCACTCTGGCCCCGGTTAGGGCGTGAAGCGATGTCTTGGTCGTTCTGGACCGATCGTAGCCTCTCCGGGCTCCTGCTGGATCCCATCCTGTCACTCTCCGGTGAAGGGGAAACAACGTTAAGTGAGTCAATCCTGTCGCTCTCCGACGAAGCGACTCACTTCTTGCACTCCGGTTCAGTGTATCTGAACGTTAAGCGATGTCATGGCCTGAATCGTGGGACGATCGTAGCCTCTCCGGGCTCTTATCGAATCCCGATTCAATCACTCTCCGGTGAATAGGAGACTATGCTTAAGTGAGTCAATCCTGTCGCTCTCCGGCGAAGCAACTCATTTCTTGCACTCCGGACCCCGCCTCTCCGGGTAGGGTCATAAAGCGATCATGTTTATATTGGTATTTAATACTCATCCTTTAACTCTCCGGTCAAAGGTTTATTTCAAGGAATTCAAGTTTATTTATTAAATTCAGGTCCTAGATGTTCAATCTCAAAACCAGGGAAAACTAAACATTGCCTCTCCGGGAAGATCGGTCTATCTCCATCTCAGAGCATGCCTAGGGATCTCTCTGGTTCCCGTACATGAGTAAGTGGAGTAGCCGTTTATTCTGAAAACAAATCTAATGAAATTATTTGACCGAAGTCCAAATCCTGAACTTGGCCCTTGCCATCTTAATCAGTTGATGACGAGTCGCGATCCTGATCCAGGATCGTTTCTGTTAGGTGGAGGCGGTAGTTGTTCAGGCCTTACCGCCGCTGCCCGTTCTCTGACATATTGTGGCAATCTACCATTCCTGGCATGTTCTTCCACCTCATCTTTTAGGTGGCGGCATTCGTCGGTTGTATGCCCATCCAGCTCATGGAATAGGCAATATTTTCCGGTTCTACGCTCCCGCTCTGTGGGATCTCTCCTGGGTGGTTTTCGATAGGGGAGTTGCCCCCGAGTCTCAGTGTAAATTTGTTCCAGGCTTGCTGCCAAATTTGTGTATTGTTTGAATCTGGGCTCTCGGAATTTCTTCCGGTTATCAGGACCATCATGTGCGTCATCCTGCTTTCTCTTTCCTTTGTCCGCCCTGGGTTGTTCCCTGGCGGTTCCTTCGCCTTGTACAGCGTTTATTTCCTGCCTCTCGGCTCGTGATTCTTCTAATCGAATGAGTCTTTCAGCTTCATGGTAAAACTCTCCAAGATCTTGCGGTGGGTCTCTCGCTAAAGAGTCTTTGAATTCGGTGCCTTCTCCAACTCCTGCCACTGCCGCCATCAAAATCATCGATGGATCTGGGCGATCTACAGAAGCCACCGTTGCATTAAATCGTAACAGAAAGTCTTTTATGGACTCTCCGGTCCTTTGTTTTATCGATGCCAAAGTCATCACACTCTTGGGTCGCGTCACGTGGACCCTAAATTGTCTCATGAAGCAATCTACAAGCTCGCCCCATGTTCTGATTGATCCAGTTTCTAATTGCCTGAACCAAAGTGCAGCCAAATCTGACAAGTATAGAGGGAAGCATCGAGCCATCACTTCCTCGGATGCTCCCAACACTTCCATGTGCCTGATGTATCGAGTAATATGCATTGTTGGGTCTGACTTCCCGTCATAAGGATCCAGCGTAGGCAGTTTGAACTTTGGAGGGTTCCTTGCATTCCTGATATTCGGGGTGAATGGACTCCGACTAACCTCCTCTAGTCCTCCATTGGACAATCCTCCTCTCATCAGTCGCCGGACTAATCCAGCCATCTTTTCATCTCCGTCCTGGGGTTGCCCTCTTGGTCTCGAAGGGTATTCTGGTATGTATTCTTCGTGTGGCCTATTAGCATCAGCGTTGGCTCCAGCTTGCTGAGCTCCATATGTAGGCCTTCTAGCATTGGATCCTGAGGGTCTGCCCCCAAGTCCTTGTTGATTGCCTTCTGGTTATGCATTCTGTCCTCCGTTGGGTTCTGCAACCCTAGCTCCTTGTTCCACATTAACAGCCGCTGTAGCCGGTCCTAAGTTTTGTATTCCCGTAGCTCTCATTTGCTCAAAGAAATTCTGCAGCATCTCCTGTTGGATCTTTATTATTCTTTCGTGCATCAGATTGGTCATGGTCTCCATTTCGTCTCTAGTGATGTAGATCGAAGCTGGTTCTTCTCCAGCACCAGAGGATGCCTCTTGACTTCCTCCTTGTTGGCTTCTCTCAACTCTTTGTCTTGTTTGCCGAGTCATTGTCGAGTCAATCTGAATCCTTCAAACTTTCAAATCTAAATTTTGAATCTGGTGTAGCGGGTGCTAGTAGTTCTCGGTGAAAGCACCAAAGTGTTTACGCCAAAAATGGTCACAAACCCTAAGTATTGTGAAAGCACCAGTGTATGAATACAAATCAGCAGTATTCAGACACAAATCACAGATCTAAGCTAGCAATAAACAGCAATCTAGAAATAAATCACAAGAACACGAGATTTATAGTGGTTTGGCTATCTCCTGCCTACGTCCACTTCAATGATTTTTATCTTTTATTGATGTTCTTTGCTGATTACAGATGATTACAGCAGATACAATGAATGAATTCGAGTATAACAGCAATGGAAAGAAGTAGAATTGAATCCGGCAGAGTCTGAACGTCCAATGGCCAAAAGATCCCCTTTCTATAGGCTTCATGGGGCTATTTATAGGCGTAGGAGGCTAAAATCACGCTCAAACTTCGGGAGACTTCTTCTGGCACGTGAGGGGACCCACACGACCAACCCCACCAAGTTTCGACTCGATCTGTGATCGATACGAAACCATTTCGTATACTTCAAGAAATGATCCAATCGAACTGAAACTTGGCAGGGACATTCTTCAACATGTATGTAAGCTCCTGTGAAAATTTCATTGCATTTGGACTTGTAAATCTCAAGTTACGATCGATACAAAATCGTATTTCCGGTAGCAGCGCTCTGTTCGAACCGATGAATTCGAATCGATCCCTTCGAATCGATGGTAATGCCCATGAGCAGGTTAACGTGGCGCGTGCTCTTCGTGTCAATCCGCTTTTCACTCCAGTTTGATCGAGTCACTCCGAGTATCTCGCCGCGTTTGCATCCATAACTCACGCATCATCTCTGGCCTGTTTGACTCAGTGGATACGAACAATCAATCATTCATGGATTCGAACAAGGACTCCTGATGGATACGAAGCGGTCAGCGCCTGATGGATGCGAAGTCATCTGATGGGTTCGAGACAAATGGATACGAAGGACTTGCATCCCTGACCGATACGAAGACGATGGATTTGAACTCGATCGTTGTGAAGTCTATGGATACGAATGGAGACGTGATGGTGAATGCGGACTCCATCGATATGAAGCTAATGCTGATGGATTCGAATAGACCATCACCTTGACTCTATGATGGATACGAACAGCATATTTCTTTTAAATTGTATCAATCATATCTCCCCCATACGAACTCCGATTAACCTGAAATTTGAAACACTGGCTTCCATGGCTTTGCTTGTCATGTCTTGTCAATTGCAGCCCGATCCGGACTCGGACAAAATTCATCGATATCCATGGTTATCCTGCATTGCATAGTTGATATTTATGGCTAGTTATTATCGATTTTCAGTCAGTTCTAGGTATCTCAGCTTTGCTAAAAGTTGGGATAACACTTCTCTCTTTCCTATGGCAAACAAACCAAAACCAATTCCAAATTCAATTGCAAACCAAAATCATATCGAAAGATTAAAACTCCTCAAACCATATCAAATTTTATATTGTTGGAAAGGTCTCGACGAATGGAACCTACGTTTAGTTTTTATTTTTCATAACAGAGCACAAATCAACCACAAATCACGGTCAAAGTAAAATTGGGCATTTTGGATCTGAGCATCGATTGGCGAAATTGAGATATGGGTTTGGAAGAGTTCGTCAAGGGGAAACTAACGTTGGTGGCCGTGTGGGCTAACTCAGCTAGAGGCGCTCAAATTTAGTTGATTGGGGTTCGAAAACCCTAATCTTTGAGGAGGCAGCGACATCGATTGGGGGGACTGGAGGCGGCGGGCTTCTGGCTGTGGATGCGGCTAAGCAAGGCGAGCAAGGTGGAGGTGGTGCCATGGTCAACGGCGGTGTGGAGATGGTGAATTCGATGGTCAAAGTAGGGGTGTGCGTGCATGTTTAACATTCGGCCTGGGAGTTGTTTTCATGTGGAATGATGATGACGCATGGGATAATGTAACGGTTGTGATCTTTCGACGCTCGAAAGTTGACATTAATACGTCCAATGTATCAAATGCCGCGCAATCGAATGCCGGAAAATCGAACCATTAGGGTTAAAAAGAAGAGGAAGAAGAAGACAGAAGAAAAGAAAGAACAGAAAAACAGAAACAGAAACAATATCAGAATCTCACATTCACAGCGGAACCATATATAATAGATAATCACTAGTCTTTTAAACAAAGAACTAAATCAGTTTATACATACATCAATCGGACTCAATATACAACTCAATACAACAATGGACAGTTATATAAACTTGTCCACATACAGAATACACAGCGGAATAAATAAACAAGTATGGTAGTACGCTTCGCCATCCATCTCATCTCCAAAGCTCCAGAATATCCAGAATATCCCGATAACAAAACTCTAGGCTGTCCGTGTGGAAAATTATGGGCACCCAGAGTTTAGAAAGGGAACAATAAACTCTGAGTCAGTCATGGTGACTGGTGTGAGATCATAAAACAGTTATTTTTACAAAGAAAATAAAACAAATTCGCAATGCTTTTGGAAAATGAAACTACCATAAGGCCTCCCGCCACACACACAATGCAAACGCAGAATTGGAGGAGATTTCTCCTTATGATAGTCAAATATGCTTACTACGAAAATCAGTTGATATTATTATTAATGTCTAGTGTGGAAAACATTTTGAAAGTATAATATCAATCTTAGCCAACATACAACCATTATTGTATGCCTACTATAGCTACCATCTAAACAGTGGTGACCACCATAAGTAAATGGCAGGTTCTACAACTAAAACCGTACAGGGTTCGTATTGTTTCTTTGGATTTCCAACAAATGGTCAGGCAAAGGAACTTCCTTACACCGAAATGAAACGCTTCTGGAAAGACGCCCCGAGAACCTAACCGGATCTCTGCAAACACAAGGCCGACGCTACCTCACGCTTTAACCAAGCTGTAACTAGGTAGCTAACACACGAGCTATGGCATCCCCCGGTTGTCACCGACCTTTATCCGAGGATCCTCAATCACAAAGCAACAACCACAAAGTATAATAAATTGGCAGCATGAACATAGGTAAAATATCTGGGCCCCATACCATGATATCACCTTTTAACCAGAAGGAAATGGCATACCATAAGGGCGCGACCCCTAACAACCTTGCCGCAACATTCATGTTTCGACCGTTACCGGGTTGTGAGGCTCGACGAAGTCTCGTCCACAAAGAAACGCTTTTTCACAAAGCCACGCTTTTTCACAAAGCCACGCTTTGATCAACAAATGATCAACAACACTTTGTATGCCACATTACCAAATTGGGAATGTATCACTAGTAACCATCAACTACATAACCTCTGAGCTCGTACGTCTCAGAGAAGGGTGTTAAGCTAAGAGAATAAATTCTCCGCCACCAACAGAAATGTATTTGATAGAAACCAGCTTTACATCTCAAAGTGTAACGTCAGACACACATCCATACAAGTCCGTTCCAGGATCGAATAGAACCGAAGGCACTTCCAAAGAAGCCCTTGCAATCCGGGTATTCACTAATCACGTCCGGACTTCCCATCACAAGAAGAGTGATATAAATCTCTATACCGGAGCAACTCGGTGCAGAGACATTCGACGGGTTGTCCTTTCATTTTCGAAAATACCCGGTCTTCACACCGGTCTTCAAATAATGTCCATTCACGACGTATCACTATTCGAAATGGGTTATATGACACAAAGTCCTCTCCCGGCTTAACCGAATAATGAACGTTTGTTTTAAAAACAAATCAAGTGCCATTCAAAGGAAAATATTGATAGTCGGTTATTTAACTATCAACAACATTCACAACAATCAACCAATTTAAATAATTTTTCCCAAATTATTAAATTTCAAATATCTTCGCAAGATATAGATTTTTCCACACTTTAACATTTGAAAACCAATTTCAAATCACATTTTCACACTTCATCACTTTGAAAACAAATTTCAAATCACATTTTCACACTTCATCACAAAATGGTCCATTTAAACCAATTAAATAAATCCTTATCGATTTATTTCAAATTTACATCCCAAACCTGTAATTTATTTCCACACTTTAAAAATAAATCAATATTTATTTTTAAAACAAATTTCCCTTTCCTTTATAAATTCTATTCTAAATTTACATTCTCAAATATTCACTTTTTATACGATTTTCAAATCGATTTATCAAATATTCACTTTCAACACCAAATCAACTTTAATTTGATTTCACAATTTTATTTCAAACCCCAAATCAAATTCCAAATTGATTTCTAAAGTTACTTCAAATCCCAAATACCAAATCATTTTTACAAATCGATTTCCATATTTATTCTCAACACAAAAATCAATTTTTATTCAAACACCAAATAAATTTTCATATCGATTTCCCAAAGATTTATTTCTCAATACCAAATCAATTATCAATTGGATTTCTAGAAATTTATCACCTTTTAAATAAATCCTTTTATTCCTTCCAAATGGGTTAAAATTCCACTTTCAATATATTCTTCAACTTTCACACAATATTTTCAAAACCCACATGTTAATATCTTTTCCAATACTTTTAAAATAATTCGATAAGATTTCAAAATCAACTTTATACTTTTAAAATTCCTTCTTTTAACTTCACTCAATTCTTTCAAAAAGAATTTACTAAAAATTTCCAACTTTAATTTCAAAAATCCCATTTCATTTATTTCTGGTATCCAACGATACCAAAAATACTTTCAGCTAAATTTTAGCCTTCAACACATTCAATCACAAATATAATCATTCACAGATTATAAATAAATAATCACACAGCATATGAAATAAATTCATACAACATATGAAACAAATTCATATAATTTGAGCAATCCAGTTGGATCCCTCCAACCTGTTTCTCTACATCCACAGATGTTAGCACAATACCAATTCCACTTCGAGGTGGAATATCGCGGTATATGGGACTTATAAAATATCATCCGCTATTATGCGGCGCAATAGGGTCTCATCCGCTATATAATGCGGGAAATCAATCAACTCCAATATATACATATGCCAATATATATATATATATATATATATTGCTATATACTACTATATATAGTATCACATTCAAAACAGCAATCAATAACTGAAAATCCAACTTTCATTTGAGTGAGAAGATCTCACCTTTAATTTGCAATCCCATTTCCATTCCAGTTTGTTTTCTTTGCGATTTTGACCTTGTATAAACAATTTATAACTTTTATTAATATTCGAATAATTCGAACAATTTATTTCCTTTTGATAAGTTTACTTAACTGAGAATTTTATTTAAATTCATTTTCTTTTCTAAATTATTTAATTAACTAACAATTTTATTCAAACTCAAAATTTTCCTATAAAAATCTTTTTAATAACTAGAATAAATTAAATAGGTTAACTAACCATTTAATCACCACAACCCATTTATAAAATTCCCATTTCAAATCTGATTTATACATATTTAAATTAAAATAGAAATGGTTTTCCCTTTTTACTGTAAAAAACTGCATATATATATACCTCACTGTATAACTATACTTTTCTAATATATATGTACCTATACAAATTAAAGCTGAAATGGTTTTACCTCACGATTTCCCTAAATTGCACACAGAAAAATCATGACAGAGCACAAACCCATCGCGACCACACCCAATCGTCGCCATACTTCTTGCCTCTGCCTCGCGCTTAACGTCACCGTCGCCCTCCACTCAAACATGCGACAATCGCAATCGAGCTCGAGACCCAGTCTGGCCGTCCTACCTAACTGCTTCGACTCGCTTCATACCCTTTGAACGTAATACGAATGCACCCAGCGACCACCTCGAGTGTCTCACTCGAAAAACACGCTCCCCAAATCAAACACGCTATGAAGCTCCGACCTTCCTACCTTCCCCGCGTGGCACCGCCTCTCCTTGCGCTGCCCAATAGAACTTCCATTTTTGCGAATGCCTCCTCCCCGCTTACCACCTGACTCGGTCGCGAATCTCCCCTCAAATAGGCAGCCGACCCCATTCTACTAGATTGTGACGACATCACAATCGATTCCCACCGATCGTCCCTTTTATTTTGAGGATTTGATTTTTTTTCTTTCGATTTCGAAGTTCTTGGCATTCCCCTTTTTTTATTATTTGAGACAGAAAGAACTTTTAAGGAGGAGAGGAGAGGAACGAGATTTCAATTTTTGAGTTTATAAAGCAATTTCCTTTTCTTCTTGCTTTCACTGAGTTCGGCTTGTTCAACAAGGAGAGGGAGATGTGATTTATGAAAAGGGGTTAGCGTGTTCAATGCTGGCTACAGTGACTTTGAAGAGAAAGCCAGAAAGTTCTAATGTGATTCGTTTTTGACTGGGAACAAATATATATATTATTAATTGAAATTCAAATTCGAATCAACTCGAAAACGAAGCCAAGAATTTTGACTTCCAATAAAGGCATGCCGCTAGGCATTCATAATGTTATACGCCTATTCCGAACACAATGGAAAAGGATTTGAGTCCAAATTCGATCGTATGGAGAAGATAGCTTTTTGAACCAGTTATAATATTAAATTTTCGATTTAATTTCAGCGCGTTTGGTTATCGTACGGCCAAACGATCACTCCAAACATTACGAAAATTGAAATCCGATAATAATACAATATTACGGATCCAATGGAACTGGTTTCGTCGAATTCCGAGACTGTCCCCCGAAATGCTATTTTTAAATATCGATTTAACGATAAATTTCAAAACCGAACAAAAAACTTTCAAATTCAATTCTGAAGCTTCCATTATCTTCAGAATTATCAATATAAATTTCCTAAGCTATCAAATCATTTTTAACAGGCTTAAAATTGAAGATTCAAACTTTTATCCAACTGAAATAAATTAAATTCAATAATTAAATTGCCAAATTCATTCTGATATTTGAATTTCAAGTTAAACTAACTTCCAGATATTTAAAATCAATTAAATATCCTGATTTCCAATGTCAAAAATTCAGGGTCGTTACAATCTTCCCCCTTAAAAGAATTTCGTCCCGAAATTACAAGTTAAGAAGAATGATCCAATCCTCGTTTATCATTTCCCCAAAACCCGAACAGTTTTATCAAATTCTCAAACCAATCTTTTTATTAAAGATTCGTTATAAATTTAACTAACTTTCCATAATCAACCATAAGTTCCAAATAATATGGTTTTCTTAACAATTCAAATTTAAATTCAGATTCAAAATTTTGAATTCAAAATCTTCTCAAAATTTTCTAACTCTCTAAATTTCCGAGAAATTTCGTCAGCGTCTCCTTTGCACGGCTAGCTCGGTACGACTACAAAATGTCCCTACGGACTCCCAAATTCCAAAAGAAAACAAAATGCCAAGTGGCAAAATCGGAAACTCATCAAATTTCATACTGAAATTGAAATGCATACCTTATTGTCGAGCAATTTAAATTATCTTCAAAATCAAAATCCAATTCCATTTTCCTTTATACCTCCTGTATATTTTACTTAACAACAATGTCCAAATTAACTTATTGGATTCCCAATACCCATTTTACTTAAGAATTCCATTATCCATTTCTTAAGTTCAATATAAGTATTTACATACTTCTTATATTTATTTTCACTTCACAAACAAAGTTATATATTCATTTCCATTCAACTTTGCATTTTCAATTCCATTTGAATTCAATTTACAATTTCAATTCAATTTGAATTTATTTTATCTTCAAAAACCAAAAATCCCTTTTCTAGTTCAATTTCTACGTTTCCATTACAATTTGAAAAATCAATTTTCCGTTAACAAAAATTTTCCAAAATTTCAAAAAAATTTCTAACTCCCAAAATTTTCAGAAAATTTTGGCGGAGTCTCCTTTGTACGGAGGAGCTTTAGCAAAATCACAATAGATATAAATATATATACATCGACCCACTCGGTCGGAAAACAAAAAAAATAGTTCATATTTCCTATTTTTATTGCGTAGGCGTACCTTTTTAGCATTTTTAAGCAAAGCGGTTTATTTTTAGCATTTGCGCAACCCAAAATGCAGCCAAACGGCTTCCAAAAACCTATACTTACTCAGTTTAAACACGTAAGTGACAAATATAGGGAATTCATTTACATTTCACTTATTTTTAATAGTAAACACATAGTTTTCATAAGCAATGCATCCAAAATCATTTCCAATAAGCAATTTATCAAGTTTCAATACAAATTAAATTGCTTTCATCTAATTTATATTCAATTCAATGGTTTCTATACAAATTAAATTGCTTACGACCAATTCACATACAATTTCCATTCAATCCAAGTGATCTACAACTCGTTTTCTTCATTTTATTCATTCTGAATTTTACTTTATCAATAACAAGGAAATTTCAAATTTATTTCTACTACTTGAATTTATATGCAAATTTAAACCACTTTATTCAGCTCACAATCCAACTTTAATTTAACTAATTCAACTTCCAATTCATTATTTCATGAATTAATAAATTATCAAGTTAGTTTACTTGAATTCAATCCATATTATTTTATTTTTTCTCCAAGTTTGGATTTTTATTCAACTTGATTCATATCAAATTTCATTTCATTTTTCAATTCCAATTCATTTATTTACAAATGTAGCTTCATTTGTTCATTCACAATTTCATTCCAATCAAATTTCAAATATTTTTATAAGTCATCAACTTATTTACATTCCATAACATTTTAAAGAAATTCCAGAGTCTTTTTAACAATTACTCTGGCATCTCATTTCCATTTATAAAACTCATTTATAAATTCACATTACCAATTTCATTTCATTAATGAATTTATTTTCAAATATTTCTCTAGAATTCTATTTCCAATTGTAAATCACATTTACATTTTATATTTACAAATCCCATTCATATATGAATTTTATTTCCTTATCTTTCAATTCATATTTATAAATTTCATTTGTTAAATGAATTTATCTCCAAATCTTTGGTTATACCAATTTTTTTCTTATTCCGTTTCCATATAATAATGATAATATTCAATATTATCTCTTCCTAACAACCGAGCATCCATATACTATAATAATTCATAGAAAATTATTTCTTTTCTATACAAAAAATAGTTTTGGGTAAAATTATTTCATTTACCCTATTTTAAACAATACTGTGTCAGTTTATCTTGTTTAAGAGTTTAGACACCCCTATCAATTACAGTTGGCCAGACTGCACCGACCAGAATCTATAAACAATCAACCGATAATTCAACACAATACAAAACAAATTTTGTATTCACTAACAAATACGCGCTCATATCTATTATTACACTCACACTCATTCTAGAGTACTATTGACTCTATCTCTAATGAGTAACACCCAATAGAGCCAGGGTTGTTGCTTAACCGGCTGCTCTGATACCACATGTAATGGTTGCGATCTTTCGACGCTCGAAAGTCGACATTAATACGTCCACTGTATCAAATGCGCGCAATCGAATGCCGGAAAACCGAACCATAAGGGTTAAAAAGAAGGGGTAGAAGAAGACAGAAGAAAAGAAAGAACAAAAAAACAGAAACAGAAACAATATCAGAATCTCACATTCGCAGCGGAACAATATATAATAGATAATCACTAGTCTTTTAAACAAAGAACTATATCAGTTTATACATACATCAATCAGAGTCAATATACAACTCAATACAACAATGGAAAGTTATATAAACTTATCCACATACAGAATACACAGCGGAATAAATAAACAAGTACGGTAGTACGCTTCGCCATCCAGCTCATCTGCAAAGCTCCAGAATATCCATAATATCCTGATAACATAACTATAGGCTGCCCGTGTGGAAAATTATGGGCACCCAGAGTTTAGAAAGGGAACAATGAACTCCGAGTTAGTCATGGTGACTGGTGTGAGATCGTAAAACATTTATTTTTACAAAGAAAATAAAACAAATACGCAATGCTTTTGGAAAATGAAACGACCATAAGGCCTACCGCCACACACACAATGCAAACGCAGAATTGGAGGAGATTTCTCCTTATGATAGTCAAATATGCTTACTACAAAAATCAGTTGATATTATTATTAATGTCTAGTGTGTAAAACATTTTGAAAGTGTAATATCAATCTTAGCCAACATACAACCATTATTGTATGCCTACTATAGCTACCATCTAAACAGTGGTGACCACCATAAGTAAATGGCAGGTTCTACAACTAAAACCGAACAAGGTTCGTATTGTTTCTTTGGATTTCCAACAAATGGTCAGGCAAAGGAACTTCCTTACACCGAAATGAAACGCCTCTGGAAAGACGCCCCGAGAACCTAACCGGATCTCTGCAAACACAAGGCCGACGCTACCTCACGCTTTAACCAAGCTGTAACTAGGTAGCTAACACACGAGCTATGCCATCCCCCGGTCGTCACCGACCTTTATCCGAGGATCCTCAATCACAAAGCAACAACCACAAAGTATAATAACTTTGCAGCATCAACATAGGTAAAATGTAACGACCCAGAATTTTGAACAAATTAAATTGAAAATATTTAATTAATTTTAAATATTTGAACGATGATTTAATTTGAATCCCTGATATTACTTTGAAACTGACGATTAAATTTTAAAATTTAATCTATTGATAGTCGAATAAAAATTTAAATCTTCAGTTTTAAGCTGAAGAAAAATATTCTTAAAATTCATATTGATAATACTGAAAAGAACAGAAGCTTCTGAATCTAATTTCGAATTGATTTGATCAGTTTTGAAATTCATATCGTTTGAATCGATATTTAAAAATAGCCGTCCGAGGCGCAGTCTCGGAATTCGACGAAACCAGTTCCATTGGGTCCGGAATATTGTATTATTGCCGGGTATCAAATTTCGTAATTTTCGGAGTTAATACGTGATCATACGATATGCAAACGTATTGAAATAAAATGAAATTCAATTTAAAAATTTAAATTTAAAATTTGGAAACTGGACAACGCCAGCACGTTCCTCTCCCTTAACTCACGCATAGTATCACGTAGTGAATCACGTAAAGAAATCGTGGAGGCCATACTCCATTCGATTTTAAAATCTCGTTCCCTCTCCTCAGTTAAAACATTTCAGAAGAAAATGTATCATTCAAAATTAAATGGCCGAAGCCAGAATTCAAATAAAAAAAATTTTAGGGTTCGCGAAGGGCTGACTGGCGAGACTCGCGAAGTCAAGGCAGCAGGCGTTTGAGCGGCGTCGCGCTCGATAAGGGGGAGTCACGATCCCCAGTGGCCAGCGTACGCGCGGGTTGTAGTCGCGACGTGGAGATGGACTTGGGGCGGCTCGCGATTGAAGTGGGGAAGGAGTTGTTCGAACGCAAGGTTCAGTCATCGGCGCGATGGTGGCCATGGCAGATTGATTTTGGGGTTATCGCGAGCTCGTTCGCGATAGGCGATGATGTCGAGATGGATTGGCGGCGTATCTGGGTAGCTCGCGTGCGATGGTGGTCAGGTGCGGTGACCTAGGGCTCGAAAAGGAGGAGCTTCGTGGTGGCACGCGTGGGTTAGGGTCTGGTGACTCAGATAGTTTGGGTCGCGATTTTGCAGTAAGGTATAAATTTTTATCTCTAATGCAATTTTATTTATATGTATAAAATAGATTTAAAATATATTTATGCAGTTGAGAAAAGGAAAAAAAAATTATGCAGTAAATAAATAAGGAATTTCGTCTTATTTAATCTATACAGCGAATTTTTATAAGTATATGTGTAATTCAGAAATGGAAAGAATAAATATACTTAGTAAATTGCTAATTTAAATTATTTTTGATACTAAGGATTTTCTAAAGGGAATTCGATTTAAATTAAATTAGTAAGAAGGGAGATTTATTTATGTTTGTTTGTTTCAGGAAAATAAAAACATAAAGGTTATTTAAAAAGGAAATTATTAAAAGAAGTTTATATAAGTATATATATGAAGTTTTAAGAAAATAAAATAAATACACATTTTAGATTGCTGGTTATTTTAAAATGACGTATTACAGAGATAAAATTTATTTAATTGATTTGTCAAAATTGTTTTGGTAACTTTAAAATGTTTTATTGAAGGAGAAATTGGTTAAGTAAATAAATAGAACAATAATTTAAATGTTCGATTTAATTCGAATATTGATAGATTTGTATAAATTGTTTATACCAGGTTAAAAATCGAGAAAACAAAACTGAAATGGAAACGGATTGCAAAATTTTAAAAGCTAAGGTGAGATTATTTTCTCACTCAAATAAATTTTGTTTGACAGTTATTTATTGACTGATTGTTGCTATTGGATGTGATATTAGATATAGTAGGATATATCTATTATATATATAGCAATATATACATATTGGCATATGTATATATTGGATTGATTGATTTCCCGCCTCGTATAGCGGATGAGACCCTATTGCGCCGTTAGTAAGCGGATATATTATAAAAACCCATATACCGCGATATTCCACCTCGAAGTGGAATTGGTATTGTGCTGACGTCTGTGGATGCAGGGAAACAGGTTGGAGGGATCCAACTGGATTCCTCACAAATATTATTATTTGTAGATATTTGTTGTATATGCTGTTATCATATTGATATATGATATTGAATGTTATGATTGACTAATTGGTGCTGTTGCATCATCGGATCCATTTTTGAAGTTTAAAAATAACGATATTATTTTTAAAAGGATTTCAAAGTGAATTTTTGAAAGTATACGTTTTATTAAATTTTGGAATTGATTCATTTTAAATAAATAAGTGTTATAATTTTTATGTTATAAAAAATTAAGAATTTTATGATATAAAACCAAAATTTGATGATTGGGAATATGAAATGAACTATGTTGAAGAATAGTATGAATGAAGATTTTTGAATTTATTTATAAATGGTTTATAGATAAGATTTATAAAGAATTGAATTTTTATAAATCGGAAAAATGGAATTATAAAAGGAGTTTTTGTTAATGTTGAAAAAGGGTTTATAAATGGAATTTTACAAGAAGTAGGATTTATAAATTTTGTAAAGTTATTAAAGGAATGACTTAAGTATAAAAATTGAGTTATAGATTGATTCGGTTAATAAAATTGATTTGTAAGTTGAAGTTGTTATAAATTATAAATGGGATTTATAAACGTTGTTTATAAATCCGAAATCACTTATTTTGATAAGTGAATTGTAGAAGTTAATTAAAGGAATTATATTCACGATTTTGGACAGTGGATAAGCCTTTAAATAAAACGTGTAGGAATGTTGAATTTGGATAACGAAGTATATTCACGATTTTGGACAGTGAATATATTATTAAATAAAATGGATATGTTTTGGAAAGGTGATATTACGAAATGAAGTAATTGTTTTAAAAGATATTTTAAAACGTGATAAGTATCGAATACACAGATTTCAACATTCATTGTTGAAATAGACGTTTTCGAAAAATAAGGAAATGGTGGACTATAACACTGTTGTTATAGTAAATGATTTCCAAAAGGAAATATTTTATATAGTATTGGGTTTTAAATATCTATCTTAAAATCCGAATCCCTATACTAGTGATTTTGAGTCGTCGTAACGATGTTTTACGCAACATTCGTTTTGACTCAAATAGATTTCCTTAAAGAATGAAATGTATACTTAATACTGATTTAAGTATATTGAATATTTTCAAATGTTGAAAATAAATAGATTTGTGAATTACTTATTATTAAATAAGTATGGAATTACTTTTCCAATATGATATGAAATGTTTGTTAAGAATTTATCTTTGTAAAGATAAATTGAAATTGAATATTTGAAAACGATTGAAAATCGTATATCAGTAGATATTTTTGAAATATAAATTCACTATGGAATTTATAAAAGAAAGGGAAGTTGTTTAAAAATAAACGTTGATTTATTTTTGAAGTGTGGAAATTTTATATCTAGTAAAGATATTTTTTGGAAGTAAATAATTTGGGAAATTATTTGGAATCTGATGATGTTGCGCATCTTTATTGATAGTTAAATAACCGACTATCAATAATTACCTTGAATATGGTATTTGTTGTGAATTGGATGAATTTGAATGCCACACTTGTTTTTAAAATAAACGCTCACTATTCGGGTTAGCCGGGAAAGGACCATGGGGTCGTATAGCCCATTCCGAATATGTGATACGTCGTTATGAATCGCATTTGAAGACCGGTGTTGAAGACCGGATATTTTTGAAAACGGAAGGATTACCGTCGAGTTACTCTACATCGGCTGATCTCCGGTTTAGAGGTTTTATCACCCTTAGTGACGGAAAGTCCGGACGTGATTAGAAATTTATCCGGATATGCAAGGGCTTCGTGAGAAGTGCCTTCGGTTCTATTCGATCCCGGAACAGACTTGTATGGATTGTATGTCTGACGTTACAATTTGAGATATAAAGCTGATTTCTTTCAAATACATTTCTGTTGGTGGCGGAGAATTTATTCTCTTAGCTTAACACCCTTCTCTGAGACGTACGAGCTCAGAGGTTATGTAGTTGAAATTTATCAGCGATATATCCCAATTTGGTAACGTGGCATACTAAGTGTTGCTGTGAAATGATCAGTGTTTGATCATTTGTGATATGATCATTTGTTTGATCTTATATCTTTGTGATCATAGGTTGATCATTTTGTTTGACCCGAAGCATGGCTTTGTAGAAAGCGTAGCTTTGTGGACGAGACTTCGTCGAGCCTCACACCCCGGAAATGGTCGAAACAGGAAGGATGCAGCAAGGTTCTAGGGAGTAGCGCCCCTTAGTGTATGTCATTCCTTCTGGATAGAGGTGGTATCATGGTATAGAGCCCAGATACTTAACCTATGTGGTTGCTGCATTATTATTATGATTATGTAGTTTGTTGCGAATCGAGGATCCTCGGGAAGATCAGTTACGATCGGGGGATGGCATACGCGTGTCAGTAGTTACCTATTTTTGCAGAGGTAACCCGGCCTTGTGTTGGCAGAGATCTAACCGTAATGTTAGGTTATTTCTCGGGTCGTCTATTCCAGGGACGTACCCATCGTGGAAAAGGAAGTTCCTTAGCCTGACCATTTGTTGGAAATCCAAACTCCAATACGCACCTTGTACGGTATTAGTTGTAGAACCTGCCATTTACGTACGGTGGTCACCACTGTTTAGATGGTAGCTATAGTAGGCATACGATACTGGTCGTATGTTGGCTAAGATTAATATTATATTTTCGAAATGATTTCTACACTATGCACTAATAATAATATCAAAAAGAATTGATTTTGCGTAGTAAGCATCTTTGACTATCATAAGAAGAAATCTCCTCCAATTCTGCGTTTGCATTGTGTGTGTGGTGGGAGGTCTTATGGTAGTTTCATTTTCCAAAAGCATTGCGAATTTGTTTTATTTTCTTTGTGAAAAATAACTGTTTTACGATCTCACACCAGTCACCATGACTGACTCGGAGTTTATTGTTTCTCTTCTAAACTCTGGGTGCCCACCAATTTCCACACGGGCAGCCTAGAGTTATGTTATCAGGATATTCTGGAGCTTTGGAGATAAGCTGGATGACGAGACGTAGTATTTGTATCTGATAGTATTTATTCCGCTGTGTATTCTGTATGAGGACAAGTTATATAACTGTCCATTGTTGTATATTGACTCTGATGATTGATGTATATATAAAATGATATAGTTCTTTGTTTTAAAAGACTAGTGTTTATTTATTATATATTGTTCCGCTGCGATGTGTAAGATTCTGATATTGTTTTCTGTTCTAATGTTGTTCTGTTGTTCTTTTTTTTTCTTCTCTTCTTCTGCTTTCTTCTTCTTCTACCTTTTTCTTCTTTTTAAACCCTCACTATTGGAGTTTCCGGCACTCGATTGCTCGGCAGTCGATAAAGTGAGTATCGATGTCGAATTTTCAAAAGTCGAAAAATCCGGTACGTGACATTTGGTATCAGAGCATATGGTTAAGCGACAACCCTGCTCTGTTGGGTGTTACTCATTAGAGATAGAGTCAGCAGTACTCTAGAATGAGTTTGAGTGTAATAATAGATACGAGTGCGTATTTGTTAGTGAATATGAAATTGTTTTGTATTGTGTTGATTTATCGGTTGATTGTTTATAGATTCTGGTCGGTGCAGTCTAGCTAACTGTAATCGATAGGGGTTTCTAAACTCTTAAACAAGATAAACTGACACAGTATTGTTTTAAATGGGGTAAATGAAATAATTTTACCCAAAACTATTTTTGTATAGAAAAGAAATGATTTTCTGTAAATTATTATGATATGGATGCATGGTTGTTAGGGAGGGATGATGTTAATTATCATCATTGATATATATATGTGTGAAAAATTATATATGAAATTGAAATCAAAAATAAAGAATTAAGAAATGAATCCATATACAAGTAGAATTTGAGAATATAAGTTATAAATGTGATTTATAATTTGAAACGGAATTCCAGAGAAGTATTTGGAAATGTTTTGAAAAGAATTTGAAAATTTTGGAGATTTGAAAAGTTTAAATCATTTTTTTACTTGAAAATGGATTTCAAGGGTTTTGAAAAATGTTTTGAAGGAATGAAAAGCTCTAAACTCTTTTCGGTCGCCGGAAAATAACTTCGATGATGACCGCGGCATCATTGGTGTTCATTTTCGGGTTTCCAAAAGAGGAATTGCTGCCAAATTTGTTTTAAATGGAAGTTGTTTAGAAAATTTGGGTTTGGTTTTTGGAATTCAAAAGATAAATTTGAATTGTTTTCAAAAATGGTTTTGAAAAGGTTGAAAAGACTCTGGAATTGAGTATTGAATTATGAAAATAAAATTTGTGAATGAATGAATCAATTTGCAATTGCAAGTACATGAATGTAAATTGAATTCGAATTGAAATCCAGTTTAATACAAGTGGTTATAAACCAAAATAGTGAATTGTAAATAAATTTTGGGAGCGAACAAAAAGTGAATAAAACTGGAATTGAAACTGAATGTTGAAAACAAATTTGAATAAAGTGAATTAGAATCTGTGATGAATTAGTAAATGAAACTAATTTAAAATAGTGTAGTTATGAACTAAAGATAATCAATAAAATTCAATATTCAGAAGTTGAATTGAATCCAAATTAGATTGGAATTGTGAATTGAATTCAAATGAGATCAGAAATGTAAAATTGAATGGATATGAATATATATAACTTCAACAGTGAAGTAAAAATGATACAAGTGGTTTATATTGAAAATTTTATAATGAAATTTGCAAAATGATTTGAATGTTGTAACTAGATATTATGGCTAGTAGGATATACAAGTGTTGTAAAGGAATTTGGATTTGATTTTCAAAGATAAATTTGAATTGCTCGAAAAAGGTAAGTATTTGAATTATAATATGAGTTTTTGATGATTTCTTGTCTAGCCGCTTGGCTTTTTCTTTTCTTTTTGAAATCTGAGAGTCCGTAGGGACGTTTTGTAGTCGTACCGTATTAGCCGCGCAAAGGAGACGCTGGCGAAATTTTTCGGAAATTTAGGGCGTTAGAAAATTTTTGAGAAATTTTTGAAAGTTTAAATTTGAATTTGAATTTTGAAGAAAAACAATATTGTTTGAAACTTTAATTGGAGTTGGAAAGTTAGTAGAAATGATAACGAATCTTTAGTAGGAAGATTTGTTTTGATAAATTTGATAAAATTATTGAATTTGAGAAAAATAGTAGACGAGTTAAGGGCCATTCTTCCTGACTTGTAATTTCGAGGACGAAATTCTTTTAAGGAGGGAAGTTTGTAACGACCCAGAATTTTGAACAAATTAAATTGAAAATATTTAATTAATTTTAAATATTTGAACGATGATTTAATTTGAATCCCCGATATTACTTTGAAACTGACGATTAAATTTTAAAATCTAATCTATTGATAGTCGAATAAAAATTTAAATCTTCAGTTTTAAGCTGAAGAAAAATATTCTTAAAATTCATATTGATAATACTGAAAAGAACAGAAGCTTCAGAATCTAATTTCGAATTGATTTGATCAGTTTTGAAATTCATATCGTTTGAATCGATATTTAAAAATAGCCGTCCGAGGGGCAGTCTCGGAATTCGAAGAAACCAGTTCCATTGGGTCCGGAATATTGTATTATTGTCGGGTATCAAATTTCGTAATTTTCGGAGTTAATACGTGATCATACGATATGCAAACGTATTGAAATAAAATGAAATTCAATTTAAAAATTTAAATTTAAAATTTGGAAACTGGACAACGCCAGCACGTTCCTCTCCCTTAACTCACGCCTAGTATCACGCAGTGAATCACGTAAAGAAATTGTGGAGGCCATACTCCATTCGATTTTAAAATCTCGTTCCCTCTCCTCAGTTAAAACATTTCAGAAGAAAATGTATCATTCAAAATTAAATGGCCGAAGCCAGAATTCAAATAAAAAAAATTTTAGGGTTCGCGAAGGGCTGACTGGCGAGACTCGCGAAGTCAAGGCAGCAGGCGTTTGAGCGGCGTCGCGCTCGATAAGGGGGAGTCACGATCCCCAGTGGCCAGCGTACGCGCGGGTTGTAGTCGCGACGTGGAGATGGACTTGGGGCGGCTCGCGATTGAAGTGGGGAGGGAGTTGTTCGAACACGAGGTTCAGTCATCGGCGCGATGGTGGCCATGGCAGATTGATTTTGGGGTTATCGCGAGCTCGTTCGCGATAGGCGATGATGTCGAGATGGATTGGCGGTGTATCTGGGTAGCTCGCGTGCGATGGTGGTCAGGTGCGGTGACCTAGGGCTCGAAAAGGAGGAGCTTCGTGGTGGCACGCGTGGGTTAGGGTCTGGTGACTCAGATAGTTTGGGTCGCGATTTTGCAGTAAGGTATAAATTTTTATCTCTAATGCAATTTTATTTATATGTATAAAATAGATTTAAAATATATTTATGCAGTTGAGAAAAGGAAAAAAAAATTATGCAGTAAATAAATAAGGAATTTCGTCTTATTTAATCTATACAGCGAATTTTTATAAGTATATGTGTAATTTATAAATGGAAAGAATAAATATACTTAGTAAATTGCTAATTTAAATTATTTTTGATACTAAGGATTTTCTAAAGGGAATTCGATTTAAATTAAATTAGTAAGAAGGGAGATTTATTTCTGTTTGTTTGTTTCAGGAAAATAAAAACATAAAGGTTATTTAAAAAGGAAATTATTAAAAGAGTTTATATAAGTATATATATGAAGTTTTAAGAAAATAAAATAAATACACATTTTAGATTGCTGGTTATTTTAAAATGACGTATTACAGAGATAAAATTTATTTAATTGATTTGTCAAAATTGTTTTGGTAACTTTAAAATGTTTTATTAAAGGAGAAATTGGTTAAGTAAATAAATAGAACAATAATTTAAATGTTCGATTTAATTCGAATATTGATAGATTTGTATAAATTGTTTATACAAGGTTAAAAATCGAGAAAACAAAACTGAAATGGAAACGGATTGCAAAATTTTAAAAGCTAAGGTGAGATTATTTTCTCACTCAAATAAATTTTGTTTGACAGTTATTATTGACTGATTGTTGCTATTGGATGTGATATTAGATATAGTAGGATATATCTATTATATATATAGCAATATATACATATTGGCATATGTATATATTGGATTGATTGATTTCCCGCCTCGTATAGCGGATGAGACCCTATTGCGCCGTTAGTAAGCGGATATATTATAAAAACCCATATACCGCGATATTCCACCTCGAAGTGGAATTGGTATTGTGCTGACGTCTGTGGATGCAGGGAAACAGGTTGGAGGGATCCAACTGGATTCCTCACAAATATTATTATTTGCAGATATTTGTTGTATATGCTGTTATCATATTGATATATGATATTGAATGTTATGATTGACTAATTGGTGTTGTTGCATCATCGGATCCATTTTTGAAGTTTAAAAATAACGATATTATTTTTAAAAGGATTTCAAAGTGAAATTTTGAAAGTATACGTTTTATTAAATTTTGGAATTGATTCATTTTAAATAAATAAGTGTTATAATTTTTATGTTATAAAAAATTAAGAATTTTATGATATAAAACCAAAATTTGATGTTTGGGAATATGAAATGAACTATGT
Organism: Allium fistulosum; assembly: GCA_030737815.1. Classification (NCBI taxonomy): domain Eukaryota; kingdom Viridiplantae; phylum Streptophyta; class Magnoliopsida; order Asparagales; family Amaryllidaceae; genus Allium; species Allium fistulosum. The sequence goes on along the minus strand of CM060904.1, from coordinate 261,203,234 downwards.
TGAAGAATAGTATGAATGAAGATTTTTGAATTTATTTATAAATGGTTTATAGATAAGATTTATAAAGAATTGAATTTTTATAAATCGGAAAAATGGAATTATAAAAGGAGTTTTTGTTAATGTTGAAAAAGGGTTTATAAATGGAATTTTACAAGAAGTAGGATTTATAAATTTTGTAAAGTTATTAAAGGAATGACTTAAGTATAAAAATTGAGTTATAGATTGATTCGGTTAATAAAATTGATTTGTAAGTTGAAGTTGTTATAAATTATAAATGGGATTTATAAACGTTGTTTATAAATCCGAAATCACTTATTTTGATAAGTGAATTGTAGAAGTTAATTAAAGGAATTATATTCACGATTTTGGACAGTGGATAAGCCTTTAAATAAAACGTGTAGGAATGTTGAATTTGGATAACGAAGTATATTCACGATTTTGGACAGTGAATATATTATTCAATAAAATGGATATGTTTTGGAAAGGTGATATTACGAAATGAAGTAATTGTTTTAAAAGATATTTTAAAACGTGATAAGTATCGAATACACAGATTTCAACATTCATTGTTGAAATAGACGTTTTCGAAAAATAAGGAAATGGTGGACTATAACACTGTTGTTATAGTAAATGATTTCCAAAAGGAAATATTTTATATAGTATTGGGTTTTAAATATCTATCTTAAAATCCGAATCCCTATACTAGTGATTTTGAGTCGTCGTAACGATGTTTTACGCAACATTTTTTTTGACTCAAATAGATTTCCTTAAAGAATGAAATGTATACTTAATACTGATTTAAGTATATTGAATATTTTCAAATGTTGAAAATAAATAGATTTGTGAATTACTTATTATTAAATAAGTATGGAATTACTTTTCCAATATGATATGAAATGTTTGTTAAGAATTTATCTTTGTAAAGATAAATTGAAATTGAATATTTGAAAACGATTGAAAATCGTATATCAGTAGATATTTTTGAAATATAAATTCACTATGGAATTTATAAAAGAAAGGGAAGTTGTTTAAAAATAAACGTTGATTTATTTTTGAAGTGTGGAAATTTTATATCTAGTAAAGATATTTTTTGGAAGTAAATAATTTGGGAAATTATTTGGAATCTGATGATGTTGCGCATCTTTATTGATAGTTAAATAACCGACTATCAATAATTACCTTGAATATGGTATTTGTTGTGAATTGGATGAATTTGAATGCCACACTTGTTTTTAAAATAAACGCTCACTATTCGGGTTAGCCGGGAAAGGACCATGGGGTCGTATAGCCCATTCCGAATATGTGATACGTCGTTATGAATCGCATTTGAAGACCGGTGTTGAAGACCGGATATTTTTGAAAACGGAAGGATTACCGTCGAGTTACTCTACATCGGCTGATCTCCGGTTTAGAGGTTTTATCACCCTTAGTGACGGAAAGTCCGGACGTGATTAGAAATTTATCCGGATATGCAAGGGCTTCGTGAGAAGTGCCTTCGGTTCTATTCGATCCCGGAACAGACTTGTATGGATTGTATGTCTGACGTTACAATTTGAGATATAAAGCTGATTTCTTTCAAATACATTTCTGTTGGTGGCGGAGAATTTATTCTCTTAGCTTAACACCCTTCTCTGAGACGTACGAGCTCAGAGGTTATGTAGTTGAAATTTATCAGCGATATATCCCAATTTGGTAACGTGGCATACTAAGTGTTGCTGTGAAATGATCAGTGTTTGATCATTTGTGATATGATCATTTGTTTGATCTTATATCTTTGTGATCATAGGTTGATCATTTTGTTTGACCCGAAGCATGGCTTTGTAGAAAGCGTAGCTTTGTGGACGAGACTTCGTCGAGCCTCACACCCCGGAAATGGTCGAAACAGGAAGGATGCAGCAAGGTTCTAGGGAGTAGCGCCCCTTAGTGTATGTCATTCCTTCTGGATAGAGGTGGTATCATGGTATAGAGCCCAGATACTTAACCTATGTGGTTGCTGCATTATTATTATGATTATGTAGTTTGTTGCGAATCGAGGATCCTCGGGAAGATCGGTTACGATCGGGGGATGGCATACGCGTGTCAGTAGTTACCTATTTTTGCAGAGGTAACCCGGCCTTGTGTTGGCAGAGATCTAACCGTAATGTTAGGTTATTTCTCGGGTCGTCTATTCCAGGGACGTACCCATCGTCAAAAAGGAAGTTCCTTAGCCTGACCATTTGTTGGAAATCCAAACTCCAATACGCACCTTGTACGGTATTAGTTGTAGAACCTGCCATTTACGTACGGTGGTCACCACTGTTTAGATGGTAGCTATAGTAGGCATACGATACTGGTCGTATGTTGGCTAAGATTAATATTATATTTTCGAAACGATTTCTACACTATGCACTAATAATAATATCAAAAAGAATTGATTTTGCGTAGTAAGCATCTTTGACTATCATAAGAAGAAATCTCCTCCAATTCTGCGTTTGCATTGTGTGTGTGGTGGGAGGTCTTATGGTAGTTTCATTTTCCAAAAGCATTGCGAATTTGTTTTATTTTCTTTGTGAAAAATAACTGTTTTACGATCTCACACCAGTCACCATGACTGACTCGGAGTTTATTGTTTCCCTTCTAAACTCTGGGTGCCCACCAATTTCCACACGGGCAGCCTAGAGTTATGTTATACGGATATTCTGGAGCTTTGGAGATAAGCTGGATGACGAGACGTAGTATTTGTATCTGATAGTATTTATTCCGCTGTGTATTCTGTATGAGGACAAGTTATATAACTGTCCATTGTTGTATATTGACTCTGATGATTGATGTATATATAAAATGATATAGTTCTTTGTTTTAAAAGACTAGTGTTTATTTATTATATATTGTTCCGCTGCGATGTGTAAGATTCTGATATTGTTTTATGTTCTGATGTTGTTCTGTTGTTCTTTTTTTTTCTTCTCTTCTTCTGCTTTCTTCTTCTTCTACCTTTTTCTTCTTTTTAAACCCTCACTATTGGAGTTTCCGGCACTCGATTGCTCGGCAGTCGATAAAGTGAGTATCGATGTCGAATTTTCGAAAGTCGAAAAATCCGGTACGTGACATAAAATATCTAGGCTCCATACCATGATATCACCTTTTAACCAGAAGGAAATGGCATACCCTAGGGGCGCGACCCCTAACAATCTTGCCGCAACATTCCTGTTTCGACCATTACCGGGTTGTGAGGCTTGATGAAGTCTCGTCCACAAAGCAATGCTTTTTCACAAATCCACGCTTTTTCACAAAGCCACACATTTTCAAAAAGCCACGCTTTGATCAACAAATGATCAACAGCACTTCGTATGCCACATTACCAAATTGGGAATGTATCACTAGTAACCATCAACTACAAAATCTCTGAGCTCGTACGTCTCAGAGAAGGGTGTTAAGCTAAGAGAATAAATTCTCCGCCACCAACAGAAATGTATTCGATAGAAACCAGCTTTACATCTCAAAGTGTAACGTCAGACACACATCCATACAAGTCCGTTCCGAGATCGAACGGAACCGAAGGCACTTCCAAAGAAGCCCTGCAATCCGGGTATTCACTAATCACGTCCGGACTTCCCATCACAAGAAGAGTGATATAAATCTCTATACCGGAGCAACTCGGTGCAGAGACATTTAACAGGTTTTCCTTTCGTTTTCAAAAATACCCGGTCTTCACACCGGTCTTCAAATAATGTCCATTCACGACGTATCACTATTCGGAATGGGTTATATGAGACAAAGTCCTCTCCCGGCTTAATCGAATAATGAGCGTTTGTTTTAAAAACAAATCAAATGCCATTCAAAGGCAAATATTGATAGTCGGTTATTTAACTATCAACAACATTCACAACAATCAACCAATTTAAATAATTTTTCCCAAATTATTAAATTTCAAATATCTTTGCAAGATATAGATTTTTCCACACTTTAACATTTGAAAACCAATTTCAAATCACATTTTCGCACTTCATCACTTTGAAAACAAATTTCAAATCACATTTTCACACTTCATCACAAAATGGTCCATTTAAACCAATTAAATAAATCCTTATCGATTTATTTCAAATTTACATCCCAAACCTGTAATTTAATTCCACACTTTGAAAATAAATCAATATTTATTTTTAAAACAAATTTCCCTTTCCTTTATAAATTCTATTCTGAATTTACATTCTCAAATATTGACTTTTTATACGATTTCCAAATCGATTTCTCAAATATTCACTTTCAACACCAAATCAATTTCAAATTGATTTCTCAATTTTATTTCAAACCCCAAATAAAACTCCAAATTGTTTTCTAAATTTACTTCAAATCTCAAATACCAAATCATTTTTACAAATCGATTTCCAAATTTATTCTCAACACAAAAATCAATTTTTATTCAAACACAAAATAAATTTTCATATCAATTTCCCAAAGATTTATTTCTCAATACCAAATCAATTATTAATTGGATTTCTAGAAATTTATCACCTTTTAAATAAATCCTTTTATTCCTTCCAAATGGTTTAAAATTCCACTTTCAATAAATTCTTCAACTTTCACACAATATTTTCAAAACCCACTTGTTAATATCTTTTCCAATACTTTTAAAATAATTTGATAAGATTTCAAAATCAACTTTATACTTTTAAAATTCCTTCTTTTAGCTTCACTCAATTCTTTCAAAAAGAATTTACTAAAAATTTCCAACTTTAATTTCAAAAATCCCATTTCATTTATTTCTGGTATCCAACGATACCAAAAATACATTCGACTAAATTTTAGCCTTCAACACATTCAATCACAAATATAATCATTCACAGATTATAAATAAATAATCACACAGCATATGAAACAAATTCATACAACATATGAAACAAATTCATATAATTTGAGGAATCCAGTTGGATCCCTCCAACCTGTTTCCCTGCATCCACAGATGTTAACACAATACCAATTCCACTTCGAGGTGGAATATCGCGGTATATGGGATTTATAAAATATCATCCGCTATTATGCGGCGCAATAGGGTCTCATCCGCTATATAATGCGGGAAATCAATCAACTCCAATATATACATATGCCAATATATATATATATATATATATATATATATATATTGCTATATACTACTATATATAGTATCACATCCAAAACAGCAATCAATAACTGAAAATCCAACTTTCATTTGAGTGAGAAGATCTCACCTTTAATTTGCAATCCCATTTCCACTCTAGTTTGTTTTCTTTGCGATTTTGACCTTGTATAAACAATTTATACAATTTATTAATATTCAAATAAATTGAAAATTTTATTTCCTTTTGATAATTTTACTTAACTGAGAATTTTATTTAAACTCATTTTCTTTTATAAATTATTTAATTAACTAACAATTTTATTCAAACTCAAAATTTTCCTATAAAAAACTTTTTAATAACTAGAATAAATTAAATAGGTTAACTAACCATTTAATCACCACAACCCATTCATAAAATTCCCATTTCAAAATCTGATCTATACATATTTAAATTAAAACAGAAATGGTTTTCCCTTTTTACTATAAAAAACTGCATATATATATATATACCTCATTGTATAACTATACTTTTCTAATATATATGTACATATACAAATTAAAGCTGAAATTGTTTTACCTCACGATTTCCCCAAATTGCACATAGAAAAATCGTGACAGAGCACGAACCCATCGCAACCACACCCAATCGTCGCCATACTCCATGCCTCTGCCTCGCGCTTGACGTCACCGTCGCCCTCCACTCGAACACACGACAATCGCACTCGAGCTCGAGACCTAGTCTGGCCATCCTACCCAACTGCTTTGACTCGCTTCATACCCATTGAACGAAATACGAACGCACCTAGTGACCACCTCGAGTGTCTCACTCGAAAAACACGCGCCCCAAATCGAACACGCCATGATGCTCCGACCTTCCCACCTTCCCCGCGTGGCACCGCCTCTCCCTGCGCTGCCCAATAGAACTTCCATTTTCGCGAATGCCTCCTCCCCGCTTACCACTTGACTCGGTCGCGAATCTCCCCCCAAATAGGCAGCCGACCCCATTCAACTAGATTGCGACGTCATCACAATCGATTCCCGCCGATCGACCCTTTTATTTTGAGGATTTGATTTTTTTTTCTTTCGATTTCGAAGTTCTCGGCATTCCCTTTTTTTTATTTGAGACAGAAAGAACTTTTAAGGAGGAGAGGAGAGGAACGAGATTTCAATTTTTGAGTTTATAAAGCAATTTCCTTTTCTTCTTGCTTTTAGTGAGTTCGGCTTGTTCAACAAGGAGAGGGAGATGTGATTTATGAAAAGGGGTTAGCGTGTTCAATGCTGGCTACAGTGACTTTGAAGAGAAAGCCCGAATGTTCTGATGTGATTCGTTTTTGACTGGGAACAAATATATTTATTATTAATTTAAATTCAAATTCGAATCAACTCGAAAACGAAGCCAAGAATTTTGACTTCCAATCAAGGCATGCCGCTAGGAATTCGTAATGTTATACGCCTATTCCGAACACAATGGAAAAGGTTTCGAGTCCAAATTCGATCGTATGGAGAAGATAGCTTTTTGAACCAGTTATAATATTAAATTTTCAATTTAATTTCAGCGCGTTTGCTTATCGTACAGCCAAATGATCAATCCAAACATTACGAAAATTGAAATCCGATAATAATACAATATTACGGATCCAATGGAACTAGTTTCGTCGAATTCCAAGACTGTCCCCCGGAATGCTAGTTTTAAATATCGATTTAACGATAAATTTCAAAACTAAACAAAACACTTTCAAATTCAATTCTGAAGCTTCCATTATCTTCAGAATTATCAATATAAATTTCCTAAGCCATCAAATCATTTTTAACAGGCTTAAAATTAAAGATTCAAATTTTTATCCAACTGAAATAAATTAAATTCAATAATTAAATTGCCAAATTCATTCTGATATTTTAATTTCAAGTTAAACTAACTTCCAGATATTTAAAATCAATTAAATATCCTGATTTCCAATGTCAAAAATTCAGGGTCGTTACAGATAACGTGGCGGCGTATGATTGGGTACTTTCTCTTCTTTTTTTAATTTAAATTCGAATTTTCAAACTTCTAACGATCATAACTTTTGCATACGAGCTCTGATTTGGATGGGGTTTCTTATGTTGCGATGGTATTGAAATTCCGGACATTTTGACGTAGGTTTGGATGAATTTTGAAACTGTTCAAATTTGGGCCTTATTTTGGATTTCAAATCGATTTGAAATCCAAAGGTGAGTGTTTTAACCCACTCATAATTACTAAACTATCTTATGTTAGTTAAATTAAATTTATGATGTGATTTGAAATTTATTGATTGATGTTTGGTATGTTTAAATTGTCATTCTAGTTAAATTTGACTTTTATTGCATTTAATCATCGTTTAATTTAATATTGAATTTAATTATCAATTTAATGCATGTTAATGATAATCAGTTATTTATTGATGTTTATTGGTTGATTTGGATGATGATTGTGATGTATGTTTGATTGTTGATATTGGATGACTGGATGTTGTATTTTTATATGTTATAACACTCCAAGGTACGTATGGGTTGAAATGATACATACCCGAATGATCTATAGATTAGGAAAAAATCGTTATGGGTCGAAATGATAGACTCGAGCGATTTTATGGATTTTTATTTAATTTAGGATTGCGGTTTGAAATGATATATAACCATAATTTTTTTTATTGCGGATTGAAATGATAAATATCCGTATCACTTGACCCTAGGGTAGAAAATTATACACGGACATCGGATTGGTTAAATCAAATGATTTTTAATTCTTTAAATTTTGAATTCAGTTAACTGGTATTTTGAAATAGAAATTGATTCATATAAGTTGAATTATTTTTGAAAATCCAAGCGTAAATGTTGAAGTTGGAATAGATTTAATGAATTGTTTAAAGGATTTAATTTGGAATTTCAAAGTTGAATTGTCAAATATAAATTAATTTATCGGAATTGAGTTATTCAAATGTTTGGGTATGACTTTGAAATCTATTTTAAACTAATTTAAACTATTTTAGTTTATTTAACTATTTTAATCAATTTAAACTATTTTAATTTATTTTAATCTACTATAACCTATTTAATCCAATTTAATCTATTTTACCTATTTTAAACTGATTAAATTTATTAAATCTATTTTAAATCTATTTAATATAATTTTATTTATTTAATCTATTATAAGTTTATTTAACCTATTTTAATCTATTTAAGATAATTTAAATCTATTTAATCTATTTTAAATCCATTTTAATCATTTTTAAAAATCTAATTAAATCAAGTCTATTTAAGCTATTTTATTATTTTAAAACTATTTTTTTCTATTTTAAATTATTTTCAAACTATTAAAAACTATTCACGACTATCTAAACTATTTCTAAAATTTCATACTGTTTAAAGTTGAAGTATTTATATTTAAATTCTTGATGATGATTTTCAACCTAAGTTGAAATTTGGAATTGATATCTTTTTGTGAATGGACATATTTGATTAAATATGATGATTTTGGAAGGAGGATTTAATTAACCATATGATTTCAAAAGTGAATATGATTTGAAAGTGAATATAGTTTTGAAAGTGAATATGATTTCAAAAGAGGTATAATTTGAAATCGAATATGATATTTTTATATAAATTGTGAATTGACATTTTGAAATGTAAAAGAACCATCCGATGTGAAATAAGTGTTTGGTTGTTAAAGAGACCGGGATCGGATATTGTCATACTCTCAGCCAATACCGAAAACCACTTTAACAACTGTGTACATGGTGGAGATTCCAAAAATGAAGTAGGATGGTTTGGCGAACGATTCTGTATGAGATATTTATGTGACCCTGAATCCCATGAGTTAGCTTGATGTGGCTAAAACAGGAGCTACGCTGAGCCAAGTGAGGTCATTCCTCCTATCGGGCATATTTCTTCAATATCATTCTACTACTTTGTGATTTATTTGGTGGCCACCCCTTGATTTTGATTTGGGAGTGTGTTCCGAGGTGGACGGTAGTAGCTGCTATGCATTACCACCAGTCCGGATCCGCAATTGGTATATCTACCATGGGCATTGCCTCGAGTGACTTGTCGCATGCCTTATCGCGCCTTCTACGAGTTTGGTTTGTACCATATCTATGGAGTGCCCTCTGATAGCCCTCCCGTTTACGGATGTATTACGGTACTGTATAGACTATGGGAATATATAAAAATGTGTTAAGGGGGATATAGGTAACGCCTTAACGCTGTTTTAATACTTTACTTTACTGTAGACATATTATAATAGCGTATTATACTACATAGTAGATAGTTTAACGGATCCTTAGGAGATGGTAATTTGGAACATCTCTTAAGTTATTGCACTCACGTTGACACTGGATAAGAGATGTCAAACCCTGTAACCATCTCTGACGTCGTCGCACTCATATTTATTTACGGTTGATTTAACTTACATAAGATCTTTTAGTTCTGACTCGAGTGTTTTGTCTTTTCATTACGCTCGGGTCAGCCTGAGCATTTCCGAAGGACGAAGACGAAGATTCTATATATTATTTATTATTATTTATTCCACTACATCATGTTGTTCCGCTACATTTATTTATTTATTTATTTATTGTCGTTGTATGTAACTCTGATATGTATTATAAAAGTAAAATCAATGTTATTTGTAAATAGTGTCATGAATTGTTTATTTGATTATTATATTTTGTCATTCTGTTGCGAGATTTTGTATTTGTTTTTTTCTTTCTCTGTTTTTCTTATTTACCCAAATAACAATCTGCCTCTTTGTATGGTTGAGTCCGACGTGTGTGGTTTATCGTCAATTTAAACCGTCCAAAAAGGCAGGTCGTTACAGTTGGTATCAGAGCTCTGGTTTAGCGATAACCTTAGCTTTGTGAGGTCTGACTCTTTAGATATAGGGTAGTGATACCCCAGAATGAGTTGTTGAGTATATATACGAGAAAGCGTATTTGTTAGTGTTATAAAAGGGATTTGTACTGTGTTAATTTGTTCCATTTTGTATTTATAAATTCTGGTTGGTACATAGGACGCTATGGCATCGATAGGAATTTCTAAACACTTAATAGGACAGACGACACAATATTTTTTTGAAATATAGGTAAATGAAATAATTTTTGTCGATTATATATTTTGTATATAAAATAATAAATTTATAAATGATATAGTTGTTTGTTATATATTTGTTTGTTAGGTAGTGAAATTTATAAATATTGGTTGAAAATGAGATTGTAAATAAAATAAATATAAATTGGAAGTTTAGATCTGAAGTTCCGGATTGTTGGAAATTTCTTTCGAAAGGTTTTGGAATATAATACTAGTAGTATTTAGAAGTATTTTCTGATATGAATGTTTAAAATGATTTGAAAGAAAGTTTTAAAGGGAAGTTTTAAAGGAAATAAGTTCTGTATTGCCCTCTCTGTCGCTAAAAAATAATTTCGGTGATGAGTGCACGCATCATCGATGTTCATTTTCGAGTTTCAAAGTGGGAAGGCCGTTGTAGTAATTTTACTACACATTTTTTTGATATACAAATCTTAAATTTAATTTCCAAATATGAGTGATATATATATATATAAAAAGATATGATTAATTATATATTATTTTAAAATGATTTGAAATGGAACCCGACATTTAGTTCTTAAATTTCTATAAATTAGAGATTTTAATTATTGTAATGAGATGAAATCTTGACTATTTTAATAATTGGAAATGTAACGACCCACTATTTTGGACCATTCAAATCAAAAATAATCCACACATGTCAGACTTGAATAATGCAAAATAACAGATTATAATAAAATTTGGAGCAAATAAAATCATTCACAGAATCACAGACATAGAATATCAGAATAACTCGCAGCGAAAAATAAAATAAATAGTGGTTCATGAAGCCACTACAATACAAAGTCTCAAAACAGATACAAAATACATAGTCTGATAACAAATACAGTTCTGAAACAAGTTCAGTAAAATCCCAAATACATAAGTCTCTAATACAAAAGCTGAAATAGAACAACTGAAACTGAAATGGATAAATAACTAGATAAGCAGAATCTCTAGCGATTCTTAGCTCCAGAAAAGTGAATTCCAAAGCTGTGAATACTCAAGCTGACCCGAGCGTAAATAAAACACAAACACTCAAGTCAGGACATACATACTTATACAATGTAAACTAACTCAAGTGAACTGTAATAAAGGTACAAGTAACTTAAAGAATGCTTGGGATCACCCATTCTTGAAGGATCCGTTAAATTATCTACTATGTAGTAATATTCGCTATTATAATAATGTCTAATATAAAATAAACATACTTTTTAATAGCGTCAAGGGGTTACCCATATAGCCCTTAACACGTAATAGTCCCAGTAGTCTATCCAGTATTAGTATACTCCCAAAATGGGGGCTACCCTCGATACTCCACAGGCCACGGGAGAAATCCAAACTCGTAGTAAAGCTCAATATGGTAAGTGACACGACACCACTAGGTAATGCTAGGGTAGATATACCAATTACGCATCCGGGCTGGTGGAAATGCATAGCAGCCACTACCGCCCACCTCGAACAACACTCCCAAATAAAGGGGTGCACCCAATCAATCACAAAGTAATAGAATGGTATCGAAGGAGTGTGTACGATCAGAGGTGCTACATCATTGGCCCGTCAATCGCTCCTGTTTTAGCCACTTTATGCCAACTCACGGGAGTTGGGTCCACGTATATACCTTTAGGATCGTCGCCACTATCCTACTTCATTCTGGAAACTCCACCGCATACACAGTTCTTAAAGTGGTTTTCGGTATCGACAGAGAGTATGTCCATATCCGATCCCGGTCTCTTTAAAAACCAATTGTTATTATAACCCGTGGTTATAAATTTCAAAACAGTTTATATTTCAAATCAAAATACTTCATTTAAACCATTAAAAATTAAGGTCATTATTCCATTAAATCAAATATTCAATTCCCAAAATTTTAGCATTTTCTGAGTTCGTTTATTCACTTAAATACATTAAAACATTAAAATTCCTGCTTTTACAGCATTTAGAAAGTGCTGCGGTAAATTACAGTTGAAAATAATTCAATTCAGCAAAGACAGCATTTAAAAACTGCTGTAATAGTTCAGGGTTTAATTTAAAAATTTTAGTTCAATTTAGTAAAGACAGCACTTGCAAAGTGCTGTGAGAGCCCTTAGTTAAATTTCCTTTTTGTTTACTTCTGCAACTACAGCAGTTACAAAGTGCTGCAGATTCTACTTAGTTCAGATTTTAGTTTATTTTCAGAAACGATAGCATTTCTGAAGTGTTACTAAAAGAATTTCCAGATTTTAAATAAAATTCCAGCCATAAATAAACTTCAATTTAAATCAATTTAACTTATAAAAATCACATTTTTCCACATCAAAAATGTTCATTAAATTCTCTTTTACTTATGGTTTTTTTATAAAGAAAATTTTTTACAATAAAAATCAAATTTTCCAACAGTTTTACTTATTACATTCAAGTGTACCATTTTCTTATTCTTTCATTTTTTTTATAATTTACTTTAACACTTAAAATTTAAATTTACATTTTTTTTCAATTTAAAACCTAATTTCCATTTTGATTTAATTAACTTAAATTTCCATAAAAACCAAATCACAAATTTCCAAATTAAGTTATGTTTAAATCACAATTTTTCCATTCATTTATTTAACATTTTTAACACATAGAAAAATCTTTTTCATTTTATTATATCATTTAAAATTCAATTTAAATCAAATTATCATATTTTACATATTTAAATACTTAAAATTTTCCAGAATAATATATAAAATAACCACGGGTCTGTATAGTATTTTCTAACCTAAGTCAAGTGATACGGATAATATATCATTTCAATCCATAGTTTACAAAGAAAATCTGGGTTTTATCATTTCAAACCCACAATCCCAAGTAAATAAAAATAAATAAAAATCGCTCAGGCTTATCATTTCAGCCCATAACGATCTTTACCTATTCTAAAGTCCGTTCGGGTATGTATCATTTCAACCCATAGTGATTCTATTCTATAGGGAACTTGTAATGTGATAAACAGAATAGAATAAACAGTAAAATAAAATATAATAGATGATGTGACAAGTTAATAACAGGGTTTAACATCATATAATTAACATCACTGGCAGGTATAACATGATATATTATTTTATACACATTCACTTGTTGTCACTTCACAATTTATATAAGTATAGATGTCATGTGTGAATACTCACCTTTTTACGCTGGAGTTTGCAAAACAAACACACAAACAGAAATCCGGAAAGCACGAAAGCACGACTAGATTTGGATGGAGAGAGAGCCAAGATGTTAATCTTGTATTCACAAAATAAACAAAGCAAGATATAAATATAAATACAATACAAAAGATTATATTGAAATAAAGGAAATAGAATTAGACAAAAGAACATCACCAAGCTTTTTAAATCAAATTTTTGCTTGACTTGCTCACACTATTGCTCGGCCATACATGTTTGGGCTCGGCCACAACATGGTTTCAGGTGGTAAGGGTCTGGCTTGGGTTCACAAATTCATGGTTACAAGGATAATATGAAGGGGTAGGGGTTACAAAGTAGAGAAGGTAAATAGACAAGGCAAACAAAGTGGTTTGGTTACATCTAGGCTCGAACAAAGGGGTCTATAGGCTCGGTCAAAGGCTGCTACAGATCTGGATAGAGGTTAGGGTGATGGCCAGAGGTGGTAAACAAGCTGGTGGTGGTGGCTATGGTGGTGGCCAAAGTCAAAAATGAAGAGGAGATGAAAACAAGGCTTGGCTATGAAGTGTTATGGAGTTTTTGACATTGTTTTGTGGTATTTGCATCACCTAGGTGTCACGGCCTGAATTGGACAGAGGAGGAGGAGGGGTTGTTGCCGTGGATCATGGGGAGGAGGAGGAGTGGTGGTGAGGTCTATGGTCGAGAAAACAAGAGAAGAAGGCAAGGCAAAATCAAGCAAACAAATGGAAAAAAATGAAGAGAAAAAGGAAAATGGAAGCCATGACTCACTTGATTTTTTTCAGAGCTGAAATGGCCGAAAATTTGTGATGAAAGTGAGATGTTTTCATGTGAAAAAGTAATAAAAAATCATGGCTAAAATTAAGGAAAGGAATGGCCAAAAATATGAAAAGTCTAGAAAGTGAAAAGTCAAGTGTTTTAAAGCTTTATTCTCTTCAAATTTCCATTTCTTTTTAATTCAAAATAAACAAACAAAAATTCAGTATATAAAAATAAAAGACAAACAAAATAAAGTGAAAATGATAAAAAAAATTATTCATAAGAAAAATAAAAAGAAAATAAAAGTAAATAGAGAAAATAGCTTATTATATTGAAACTGGCATTAAAAATTTCAAACAAAATACAATTAACTTTGGAAAATTTTAACTACACTTTTTAAAAATTATAACTATACTTCAAAAATGTTTTAAAAATAGAATTATTGAAATAAAATTTATTTTAAAATGATTTAAAAATATTTACAAAAAATATAGGGTTGTTACACTCTCCCCCACTCAAATCTTTTCGTCCTCGAAAAGAACGAAACAAGGAAATAAGGAAAACAAGATAAATAAGCAAATAGTACTTGAAACAAACAATTCCGGATTCGAAGCATGAATGCTCTCATCCATCTCCTAGGTACAATCTCGATCATCAGTACTCCACTGTATTTTGACCAGACTAACATATTTCCTTCTTAGCTGCTTCGTATCTCTGTCGACAATACGAAGTGGCTTCCTCTCAACAGTCAGATTAGGCTCAATATCCAAACTATCAAGAGCAAAAGGTTGAACAATAAGAGATGGATCATGCAGATAGCGACGAAGATGAGAAACGTGGAATACACTATGCAATCCAGAGAACTTCTCGGGCAAATCCAGACGATAAGCCAGAGAACCAACTCTTTCTACAATGCGGAAAGGACCAACAAACCTAGGAGCAAGCTTCCCCTCTACGACTAAATCGAATGACATTCCTTAAGGGAGAGACCTTTAAAAAACAAAATTACCAATAGCAAACTCTAAACTCCGCCTACACCGATTAGCATACTTCTTCTGCCTATCTTGAGCAATCCTCATCTTCCTCCTAATCTCCTCAACTCTCTCAAAAGCTTCAAAAATCATCTCAGGACCAAGAACCAAATGATTACCGGATTTAATCCAGCAAGATGGAGATCTACAAGGTTGTCCGTAAAGAGCAGCAAACGGAGACGTCTTAATACTGGCCTGAATTCAAAGATAGAAATGAGATAAATAAAAGATTAAGATAGGATTAAAACAGAATATAGAAATTATACCTGATAACTATTGTTATAGGTGAATTCGACAAGATGGAGATGATCTTGCCAAGATCCTCCATAATCAAGCACACAAGCACGAAGAAGATCTTCTAGAGTCTAATTCACCCTTTCCGTTTGACCGTCGGTCTGTGGATGGTAAGCAGTGATCAGATTTAGACGAGTACCCAAAGAATCCTGAAAAGCTTTCCAAAACTGACTAGTAAAGATAGGATCACGATCACAAACAATACTGAGAGGAACACCATGGAGACGAACAATCTCCCTCATGTAAATCTCAAACAAACTATAAGTAGAACGGGTAGACTTGACCAAAATAAAATGAGTTGATTTGTTCAATCTATCCACAATAACCCAGATACTCTCATTACCCTTCCTAGTCCTCGGTAATCCATCAATGAAATCCATAGAAACCTTTTCCCACTTCCAATTGGTAATCTTAAGAGGCTGCAACAAACCAGAGGTCTTCTGATGATCTGCCTTGACTTGTTGACAAGTCGCACACCTACTAACAAATATGGAGATATCTCGCTTCATACCCTTCCACCAATACAACTTCTTCATATCCTGATACATCTTGGTCACTCCCGGATGAATAGAAAGTTTGGATCAATGATTTTCCCGAAGTAACTCCTGTCTCAATCCATTAACATTCGGGACACAAATCCTATTATTAATCCTCAAAATACCTCTATCATCGATCTGAGCTCCACTTCCATATGGACTACTACCTCCAACTCTACTACAAACATTCTCCTTCATCAATCTAAGCATCTCATCCTCATCCTGCTTAGCCATGATACGATCCAAAAGAGAAGAAAAAACAACAAGCTGACACAACAAAGCCTTCTTCCGACTCAAAGCATCTGCCACAACATTAGCTTTCCCAGGGGTATAGTTGATGTCGAGGTCATAAGAAGCAAGGAACTCTAACCACCTAACTTGTCTCTGATTCAAATCATTCTGGGTGAAAATATATCTCAAAGACTGATGATCTGTGAAAAGCTCAAACTTAGTACCCAAAAGATGATGTCTCCAAAGCTTCAAAGCAAAAACAACAGCAAGCAACTCTAGATCATGGGCATCATAATTGGCTTCATGGGTCTTCAACTGACGACTAGCATAAGCAATCACCTTACCATCCTGCATCAGAACAGCTCCCAAACCTTCACGACAAGCATCTGTGTATACCGTTAATCCCTCTTTTCCATTTGGAATGGTAAGAACTGGTGCGGAAGAAAGCTTGTGCTTTAACTCACTGAATGCAGCTTTACACTCATCATTCCAAATAAACTTAGCATTCTTCCGAGTCAAAGTAGTGAGAGGTGCAGCAATCCAAGCAAAATTTTCAATGAATCTCCGGTAATAATCGGCAAGGCCCAGAAAACTACGGATATCAGTTGGAATCTTAGGAGTTTCCCAATCCTGCACAGAATAGGGATAAATAAGGATAACTGGAAAGATAGAATAAATTGAATGAAACAAGGAAAGAGAAGGAAAGAAAGACTTACATTGATCGCAGCGATCTTGACTGGACCAACAGAAACTCTATTACCAAAAACAATATGCCCGAGGAATCGGACTTCATCCTTCCAGAAATGGCATTTAGAAAATTTAGCCTTCAACTGATGATTTCTAAGAGTTTCAAGAACAGATTTCAAATGTGACTCATGCTCTTCTTCAGACTTAGAGAAAATGAGAATATCATCAACAAAGACTAGAACAATTTATTAAGCGCATCACGAAAAATACGATTCAACAAATCAACAAAGAAAGCAGGAGCATTAGTCAAACCAAAAGGCATGACTAACCATTCGAAGAACCCATTCTCAGTACGGAAAGCAGTCTTGGGAATACTTTCCTTAGCAACTCTGAGCTGGTGAAAACATGAGGCAAGATAAAGCTGAGAGAAAACAGTAGCACCATAAAGCTGATCAAACATATCATCGATGCGAGGCATTGGATATTTGTTTTTCATAGTGAGCTTGTTCAGCTCCCTATAATCAACACACATCTGGAGAGAACCATCAGACTTAGTGACGAAAACCACCACTGCTCCCTATTCAGAATAGCTAGGTCTGATCAAAACCTTGGAAGACAAGTCCTCAATTTGCTTCCTTAACTCAACCTTCTTGCGGGGTGCCATTCTTCTAGGAGGAAGAACTACAGGTCGAGCTCCAGGAATAAGATCAATACGGAAATCAATTTCCCGCTTAGGAGGTAAAGTAGTGACTTCACCAATTACATCGCGATAGAGTTTGACCACACGAGTCGACTGAAGATCAACAGGAGAAGAATCCAGAGAATAGATATAATTTCCAGCAAAATCATGAGGCATACTACACTGATTAACCAAAGAATTACCCCGATCATCCTTAAGAGAAACAATTCGGGATTTACAAGAGATACGGGCATCATGCCTCTTAAGCCAATCACCTATAGGCAACAAATCAAAAGCATCGAAACCAAGAACATAGAAATCACCAGAAAATTTATGGCCTGAATAGAAGAGTCTCACTTGCTTACAAATCCTATTAAGATTTGCGGGACCACCAATAGGATTTTTAACACATAAGGATTCAACAACATACATAGGAGAAAGAAGATGCTCGAACTTATCACACAAATCAACATAAATAAAACTATGCGAAGCTCCAGTATCAAATAAAACACGAACATGATGATTAAATAAAGAAAAGGGGCCCTGAAGAGTACCTTGATCATCACTAGGAGCAGGAGCAGGTGCAGCAGGAGAAGAAGCAGAGGTAACAACAAATACGCCAGATGGCTTGCCTTTCTGATACAAAGGACAGTCATTCTTAAAATGACCAGGCTGAAGACAAACATGACAAAGATTGTTCCTAGTATCCTGAGGTGGAGGAACAACAGCACCAACCGAAGTAGGGCAACTATTAGCATAGTGTCCCTTCTGATCACACTTGAAGAAGGTAATGGTAGTTAAGTCGATAGGGTGCCTCTGAGAAGGAGAAGATGAAGATCCCAAAGGTAAAGAGAAGACAAAGATAAGATAAGATAGGACAAGATAAATTCACTATGATGAATATCCTAATAAAAGAAATTTCTAACAAGGTAGATACGAAAGAAGGAAGTTTAGAAAAAATTGCTTCTAAAACAAGAAAATTTTATATCAAAATAATCTTTGAAAAATCATTTTTTACTTTGAAAATACGTTCTCTCACAAAGAAATGATTTTGAGGTTGATTTCACTCATTCTAGGGTATTTCTACCCTATCTCTAATGAGTTTTTGCTCCTTAGGCTAAGGTTTGCCTAAAAACCTGGCTCTGATACCAAATATAACGACCCACTATTTTGGACCATTCAAATCGACAATAATCCACACATGTCAGACTTGAATAATGTAAAATAACAGATTGTAATAAAATTTGGAGCAAATAAAATCATTCACGGAATCACAGACACAAAATATCAGAATAACTCACAGCAGAAAATAAAATAAATAGTGGTTCATGAAGCCACTACAATACAAAGTCTCAAAACAGATACAAAATACATAGTCTAAAAACAAATATAGTTCTGAAACAAGTTCCGTAAAATCCCAAATACATATGTCTCTAATACAAAAGCTGAAATAGAACTACTGAAACTGAAATGGATAAATAACTAGATAAGCAGAATCTCTAGCGATTCCTAGCTCCAGAAAGGTGAAGTCCAAAGCTGTGAATACTCAGGCTGACCCGAGCGTAAATAAAACACAAACACTCGAGTCAGGACATACATACTTATACAATGTAAACCAACTCAAGTGAACTGTAGTAAAGGTACAAGTAACTTAAAGAATGCTTGGGATCGCCCATTCTTTAAGGATCCGTAAAACTATCTACTATGTAGTAATATTCGCTATTATAATAATGTCTAATTTAAAATAAACATACTTTTTAATAGCATCAAGGGGTTACCCATATAGCCCTTAACACGTAATAGTCCCAGTAGTTTATCCAGTATTAGCATACTCCCAAAATGGGGGCTACCCTCGATACTCCACAGGCTACGGGAGAAATCCAAACTCGTAGTAAAGCTCGATATGGTAAGTGACACGGCACAACTAGGCAATGCTAGGGTAGATATACCAATTACGCATCCGGGCTGGTGGAAACGCATAGCAGCCACTACCGCCCACCTCGAACAACACTCCCAAATAAAGGGGTGCACCCAATCAATAACAAAGTAATAGAATGGTATCGAAGGAGTGTGTACGATCAGAGGTGCTACCTCATTGGCCCGTCAATCGCTCCTGTTTTAGCCACTTTATGCCAACTCACGGGAGTTGGGTCCACGTATATACCTTTAGGATCGTCGCCACCATCCTACTTCATTCTGGAAACTCCACCGCGTACACAGTTGTTAAAGTGGTTTTCGGTATCGACAGAGAGTATGTCCATATCCGATCCCGGTCTCTTTAACAACCAATCGTTATTATAACCCGTAGTTATAAATTTCAAAACAGTTTATATTTCAAATCAAAATACTTCATTTAAACCATTAAAAATTAAGGTCATTATTCCTTTAAATCAAATATTCAATTCCCAAAAATTTAGCCTTTTCTGAGTTCGTTTGTTCACTTAAATACATTAAAGCATTAAAATTCCAGCTTTCACAGCATTAAGAAAGTGCTGCGGTAAATTACATTTGAAAACAATTCAATTCAGCAAAGACAACATTTAGAAACTGCTGTAATAGTTCAGGGTTTAATTTAAAAATTTTAGTTCAATTTAGCAAAGGCAGCACTTGCAAAGTGCTGTGATAGCCCTTAGTTAAATTTCATTTTTGTTTACTTCTGCAACTACAGCACTTACAAAGTGCTGCAGATTCTACTTAGTTCAGATTTTAGTTCATTTTCAGAAACGATAGCATTTCTGAAGTGTTACTAAAAGAATTTCCAGATTTTAAATAAAATTCCAGCCACAAATAAACTTCAATTTAAATCAGTTTAACTTATAAAAATCACATTTTTCCACATCAAAAATGTTCATTAAATTCTCTTTTACTTATGGTTTTTTTATAAAGAAATTGTTTTACAATAAATATCAAATTTTCCAACAATTTTACTTATTAAATTCAAGTGTACCAATTTCTTATTCTTTCATTTTTTACAATTTACTTTAACACTTAAATTTAAATTTCCATTTTTTTTTCAATTTAAAACCTAATTTCCATTTTGATTTAATTAACTTAAATTTCCATTAAAACCAAATCACAAATTTCCAAATTAAGTTATGTTTAAATCACAATATTTCCATTCATTTATTTAACATTTTTAACACATAGAAAAATCATTTTCGTTTTATTAAATAATTTAAAATTCAATTTAAATCAAATTACCATATTTTACATTTTTAAATACTTAAAATTTTCCAGAAAAATATATAAAATAACCACGGGTCTGTATAGTATTTTCTAACCTAAGTCAAGTGATACGGATAATATATCATTTCAATCCGTTGTTTACAAAGAATATTCGGGTTTTATCATTTCAAACCCGCAATCCCAAGTAAATAAAAATAAATAAAAATCGCTCAGGCTTATCATTTCAGCCCGTAATGATCTTTACCTATTCTAAAGTCCGTTCGGGTATGTATCATTTCAACCCATAGTGATTCTATTCTACATGGAACTTGCAGTGTGATAAACAGAATAGAATAAATAGTAAAATAAAATAAAATATAACAGATCATGTGATAAGTTAATAACAGGGTTTAACATCATATAATTAACATCACAGGCAGGTATAATATGATATATTATTTTATACACATTCACTTGTTGTCACTTCACAATTTATATTAGTATAGATGTCGTGTATGAATACTCACCTTTTTACGCTGGAGTTTGCAAAACAAACACACAAATAGAAATCCGGAAAGCACGAAAGCACGACTAGATTTGGATGGAGAGAGAGCCAAGATGTTAATCTTGTATTCACAAAATAAACAAAGCAAGATATAAATATAAATACAATACAAAAAATTATATTGAAACAAAGGAAATAGAATTAGACAAAAGAACATCACCAAGCTTTTTAAATCAAATTTTTGCTTGACTTGCTCACACTATTGCTCGGCCATACATGTTTGGGCTTGGCCACAACATGGCTTCAGGTGGTAAGGGTCTGGTTTGGGTTCACAAATTCATGGTTACAAGGAGAATATGAAGGGGTAGGGGTTATAAAGTAGAGAAGGCAAATAGACAAGGCAAACAAAGTGGTTTGGTTGCATCTAGGCTCGACCAAATGGGTCTATAGGCTCGGTCAAAGGCTGCTACAAATCTGGACAGAGGTTAGGGTAATGGCCAGAGGTGGTAAACAAGCTGGTGGTGGTGGCTATGGTGGTGATCGAAGTCAAAAATGAAGAGGAGATGAAAGCAAGGCTTGGCTACAAAGTGTTATTGAGTTTTGGACATTGTTTTGTGGTATTTGCATCACCTAGGTGTCACGGCCTGAATTGGACAGAGGAGGAGGAGGGGTTGTTGCTGTGGATCATGGGGAGGAGGAGGAGTGGTGGTTGGTGGTGGTGGAGAGGTCTATGGCCGAGCAAACAAGAAAAGAATGCAAGGCAAAATCAAGCAAACAAATGGAAAAAAATGAAGAGAAAAAGGAAAATGGAAGCCATAACTCACTTGATTTTTTCAGATCTGAAATGGCCGAAAATTTGTGATGAAAGTGAGATGTTTTCACGTGAAAATGTAATAAAAACTCACGGCTAAAATTAAAGAAAGGAACGGCCAAAAATATGAAAAGTCTAGAAAGTGAAAAGTCAAGTGTTTTAAAGCTTTAGTCTCTTCAAATTTCCATTTCTTTTTTATTCAAAATAAACAAATAAAAATTCAGTAAATAAAAATAAAAGACAACAAAATAAAGTGAAAATGATAAAAAAAAATTATTCATAAGAAAAATAAAAAGAAAATAAAAGTAAAGAGAGAAAATAGCTTATTATATTGAAACTAGCATTAAAAATTTCAAACAAAATACAATTAACTTTGGAAAATTTTAACTACACTTTTTAAAAATTATAATTATACTTCAAAAATGTTTTAAAAATTGAATTATTGAAATAAAATTTATTTTAAAACGATTTAAAAATATTTACAAAAAATATAGGGTTGTTATATGAAACTTTTGATATGTGTAATTGGAAGCTAGATGCCAAATGATAAATGAAATAGATAAGAAATTGAAATTCGTAAACTGTAAATAAAAAGGAAATGAAATTAAGAAATAGTAACTATTGAACATTTTGTTAACTAAATATATAAGAGAAACTTGGGTAATATTCAATTGCATTCTTAAGACACACAGATATATATATATATATATATATATATATATATATATAACTTACCAAATTATTAAAAAGTTGAAATGTTAAATAGGATATGTAATAGAATATTGTACAAGTAAACTTTAGTAAATGAAAGTGTTCAATGGAATTACTTTTATAAATAAGAATTCTAATGTTATAAATTGTTATAAACTAAAGTTAATAGTTTGAATTGCTACTAATTAAATGCAATAGAAAGGTGAATAATGTAAGAAAATGATTGTAAGCTCAAGTTAACATTTTAAGCTATTTATAACTAGATTTAATAGTAAAATGTGAACGCTGTAAGTAAATAATTATAAACTTGATGTAGTGTTGAAGCCATTTATAATTAAAATGAATACTATATTAATTGAATGATTATGACTTCAGAAAACACTGAAATGATTTAGAAATGGATTTAATATTCAATAATACTATATGGAAGAATGAATGTGAAAAAGAAATAATCCATTAATGGTGAATTAAATTGTAAAGAGATCTACATAAGAAATAATCCAATAATTGAAATGGAGATAAATTATGTAAGAAGTGAATGTAAAATAATGAAAAGAAAATGGTATTGTATAAATGAATGGAAAATGAATTTTGTAAGTGATAAATGTGAAGAAATTAAACAAGCATTGTATGAACAAATGAAAATGAACAGTAAATAATGTGAAAAAAAGTAATAATAATAAAACTTAAATAATATGTGAAATTATTGTTTTGTTGGGCTTATGGATTGGTTGGGAAAGGATACTTCTATTTTATCTAGAGATGTATAAATAATCTATAAAGTTATCCACGACTGTTGAGTGTATGGTTTACTTCATAGTTTATTTATCATTTTATATGATTAGAAGTTCTGAACCCGAACAAACCATTTGTTTTTGGTTGCTATGGATGGATGATTGCTCTTCTTGTTGAAAATGATGTTTGTACTATTGTTTGCAAATGACTGTTGTTATATTGTGATGATTTGTTTGTTATTTATTGAAACAACTTAAATATTTCCCTTTTATATAATTATTAACTTTTTTGGATTATATGAGTGAAGTACAGGTTTATGGAAGCAATAGCTACTGTAACGACCCGTATTTTACGGATCAAAACATCGTAAAATAATTAACAATTGGTTGCATTGTTGATAAGTCGTTCATAATTATTCTAAGTCCTAGGTCGTGAACGACCTAAGAGATAAGTTGTAACCGACTTATAGATTGAACGACTTAAGAGAGCGTTTGGAAGCTTAAGTCGTATAGGAATTAAGTCTGGGCGAGTTAATGACTAAGGGTTTGGGTCGTAGACGACTTAAGAGGGAAGACTTAAGAGTTTCTGGCGAGTTAAGGTTTCGAGCGACCTAAAGGAAGAGCGAGCTAGGAGACGTACGACCTAGTGGTTAGTGTGTTAAGTCGTGGACGACTTAAGTTTTTGACCGAGATAAGCGTTAGGTCATTATGAACTAGGTCGTCTGGTAGTTAGTATAGTTAGGACGGCAACGACCTAAGGAAACTGTTGTGAGCGACCTAAGTGTATGGGTGAGTTAAGTGTTAGGTTGGCAGTTCAAGTTAGCGACCTAGTGGAGTTAGCGACCTACAGGGTTGAGCGACTTAAGAGGGTTAGCGTGTTAGCGACCTAAGGAGTTGGCGTGTTAGCGACCTAAGGAGATAGGTCGCATAAGTGTTAGGTCGCGTGAGTTGTTTTGTAGTGTAAGTTGTTAGGTCGCTAGGGTAATTTAAGTGTTAGGTCGCGTGATTCTTAAGTCGTAAGCCGTGTTTAGTTGTGAGCTGTTAAGTCGCGTGGGCTTATAGGTCGTATGGATGCGGTTCTGCTAAGTGCTAAGTCGTAGGCTTGTGGAGTTAAGTCGAAGCCTTTAAGTCGTTGAAGCGCCTGAGTTGTTAGGTCGCTGGGTTTTGTTAAGTCGTAGGGGGCTTAGGTCGTAAGTCGGAAATGACTTAAGGAGATAACCAAATTTCGACTTAAGGAATTTCTGCTATAAATAGGATGGGTTTTTCTCACTTTTTGGGATCCGGATTTTTGAAGCGACGAAGTGCTGCCATTTTGAGAGCTCGACTTCTACACTTCTTCACTTCTTTTCTCTACTCTAATCTAGTGATTCCTTCCATCCATATCGAAAATCAAGATTGAAGATTCAAGAGCTTAGATTGGAGATCTTCATCTTTTCAAGAGAGATTTCTTCGTTTGAAGCGGATTCGTGATAGATCAAGCTTGATCCTTCGCTGTCCAGATCTGAAGCATGTAGATTTGTGGTTGTTTAGGTGATTTGGTGAGTGGTGATCATCTCTCACACGGATCCAAAGGAGTATATCGGATTGTTGGCTCGATTTGGTGTTAAAATAGTGATTTCCATGCATTTTCTTCATCCTAAATGTAGATCCATATAGATCCATTGTTCGTGATGATGTTACATCCATTTTATCATATGTTAACCTATGCAAGTTCATTCATCAAGTTTGTAGGGATATAATTCATGTTTTCATGCTTATTGGACTTTCAACTCTTTAATTATGAAAATGCCATTATTGTGATAATTGTCTATTTAGATCTTGTTTGAATGCTTGATTGTTTGGATTAATGTTTGATTTGGTTGATTGTTATGAATTAGATGATTGATGGTTTGATTTAGACCGAAGACGATTCAAAAGCTAAGGGAAAGGCTCTTGAATTGGGAAAGCTGCTCGTGGCATATGTAGCGGGATGATGAAGCTCTTATGCATAGATTTGATGATGTGATGTTAAATGAGGCTTTGCGAGGATGTGATGAAGCAAGGCAATCATATGATGAAGACTTGGTCTAATCCAGACGGGATCATTCCAAGCATGTTGATAACTCGGTGATATGATTCGAGTTGAGGATAATGAATGGATATGAGAATAGTCGTCGAGGAGGATGACTAGGAGGCTTGGATAGCATCGTTGTTGAAGGTTCTAGCATGCTCTAAGCAAGAGTACGTTTGGGCAGATTCGATAGTCCCAACGGCCAACTGTTGATGGTCGAGTACTCTAGGCAGATTCGAT
Source organism: Allium fistulosum (assembly GCA_030737815.1). NCBI lineage: Eukaryota > Viridiplantae > Streptophyta > Magnoliopsida > Asparagales > Amaryllidaceae > Allium > Allium fistulosum. Next base: position 261,177,460 of record CM060904.1, on the reverse strand, counting down.
AGTCCTAGGCACGGGCTGCGACGACGTGCGGGAGTTATGTCTGGAACCGGGGTTTCCATTAGCCCTTGACGGACGGTTGAAAGAATGTGCCGGTCATTCAATTAACGGTGATATCGAAGCAATGATAACAGTGATGGCCAGAGTCATGGATGTTTGGTTGTATCGTCATTCGGACTCAAGAGCGGTATTTTCTGGGTGCTTATCTGATTTAGGCCTTGGTACTTGGAAAACATCGCCCTTGACTCGAGTGATGGTAGCTTTACTTTAAATTGTATGCTCTGCTATGTTTGCTTCTGCTTAGTGTGTGTCTGGGGGCTATCACTGTAGAATGAGGTTGGAGTGGGAGGGTTGTATTCCTATTCCTTTTCCTTTATGCTCTTTTGGTATGTTGTTAGTTAATTTACTGCTCACTAAGACTATTGTCTGACTCAAGGCTTTATGTTTTAATCCTTATTGCCTTGGGCTATTCGTCCATTTTTGGGACGGGCAGACTAGGTAGCAGGTGACAGGTGCTGTTCTCTTCTCACGATGCTGATGTCGAAGATGAGCAGGAGGGTTGCATATTATCTTCTTATTATATGTACTGGATGTTCCGCTGTTTTGTATTCTCTGAGTGTTATGTAGTGAGGCTTGATGTATTGGCTATTTGGATGCTTGTATTCAACTATTATGAAGTTTTATATGATGGCATTTTATTCTGTAAAGCTTCACTATATATATGTTCTATTGTATTTTGTCCATGCGCTGTGAGTATGTAACGACCCGGATTTTCGCGTTCGAAAATCAACATCCGTACTTCACCTTTTACTAGAATGCCGTAGATTCGACCGTTCAAATCCGATTCGCCGGAGCTTATAACAACATTAAGTAAACAACACAGCGGAAAAGAAAAAGAATATAGATATACAATATCTGATACAACAGAGTGATACAATGAATATCAATATACATCAGAGATATGATACAAGAAATAGCAGCGGAAAAGAAAATAGATAACACCAGCAGCGGATAGAATGTCTCCAAGATAAGCAACGTCAATCCATGAACTCCAAGAACTGACTAGCTCCAGATAATCTACCAAACCTGAATATCTGAAAAACCTAACTCTAGACTGCCCGGGTGGAAAATAGTGGGCACCCAGAGTTTAGGAAGGGAACAATAAACTCCGGATCAGTCATGGGACTGGTGTGAGCAACAAAAACAGTTTATCTTTAAACAAACACAAAAGGCTTTTAAACATTGAAATCCGCAATGCTTTTCGATAATGAAACTACCATAAGGCCTCCCGCCACACACACAATGCAATCGTAGAATTGGAGGAGATTTCTCCTTATGATAGTCAAACATGCTTACTACTCAAAAGAAAACTCTTTTGATATTATTATCATTAGTGCATAGTGTGAAAATCCTTTCGAAAATACAATATAAATCTTAGCCAGCATACAACCATTGTTGTATGCCTACTATAGCTACTACGTTCAATAGCAGGTTACCGCCACATCCCATAGCAGGTAATACAACTAAAAATCGTACAGGGTTCGTATTGTTTCTTTGGATTTCCAACAAATGATCAGGCTAAGGAACTTCCTTACCGAAATAGAAACGCCTCTGGAAAGACGCCCCGGATCCTAACCGGATCTCTGCAAACAAAAGGCCGACGCTACCTCACGCTGTACAGCTGTAACTAGGTAACTAACACACGAGTCATGTCATCCCCCGGTCGTTACCGACCTTTATCCGCGGGATCCCGAAAACCAACAAAGCAACATCATACAGTAATAAATTACCGTGTCCACACGAGTTAAGTATCTGGGCTCCATACCATGATACCACCCTTTATCCAGAAGGAAATGACATACCCTAGGGGCGCTACCCCTACAAACCTTTGCCGCAACATTCCTGTTTCGACCATTACCGGGTTGTGAGGCTCGACGAAGTCTCGTCCACAAAACAACGCTTTTTCACAAAGCCACGCTTTTTCACAAAGCCACGCTTTGATCAAAAATTGATCAGCAACACTTCGTATGCCACATTACCAAATTGGGAATGTATCACTAGTAACCATCAACTACATAACCTCTGAGCTCGTACGTCTCAGAGAAGGGTGTTAAGCTAAGAGAATAAATTCTCCGCCACCAACAGAAATGTATTTGATAGAAACCAGCTTTATATCTCAAAGTGTAACGTCAGACACACATCCATACAAGTCTGTTCCGGGTTCGAACAGAACCGAAGGCACTTCCGAAGAAGCCCTTGCAAATCCGAGTATTCACAATCCTGATCGGACTTCCCATCACTTAGGGAATCTCTATACCGTAGCTACTCAGTGCAGAGACAATCGATAGGTCATCCTATCGCTCTCGCAAATACCCGGTCTTCAGCACCAGTCTTCAAATGCTATCCATATCGTCGTATCACTATTCGGAATGGGATATATGACACAAAGATCCTTTCCCGGCTAAACCGAATAACGAGCGCAATTAAAAATCATATGGATACGGGAGTCTCAGTTAAATCACAACTTAAAGCCCAAAACTTTTCATTCGAATGGTTAAAACAAATTACCATTTCCAATCTTTTAAACAAAAGATTAAATTCAAAACCTTCAATGGTTTAAACAATTTCCACACTTTTAATCTTTTAAACAAAAAGATTCAATTCACAAAGTTAACCCCGTTCACAAAGATCCATTTATGGATTTCAAAACAATTTCCCTTTTTAATAGGTTTACTCGTTAAATCTTTAAATCAAGATTTAACTTATAGCTTTCAAAACTCGTTTCCAAAGATTCATTCATAGTCTTTCAAAATCAATTCCATTTCAAGTTAGATTAACTCATCCGGTCTTTGAAATCAAAGACTCATTTCATATTTTTCAAAACATTTCAATTCCATTTCAAACTTGAAACTGTTCAACACAATTTGGAAATCCTTTCTTAAAATGAAAGCTATTATTATTTGAAAACAAGTAGTTTTCGTTTCGGGAAAAATCCAGTTATATTTACACGAGTTAAAACCCTTGAATTAAATTCAAATTCTCAAATCAATACCCTTAAAAAATGGTTTAACCCATATATAACTTGTACAGCATCTTCAATCCCTAGTTTCAAATCATAGAATTCAATTTCAAACTTGAATTCAAATTTAAATCAAATTATTTAAATTTCCAAAACTCGATTAAGTTATTCGAAATAACTTTTATCTTTGAAATTCCATTTCAAAAGCTTTTCACTTTAAACCCAAATTTCTAATTTCAAAATCAATTGAAATTAAAATTTCAATTTCAAAAACATCAAATTTAAATTATCTGTGACTTAACCGATTTCCACGTGAAATTCATATTTGTGTGTGTAAAAGTGTAGTCTAGGGGTTTCACACACAATAGTGCAACATCAATCATCACAGATATATCGATAAGCGGTATAATCGATAACGCTTATCTTCATTCACAGATTCATAGATAAAATAAATTTATCGGTCACAAAGATTCACTTTTACAATTCGATGTGGGTTTCGGATAACCAACTGGAATCCGACTCCCTGTCGCATCGAAATTTAAATTCCGTTTTACAAACCAAGGGTTTTATATTCACATAGTAATATATCACAGAAATAGAAATTTCAGATATATATATCGCAGATAAATAAATTACAGATCACATCATAAATCAGGATGTATCATATATCAGGGATATCAAACAATTCAACCATTCAATAGAATCCAAACATCCATGAGTAAGATCAATTAATATCTGATTAATTCAAATCAGATTAATTACTTATGAATTTCTAAACCTGGTTAATTAACATTAATTAATTACAAATCATTTTGATTAATTATTCTTTAATCATTTATTAATTAACCATTTATAATAAATTAATTAACCTTAAACTAATTACTTAATTAATTAACCCCTTAATTGCTTTCATTAAGTAATTAACAGTTTACAATCTATTATCTTCAATTGATTAATTCAATTAATTATCAAAATTAATTTTATTAGTTCGTTATTATCATAATCCTAGTTAATGACCCTCACTAACTATTAACAATTCTTTAATTACTTTTCTCAAAGTAATTTACCAAGATTTATCATTTTTAATTACAATTTAAATTTAAAACTCCTTTTATTTCAAGACTAAGATTTGAATTCAGATTTAAATCTCCGATTTTAAACTTTACTTACAATTCAAACTTCCCCTTAAAATTCAAACTACTTAAACCTTTTTAACGTAGTTAAACAAATTACCATTTTAACTTAACAAACAATCATTATTTAAAAAGAATAAATTTAGAAATTAACTTAACTTGATTTTGTTTAAAGTTTAAAACTGGAAATTCTAATACCCGAAACAACCCCGAGAGTTTCCCGAGAATTTTCCTAGCTTGCTTCGAGTTTTTCTCCAAATCGACCCGATAGCTTCTGTTAAAAATAACTTTGTTTTAAAAACAAAAAAAAACACGGTATACACTAGAAATTACTCGAGTTTACACCCGGGCCAGAGCACGATCTTCCCGAGTTCGACTTCGAGTCGCCATTCATCTTCCCAACTTTACCCCACTGACACCATCACCAGGATGTGCACGTGCACAGCCTTTCGTCGACGATCTGGCGAACACCAGCACCTCTAACAAGTCACGCATCGACCCTACATTCGATAGCACTGATCATTCCAACGCCAGCAACCCCAGAACGAGATCGAACTTCCAGTTCGAAACTCGAACCCATCCTCACCAAACAAATCTGCTTCGCCCCACCTCCTCCGGCCGTCTGAGGCCATAAAAATTCAACTGGAGCTTCGTCTCGATCCAACGCCGCTGTCCCCACTGGAGTCCTGAAGTCCGATGGCCCATAGGCGGAGCGGCGAACACGTTTTCCAGACCGTATATTTTTCGAGCTTAAACCCTACTTCGATCTCGAACCATCAAATTACGAAATAGAAAAAATTTTCAACAATTTTCCTGAACCCATTGATTCATAAACTAGCTCCAATCCCAGTTTCAACATTTATCATTAGATCAATCACTGGAAATTCAAGAAAATGCTATTTTTGTTCAAAAACTAACTACTCTGTGAATACTAAAATAAAAGCTTCTATTTTTAGTTTAAAAATCATAACTTGCAGTAGATATTCGAGCTATGAATTTAAATTCACTTTTTATGACAATCGAATTTATCAAGTTTTTACTTGATTCACTGTAAATCAAGATGACAGTGGAAATTTTCTTCAAATCATGTTGAACAGGTATTTAAAAACCTTGATTACAGGTTAAACTTCATGTTTGATGGGAGACTTTAATACCTAACAATGATCGAACGAAATAAATTATTTTTTTTTTTTTTTTTTTTTGAATCAGTGATCAACTCTATAGTCAATAACAGGGAAGAGCAGTATGCAGAGTAACTTATGTATATACAAAATGTTTATTCAAAAACAAAACATATACAATACTATATGATCAATAGATCATCTTACTGTTAACTTAAAGTTTTTAAAGTTGATGTTTACTCACTGGTGAAAACAAAGAAGTCTGGGAAGAAAAAAAACAAAGTTGCTCACCTTATTAAAAGAAAGAACAGAGCACTTCTTTTTCTTTAAAACAGCCTTGTGAAAAATGCAAACTGAAGTCCTTTTCTTTGATCCCTGATTTGTTTTGATAGGTGTTGTTTATGTTGAAGTTAAGATGATATTTTCTTTAGTTTCTCTCAGCTTTTAAGGAACGAACTAGAAATGAGGAAGATGATGGATATAAACAAGTTACAGGGTAATAGTTTGTACAGGTTATTAAAATTTTGTACAACATAAGCCAGAGATTTTTCATCTTTTGGTGGCTGATACAATTGAACGTGATGGCTTCATTTATTACCTTGTACAAACTTATATATAAATTATCTATGTCTTCCTTTGTGTTGTGTACAATATTAACTTTGATCAGAGATTTGGAGGCTGATGGATTAGTTGCTTTGGGCTAAAGATTTCTCACATTAATTAGTTGTACCATGTTACCTTATTTTATACATTTCATTTCGGCTGTGTACTTATATAGATATTTAATTTGATTTCCTTTGCTTGTTTGTTTTAATGTACATACTTATCTAGTTTGCTTTATATGTTGAGTTCATATTGTCTATGTGTTTATTTTTTTCCTTTCTATGCTGTCTTGTTTACAAGTCTGGTTTCATACTCTTAAAATGATAAATTAGTATGGTTATTGTTATAAAGTTTTAACTATCAACATTTAAATCATTTATTTATTAAATACGACTTAAATATTCAAATTCAATATATATACAATATTTTAAATTAAAATGATGTAACACATTTATATTTGATTTCGGGGAAACTCGCTCCATTTATCGCTTTATTTTACTATTTTTATCCAAAAATTTATTTAATTATCGATTTAAATGAATTTAAATCTGGGGTCGTTACAAACTTCCCCCCTTAAAAGAATTTCGTCCTCGAAATTACCAAGGAGACAAAAGATAGACGAAGAATATTTCATTGAATCAAACTGAATATCAATTCTGCATTTGGCTTACCAAATCAGAATATCGATAACAGATACAAGAACGAATCTGTCTTAACACTTCAGAAGATACTTGGGTTATCCAGGTTTACGAAATATGCAGTGGCATCGGTTAGTTCGAAGTGATAACTAACCATTCGTAGAATAAATCGGAATCCCAAAGAATAGATAGATATACGGATACAATTTCAAAAACTTTCAGTTTAAAACCAAAGTATACCAATCAACCATAGCAACCAAAACAATCAATTCATCCAAACAAACAGTTTTGGTCAATTCGGAGTTTACGTCCCATATTAATATATATCGAATCTTCTTTCTGGATCGACCAGAAATTATCGAAGAATTGAGAAGAGATGACGAACAAAATAGATTGATTGAGAAAAGATTGTTTCCTTGTTGTTACAGAGTATCGACCATTTATAGTCGTATTCCCTCTGTCCCCTATCTCATCCTCTTCTTACACTCATACTTACTATCTGTGGATAGCAAGAGAATTTACTGAGACATTTGAACAGATATCTGAGGAATACTCATTCTAGAGTTTACTTTACTCTATCTCTAATGAGCTACTTAACGTGTTATACTCCTGAGCTAAAGTTCAACCTTAGCTCTGATACCACATGTAACGACCCGGATTTTCGCGTTCGAAAATCAACATCCGTACTTCACCTTTTACTAGAATGCCGTAGATTCGACCGTTCAAATCCGATTCGCCGGAGCTTATAACAACATTAAGTAAACAACACAGCGGAAAAGAAAAAGAATATAGATATACAATATCTGATACAACAGAGTGATACAATGAATATCAATATACATCAGAGATATGATACAAGAAATAGCAGCGGAAAAGAAAATAGATAACACCAGCAGCGGATAGAATGTCTCCAAGATAAGCAACGTCAATCCATGAACTCCAAGAACTGACTAGCTCCAGATAATCTACCAAACCTGAATATCTGAAAAACCTAACTCTAGACTGCCCGGGTGGAAAATAGTGGGCACCCAGAGTTTAGGAAGGGAACAATAAACTCCGGATCAGTCATGGGACTGGTGTGAGCAACAAAAACAGTTTATCTTTAAACAAACACAAAAGGCTTTTAAACATTGAAATCCGCAATGCTTTTCGAAAATGAAACTACCATAAGGCCTCCCGCCACACACACAATGCAATCGTAGAATTGGAGGAGATTTCTCCTTATGATAGTCAAACATGCTTACTATGCAAAAGAAAACTCTTTTGATATTATTATCATTAGTGCATAGTGTGAAAATCCTTTCGAAAATACAATATAAATCTTAGCCAGCATACAACCATTGTTGTATGCCTACTATAGCTACTACGTTCAATAGCAGGTTACCGCCACATCCCATAGCAGGTAATACAACTAAAAATCGTACAGGGTTCGTATTGTTTCTTTGGATTTCCAACAAATGATCAGGCTAAGGAACTTCCTTACCGAAATAGAAACGCCTCTGGAAAGACGCCCCGGATCCTAACCGGATCTCTGCAAACAAAAGGCCGACGCTACCTCACGCTGTACAGCTGTAACTAGGTAACTAACACACGAGTCATGTCATCCCCCGGTCGTTACCGACCTTTATCCGCGGGATCCCAAACCAACAAAGCAACATCATACAGTAATAAATTACCGTGTCCACACGAGTTAAGTATCTGGGCTCCATACCATGATACCACCCTTTATCCAGAAGGAAATGACATACCCTAGGGGCGCTACCCCTACAAACCTTTGCCGCAACATTCCTGTTTCGACCATTACCGGGTTGTGAGGCTCGACGAAGTCTCGTCCACAAAACAACGCTTTTTCACAAAGCCACGCTTTTTCACAAAGCCACGCTTTGATCAAAAATTGATCAGCAACACTTCGTATGCCACATTACCAAATTGGGAATGTATCACTAGTAACCATCAACTACATAACCTCTGAGCTCGTACGTCTCAGAGAAGGGTGTTAAGCTAAGAGAATAAATTCTCCGCCACCAACAGAAATGTATTTGATAGAAACCAGCTTTATATCTCAAAGTGTAACGTCAGACACACATCCATACAAGTCTGTTCCGGGTTCGAACAGAACCGAAGGCACTTCCGAAGAAGCCCTTGCAAATCCGAGTATTCACAATCCTGATCGGACTTCCCATCACTTAGGGAATCTCTATACCGTAGCTACTCAGTGCAGAGACAATCGATAGGTCATCCTATCGCTCTCGCAAATACCCGGTCTTCAGCACCAGTCTTCAAATGCTATCCATATCGTCGTATCACTATTCGGAATGGGATATATGACACAAAGATCCTTTCCCGGCTAAACCGAATAACGAGCGCAATTAAAAATCATATGGATACGGGAGTCTCAGTTAAATCACAACTTAAAGCCCAAAACTTTTCATTCGAATGGTTAAAACAAATTACCATTTCCAATCTTTTAAACAAAAGATTAAATTCAAAACCTTCAATGGTTTAAACAATTTCCACACTTTTAATCTTTTAAACAAAAAGATTCAATTCACAAAGTTAACCCCGTTCACAAAGATCCATTTATGGATTTCAAAACAATTTCCCTTTTTAATAGGTTTACTCGTTAAATCTTTAAATCAAGATTTAACTTATAGCTTTCAAAATTCGTTTCCAAAGATTCATTCATAGTCTTTCAAAATCAATTCCATTTCAAGTTAGATTAACTCATCCAGTCTTTGAAATCAAAGACTCATTTCATATTTTTCAAAACATTTCAATTCCATTTCAAACTTGAAACTGTTCAACACAATTTGGAAATCCTTTCTTAAAATGAAAGCTATTATTATTTGAAAACAAGTAGTTTTCGTTTCGGGAAAAATCCAGTTATATTTACACGAGTTAAAACCCTTGAATTAAATTCAAATTCTCAAATCAATACCCTTAAAAAATGGTTTAACCCATATATAACTTGTACAGCATCTTCAATCCCTAGTTTCAAATCATAGAATTCAATTTCAAACTTGAATTCAAATTTAAATCAAATTATTTAAATTTCCAAAACTCGATTAAGTTATTCGAAATAACTTTTATCTTTGAAATTCCATTTCAAAAGCTTTTCACTTTAAACCCAAATTTCTAATTTCAAAATCAATTGAAATTAAAATTTCAATTTCAAAAACATCAAATTTAAATTATCTGTGACTTAACCGATTTCCACGTGAAATTCATATTTGTGTGTGTAAAAGTGTAGTCTAGGGGTTTCACACACAATAGTGCAACATCAATCATCACAGATATATCGATAAGCGGTATAATCGATAACGCTTATCTTCATTCACAGATTCATAGATAAAATAAATTTATCGGTCACAAAGATTCACTTTTACAATTCGATGTGGGTTTCGGATAACCAACTGGAATCCGACTCCCTGTCGCATCGAAATTTAAATGCCGTTTTACAAACCAAGGGTTTTATATTCACATAGTAATATATCACAGAAATAGAAATTTCAGATATATATATCGCAGATAAATAAATTACAGATCACATCATAAATCAGGATGTATCATATATCAGGGATATCAAACAATTCAACCATTCAATAGAATCCAAACATCCATGAGTAAGATCAATTAATATCTGATTAATTCAAATCAGATTAATTACTTATGAATTTCTAAACCTGGTTAATTAACATTAATTAATTACAAATCATTTTGATTAATTATTCTTTAATCATTTATTAATTAACCATTTATAATAAATTAATTAACCTTAAACTAATTACTTAATTAATTAACCCCTTAATTGCTTTCATTAAGTAATTAACAGTTTACAATCTATTATCTTCAATTGATTAATTCAATTAATTATCAAAATTAATTTTATTAGTTCGTTATTATCATAATCCTAGTTAATGACCCTCACTAACTATTAACAATTCTTTAATTACTTTTCTCAAAGTAATTTACCAAGATTTATCATTTTTAATTACAATTTAAATTTAAAACTCCTTTTATTTCAAGACTAAGATTTGAATTCAGATTTAAATCTCCGATTTTAAACTTTACTTACAATTCAAACTTCCCCTTAAAATTCAAACTACTTAAACCTTTTTAACGTAGTTAAACAAATTACCATTTTAACTTAACAAACAATCATTATTTAAAAAGAATAAATTTAGAAATTAACTTAACTTGATTTTGTTTAAAGTTTAAAACTGGAAATTCTAATACCCGAAACAACCCCGAGAGTTTCCCGAGAATTTTCCTAGCTTGCTTCGAGTTTTTCTCCAAATCGACCCGATAGCTTCTGTTAAAAATAACTTTGTTTTAAAAACAAAAAAAAACACGGTATACACTAGAAATTACTCGAGTTTACACCCGGGCCAGAGCACGATCTTCCCGAGTTCGACTTCGAGTCGCCATTCATCTTCCCAACTTTACCCCACTGACACCATCACCAGGATGTGCACGTGCACAGCCTTTCGTCGACGATCTGGCGAACACCAGCACCTCTAACAAGTCACGCATCGACCCTACATTCGATAGCACTGATCATTCCAACGCCAGCAACCCCAGAACGAGATCGAACTTCCAGTTCGAAACTCGAACCCATCCTCACCAAACAAATCTGCTTCGCCCCACCTCCTCCGGCCGTCTGAGGCCATAAAAATTCAACTGGAGCTTCGTCTCGATCCAACGCCGCTGTCCCCACTGGAGTCCTGAAGTCCGATGGCCCATAGGCGGAGCGGCGAACACGTTTTCCAGACCGTATATTTTTCGAGCTTAAACCCTACTTCGATCTCGAACCATCAAATTACGAAATAGAAAAAATTTTCAACAATTTTCCTGAACCCATTGATTCATAAACTAGCTCCTATCCCAGTTTCAACATTTATCATTAGATCAATCACTGGAAATTCAAGAAAATGCTATTTTTGTTCAAAAACTAACTACTCTGTGAATACTAAAATAAAAGCTTCTATTTTTAGTTTAAAAATCATAACTTGCAGTAGATATTCGAGCTATGAATTTAAATTCACTTTTTATGACAATCGAATTTATCAAGTTTTTACTTGATTCACTGTAAATCAAGATGACAGTGGAAATTTTCTTCAAATCATGTTGAACAGGTATTTAAAAACCTTGATTACAGGTTAAACTTCATGTTTGATGGGAGACTTTAATACCTAACAATGATCGAACGAAATAAATTAATTTTTTTTTTTTTTTTTTTTTGAATCAGTGATCAACTCTATAGTCAATAACAGGGAAGAGCAGTATGCAGAGTAACTTATGTATATACAGAATGTTTATTCAAAAACAAAACATATACAATACTATATGATCAATAGATCATCTTACTGTTAACTTAAAGTTTTTAAAGTTGATGTTTACTCACTAGTGAAAACAAAGAAGTCTGGGAAGAAAAAAAACAAAGTTGCTCACCTTATTAAAAGAAAGAACAGAGCACTTCTTTTTCTTTAAAACAGCCTTGTGAAAAATGCAAACTGAAGTCCTTTTCTTTGATCCCTGATTTGTTTTGATAGGTGTTGTTTATGTTGAAGTTAAGATGATATTTTCTTTAGTTTCTCTCAGCTTTTAAGGAACGAACTAGAAATGAGGAAGATGATGGATATAAACAAGTTACAGGGTAATAGTTTGTACAGGTTATTAAAATTTTGTACAACATAAGCCAGAGATTTTTCATCTTTTGGTGGCTGATACAATTGAACGTGATGGCTTCATTTATTACCTTGTACAAACTTATATATAAATTATCTATGTCTTCCTTTGTGTTGTGTACAATATTAACTTTGATCAGAGATTTGGAGGCTGATGGATTAGTTGCTTTGGGCTAAAGATTTCTCACATTAATTAGTTGTACCATGTTACCTTATTTTATACATTTCATTTCGGCTGTGTACTTATATAGATATTTAATTTGATTTCCTTTGCTTGTTTGTTTTAATGTACATACTTATCTAGTTTGCTTTATATGTTGAGTTCATATTGTCTATGTGTTTATTTTTTTCCTTTCTATGATGTCTTGTTTACAAGTCTGGTTTCATACTCTTAAAATGATAAATTAGTATGGTTATTGTTATAAAGTTTTAACTATCAACATTTAAATCATTTATTTATTAAATACGACTTAAATATTCAAATTCAATATATATACAATATTTTAAATTAAAATGATGTAACACATTTATATTTGATTTCGGGGAAACTCGCTCCATTTATCGCTTTATTTTACTATTTTTATCCAAAAATTTATTTAATTATCGATTTAAATGAATTTAAATCTGGGGTCGTTACAGAGTAATACGATAGATTCTGTTGTTTAAATCCACCCTAACAATCGTCCATAGTCGCCTGGCACACTTTACAGCGCACTATCTCTAGATTCCGTGCGGGGGTCATGGGCGGTCGTCACAGCTACTGCTTTTGGTTTCATAAATTACGCATTGTTTGCCCGACAAATAGGTACGTTCTCGGATTACAGTTTCTATAGTGGTATTATATTATTTTTCCCGTGACTTGGGATACATTATTTTGAAATATGACATATATTGTTATTATTGATATTATTATTTCTCCCAGACCTCTCCGTACAAAGGAGGCTCTGCCGAAATTTTCCATGAATTTTGGACTTAGAAATTTTTGTGAAATGTTTTTCAAATTTTTGTTAACTTAAATATAAAGGATTTAATTGTTATAAATTGATAAATTTTATTTAAATTATTTAATTATGTAAATTAATTGTTTATAAATTTAATATTTTGAATAATATATATTGATTTCTTAATTCCTTCTTTTCCCTTCTTTTTCCTTTTCGAGGACGAAAAGTTTTGAGTGGGGGAGAGTGTAACGACCCGTAATTTTCGATAAATTAAAAATGGTTAATTTAATAAGCTTTTGTGATTTAATGTTGGAAGAAATAAAATTTTGTGATTTAATAATAAGAATGTAATTGGAGTAAAAGGTAACGGTATTAATTTAAGGTAATATTAATTTAAGGTAACCTATAATTGCTTTGAATGTGATTACAATTAATTAAAATGATTAAAAGTCATAATTGGTTATAGATTGTAAATTAATTATAACAAGGTGTGTGTTAATTGATAATTGTATTTAAAGAGTAATTGATAATTTAAATATTGGGTTATTAATGAAATAATGTGTATTAGATTGAATTGGATAAAATTTGTGTGATGTGAGTTGTTATTACATTTGTTTGTAAATAATAAACTTACAAATGTTATTAAATGCAGAAATGGTGACAATTGTTATTCGTTACCAATTTAATTAATTAATTACAAATAAATGTTACATTAATGTGAGTTAATACAATAACTGCAAATTGGGAATGTAATAAAATGTACAGAAATATTAATTACATTCATCAGGAAATAAATTGATTTAACAAAAAGAGTGAAACCAAGATAATCTAATTTACTGGGATTTTTAAAATTTTATTTAATATGAAATTTGATAAAAATTCAAATGTAATTGAAATCTTGCAACTAGTATGGTAAAAGATGATAATTGTAGACTATTTGTGTAATAAGATATATACAAATGTTAACTATGTTTATAGAGTAATAATTGATTGAATAAAAAGATTGTAATCGAATTAAATCAATTTATTGGAATTAATTATAATTAATTGGATTTAATTACAATTGAAATTGAACACTGTAATTATTGTATCATTTAACACTGAAATTATATGTAAACTTGTTTTAAATTATTTTAATTGTCCAAGTAATCGAAAATGATGAAAATTGGTATTCATTGAATTTGAAATTTAAAAGTGACTTAATTAATTTAATATTAATTTATTTAATTGACATGAAAATAGCCATTTTGGCCACTGACTTGGATTTCGACGAAACCAGTTTTATTGCACCCGTAATGGTGAATTATTGTAGGATTTCAAGTTTTATAGTGATCGGACTTGTCGTTGGATCGTATGGGTTCGAAACGCGTAGAAATCGATTTAATTAAACTCTATTGAAATCAATTCGAAATAAACTGATTTTAAGCTAACTTCTTCATACGATGGAATTAGGACTTGAAACCTATTCCATTGAGTTTAAAACTATCGAAAACATCTATTTTGATATATGGGATGACCCATTTTCGTTTCGGGAACGAAACGGGCTTTTCAGGTCCTTTATCGTTCAACTTTCAAATCAATCTAGTCCATTCATCTCTATTTTTGATCTACCTATATATAGCTTTGTTTCTAAAACCCTAGCAGCCATTTCTTATTATCTGTACGTACAATTCTATCTTCTTCTCTCTTTCCTATGGCAGACAAACCAAAACCAATTCCAAATTCAATTGTAAACCAAAATCAAATCGAAAAATTAAAACTCCTCAAACCATATCGACTTTTATATCGTTGGAAAGGTCTCGATGAATGGAACCTACATTTAGTGTTCATTTTTCATAATAGTGCATGAATCAACCACAAATCATGGTCAAAGTCAAATTGGGCGTTTTGGATCGGAGCATCGATTGGCGAAATTGAGATATGGGTTTGGAAGAGTTCATCAAGGGGAAGTAGACGCTGGTTGTAACACCCCTTCAAAATGGGAATAATAGTCCCACATCGTAGAAAAACACTATGAAGTGGGTGCTTATATACCAAAGCTTTCACCTCATAACAACGTCGAGGCCTTTTGAGAAACAAAACCCCACACCTTGGCTTGGCAAATGAGGTGGAGGTGACTA
The DNA here is from genome assembly GCA_030737815.1 of Allium fistulosum. Lineage (NCBI taxonomy): Eukaryota > Viridiplantae > Streptophyta > Magnoliopsida > Asparagales > Amaryllidaceae > Allium > Allium fistulosum. The sequence continues at coordinate 261,162,201 of CM060904.1, read as the reverse complement.
AGTTGGGGACAGTATCTACGTTAAGTGAGGTGCGGGCTATTACATTGGTATCAGAGCCATACCCAGCTGGAATTTTGGTATGTACATGTTACAGCCACGATGCCTGGGTGGTGTTGTGTTCATGAGCCAACGAGGACGTTGGGCTCTAAAAGGGGGGAGATTGTAACACCCCTTCAAAATGGGAATAATAGTCCAACATCGCGGAAAAACACTATGAAGTGGGTGCTTATATACCAAAGCCTTCACCTCATAACAACATCGAGGCCTTTTGACGAACAAAACCCCACACCTTGGCTTGGCCATGAGGCGAAGGTGACTAAGTTGGGGACAATATCTACGTTAAGTGAGGTGCAGGTTGTTACACTGGTGGCCGTGTGGGCTAACTCGGCCAGAGGCGCTCAAATTTAGTTATTAGGGTTCGAAAACCATAATCTTTGAGGAGGCGGCGGCATCGATTAGGGGGACCGGAGGCGTCGACCATCTGGCCGTGGATGCGGCTGAGCAAGGCGAGCAAGGTGGAGGTGGTGCCATGGTCAACGACGACATGGAGGTGGTGAATTCGATAGTTAAAGTAGGGGCGTGCGTGCGTGTTCAACGTTCGACCTGGGAGTTGTTTTCGTATGGAACGATGATGACGTGTAGGATAACGTGGTTGCGTATGATTGGGTATTTTCTCTCTTTTTTATTTATTTAAATTTGAATTTTCAAACTTCAAACGATCATAACTTTTGCATACGAGCTCGGATTTGAACGTGGTTTCTTCCGTTGCGATCATATCGAAATTTCAGTCATTTTTAATGCTGGTTTGGATGAATTCTGAGACTGTTCAAATTTAGGCCCTATTTTGGATTTCAAATCGATTTGAAATCCAAAGGTGAGTCTTTTAACCCACTCACAATTACTAAACTATCTTATGTTAGTTAAATTAAATTTATGATATGATTTGAAATTTATTGACTGATGTTTGGTATGTTTAAATTGTCATTCTAGTTAAATTTGACTTTTATTGCATTTAATCATTGTTTAATTTAATATTGAATTTAATTGTCAATTTAATGCCTATTAATGATAATCAGTTATTTATTGATGTTTATTGGTTGATTTGGATGATGATTGTGATGTATGTTTGATTGTTGATATTGGATGATTGGATGTTGTATTTTTATATGTTATAACACTGCAAGTTCCATATGGGTTGAAATGATACATACCTGAATGATCTATAGATTAGGGAAAAATCGTTATGGGTCCAAATGATAGATTCGAGCGATTTTATGGATTTTTATTTAATTCGGGATTGCAGTTTGAAATGATATATAACCGTAAAATTTTAAATTGCGGATTGAAATGATAAATATCTGTATCACTTGACCCTAGGTTAGAAAATTATATACGGACACCGGATTGGTTAAATCAAATGATTTTTAATTCTTTATATTTTGAATTTAGTTAACTGGTATTTTGAAATAGAAATTGATTTATATATACTGAATTATTTTCAAAAGTCCAAGCATAAATGTTGATAGTGGAACTGATTTAATGAATTGTTCAAAGGATTTAATTTGGAATTTCAAAGTTGAAGTATCAAATATAAATGAATTTATCAGAATTGAGTTATTGAAATGTTTGGATATGACTTTGAAATCTATTTTAGACTAATTTAACTATTTTAGTTTATTTAACTATTTTAATTAGTTTAAACTATTTTAATTTATTTTAATATAATATAACCTATTTAATCCAATTTAATCTATTTTACCTATTTTAAACTGATTAAATTTATTAAATCTATTTTAAATCTATTTAATATAATTTAATTTACTTAATCTATTTTAAGTTTATTTAACCTATTTAAATCTATTTAAGATAATTTAAATCTATTTAATCAATTTTAAATCCATTTAAATCATTTTTAAAAATATAATTAAATCAAATTTAAGTCTATTTAAGCTATTTTACTATTTTAAAACTATTTTTATCTATTTTAAATTATTTTCAAATTATTAAAACTATTCATGACTATCTAAACTATTTCTAAAATTTCATGCTATTTAAAGTTGAAGTATTTATATTTAAATCATTGATCATGATTTACAACCTAAGTTGAAATTTGGAATTGATACCTTTGTGTGAATGGACATATTTGAGTAAATATGATGATTTTGGAACGAGGATTTAATTAACCATATGATTTCAAAAGTGAATATGATTTGAAAGTGAATATAGTTTTGAAAGTGAATACGATTTCAAAAGAGATATGATTTGAAACTGAATATGATATTTTGATACAAATTGTGAACTGACTTTTTGAAATTTAAAAGAACCATATGGTGTGAAATAAGCGTTTGGTTGTTAAAGAGACCAGAATCGGATATTATCATACTCTCTGCCAATACCGAAAACCACTTTAACAACTGTTTTCGTGGTGGAGATTCAGAAATGAAGTAGGATGATTTGGCGAAAGATTTTGTATGAGGTATTTACGTCACCCTGACTCCCATGAGTCATCTTGATGTGGCTAAAACAAGAGCTACGCCGGGCCAAGTGAGGTCATTCCTCCTATCGGGCACATTTCTTCGATACCATTCTATTACTTTGTGATTGATTTGGTGGCCACCCCTTGATTTTGATTTGGGAGTGTGTTCCGAGGTGGGAGGTAGTAGCCGCTATGCGTTACCACCAGTCCGGATCTGCAATTGGTATATTTACCCTGGGCATTACCTCGAGTGCCTTGTCGCATGCCTTATCGCACTTTCTACGAGTTTGGTTTGAACCATACCTATGGAGTGCCCTCTGATAGCCCTCCAGTTTACAGAGGAATTACGGTACTGTATAGACTATAGGAATATATAAAATGTGTTAAGGGGGATATGGGTAACGCCTTAACGCTATTCTAATATGTTACTTTACTACAGACATATTATAATAGTGTATTGTACTACATAGTAGATAGTTTAATGGATCCTTAGGAGATGGTAATCCGTAACAGCTCTTAAGTTATTGCACTCAGGTTGACACTAGATAGGAGATGTCAAACCCCGTAACCATCTCTGACACCATCGCACTCATATTTATTTACGGTTGATTTAACTTACGTAAGATCTTTTAGTTCTGACCCGAGTGTGTTGTCTTTTCATTACGCTCGGGTCAGCCTGAGCATTTCAGGGTTGTTGTAACGACCCGTATTCTTACGGATCGAAAAGTTTGTCAAAATCTGGAATTTTAGCATTTTTGAGCCATTTCAGATTTTAGGCAGAATTTTTCTAAGTCCTAGGTCGTGAACGACCTAAGTGATAGGTCGTGACCGGCTTATAGAATTGGCGACTCAAGGGTAGGCAGACCTAGTGGTGTAAGCTGTTTAGGGGATAGGTCGCTATGTGTTAGGTCGTCTGGTAGCTTGGTTGGTTAGGTCGTAAGCGACCTAAGGGTTAAGTTGTTACCAAGTTAGGTCGACTGGGTGGGTTAGCGACCTAAGGAGATAAGTCGTAGCTGGGCTAAGTTAGTAGGTCGGAGTTAACTCGGCAAGTATTAAGTCGTAGGTTGTAAGTCGTTGCCGAGTTAAGGGATAGACAACCTAAGTAAGTAACCGACCTAGGGATTTACGACATAAGAGCTGACCGAGTTAAGTGATAAGTCGTCTAACCAGTTAAGTCGTATCCTTTAAGTCGTAGCCTAGTAGAGTCGTGGCCGTGCTAAGGAGTTAGCGTGTTAGCGACCTAAGGAGTTAGCGTGTTAGCGACCTAAGGAGTTGGCGTGTTAGCGACCTAAGGAGTTAGGTCGCATAAGTGTTAAGTCGCGTGAGTTGTTAGGTCGTTGGGTTTTGCCTAGGTGTTAGGTCGCTGAGGTTATAGGTCGTAACCTCGTTAGGTCGTAAGTTGTTGGGCTTTGTTAGGTCGCTAGGTTTTGCCATGTGATAAGTCGTAAGCCTTTAAGTCGTTGAAGCGCCTGAGTTGTTAGGTCGCAGATGTTCTTGTTAGGTCGCTGGGTTTTGTTAAGTCGTAGGGGCTTAGGTCGTAAGTCAGAAGCGACTTAAGGAGACAACCAAATTTCGACTTAAGGAATTTCTACTATAAATAGAGGGGGTTGTTCTCACTTTTTGGGATCCGGATTTTGAAGCGACGAAGTGCTGCCATTTTGAGAGCTCGACTTCTACACTTCTTCACTTCTTTTCTCCACTCTAATCTAGTGCTTCCTTTCATTCAAATCGAAGATCAAGATTGAAGATTCAAGAGCTTGGATTGAAGATCTTCATCTTTTCAAGAGAGATTTCTTCGTTTGAAGCGGATTCGTGATAGATCAAGCTTGATCCTTCGCTGTCCAGATCTGAAGCGTATTGATTTGGGTTTGTTTAGGTGATTTGGTGAGTGGTGATTATCTCTCACACGGATCCAAAGGAGTATATCGGATTGTTGGCTCGATTTGGTGTTAAAATAGGGATTTCCATGCATTTTCTTCATCCAAAGTGTAGATCCATATAGATCCATTGTTCATGATGATGTTACATCCATTTTATCATATGTTAACCTATGCAAGTTCATTCATCAAGTTTGTAGAGATATAATCCATGTTTTCATGCTTATTGGACTTTCAACTCTTTAATTACGAAAATGCCATTATTCTTATAATTGTCTACTTAGATCTTATTTGAATGCTTGATCGCTTGGATTGATGTTTGATTTGATTGATTGTTATGAACTAGATGATTGATGATTAGGTTTAGATCGAAGATGATTCAAAAGCGAAGGGAAAGGCTCTTGAATTGGGAAAGCTGCTCGTAGCATATGTAGCGGGATGATGAAGCTCTTATGCATAGACTTGATGATGTAATGTTGAGATGAGGCTTTGCGAGGATGTGATGAAGCGAGGCAATCATGTGATGAAGATTTGGTCTAATCCAGACGGGATCATTCCAAGCATGTTGATAACTCGGTGATATGATTCGAGTTGAGGATAATGAATGGATATGAGAATAGTCGTCGAGGAGGATGACTAGGAGGCTTGGATAGCATCGTTGTTGAAGGTTCTAGCATGCTCTGAGAAAGAGTACGTTTGGGCAGATTTGATAGTCCCAACGGCCAACTGTTGATGGTCGAGTACTCTGGGCAGATTCGATAGTCCTAGGCACGGGCTGCGACGACGTGCGGGAGTTATGTCTAGAACCGGGGTTTCCATTAGCCCTTGACGGACGGCTGAAAGAATGTGCCAGTCATTCAATTAACGGTGATATCGGAGCAATGATAACAGTGATAGCCAGAGTCATGGATGTTTGGTTGTATCGTCATTCGGACTCAAGAGCGGTATTTTCTAGGTGCTTATCTGATTTAGGCCTTGGTACTTGGAAAACATCGCCCTTGAATCGAATGATTATTATTTTACTTTAAATTGTATGCTCTGCTGTGTTGCTTCTGCTTAGTGTGTGTCTGGGGGCTATCACTGTAGAATGAGGTTGGAGTGGGAGGGTTGTATTCCTATTCCTTTTCCTTTATGCTCTTTTGGTATGTTGTTAGTTAATTTACTGCTCACTAAGACTGTTGTCTGACTCAAGGCTTTATGTTTTAATTCTTATTGCCTTGGGCTGTTCATCCATTTTTGGGACGGGCAGACTAGGTAACAGGTGACAGGTGCTGTTCTCTTCTCACGATGCTGATATCGAAGACGAGCTGGAGGGTTGCATATTATCTTCTTATTATATGTACTGGATGTTCCGCTGTTTTTTTTGTATTCTCTGAGAGATATGTAGTGAGGCTTGATGTATTGACTATTTGGATGCTTGTATTCAACTATTATGGAGTTTTATATGATGGCATTTTGTTCTGTAAAGCTTCACTATACATATGTTCTATTGTATTTTGTCCATGCGCTGTGAGCAATACGATAGATTATGTTGTTTTAATCTACCCTGACAATCGTCCATGGATGCCTGGCACACTTTACAGTGCACTTTCTCTAGATTCGGTGCAGGGGTCATGGGCGGTCGTCACATTTGGTATCAGAGCATTGGTTAATCGATTTTACCCAACGCTCGCTGACGTAACTACGTATGAGAGACGTAATTGTATTTTGATGGATGAATACTATATATAATATAGTAGTTTAGTTGAGTTTGAGTCCTTTATGCAGTTGTTTCTCTAGATGTTCTAATCATTCCTTTTTATAGATATTGAGAATGAGTCGAAGAGGGAGACCAGCTGCTAGGGAAGGCCGTGCTACTGAAGAGACTGCTGATTATGCAGCCATGTTCGAAGCTATGATGACTTCGATCATGAGAAGGATACCAATTCCGGGTGCAACAGTTGATGTTGGAGTTCAAGTTCAGACTCCGAAACCAGTGGATTTTGCTAAGCTGTGCAAGGACTATACTGCTCTTGGAGGGAAAGTTTTATTGGGAACAGAATCAACTATTGAGGTCCAGAGGTGGATGGATGCTTGTAGAAGGATCTTTGGTGATTTGGGAATTGAGGATGCAACTAAGAGGAAGTTGGCATCAAGGCAGCTTCAAGGGAGAGCCTCTGATTGGTGGAATTCTATTACCATCACTACTCCAGAGGAAGAGATTACTTGGGAGCAATTCCAAGTTAGGTTTGAAGCTAAGTTCATTTCTACAGCTCAGAAGTCTGTTCTGTTCAAGAAGTTTGTGGAGCTCAAGCAAGGTGGAAGATCAGTTCTTGAGTATGTTTCTGAGTTTGAGGCTTTGTCCAAGTATGCTCGGTCATATATCGAATCTGCATATCAGAAGAATGAGAAGTTTGTGACAGGCTTGGACAGTTATCTTGGGAGGTAGTTGGTGGATCATTTGGATGATTCATTTGAGAAGCTTGTGGAGAAAGCTCTCAGGCATGAGAGTCTGTTTCCTAAGGATGGATCTGTTGTTGCTGTGACCAGGGAAGAGTCTAAACCCCAGCAGGGTGGAAACAAGAAGAGGAAGCAGCAGCAGCAGAAGGGTAAGGATGGCCAGAAGAAGCCGAAAGGCGAGGTGACTTGCTACAATTGTCAGCAGAAGGGCCATTTCTCTAAGGATTGTAAGAATCCGAAGGTGCCAATGAAGTGTCACAACTGTGACAAGCCGGGGCATTTCAGGAAGAATTGTCCAGAACCGAGGAGGGACAAGCAGATTGTGTAGGCTTATGCTTTGGGAGCTGTTCCGTCGTCTTCAAAAGCTCCTACCGCTGAAGTGAAAGGAAAGAGTGTGGTTGTTCAAGGTACTCTTTTCTTATGTGGTGTTCCAGTTAGAGTTCTGTTTGATACTGGGGCGTCGTATTCGTTTGTTTGTAGTGAACTAGTAGGCCGGTTAGATTTGAAGCCGGATATTGTTGATAGGCCATTGGTTGTGACTAATCCAGTTGGGGGTTCGTCTTGTTTGTGTATGTTATGCCGTGGTCTAGTTGTATCGAGTCATGGTTGCTCTTTTGTTTGTGATTGCTTTGTTCTGAACTTTGCGGGGTTCGGAATTATTTTGGGTATGGACTGGCTTAGGAAGTATGCGGCAAAGGTTGATTGCGAGAGGTTGGAAGTGACAGTCGAGAATGTGGAGGGGCGAAAGGTTGTGATACGATGTAAGCATGAAGAAGGCGTCTTCATGAGCTTCATGTATTCGCTAGTTGTTCCACGGGATGGACTGTCATCGGTGCCGATCGCTAATGGATTCGAGGATGTCTTTGACGAAGTCAAAGGGTTGCCGCCGCATAGAGAGATCGAGTTTCGTATAGATCTAGTGGAAGGAGCCAGACCTGTTGTGATGCCTCTTAGGCGGATGGCGCCTAGGGAACAGCAGGAGTTGAGGGTGCAAGTTGATGATCTTTTGCAAAAAGGATTCATTCGGCGTAGTGTGTCCGAGTGGGGTGCACCAGTTGTGTTTGTAACCAAGGCAGATGGATCGTTGAGATTGTGTGTGGATTATCGTGAGCTGAATAAGGTGACTAAGAAGAACAAGTATCCATTACCGAGAATAGATGACTTGTTTGATCAGCTTCACGAAGCCAAGGTGTTTTCTCAAATGGATTTGGCAACGGGATTTCACCAGTTGAGAGTAGCTAAGGATAGAGTGCCGAAGACTGCTTTTCGAACACCATCCGGTTTCTTTGAGTGGCTGGTAATGCCGTTTGGATTGACTAACGCGCCAGCATATTTTGTGGATCTTATGAATAGAGTGTTCAGAGATCAGTTGAACAAGTTCGTACTTGTGTTCGTGGATGATATTCTGATTTATTCCAGAACTGAAGAAGAGCACAAGACGCACTTGCGCATTGTTTTGGAAATCTTATGGAAACATCAGCTGAAGGCTAAGTTTTCGAAGTGTCACTTCTGGAAGAGTGAAGTGAGGTTCTTAGGCCATGTGATTTCTAGAAGTGGAATAGCGGTTGATCCCGCTAAGGTGGCAGCAATCCAGGATTGGGTTAGACCTAAGAATGCATCTGATGTGAGAAGTTTTCTTGGATTAGCAGGATATTATCGATGGTTTATCAAAGACTTCTCCAAGGTAGCTGCACCGTTAACAGGATTGACGAAGAAGAACCAAGTGTTAAGTTGGGATGCTAAGTGTGAGCAAGCTTTCGGAATCCTGAAAGGGAGATTGACGAGTGCTCCTGTTTTGACTATTCCAAGTGGGAATGATGAGATGGTGGTTTACACCGACACATGTGGTACTGGACTTGGAGCAGTGCTAATGCAGAGGGATAAAGTTGTTGCGTATGCCAGTCGACAACTGAAGCCGCATGAAAGGAATTACCCGACTCATGATTTGGAGTTAGCGGCGATTGTTTTTGCTCTGAAGATGTGGAGACATTATCTATTGGGAGTTCGATTCGAGTTGTTTACGGATCACAAGTCATTGAAGTATCTTTTCTCCCAAAAGGATTTGAATCTTCGGCAGCAACGATGGCTAGAGTTTTTGGCATCGTATGATTTTGGTATAGCTTATACTCCGGGAAAAGGTAACGCGGTGGCAGATGCGTTAAGTCGAAGACATGCAGGATTGGGAGCCAAGTTTTCAGAATGGAAGAGTCTCGAGTATTTAGCTGGATTTGACTTCAGGCCTAGATGTGAATTGGAACCTGAGATGTTGACAAACTTATCGATAAGACCTTCTCTTGTGGAAAGGATTGGCGAGAGTCAAAAGCGAGACGATAAGCTTGTCAGGATTATCCGTGATTTGGAATCTGGATTGGATCCAGAAAAGGATAAAGGATTCGAGGTCGATCGAGAGGGTTGGCTTCGGAAGCAAGGACGACTAGTTGTTCCCGATATAGATGAATTGAGGAGTGAAGTTCTGAAGGAAAGTCATCACTCGAAACTGACAATTCATCCATGTAACGACCCGTAAATTTCAACTGTTTTAATAACGTAATTAGTTGAAATTTTGTGAAATTTTAAACGATAAAATTTTGAAATAAAAATTTAATATTTGGAATACGTCTAGTTAAACATAACAACTGATAAATTTTCGTCCGAAAATATGAAAGTTTATTTCGCGCGTAAATTAACTTCAATTTAATCAGTTAAAAAGCGTTGAAAATAAAACGTTTTCAAAACCAAAATATTTTTGCATAGAAAAATTCTAAAACATCTTCTGAGCAAGATGTCAGTTTGTAGTTTTTCAAAATTTGGACATCTATTGCTCCGTCGTTCTTATTTTCTGCAAAATAGCAGTATTCTGGTACCGATATCGATTTTTATCGGATGATCGTACTACTGATATCTGTATGCCGTTTTGATCGTCGCGTCGTACTGATCCCTACGATATTTTTATTTCTGTGTTCTGAAATCCGGTTTGTAGTTAATATACAAAAAAAAAAGATTTCGTATCAGTTCCGGTTCCGTGCTGGCTTGATTACTTGTGACCGTTGGTTATGTATCGGAAACTGTGTAGCCTCTTTGCGTTCAAATTTTCTCAGCATGGCTATTGGTTTCGCTAGTTTCAAAATGATCCTTAAATTTTGGTTCTCGGTAATATGAACTATATGAGTAAATTGCATCTTTTCCCTGTTCACTTATTTCCTGCTCCATCTCCTTTTAACTCTTCATCTAACTTCTCCACTTTCCCCTCACGCATGGCCACCTCCCTCTTTAAAAAAATAATAATAACTGCAGCCACCTCCTAACACACGCAAACTCTCCGCCTCTCGACCACTACACAGACCAATCCCTTCCCTCTTCATCTCATCTTTCCTCCGCGCCTCCTACAGCCTTCACCACCAACACCCTGACAGCAGCCATGGCCGAAGCCATGCTACTCCTCACCGAATCCCTACCTCTCCTTCACTCCAAACCTCCGCCGCACTGCACATCACCACCCGCCACTTCTCCTCGCCTATTCCATTCGCCTACTCCTTCCGTCTCATTCTACCAACCATGTTGCCGAGTATTCCACCTCCGCGCCCGGCATCACCGCATGGCAACCGCCTTGCCGCAAGCTTCCATCTCGGCCGAGCTGTTTCTTCTCCTCCTTGTCTCCCCTCTGCACCCATTCGATAGCCACACGCCTCCAACTCCACGTGCTCCTCTAGCTCATAGTGCCTTCCCTCTGACCGATGCTAGCAGCTCTCTCTAGCCGAGCATTTTCTATTAAGGTATATAATATATAGGTGAAGTATATTTATGATATTATATAGACTATGAAAGTTGTGACAGTATTGTATATCGTGTGAAACAATTTTGATATATAAGTATACAATGTTTATGTATATTACTTTATATAAGCTATTATAACTAATGTTGCAGTATGTTTTAAACTGTATGCCGAAAGTATTTTTATAAATATATGATTTCAACATTATATTATAGCATAGTAGATATATATGGTTCTGTGGAGTAGCCGTGCATAGAGTTTTAAATATATATAGTTATATACACTATTGTAGCATTTTGTATGCTAGTAAAAAAAAAGATGTAGTGTTTATAGTTTTGTATATATGTTTATTTACGTATGACAAATTTATAAAGTCGTGTGATCTGTTCATAGATATTGTTAGTAGTAAGTTGAAATGATTTTTATAATAAATATTGATTTTAAATATATTGCATATATTTCTTTTGGTCATGTGTCAATAGATATACATATATGTTATTTTGATATTTGTTTAAATTAAATAGTGATTTCATGGAAATAAAAACAAAAATAATGAAATTTATATCATTGTCTATTGTCGTTTCTATCAAATTGATTTTAATTATTCCATCAATTCCTTATCTATCAGCTTTACCCGTCGTGTCTATTTTCTCCATCGAAACGCGTCCATCTAGCTTTGCTTCGGAATTCGTAGCTTGTTCTGTTGTCAAATTTCTCTAACCTCGAAAGGTGAGTACTCACTCACGATTAACGTTCTTTTATTTATTAAATTTGATTTCAATTGAAACGACAATTGAAATATACCGCTGTTAGTTAATTACACTGTTATATATGCTATTACCTGTATCAGTTCACTTGTGACATCTGACACCAGTATTTGTTAATTATTTATGCAATAATAATATAGTTTGGCTGATAATTGATTGATTGTTGATGTTTATATTGGACGTTAAATTGTTAATGTTAAAATGATAAATAGTATGCAATTGAAATTGATATAGGATAGTTAAATGTTAAATTGGATTAAATGACATTTGTATAATATGACCCATTTAACTGTCAAAATTTATCGATACGTAGGATTTGTTTAATTACATCTTGAACCACTGAATGTATGTGTTAAACTGATGAAGCATGAAATTGTAAATAGATGACATGTGAAAACCGTAATGTAATAATCTTTAATCTACATGAAATGATAGTGTAGATTCTAGAAATAATTATATTAATTCGTACAAATAACAATGCGAATTAATACGGTTATTTCGGGATTATTTGAATTGATTATTGGATTGATATTGATTGTTGTTATTGCTTGTTTATTTACTTTGACACCATCCCAGTTATCACACTGCTAGTTCCCTTTGATATGTTTTGATTTTGAATTGAATTGGAATCGGGTTGAAATGATAAATACCCAAATTGAACTTTGATTAGGATAGAAAATTAAATAAAAACCCGATTGGTCAATAATTTGATTTGAAATTAAACGAAGATTTTATTTGAATAAAGAATATGGTTTTGAAATGAAGTTGAAATTTGAATTTTTGATGAAAGGAAAATGGTAATATTTAATAATCTGAAACAACAGATTAACAATGTAATCAATGAAAGAATGTTGTTTAATTTGAGAAATGATTGAATTAAGTTTGAAATTATAATTAAGTTTGAAATTATTAAACTTTGAAATTATTTAATAATTAAGTTTTGAACTATTTAATAATGAATTATTAAATGATTAAATTGAATTGAAATTCTTTAATAAGAAAAATTGAACTTTTGAATAAGTGAATTTTACTTCGTAAAGAATTGAAATTGAGTTTCTTTATTAATTAAGTTTTGGAAAATTATTTAAGGAAGTAAATAAGTGAAATTGGATTTCTTTAACAAAAATGAAATGTGATATTTTTGGAATTAATGTAAGACTTGTAATTGGAGAATTGATTTGACGAATTTAGTTTAATTCAAAATTGTAAGTTTTGTTTTAATGAAGTTGAACTTAAGAATTGATTTAATGAATTGGAAATTTAATAGAAATTGTTTTGAATGATAAAGTAACTTAACGAATATTGAATGAAATCGATAAATGAGTTTAAATTGATTTAAATGTTAAATCAAATTAATTTAAATGATTTCGGAATGAAACTTATATACGAACTTGAATCAATATTTGAATTGTTTTAAATAGAAATTGAAATTGAATTATAAGATTTTGAAACGGAAAATTGGAAGTTTTGAAACGAAAATTTGGAAATTGCTTTAGAAAGACAAATGAAATGTTGATTTACGAATTCTATTTGAAATTGAAATTGATTTAGTTTTGAAATATATAAACGACCAATCGGTGTAATAATTACGAAAGTTATTAAAGAGACCGGGATCGGTAATGGATATACTCTCTATCTGAACCGAAACCACTTTAATAATTATACGCGGAGTGTTGATCCAGAACGAAGTGGATGGTTTTGGTGAACGCGTTGACTGAAGAAAGAGAATGATTTTGGATGACCCTTGACATGACTAAAACAGGAGCCGCGCCGGGCCATTGAGGATTGCCATCTCTAGCGGACACACTTCTTCGATACCATATCTATTACTTTTGTGATTCGATTTGGGTGCACCCCTCGATTTGGGAGTGTTGTTTCGCGGTGTTGGGGTAGTAGCTGCTATGCCCAACATCAGTCCGGATCAGGCAACTACTAGTATCCTAGTTGGTATCGCCTCATGTACCTTGTCATACTGATTATCCTATTCGCGACCACTACGATTTTGATTTGTACCTTTAGTATATGGATTGCCCTCTGGTGACTTCCAGTTTTGGGGAAACTACGGTCTTGTATATGCTTTTGGGAATAAAAATGTGTTAAGGGTGGAATGGGCCATGACTTAACGCTATTTTGATATCTTTTTATATTACTGATAGACATTATCTACTTAGCATATATTACTACCTAGTAGATAGTTTAACGGATCCTTAGAGGATGGTTATTCCAAACATCCTTTGAGTTACTTGTATTTCAATTGCTATTTCACTTGAGTTGGATTTATTAATATAAGAATGTTAATCCTGACTCGAGTGTCTTGTGTTTTGCTTTACGCTCGGGTCAGACTGAGTGGTTCAGCTTTCGAGACTCACCTTTGGAGTTGGAGCTTCGCTTGGAGATCCAGCTATCTATCCGGCTTTCAGTATTCGATGATTCCAGTGATGCATTCTGATTGTATCTGATGTATCGGGTTACTCTTCCGTTGTATCTGGTTTAACTCTGATGTATCGTATTACTCTTCTGTTGTAAACTCTGATGTATTTTATATATTCATATAGTAGCTTCATGAACTACTATCTCTTTTATTTCCACTGCACTTATTACTCTGTGTCTGTGTTCTGTGATTATTTATTTACTGTATATGTTCAGTTTTGCCAAATTTAAATTAACAACGCGGTATTTTGAGCAATTCAACTCCGGCATGAGTGTCTACCTATACACTTATAATGGACGCGAATGGTCCAAAATATCGGGTTGTTACAGTTGGTATCAGAGCTTTGGTAGCTCTAGGAAAAACTTAACATATAGGGTAAATGTATTTACAGAATCACTTTCATTCGAGTTTCAATCTCTTCCTTTTGACTCGATTCCTTTGAATTTTGGAACGTTCCCTCGGTTTCGAAATTCATTCGTGTCCCTCACTATTCGTCTTCTTTTATTCCGGAGTACCTCATAACTCCACTTCGAATGATCTTTACGATGAATCGGCGGTCTCGTCAATCTTCGAATTATTTGTAAAAGGAGTGAAAACTCCTTCACAATAACATCGATTTTCCGGAGATTTCTGTATCCTCGGTTTACGAGGCTATCTATCTCCGGCAATGCCTGAATTCTATTTCTTGAGATCAAATGTCGATTTGCCTCGAAATTCTTTATTGATCTTATTCTTGAAGTTACGGACGACCGGCTAAGGTTGCCCGTGAATTAAATAAACTTACCCATCTCCCGATTCTGTTATTGAATCATCTTATCTTTTCTTTCGAATTTGTCTTCGAATCAGAATTCTCTTCGATTTGAGTCCATCAAAATTTGAATCTCTATCCTTGCTTTGAATCCATTCTTGTATCGTCGAGCGAGGAAGTGTATTTGTAAATTTATATTAAAATGTTTTATATATTGTGTTGTTTGAGTTGTTGATGTTGATGTGGGTTTCCGATCGATTCGTCTGATCAACGTTATCGATAGGATTTCCAAAACACTTGAACAGAGCAAACTGACACAATATTATTTTCAAATTTGGAAAATGAAATAAATTTGTTTGATTATATTGTGAAAATATAAGTAACATTTTCTGGAATTTAATAGGTTAATTAAATTGTTTGTTTGAAATGATAATATTTGATTATCATTTATTGTTCTAAATAAATTATAAATACGGTTTATAAATTGATTTGGAATTTGAAATGAATTTAATTCAGAAATTTGAGAATTTAGTTTCCGGTGGTTTCGAACTTTGGTTTTAAAATTTTAAAGTATATATTATTGAAAGTATTTTCGAATAGAAATCGTTTCCAAAGAATTTTAAAATGTTGAAATCAGTGCTCTTCTCTTTGTCGCTGGAAAATAATTTCGGTGATGGCGACCGCATAATCGACGTTCATTTTCGAGTTTCGAAGTGGAGAAACCATTCTGTAGCTTTGCTACGGTTTTGTTTTGGAAAAATATATTTTTGATTTGAATTTCTTCAGTATATTTTGATTCACACATATATAGGTATCTTATTTTAAAATTTAAATTGATTTAATAAATATATTATCTATATCTCTAAATTGTTTAAAGTTAATCGGAAATCTAATTTTAAAAAAAAGCATGTTAAAAGATGTTTTCAATTATAAATAAAGCTAAATTTTGAATAAGTATTTAACTTGAGATAATTGAATTTGATAATTTTATTTGTATAGTACCAAATTACATTTCAATATAACTTACCAAAATTATTCATAAGTTAAAATGTAACTGGATAATATACAATATAAAATAATTTTATAAATAAAATTTTAGTGCTATAATAAATGTTATACACTAAATTTTGATTATAAAGATGTTAATAGAGTTAGATAGGATAATAAGTAAAACTCAGTTAATAATGAAATAAATTTGTTTTGAAAGAATTAATAAATTTGTTCTGAAAGAATTAATAAATTAAAATTTGATCAACTTATGAAAATACCTTGAATTTGAAAGCAATTAGTAAATATAAATTAAATTAAATCGAAACTTTTATGGTTTAAATTAATTTATATGGGTTAAATATATGTGAGTAGATATATTAAGTAGAATAAATTTAACAGCAATTTGGAATAAAGAAGAAATTAAAATTGTTGAAAAAATATGATTATAATAAAAGACTATTCAAATTTATGGTTTTAATTGATGATAATTGGATAATTAGATAATGAATTTAGAAATAGTTGAGATTGATTTTTAGTGAAATCGAATGGATTAAATCAAATATTGAATTTATATGGTTCAAATAAATTATTATTTTGTATTTCAAATCTGTTTTTCTTTCTGGTTGTTTCTACTCTTCTACCTCGTTCCTTTTCGGGGACGAAAAGTTTTGAGGGGGGGAGAGTGTAACGACCCGTAAATTTCAACTGTTTTAATAACGTAATTAGTTGAAATTTTGTGAAATTTTAAACGATAAAATTTTGAAATAAAAATTTAATATTTGGAATACGTCTAGTTAAACATAACAACTGATAAATTTTCGTCCGAAAATATGAAAGTTTATTTCGCGCGTAAATTAACTTCAATTTAATCAGTTAAAAAGCGTTGAAAATAAAACGTTTTCAAAACAAAAATATTTTTGCATAGAAAAATTCTAAAACATCTTCTGAGCAAGATGTCAGTTTGTAGTTTTTCAAAATTTGGACATCTATTGCTCCGTCGTTCTTATTTTCTGCAAAATAGCAGTATTCTGGTACCGATATCGATTTTTATCGGATGATCGTACTACTGATATCTGTATGCCGTTTTGATCGTCGCGTCGTACTGATCCCTACGATATTTTTATTTCTGTGTTCTGAAATCCGGTTTGTAGTTAATATACAAAAAAAAAAGATTTCGTATCAGTTCCGGTTCCGTGCTGGCTTGATTACTTGTGACCGTTGGTTATGTATCGGAAACTGTGTAGCCTCTTTGCGTTCAAATTTTCTCAGCATGGCTATTGGTTTCGCTAGTTTCAAAATGATCCTTAGATTTTGGTTCTCGGTAATATGAACTATATGAGTAAATTGCATCTTTTCCCTGTTCACTTATTTCCTGCTCCATCTCCTTTTAACTCTTCATCTAACTTCTCCACTTTCCCCTCACGCATGGCCACCTCCCTCTTTAAAAAAATAATAATAACTGCAGCCACCTCCTAACACACGCAAACTCTCCGCCTCTCGACCACTACACAGACCAATCCCTTCCCTCTTCATCTCATCTTTCCTCCGCGCCTCCTATAGCCTTCACCACCAACACCCTGACAGCAGCCATGGCCGAAGCCATGCTACTCCTCACCGAATCCCTACCTCTCCTTCACTCCAAACCTCCGTCGCACTGCCCATCACCACCCGCCACTTCTCCTCGCCTATTCCATTCGCCTACTCCTTCCGTCTCATTCTACCAACCATGCTGCCGAGTATTCCACCTCCGCGCCCGGCATCACCGCATGGCAACCGCCTTGCCGCAAGCTTCCATCTCGGCCGAGCTGTTTCTTCTCCTCCTTGTCTCCCCTCTGCACCCATTCGATAGCCACACGCCTCCAACTCCACGTGCTCCTCTAGCTTATAGTGCCTTCCCTCTGACCGATGCTAGCAGCTCTCTCTAGCCGAGCATTTTCTATTAAGGTATATAATATATAGGTGAAGTATATTTATGATATTATATAGACTATGAAAGTTGTGACAGTATTGTATATCGTGTGAAACAATTTTGATATATAAGTATACAATGTTTATGTATATTACTTTATATAAGCTATTATAACTAATGTTGCAGTATGTTTTAAACTGTATGCCGAAAGTATTTTTATAAATATATGATTTCAACATTATATTATAGCATAGTAGATATATATGGTTCTGTGGAGTAGCCGTGCATAGAGTTTTAAATATATATAGTTATATACACTATTGTAGCATTTTGTATGCTAGTAAAAAAAAAGATGTAGTGTTTATAGTTTTGTATATATGTTTATTTACGTATGACAAATTTATAAAGTCGTGTGATCTGTTCATAGATATTGTTAGTAGTAAGTTGAAATGATTTTTATAATAAATATTGATTTTAAATATATTGCATATATTTCTTTTGGTCATGTGTCAATAGATATACATATATGTTATTTTGATATTTGTTTAAATTAAATAGTGATTTCATGGAAATAAAAACAAAAATAATAAAATTTATATCATTGTCTATTGTCGTTTCTATCAAATTGATTTTAATTATTCCATCAATTCCTTATCTATCAGCTTTACCCGTCGTGTCTATTTTCTCCATCGAAGCGCGTCCATCTAGCTTTGCTTCGGAATTCGTAGCTTGTTCTGTTGTCAAATTTCTCTAACCTCGAAAGGTGAGTACTCACTCACGATTAACGTTCTTTTATTTATTAAATTTGATTTCAATTGAAACGACAATTGAAATATACCGCTGTTAGTTAATTACACTGTTATATATGCTATTACCTGTATCAGTTCACTTGTGACATCTGACACCATTATCTGTTAATTATTTATGCAATAATAATATAGTTTGGCTGATAATTGATTGATTGTTGATGTTTATATTGGACGTTAAATTGTTAATGTTAAAATGATAAATAGTATGCAATTGAAATTGATATAGGATAGTTAAATGTTAAATTGGATTAAATGACATTTGTATAATATGACCCATTTAACTGTCAAAATTTATCGATACATAGGATTTGTTTAATTACATCTTGAACCACTGAATGTATGTGTTAAACTGATGAAGCATGAAATTGTAAATAGATGACATGTGAAAACCGTAATGTAATAATCTTTAATCTACATGAAATGATAGTGTAGATTCTAGAAATAATTATATTAATTCGTACAAATAACAATGCGAATTAATACGGTTATTTCGGGATTATTTGAATTGATTATTGGATTGATATTGATTGTTGTTATTGCTTGTTTATTTACTTTGACACCATCCCAGTTATCACACTGCTAGTTCCCTTTGATATGTTTTGATTTTGAATTGAATTGGAATCGGGTTGAAATGATAAATACCCAAATTGAACTTTGATTAGGATAGAAAATTAAATAAAAACACGATTGGTCAATAATTTGATTTGAAATTAAACGAAGATTTTATTTGAATAAAGAATATGGTTTTGAAATGAAGTTGAAATTTGAATTTTTGATGAAAGGAAAATGGTAATATTTAATAATCTGAAACAACAGATTAACAATGTAATCAATGAAAGAATGTTGTTTAATTTGAGAAATGATTGAATTAAGTTTGAAATTATAATTAAGTTTGAAATTATTAAACTTTGAAATTATTTAATAATTAAGTTTTGAACTATTTAATAATGAATTATTAAATGATTAAATTGAATTGAAATTCTTTAATAAGAAAAATTGAACTTTTGAATAAGTGAATTTTACTTCGTAAAGAATTGAAATTGAGTTTCTTTATTAATTAAGTTTTGGAAAATTATTTAAGGAAGTAAATAAGTGAAATTGGATTTCTTTAACAAAAATGAAATGTGATATTTTTGGAATTAATGTAAGACTTGTAATTGGAGAATTGATTTGACGAATTTAGTTTAATTCAAAATTGTAAGTTTTGTTTTAATGAAGTTGAACTTAAGAATTGATTTAATGAATTGGAAATTTAATAGAAATTGTTTTGAATGATAAAGTAACTTAACGAATATTGAATGAAATCGATAAATGAGTTTAAATTGATTTAAATGTTAAATCAAATTAATTTAAATGATTTCGGAATGAAACTTATATACGAACTTGAATCAATATTTGAATTGTTTTAAATAGAAATTGAAATTGAATTATAAGATTTTGAAACGGAAAATTGGAAGTTTTGAAACGAAAATTTGGAAATTGCTTTAGAAAGACAAATGAAATGTTGATTTACGAATTCTATTTGAAATTGAAATTGATTTAGTTTTGAAATATATAAACGACCAATCGGTGTAATAATTACGAAAGTTATTAAAGAGACCGGGATCGGTAATGGATATACTCTCTATCTGAACCGAAACCACTTTAATAATTATACGCGGAGTGTTGATCCAGAACGAAGTGGATGGTTTTGGTGAACGCGTTGACTGAAGAAAGAGAATGATTTTGGATGACCCTTGACATGACTAAAACAGGAGCCGCGCCGGGCCATTGAGGATTGCCATCTCTAGCGGACATACTTCTTCGATACCATATCTATTACTTTTGTGATTCGATTTGGGTGCACCCCTCGATTTGGGAGTGTTGTTTCGCGGTGTTGGGGTAGTAGCTGCTATGCCCAACATCAGTCCGGATCAGGCAACTACTAGTATCCTAGTTGGTATCGCCTCATGTACCTTGTCATACTGATTATCCTATTCGCGACCACTACAATTTTGATTTGTACCTTTAGTATATGGATTGCCCTCTGGTGACTTCCGGTTTTAGGGAAACTACGGTCTTGTATATGCTTTTGGGAATAAAAATGTGTTAAGGGTGGAATGGGCCATGACTTAACGCTATTTTGATATCTTTTTATATTACTGATAGACATTATCTACTTAGCGTATATTACTACCTAGTAGATAGTTTAACGGATCCTTAGAGGATGGTTATTCCAAACATCCTTTGAGTTACTTGTATTTCAATTGCTATTTCACTTGAGTTGGATTTATTAATATAAGAATGTTAATCCTGACTCGAGTGTCTTGTGTTTTGCTTTACGCTCGGGTCAGACTGAGTGGTTCAGCTTTCGAGACTCACCTTTGGAGTTGGAGCTTCGCTTGGAGATCCAGCTATCTATCCGGCTTTCAGTATTCGATGATTCCAGTGATGCATTCTGATTGTATCTGATGTATCGGGTTACTCTTCCGTTGTATCTGGTTTAACTCTGATGTATCGTATTACTCTTCTGTTGTAAACTCTGATGTATTTTATATATTCATATAGTAGCTTCATGAACTACTATCTCTTTTATTTCCGCTGCACTTATTACTCTGTGTTTGTGTTCTGTGATTATTTATTTACTGTATATGTTCAGTTTTGCCAAATTTAAATTAACAATGCGGTATTTTGAGCAATTCAACTCCGGCATGAGTGTCTACCTATACACTTATAATGGACGCGAATGGTCCAAAATATTGGGTTGTTACAATCCAGGTGGAAATAAGATGTATCGGGATATGAAGAGAACCTACTACTGGGAAGGTATGAAGAAGGATGTTGGAAATTTTATTTCCAAATGTATGAACTGCCAGTTGGTAAAAGCCGAGCAGAAGAAGCAAAGTGGATTGCTTTAGCCATTAGAAGTTCCTACATGGAAGTGGGAGCAAGTGTCGATGGATTTTATTGATGGGCTACCTAGAACCAGAACGGGAAATGAAGGGATTTGGGTTATCGTGGATCGTTTGACTAAGAGTGCTAGATTCATTCATGTTCGATCGACTAGAACTGCATCAAAGTTGGCTGAGTTGTATGTGAAATGGATAGTTCGATTCCATGGTATTCCGAAGAGTATAGTGAGCGATCGAGATCCATTGTTCACTAGTGGATTTTGGAAGAGCTTCCAGGAAGTCTTGGGAACCGAGTTGTGTTTGAGTACAGCTTATCACCCTCAAACAGATGGTCAGACCGAGAGAGTCAACCGAGTTTTGGAAGATCTTCTTAGAGCATGTGTTTTGGACTTCGGAGGATCATGGGAAGATCACCTTCATTTGGTGGAGTTTGCGTACAACAACAGTTACCAGTCAAGCATTGGTATGGCACCATATGAGGCATTGTATGGAAGACCGTGTAACTCTCCGACATGTTGGTTGGAAACTGGAGAAAAGCTGATACTTGGGCCAGAGATGATTCGGTAGACTTCAGATTGTATAGAGATCATTCGGCAACGAATGAAGGCAGCCCAAGATCGTCAGAAGAGTTATGCTGATAAGCGTCGTAAGGATTTGGAATTCGACATGGGAGATATGGTTTTTGTGAAGATTTCTCCACTGAAGAATGTTATTCGATTCGGGAAGAAAGGAAAATTTACTCCGAGATTTGTTGGACCATTCCAGATCATCGAGCGAATTGGAAAGCTCGCCTACAGATTGGAGTTACCAGAGAAGATGTCGAGTGTGCACAATGTTTTTCATGTATCATATCTACGGAAGTATGTGCACGACTCGAGTACGGTGGTTTCTGCTGATAGCTGTGAAGACTTAGAAGTTGATCCAGTTGATAGAAGACCTCGTAAGCCGCTTTGTGTTGTTGAAACTGACACGAAACAACTTAGGAGGAAGGTAGTTAAGTTGCTCAAGATACAATGGAGTGATGATGATAACGACTGTACGTGGGAGGTGGAAGAGAGGATGAAGGCAGCTCATCCTGAACTCTTCAAGGTATGGCCCTAAGGTGTCGTCTCATCTCGCGATATTGTAACTTGTTCTAAGTCTTAGAATTCTGTACGCTAAGTTAGAATTGGATGTATGGTTTGTTGATTGCTATGGATGGTAGGCGTACAGAATAGTCTTTGATTGCTTTGTTTGCTTGGAATTTCGGGGGCGAAATTCCTAAGGGGGAGAGAATGTAACGACCCGTATTTTTACGGATCGAAAAGTTTGTCAAAATCTGGAATTTTAGCATTTTTGAGCCATTTCAGATTTTAGGCAGAATTTTTCTAAGTCCTAGGTCGTGAACGACCTAAGTGATAGGTCGTGACCGGCTTATAGAATTGGCGACTCAAGGGTAGGCAGACCTAGTAGAGTAAGCTGTTTAGGGGATAGGTCGCTATGTGTTAGGTCGTCTGGTTGCTTGGTTGGTTAGGTCGTAAGAGACCTAAGGGTTAAGTTGTTACCAAGTTAGGTCGACTGGGTGGGTTAGCGACCTAAGGAGATAAGTCGTAGCTGGGCTAAGTTAGTAGGTCGGAGTTAACTCGGCAAGTATTAAGTCGTAGGTTGTAAGTCGTTGCCGAGTTAAGGGATAGACAACCTAAGTAAGTAACCGACCTAGGGATTTACGACATAAGAGCTGACCGATTTAAGTGATAAGTCGTCTAACCAGTTAAATCGTATACTTTAAGTCGTAGCCTAGTAGAGTCGTGGCCGTGCTAAGGAGTTAGCGTGTTAGCGACCTAAGGAGTTAGCGTGTTAGCGACCTAAGGAGTTGGCGTGTTAGCGACCTAAGGAGTTAGGTCGCATAAGTGTTAAGTCCCGTGAGTTGTTAGGTCATTGGGTTTTGCCTAGGTGTTAGGTCGCTGAGGTTATAGGTCGTAACCTCGTTAGGTCGTAAGTTGTTGGGCTTTGTTAGGTCGCTAGGTTTTGCCATGTGATAAGTCGTAAGCCTTTAAGTCGTTGAAGCGCCTGAGTTGTTAGGTCGCAGATGTTCTTGTTAGGTCGCTGGGTTTTGTTAAGTCGTAGGGGCTTAGGTCGTAAGTCAGAAGCGACTTAAGGAGACCACCAAATTTCGACTTAAGGAATTTCTACTATAAATAGAGGGGGTTGTTCTCACTTTTTGGGATCCGGATTTTGAAGCGACGAAGTGCTGCCATTTTGAGAGCTCGACTTCTACACTTCTTCACTTCTTTTCTCCACTCTAATCTAGTGCTTCCTTTCATTCAAATCGAAGATCAAGATTGAAGATTCAAGAGCTTGGATTGAAGATCTTCATCTTTTCAAGAGAGATTTCTTCGTTTGAAGCGGATTCGTGATAGATCAAGCTTGATCCTTTGCTGTCCAGATCTGAAGCGTATTGATTTGGGTTTGTTTAGGTGATTTGGTGAGTGGTGATTATCTCTCACACGGATCCAAAGGAGTATATCGGATTGTTGGCTCGATTTGGTGTTAAAATAGGGATTTCCATGCATTTTCTTCATCCAAAGTGTAGATCCATATAGATCCATTGTTCATGATGATGTTACATCCATTTTATCATATGTTAACCTATGCAAGTTCATTCATCAAGTTTGTAGAGATATAATCCATGTTTTCATGCTTATTGGACTTTCAACTCTTTAATTATGAAAATGCCATTATTGTTATAATTGTCTACTTAGATCTTATTTGAATGCTTGATTGCTTGGATTGATGTTTGATTTGATTGATTGTTATGAACTAGATGATTGATGATTAGGTTTAGATCGAAGATGATTCAAAAGCGAAGGGAAAGGCTCTTGAATTGGGAAAGCTGCTCGTAGCATATGTAGCGGGATGATGAAGCTCTTATGCATAGACTTGATGATGTAATGTTGAGATGAGGCTTTGCGAGGATGTGATGAAGCGAGGCAATCATGTGATGAAGACTTGGTCTAATCCAGACGGGATCATTCCAAGCATGTTGATAACTCGGTGATATGATTCGAGTTGAGGATAATGAATGGATATGAGAATAGTCGTCGAGGAGGATGACTAGGAGGCTTGGATAGCATCGTTGTTGAAGGTTCTAGCATGCTCTGAGCAAGAGTACGTTTGGGCAGATTCGATAGTCCCAACGGCCAACTGTTGATGGTCGAGTACTCTGGGCATATTCGATAGTCCTAGGCACGGGCTGCGACGACGTGCGGGAGTTATGTCTAGAACCGGGGTTTCCATTAGCCCTTGACGGACGGCTGAAAGAATGTGCCAGTCATTCAATTAACGGTGATATCGGAGCAATGATAACAGTGATAGCCAGAGTCATGGATGTTTGGTTGTATCGTCATTCGGACTCAAGAGCGGTATTTTCTGGGTGCTTATCTGATTTAGGCCTTGGTACTTGGAAAACATCGCCCTTGACTCGAATGATTATTATTTTACTTTAAATTGTATGCTCTGCTGTGTTGCTTCTGCTTAGTGTGTGTCTGGGGGCTATCACTGTAGAATGAGGTTGGAGTGGGAGGGTTGTATTCCTATTCCTTTTCCTTTATGCTCTTTTGGTATGTTGTTAGTTAATTTACTGCTCACTAAGACTGTTGTCTGACTCAAGGCTTTATGTTTTAATTCTTATTGCCTTGGGCTGTTCGTCCATTTTTGGGACGGGCAGACTAGGTAACAGGTGACAGGTGTTGTTCTCTTCTCACGATGCTGATATCGAAGACGAGCTGGAGGGTTGCATATTATCTTCTTATTATATGTACTGGATGTTCCGCTGTTTTTTTTGTATTCTCTGAGAGATATGTAGTGAGGCTTGATGTATTGACTATTTGGATGCTTGTATTCAACTATTATGGAGTTTTATATGATGGCATTTTGTTCTG
This sequence comes from Allium fistulosum, assembly GCA_030737815.1. Classification (NCBI taxonomy): domain Eukaryota; kingdom Viridiplantae; phylum Streptophyta; class Magnoliopsida; order Asparagales; family Amaryllidaceae; genus Allium; species Allium fistulosum. Next base: position 261,137,172 of record CM060904.1, on the reverse strand, counting down.
TAAAGCTTCACTATACATATGTTCTATTGTATTTTGTCCATGCACTGTGAGCAGTACGATAGATTCTGTTGTTTTAATCTACCCTGACAATCGTCCATGGACGCCTGGCACACTTTACAGCGCACTTTCTCTAGATTCGGTGCAGGGGTCATGGGCGGTCGTCACAGTTGTAGACTATTTCCGGAGGACGAAGACGAAGATTTTTTATATTATTTATTATTATTCATTCCACTGCATCATGTTGTTCCGCTGCATTTATTTATTTATTTATTTATTCCTGTTGTATGTAACTCTGATCTGTATTGTAAAAGTAAAATCAATGTTATTTGTAAACAGCGTCATGAACTATTTAATTGATTATTATATTTTGTCATTCTGCTGTGTGATTCTGTATTTGTTTTCTTTCTTTCTCTATTTTTCTTATTTACCCCAATAACAATCTGCCCCTTTGTATTGTTGAGTCTGGAGTGTGTGGTTTATGGTCAATTTAAACAGTCCAAAATGGTAGGTCATTACACTTTTCATACAGCGAAATTGATTTTGGAAAATTTTTGATTCTTGTATAAGACGGACTTTATATAAGTATAAGGCGATTTTGAAAACTGTTGATTTTGGAAGGTATTCGATATGAAGAGATAAATCTTATATATAATGGAATTTATATAAGAATGATTTGATATATTCGAGATTATTGATTTTGGAAAGTACTTTATCTGAAAATGAAATCTTATGTATAATGGAATTTATATAAGTGTGATATTTGAAGCTATGATTTTGAAAGGGTACTATATATGGTATGTTATATTTTGAAGTAAGAGGTATGGGGAAGTACGCTCCGTGAAGAAGTATAGTATGATATGCTTCGACCCAGATGGACTTGGGAAATCCAGGAATGGATTCGACTGATAAACCCTAATATACTTGGGTGAATTCAGAAATGGATTCGAACATTTATGGTTGTCCGGACTTAAACTCATGAGTTCCTCGATTTTTTCTTAGGGTAGATGGTTCTTTAATTTACCCAATGGAGGCGCTTTCGATCTTGGGATCCGTTGTTTATGGATCTTCCTGGAAGGAAGTGCATCCATTGCGTAAATCATTAAATCATATTAGAAATCATTCTGATTTATTTTAAATCAAAATTCAATTATTTTCATTTCTACCATATATTAATTTTCACTATTAAATAAATATATAAATTCCAAATTTTAAATTTATCGACTTTTAGTTCCATTCAAAAGTACAGCATCATAATTCTAATCCAAATAGAATTTAAATAATTTTTTTAGAAATCATTTCAATGTTCACTGATTCCCAGATTCCTGTATTTGCCTAATTTCAATTATTAATTTACTATTCACCCAAATTAAATAAATCGCTATACTTGGAATTTTAAACCATTTCGCTGATTCTTCCATATTCAAAATCAATTAATAATTCAAATTCAACATTTAAAATAAATTAAATGTTCAAAATTAACGACCGAATTCCCAGGTCGTTACATTCCTCCCCCCTTATAAAAAGTTCGTCCTTGAAATTGCTAAAGTAGGAAAATGCTCCCAAACCCTTTATTTCAACTTCAATTCAAAAACCAACTTTTCGTAGTTAACAAAATTTTTCCAAAAATTTTCAAAATTTTTCGAACACCCTAAATTTTCGAAATTTTTTGACAGCGTCTCCATTGTACAAACAGTCTTTTACAATATCACAAAAGAGGTAAATATATATACATCGACCCACATGGTCGGAAAACAAAATATATAACAATATATTATCATTTCTTTATTTTATTGCATATGCATACCTCATATTAGCTTTTTAAGCGAGCAGCTTATTTTGTATGCATTTACGCAACCCAAACTCTATCAAATAGCCTCCTGTACCTGTACTTACTCAAACAAGTACCTAAGTTTTCAAAAACTTGAAATTTTTAATAACATTTCATTCCTTTAACCAGCTAAACACATCAACTTCATAAACCAAACATGCTAAACATAAATTACAAGCAATCATAAGGTTCAACACTAATTTAATTTCTTCCCATGGACCAAATATCATTTCATTCAATTCAAAATGATTTACAACCAAATTTATTACATTCAATTCATACTTACAACTACCAAACTCATATTCACTCCAATATGATTTATATGTTCCTTACTTACATAAATCCACTTTTATTAAATTCCAAATTGATTCCCAATCAATTTATTGCATTTCATTTATATTCACTTCCATTTATGCAAATCCATTTTATTAACCTCAATTTAACCCTTTTTTAATTGACTTTAAATCCATTTATCTAATTTTCATTTGATTCCCATTCATGTTATTCACCACCTTGTTTGCTTTACTTTACATTAACTCATTCCAATCCATGTTAATTCTATTTATGAATCATTCCATAATAACCAATTAAGTTAAATTTACATGGCAATCGAATCTAATTCATTTTAAATTGACCTCTTTCAATTTACTTGTTTTCATTTACTTAGTATATCCATTTTATACTATATCATTTGGAAATCACTTTATATAATTTTCGACAATTTATTATATCACACCATGGTTCATGCACTATCATTCCTTTTTACTTTACTTCCACTTATATTACATCCTTTCCTTTCACTTTCATTTATTTCACATAGACTTATTCTCTTTTTCTATAGTGAACGACATTCCATTATAAGCTAACTCATTTATAAACCTTTTTATAAAATTATTTCCAAGGTTTCATTTCTCAATTCATAAGTGCAAAAACTTATTTACTTACTTAAGTCCGTTTACATCTGATAATCATAACTCTGGATTATTCACTTCACTTAATAACTTAATGTTAACCATCCCATTTAACAATCATAACTTATACTTACATAATCATTCTACATTTCAACTTTATATTCCATTTCATTCAATAATTATAACTTACAGTTATACAATTACCCTACACTCCCCGCTTAATCCCGATTCAAATCAAATTCAACTTCTATTTTATTTAACTTATCTTAAGTTAAATTTCAATTCGTAATATTCATTTTAACTTACTCAAGTTAAATTTTAATTCTAGGATTTAATTTGCATTTTTCCTTTCTTGTCTATATCAACTTCACATCATAAGTTCAATAACTGATTCATCTAAACTTTACCAATCTCTAAGTAGAAATTCCAAAATTCAATTTCCTGGTTTTCTTTCAAATTATTTTGAAATCATAAATATACATATACCACTTTGGTATATTAAATCATACCCTTGAAATCTCAAAACCATTTGGTTTTTCCCAAAACAGTCCCCTTCGGAACTACTAAAACAAACTTGTTTATCAAACAAGCCAAAGCAATAATCATAGTCAACCACCACGGTAGCAATCTGTCACATAGAAACATGAAAATGAATACTGATGATGTGGCCATTATCACCAGGATTATTTTCCAGCCACTGAAGTGAGTTCAGTGCTTCCTTACTTCCAAAGATTCATTTTAAAACAATTTCTATTCAAAAATATTTCCAAAATAATACCCCATTATTCCCTTCAAACATTTTGGAAAACATTTCAAAAATTTCTAAGATTTAAAAATCCCGACACTTAGTTCCAAACTCCTTTTAACCCATTTCCCAAAATTTTCAGGATTTAAATTCTGGTTCAAATCAAATTTTAGTTATACTTCTTTGTATAATCATTCTTATAAATTTCTATTTGGTTATATATACATAACCGTTTCAAATTTTATAATCGTATTTTTATTTTAATATTAACAACCAAACATCCAAATATACATACTATAATAATTTTAGGAAATTATTCCTTTTATATCAAAATAGAATTTTGGGTAAAATTATTCATTTACCCACTTTAAACAATACTATGTCGGTTTACCTTGTTTAAGAGTTTAGAAACCCCTAACGATATGGTTGTACTTCCCGTGCCGACCAGAATTCATAAACACTCAACAGATAAGTCAACACAATATTAAAAAAACATTTTATATTCACTAACAATTACGCGCTCATGGCTATTAATACACTCAGACTCATTCTAGAGTACACTGACTCTATCTCTAATGAGTAATCCCCACCAAAGCCTAGGTATATTGCCAACTTAAGCTCTGATACCACATGTGAAGACCCGCCCTTCACGACCCCCGAAAAATCGACATAAATACGCTCATCGTATAACATGCCGAACGATCGAGCGCCGAAAAGACAGATTGTTGAGGGAAAAGAAAGGAGGTAGAAGAAGAAGAAAAACCAACAAAACAAAATCTCACAACGGACCGAAAAATATATAATATCAATAGCTCTTTACATAAATCAAAAACTGTAATATACATATTTCACATCAGAGTACACAAATCAATGATTACCAGCCTGGACAGTTATAACAACATTCCCTCACAATTGTTGGCAATTTCAACCAAAACACTACAGCGGAATAAAACAAGTACGAGAATACGTCTCGGTCTCCTGCTCGTCTCCTGCTCCATAGCATCCTAACATGAACCTGAAATACTCGGTCTGACCCGAGCATAATAACAAAATAACACCTGAGTCACTCTGGAAAACCAGCGTGAGAAAACACACTCAATTTGAATTATTAAAGTTTCAAAAATCCTTTGAAAATCAAAGGTATCTCGTAAGACCACGCCACAAATAAACACGACGTGTTTTTACCTTATGATAACCAAAACATTTCATATCCCAAATCCTCTGATATTATAATAGTGTCTAAGTACAAATACTTATTCAAATAGCTGAAATGCTTGCATCTCACGTTTCAGCATAGTTGGGCACAATCAAAACCATACGGCACTTATTGGAGAATGAATTCCAACTGATTGACTAGGCACTGGGGTAGCACCTGTCACGGTACCTATCTAGAAACACCCTACCGAGGACCACTCCGGGGTCCCCTGTAACACAAGACCGGACTACCCCTTAAACTGGATAGCCCGAATAAGATTACCCCGCGGTTGGGATCAACAACCGCACCACATAGCCGAAATAAAAAGGGACTCTAGATAGGGGTAACCTTACCCTACTTGGGTGCGACCCACTTAGCCTTGCTGCATCTCCCCTTATTTTCAATCATTCCAGGTTGATGAGGCTCGAGACTAAGCGTTACCTTTTTAGAACTATTCACTTAGAATGCTCATTGTCATCCAATGAAAATGTACTGATAACATTCATCCATACAAGTCTGTTCTCGGTCCGAGCGGAACTGAAGGCAATATTCCTACTACATCCATTTTGGAATCACCCTCAGGATTAGTAGCGATTAGCCCTTGCACTTCACTACTCCATCTTCGACTCCATGCTCTTGTCTTCATTACGAAAACGTACTCGTTGGATCGAAGTGGTTTTTAGATCACAAATCTGATCCCGGTCTCATCGAAATAACGTTCGATATTTCCCGGTAAGCTCAACCCCGGTTCTTTAGGAAATAAACAAACGACAATAAGATCGGAGATCACCTCCTAACCGTTAGTGGACGGATTTCCTTATAAATGTCCTAGAAGAACGAACGAGTTTACACGTACAGTATACCACCTCGAACGGTAACTATACCATATAATTCCCGTACTTCTTCTAGATATTTTCGAAGTTATATTTGGGACCAGATTTTGATAGTTGGTTATTTAACTATCAAATAAAACAATCAATTCAACCAAATACTTCAATTCCACCGAAAACACCAAGTCTTTATTTAAATTAAATTTTAAATAAATTAAATCTCTTTATCCAAAACTATATACTTATCTTATCGAAATCTGTATATTCATAAGTATCCTTTCAAAAATATTTGGAACCCTTTTTAAAATAATGTGGAAAGTACCACTACGGTATCACCCATGGATCATAGCCCAATGGTTACGTCTCTATCCCAGAGAAATTCAAGACTTAGCTGCAGGCACTCACTGCCTCCGATTTACACCACGCGAGTATACCATTACTTCCCGAAACCTTATTTATAAATTTTCTTAAAATAATATTTATAAGTTCTAAAATAAATTTCAAGTTAAATCTAGGCAATTATACTTAAATAAAAGTTATTATACAAAACCTTATTAAAAATTAATAATTATCTTTTAAAAACAAAATGCTTACAAGTGCTTAAATAATAATAAATCTTAACACTCATTATAAAGAAACTAATTAATAATAAAATATGCTCTGAACAATTTGAAACAATTAAGAAACTAATTTTCTAGAATATCTTAACACTTTACAAATTATCAAATTAATAAATTAAAAATCCTCTTTTAAAACAAGCCAAAAATTCTCGATTTTTAAAACCTTTATATTTTTAAACAAATACCGTTTACAGATTTATTATTTAAAAATCCTTTATTTAATACCTTTATTCCAAAAATCCTATCCATAATATTCCGATTTGGCTAAGTACCAATTTCAAAAACAATTTATTTTATCCACTTGGTTAACCCAAATTTTTTTTATAAAACATTCTGCTTCAAAACCCCTTTTAATTTTTTCTTTCCCAATTTAAGCATATATTACTGGTATTTTAAAATACCAGAATCTAGGTCAAAACCTGCCATAACATCAAATCAATCCAAATCACACAATAACCTATCATAGATTATTTTAACAAAACATATATCACTATATATGCAATTAAATTCAACATTTTGAGGAATCCAGTTGGATCCCTCCAACCTGTTTCCCTGCATCCACAGATGTTAGCATAACATATAATTACCAATTCCACTTGGTGGTGGAAAATCGCGGTATATATATGGTCATCCGCTATTATGCGGGGCACGTAGGGTCTCATTTGCTATATATATGCGGGAATATCAATCACTCCAATATATATATATATATACACACTACTATATATAATATCACATCCAACTGATAAAAATGCATCAATTTAACCAATCAATCATTCATTAATTTTAACCATTTAAAATTTACCACTAGCAATCCAAAATTGAGTGAGATTAACTCACCTTGAGTTTTAAATCGCCAAGCGTTCCAATTTTAAATTAAATTGAACGGCGTTCAATTTAACCTAAAATTTTCACTTACTCAAATCGATCCTAGAACTGCACCACTACGTGCTGCTTGTCGCTGCGATTCCGGCACTTCTTGTTTCGTCCGATTCTCACAACGTATGATCAAGATATGAAATTTTAAAGTTTGAATATAATTTCTTTTATAATATAATTTCACTTTCCCTTTTATTTTAAATTGAAACCTAGATCAGGGATGTTCAATTACCAACAGAAATCAAGGCCGCACAAAACACTTCTTCCTTCACGCGAGATATACGATCCAGGGTTTTCAAAACCCATCGACGCGTATCGTATCGAACTGCCGCCGCCCCCCTCGCACGACCAAAACCACATCCACCGAGACAAAACGATGCGCTTACCCTCCCTCGTCGTTCGTGCCAAGTGCGGTGTCATTAAGTGCCGCCGTCACCGAGAATTTGCTGCTCGAAACGAAGACGAACGCGACCAAAATCCTCCACCATACGACGACGACAACAAAGATCCATCGTTGGATCTGAAGCTCTCGACGAGCTCGACGTTTTCCTAGTTAGAGACTTCTGGTGAAGGTTGATGGATGAGGAGATAAATCGAGGAGAAGGGAAGAGTGTTTCGGCCATTAAAAACAATGCCGGTGGCTGCGTTTATTTTTGCAAGCTAGGGTTTATTGTTATGGTATATATATACGATTTTATATATTATTTTATTATAATTTTAAGTTTTTCATGCTTTTTCAAACGATCTCCAAACGAAACATGCCGCTTGGCGTTTATAATGTTTTACTCCTATTCCGAACCCAATGGAACGTTTTTCGCCTCGAATTAAAATATTAAATTTTCGATATTTATTTCAACTCGTTTCTCTTCCGTACGACCAAACGGTAACTCCAAACGCTACAAATTTGAAATCCGATAATAATACACTATTATGGATCAAATGGAACTAGTTTCGTCGAATTCTGAGATTGTGCCCCGGAAGGCTATTTTAACTCGTCGATTAAATCGAGCGATTTTCCAAAATCGTCAAAATCGTTTAAAATTTCAATTTTTAAAATTTTACTAACTTAATTATAATTCAAATGGAATTTATATTCATATTAGAAATCATTCTGATCTATTTTAAATCAAATTTCAATTATTTTCATTTGTACCATATATTAAATTTCACTATTAAATAAATATATAAATTCCCAATTTTAAATTTATCGACTTTTAGTTCCATTCAAAAGACCAACATCATAATTCTAATCCAAATAGAATTTAAATAATTTTTTTAGAAATCATTTCAGTGTCCACTTATTCCCAGATTCCTATATTTGCCCAATTTCAATTATTAATTTACTATTCACCCAAATTAAATAAATCGCTATACTTGGAGTTTTAAACAATTTCGTTGATTCTTCCATATTCAAAATCAATTAATAATTAAAATTCAACATTTAAAATAAATTAAATGTTCAAAATTAACGATCGAAATCCCAGGTCGTTACAAGAGATAGGAACCTCTTGTCCCACGGAAGTATGCTTCAGAAAGGGCTCGAAAGGATGGGAACGGTGATCAAACTTTGTCTTCTTAGACGGCTCCTTCATTTCATCATGAGACCATCTTTTCTCATACCCGCCATGGTACGAATGAAACCTATCTCTTTCCTTCTAGCGGCGGGCATCTGCCTCAAGTTCTTTCCTTCGCATGTATTCATCTTCCGTCTCCCGGACTTGTTGGCCGCTAAAAGAACGCTTTGGGTACCACTGTGAATCGATATAAGTCTCGAAGTCATCATAAAAACCACGCACTCTCGTCATACCTAGAAAAGAGAATGCACAAAAAGACTTCGGAAACATACAAGGAGTCAAGTGAGCATGTGAGAGAATGAAAGATAAGAATAAGTGCAATCCTAGTGTGTTGTGTTGTGCATTCCTAATACGGGCCTAAGGCATCATTACAAACCAAAGCAAACTACTGTCAAAGGGGGAATCGCACTGGCTTCGGCTATTACAGGCAGAGTTGGGCTGACGAATGGTGCGATATCGCCTACACTGGACGGCGTCATGTCAAATTTGAAGTCGTCCTTCATAAGGGCGTCGAAGTCGACGAATACATCATCGAAGTCTCTAAGGTCTGCCCTGGAAGCCTTGCTGGAGAATCTTGATACTTGCTTGTTTCTATGGTCTTGTCTTTGTCATCGGTGTCGGAAGAGGGTGAATTCGGAAGAACGGGACTCATGTCCGGCGTCTCGTCGCATAACTTTGAGTCTTCACCTTCGGATTCTAAAGAAAAGTAATAATTGGCCGTGGTTTTACCACTGCTGCTTTCAAACCCCCCATCCTCCTTCTCCGAGTCCTTCGCGGCTTTCCCTTCTCTGCGCTCAGGTTTGACTTCCGGTTCCTCCTAGATTAGAGACATTCTAGCGGAACCACTTAAACCGGCTGTGGTATCCTTCTCATGAGTCTCGTCGGGTGGGCTTTCGGAGGGGCCGCCTATTTCATGACCCTCATTAGAACCATGTGAAGAAGAAGAAGGCCTTAGGCAGACTCTGGCTCAGCCAGGAGAGGGAACTTCAACCTGAGCAACGGACCTGCCCGGAGCTAACATTCCGAATTGGCGCAAATTCTCATCAGTAAGCAAAACTCTAGCACACCGCTCCTCGACATCAATGGCCTTTAGAGTTTGACAGGATTCATCAAGAGCCGTGTCTCTGTTTGGCCTTTGGATAACTGCAAAGAGCACGCAATCAATAAGAAACTCTATCACATCACTTCAAAGCTCGGCAAGCGGAGAATAAGAAAACTTACCCCCTGTCGTCTATCGGGTAATTAAATACCTCAGGGCACCTAACGAAGAAGTACTGCATCTTAAATTATGATAAATTTCTTTGTAGACACAAGACGATCTTTCGATTCTGCTGGGCATCGATTATGATCAGAGAGGAGCAATTATCTCTCCTCTTGAAAGCCAAGAAGTACCGCAACTCGTTGATACTCATAGCGCGATAGAATGTCGACATAAGAAGGATGTGCAGGCAAGTGAGGATGGCATAACCATTCGGATGAAGCTGGAATGGGGCAATCTCCAAGTTTGAGAGCATCTTGCGAAGGAAATCATTATGGGGGCACGACTCTATTCAAAGACATATATCGATGACAAGCGGTGAACCCCGAGGGATGCATGTAAGCAAACTCATCTTTCTCCGGCAGGCGCACATCCTCTTCGGGAATCCCGTGTTGTATACATATATTATGGAGGGCCTTGGCGGAGATCACCGATGGGGCTTTTTCAGGCGGGTTGAGTTGGAATCGAAAGTTGGGAGGCGTGCAATCAATGATGGGCCTAACCGGAACTAGTTGACCAAACTCGACTTGCGAGGTGGATGATGATTCATCTTCGGAAAGCGTCGGGCTTCGTCCACTCGGCTTGTGACATGTGGATGGCTGTTTCATTCTATATGATAGAATTCGCATCCGTAAAAGGTTATGTAACTCTATTGGAAACTCTATCTTATTTTCGTGAGTTCACCTATCACACATGAACTCCGAGGAGACATGAACTTAAGATTAGCACGTCAGATTTCAAGTGTGAACTAGGGCAAGTGTAGTGTGCTATCTACGTGGGGTAAATTCGGTGTCCGAAGTGCCGCAAACATCCTATCCCGTGTAGATAGTTCGCTCGCAGTGGAAGGAGAGGAGAACTTCCTATGAAATTTTTCTTTCTACTTTTAATTGTACTACTTGCGCACTTACCTGTTATCGGTCTATGATCGATAACAGATCCGTCGTCCGAAGTGACATGGAAAACTCCTCCCATTGCAGGGACACCAAGCATGCAATAGGGAAAACAAGGCTGATTCTGGTTCGATAGATGAAGATAGAAAAACGCATCAAGCCTTGGGCCAAAGCTCCAATGTCATTCCAAGAGACGACTCAAGACCCGATTTCCTATCTTCCTCCAAAGAACTACAATCAGCATGAAATCTTGTAGTCGGCGTCACGAACTAAGGCTAGGTGTTAAACCGTCATACTAAAACAACAATTAACAACTCAACCAAGCAAACCCACCTCAAACTGGTTTAATGGAACAAGAAGGATCACGAATCAAGCTTGGCGAGCTACTGGTCAAGGTCATGGGCAAGCAAACGAAAGGTCGGCTGCAACAAGTTTATGGATCGGCTCGAATTCGAGTAGGATGATGGATCAGCTAGGGCTTCGTGAGATGGGCAACTCGAGTTGATGCTTGGGTGAGTTGGTGGCGAGAGGATCAAGGCGATTGGTCGAATCGGAGTAGATTTGTTAAAGATGAATCGCTGGTAGGAAGTTCGCTCGAAGAGGTTGTAATTGCTCGGGTCGAATGGGGGAGATAATGCTGGCTCGAGTATATATGGGAGAAGGGAAAATCAAAAATTCTCTCTAAGTAATCGGGTCGCAAGCGACCCTACCTGGCTTCCAGGAAATTTTTCCAGAGATAGGTCGTTAGCGACCCATCTCACATGGATCGCTAGCGACCCATCAAAAAAAATTTTAATAAATAAATATAAATAATAAATATATTTATATACCTTTGGCATTTGTATGTTTAAAAAAGAAAGCCTCACATAGTCACTTCAAATTCACTCAATCGTGACTATTTGTCACTCCAAGGCATGTCGGGAGGCTGTAAGCGAAAACATGATGGGTTGTGGCAAGCGACAATAGCTAGAACCAAAGGAAAATAGCCAATGATGTTGGGCTAACCTATGCATAGAGCTCCGTTGCAACCACCTGAAAGTCAGCAAATGGATATGGAAAATGATAACTTCTAGAGCACACCTTGTTTACAACGAAGACATACATTGGGGGGCTAATGTTATCTGGGTTTTTAACCCAGCAGATGCCAATAGAAAACTAGGCAACCTAAAGATGGCAGGATGATTCAGGAACTTACTAGAGAAGTTAAGACTAAAGTTCGACAAGGGCCAAGCTATACAGTTAAGGCGACGATTGGAGTCAATGAAGCTAAGAGACCAGCATCCCTGCAGCCCAACAAGTATGTGAACGTAAGCAGCTAGTGACTTGCTATCGACATGTAGCGACAATGATGAATGCCTGTGAAATCATCTCTAATTTCGAAATCCAAGATAGTCCTTTATGGCCGGATCGTCAGCAACCCATGCACTTCTTCAAAACTGCAAACAAACGAGTTACAGAAAATGAAGGAAGGAGGCAAAACATGGTTAACGAAATGAACCAAGTCTATAGGTCGCTCCAGCGACCCATAGACTATGGTTCGCCAATGACCCATGGTGTTGGTTTATTTCGTGAGATAGAACCTCCTGGGTCGTTTGTAGTTCATGCTGAGAGCTGATAACGATGGGCCTAGCCCAGAAACCCTCGGACCTCTATAAATAGCATGCCACCTGCAACATAAAAAGGGTTTATCCGGATTGATTGCTGAATCTCTGCTGGGATTATTTTTCATTTTCCTACCTCCCTCATAATGATCTCAGAAGGAATACACCATGATTCTCCGGTGGATTCTAACTCTAGAGATTCAATCTAATTAGGAAATAGCCAAAGCCTTGTAATTAGACAGCTTTTGTAATAGCTATCGGTCTATAATAAAACTATAAAGTGGGTGTAGCCTTCTTCTATAGCCAAACCACTATAAAAATCTTCTGTCTATTTTCTTTTACTGCTTCATTTCTATATCTATGATCTGTGATATTGCTCTGTAAAGACAGGGCTGGTGCTTTCAAAACCAAACCAGGGTGTTGGTCCATTATTTGGGTCAACAGCTATGTTAGTTTCTATTAATAATCCAAAGAACCCTGATGCCTTTTTAAGGAGGCCAATAAATAATATGATATATGTTGGAGAAACCATTGGTAAAAAAGTTGCTTTGCCAAAATCAAAAGTGGTTGTCGAGAAAGCTAAAGCCGCGTCATTTGTTTCTAATTGTAAGAACGTAACATCTCATATGGTAATATGTTTAAACATAATTGTAGCAACTTGTTATCAAATTTATTAATTAAAACATATATTAAAACCATAGTTTTCCCTTCTTGTTTAATAGAGTGGAAGGCCAGCCCAAAAGGCAAATGCAAGCTGATTGATGTTGGTGGAACATAAACAATAGTTGCCAAAGGAGTTGTGGCTTCAACCGATCCAAATGAAGTGGTCCATTTTGTTCAACTTAGAAGAGACGCCGTTAAAGTTTGGGTAGTGAATGCTACAGTTCCCGATGTAGTTTTGTGGAGAGCAATTTTGTAACGACCCGTTATTCGAACCATTCGCATCCGCACATGTCGGACTTGAATTTCTCAAAACAACAGATTGTTAATTTATATTTGGCAAAACCCAGCATATACAGTAAATAAATCGATCATAGAATCATAGACACAGAGTATTACAACAATAAGCAGCGGAATAAATAAACAGTAGTTCATGAAGCTACTATATGAACATTAGAGTTTGAAATAAAATACAACAGAATATCTCAAATACAGTATACTCTCGAATACAAACAGATGACCTTCCTGACCAAAACAACTGGAAAGCTGAATAGGTAAAACAGATTTTCAAGCAAAGCTCCAATCTCCAAAGGTGAGTCTCAAATGCTGTGACACTCAGTCTGACCCGAGCGTAAAGCAAAACACAAAACACTCGAGTCAGGATTAACATTCTTATATTAATAAATTCAACTCAAGTGAAATATCAACTGAAATACAAGTAACTTAAAGGATAGTTGGGATTTCCATCCTCTAAGGATCCATGGAACTATCTACTATGTAGTAATATACGCTATAATAATATGTCTATAGTAAAATAAAAGTATTAAAATAGCGTTAAGGCGTTACCCATATCCCTCTTCACACATTTTATATATTCCCGTAGTCTATACAATGTCGTATGCTCCACCAAACTGGTGGTTTACACAGAGGACACCACATAGGTACGGTACAAAAAAAACTCGTAGTAGGCGCATTAGGGCATGTGACAAGGCACGCGAGGCAATGCCAGGGGAGATATACCGTTTGCGGATCCGGACTGGTGGTAACGCATAGCAGCTACTACCGCCCACCTAGTGACACACTCCCAAATCAAAGGTGCACCCAATCAAATCACTAAAGAAATAGAATGGTATCGAAGAAATGTGTCCGATATGAGGAATGACCTCACTTGGCCCGACATGGCTCCTGTTTTAGCCACTTCAAGCTGACTCACGGGAGTCAGGGCTACGTAAATACCATATATATTCGTCACTAAACCATCTTGCTTCATTCTGGAATCTCCACCACGTACACAGTTGTTAAACTGGATTTCGGTATTGGCAGTGAGTATGACAATATCCGATCCCGGTCTCTTTAACAACCAAACGCTTATTTCATACCGTGGTCATTTCAATTCAAATAGTTCATACTTCTTATCAAAATATCATATTCAATTCAACCCATATAAATTCGATATCATTATTCACTTTAAAAATATTCATTTCCAGAATCGTAACACTTTCAAAATCATAACCCTTTCGAAATCATAACACATTTGAAATCATAACACTTTTGAAATCATAACACTTTTGAAACCATAACACTTTGGAAATCATAACACTTCCGACTTAAACAGTTTAGATATTGAAAATAGTATATATATTAAAATAGTTATAAATTAAATAGTTATATATTAAAAGAATTTATATATTAAAATAATTTATATATTAAAATAGTTTCCTCCAATTTGCAACTCGATTCAAATCAACCTAAATTCAAAAAGTCAATTTAAATCAATTCCAATTTAACCATTTCAATTTAAAGGTCAACGATTCAATTCTAATTCTAAATAAACCATTTCAATTTATATCGATTTCAAATCCAATTTTGAACTATCATTTCAATTCCAATAAGATTCAAAGTTTAAATATTCAGATATTTACAATAAGTTTCATTTATATCACAATTTTAGTTTTATTCTAAATATTCGCTTAATCATTTTAATAACAATTAAATAAAATCTCAATTTATAAATTCAAATCAATATTAATTATTCAATCTCAATTTTATTCAAAATTGAGAATATTCATTTAATCACTTTTTATTAAATCAAGTTATAATCATATTTTTTCAAAATCTCAAAACCAATAAGTTTAGATCAATTCTTTCTTAAATTCAATTATTAACAAAGTTAAATTCCAAGTCAACATTAATTTATCTTTCCAACCTCTATTATTGAAGTTATAAATCTATTTTAAAATATTAATATAAATTTTAAATAAATATTTTAAAACGTATTATATACTAATTAAATTAAATTTTATTAAATTAAATCTTATTATAAATTGTATTTCTTTATTAAATCTTATTTTATATATTTTTTAAAATAATAAAACTATAAGAAAATCTTAAAATTTATATTTTTCAAAAATAACTTATAATTTAAAATTTCAAAAACATATAAATTTAAAATCTAAATTTTTTTTATACATATATAGAAATTTCCTTTATAAATATTATATAAAAAAATATTTATTAAAACCCATATATTTCCTTTCAAACTTTGGAAATCATTTTTTTTCAAAATATAGACCAACGGTGTCCGTGTAAAATTTTCTATCCTATGGTCTAGTGCTACGGATATTTATCATTTCAATCCGCAATTTAAATGTTTACGGGTATATATCATTTCAACCCGCAATCCCAAAAATTTAAAATAAATGAAAATCGCTTGGGTTTACCATTTCAACTCATATTGATTTTCTCCTATTCTACAAAATTGTTCGGGTATGTATCATTTCAATTCATAGGGAATTCTAAATTAATAGGGACTTGCAGAGTGAGAACAATTATAATGAATATAACATATCAATAACATGCATATATCAGTAGTGATAAATTAAATAAAATATGTACAGCAGGATATGGTGTCATATATCACAGGTGAACAGTTGTAGATAATGGCGTATCATATTTAACAATTAAATAACTAGCAATTCAATTTTAACAGCATATTTCAATAGTCGTTTCAATGTGAATTAAATTTATTAAATATAAGAATGTTAATCGTGAGTGATTTCTCACCTTTCGAGGCTAGAGAAATTTTGACAATGAAATGAGCTACGAATCCAAGCACGAATTCCAAAGTAAAGCACGATGGACACGAAACGACGAACAAAGCGAAGCTGGAAGTTTGAAATTGAAGGAGGACGAATCAAAATTAGATTAACATAAACTGAAACAGAATAAATATTATATCTATATATATTTTCCTCTGAAATCAATATAAAATTTGAAAACCCAAACTTATGTATACTCATATATATAAATTAATATATAAACATATACAACTCACATACATTAAAATCAAACATATATACATATTATATTTTTAAATCAATGCATATATATACTCATAAAATGCAAAATACCTATACACATTATATTCACAATCTATGGTGAACAACACATGCACATATATACACTGTCATATTATAACTTATATAACTAACATGTTTTAAAATTTTATAAAACTAACATATATAACTAACGTATTATATATTATAATTTACTAAAAAAATCAATATATATTTAGGGAAGGAGTGCAGCTGGTCTCGAGCAAAACGAAAACCAATGGCTTCAAAATAAAAATCAAATATACAGTACACATTATAACACAATATATTAACTATATAATCAACAACGATCATACTTACATACACTTACAGGCATGTTATAACTTATATACCAATATATTATATAATTTTTATAACTAACATATGTATATAATACTGTAACATATGTATATATCGTAGACATATATAACATAATATAACTTATATAGTAGAAACAACTATATATATATTTATATATATAGCAAAATCAATATTTAACAACATTTAGATTTTAGAGTTTATATATATAAACACACGCATACATCAATATGCATAGCTGCAGGCTAGGTGAGTTGAAGGTCGGAGGAGGCACGACCATTGGTGCAGCTGTTCGGCGGTGGGAGGGGAGAGATGAAGGAAGCGGCTACTCTGCGACCAAGGGTGGTTGATTGAGGGTAGGCCGGAAGCAAGGGGAAGATGAGCAGGTGCGATTAGGTGGTCGGGTTGGGGAAACAAGGTCGCATGGGTGAGATTGATGGTCGGCGAAAGGGTGCTCGGGTTGACAAGAGGAGGTGATGGCTTCGGCCTGGGCGGGTGTTCGGTCAGGTGAAAGGCTAGCGGTCTAAGCTTGGGTTCTAGCGTTACGGAGATAAGGCGGCGGGGTGGATAGGTTGAAGGAGAAGAGATGGTTGAACGCTTCAAGGAGGAAATATGCACAGGTAAAGGGTAAGAGGAGAAGAGGCTTGCGATGTAGCTTGCAATATATATTTATGTGTATTATATATATAAATTTTTTCAAAACAAAGTAAGAAGGGAAAGAGAAAATAGTATAGATGAACGAAGAAAAATTAACCAGTGGAAACAAGTGAAGAGATAAATTGGAACCGTAGGAATAGGAAAAAGGAACCAGTAAAATATTCAATATAGGGAATTGTAAAACTCCAAATCTAGATTGTTGGGAATATGAAAAAGCGAGTGGCTGTTTGTTTTCAACAGTTAGGTAGATGAAAGGACAAGAAACCCAAAAGGTTGAAATTGGGTATCGGTACGGTAAATTGTTTCGTAGATTTCGATGCAAAACAGACGCCAAATACAGGAATGAGTATACTGCAGAGATCAGAACGACGAAATGATAAAAATGGTATACAGATATCAGTGATACGATTATCCTATCAAAAGTCGATAATTGGTATCGAAAACGCTGCTAAAACGCCGAAAATAAGATAAACGGAGCAATAGCAGTCCAAATTTGGCGAAACGAAATATGACGTCTCACTCAGAAGATGATTTACAAATTTATTATATAAAAATATTCAGTTTGAGAAATATTTTATTATCATCAAGTATTAACTGATTTAAATTTAAATAAAATTACACAACAAAATAAACTTTCATATTATCTGATGAAAATTTACCATTTGCTATGTTTAAATAGACGTATTCCAAATATCAAATTTTATTTCCAAATTTTATTAAAAATTTCACAAAATTCAGTTAATTACATTACAAAACCATAAAATTTACGGTCGTTACACTCTCCCCCCACTCAAAAATTTTCGTTCCCGAAAAAAATGAGATAGGAGAATATAAGTGTAACGACCCGCCTTCCTATGCCCAGAAAGACGCATCGTTATGAAGAAAGAAAGGGATAGAAGAAGAAAAGAAAAGAAGAGAGAACAACAACACATCAGAAATCTCATAGCGGAACGAGAAATATATTATATCACATAAGATATTACATAGTATCATATACATCAGAGTACACAATTTATACATCACAGAATAGACAGTTATAAATTTCTGTCTATTATACAACACAAGTACATCTATCATACACAGCGGAAACTCTATATATCTATTCGCTGAAGCCTCCTGCTCCACAGCTCCTCCAGAATTCGTCAAGATTATCCTGAATCCCTTGACTACTCAATACAATATTGAGTACCCAAGAGTTTAATAAAACAGAAAATAAACACTTGGGTCAGACATGGGTTTGGTGTGAGTAAACGGTTAAATTGCTTAACTTTGAAAACCTTTGAAAACAAAAGTATCACGTAAGACTCCCCACACATAAACATGGGTAAGTTTTTACCTTACGCTAACTAAAACATTTGATAGGAAATCCGATTGTATTATAATAGGGTCTAGGGTTTTCAAGTAAATTACAGAAATAGCTGAAATGCTTACATCTCACATTCCAACATAGTTGGGCACAATTAATACGTACGGCACTTATTGGAGTTTGGATTCCATACAATGGCAGGGCTACTGGGGTACCGCCCGTCACAGTACGTGGCCTAGATCACCGTACCGAGGAGTACGCCCGCTCCCCTGCAACACAAAGCCGGAACCATCCCTTACTGGATAATCCCGAACAAGACAATCCCGTAGTTGGCGCGACCAACCACACACTAAGCCGAATAAAAGAAAAGGGACCTCTAGACAGGGATCTATCTTGCTCTCAGTGGGTGCTACCCACGAAGCCTTGCTGCACCTCCCCTGTTTTAGCCATTCCCGGTTGATGAGGCTTGAGGTCACGATTACCTTAGAAAAGAACACATCACTTAGAATGCTCATCGTCCACCTGACGATGTTCTGAAAGCATTCAATCCATACAAGTTCGTTCTGGGTTCGAACGAAACCGAAGGCATTATCTCGTTACACTCGTTTTGGAATCACCCTCAGAGTTAACGACAATAACCTTTGCACTCTGAATCTTCATCTTCACTTGATTCACGACCTATCGTAAATTTGGATCGATGTGGTATTCGGGTCTCCAGACCTGGAATACCGGTATACGGAAACCCGATCCCGGTCTCATCGAAATCCAAAACGTATCTTTTAAGGGCCAAGTTGTTTTAAGGTTAAAACAATTCAATTCTTATCTATATACACAAAGATAGATAATTCAATAGATAATCTACATTATCATTATAAGCAGATAATCCATATCATCATCACTATGCAACCAAAGCATCCAAATCATACAGTATCAATTATCTCATATCTGAGATTTCAAACCATTCAAGGTACACAATATCATCCATTCATAAGAAATGATTTATTTATCACCATCTACAATTAATTTAAAATGAATTAAATTAATTATTTCATCTTTAATTAATTTAAAGTAAATTAAATTAATTACTACATCTATAAATCCTGCTTAAATCATTATTAATTAATTATCAATCAATTAATCAATCATCATCCAATTATTCAATTTAATTAATCATCCTTGATTAATTATTTAATTACATTCAAGTAATTAGTATTAAATTAATTATACAAATTAATTATTCTTAACCACTTATAGTAATTAACCTTTAATTACTTCATTTATTAATTAACTATAATTAATTACATTACTCCTTAATTAATTACATTAATTAATCACTTCATTTATAATTATTACTTAATTAATCAATTCTTAATTACATCATTAATTATATAAATTAATGATCCTTAATTACATTTTATCATTAATTACTTTATTTAAATTAATTACATTGAGTAATTAATCTTTAATTAAACCATAATTATTAATCACTATTGATTAATCACATTCAGTAATTAACTACCCTTAATTACTTCTTTAAAATAAATTAATTATTCCTTAATTAATTATCTTTTAATTAATCCCTTGATTAATTCCATTAAGTAATTAACTACCCTTAATTACTCCATTAATTACATAAGTAATTATCTATTAATTACTTTCCTAAGTAATTAATCTTCATTAAATTACATTAAGTATTTTATACTTCACAAATTAATAAGTGATTATCTTAAATTAATTAAACTTAATTAATTAACTTAACTAATACAATTAATTACAATGAGTAATTAGTTTCTTAATTACTTTCCATTAAGTAATTAAACAATTTCCACAAATGATTATCTTAATTAATTAATCCAATTAATTATCTTAATTAATTACATAAATTGATTAATTAATAAATCCAAGTTAATGATCTACATTAACTATTCTTTAATTATCTTTTTTTTAAATAATTAAACATTAATTAACCATTATTAATTTACAACTTAATTAATTCTAATTATCAATAAATTAATCTCTAATTACTTAATTAATTAAGTACTTAACAATAACTTAATTAAACCTTAATTACTTGATTAATTTTATTCCTAACCATTAATTTATAATCTTAACTTATAAAATTAATGATCCTTAATTCAAATTAATTAACCTTTAAATTAATTTAATTAATCCTTCATTAATCAATTTTAAACCCTTAATTACTATTTTATTAACCCAAATCATAAATTAATTAAATTGATTAATTAACTTTTAATTACCTTAATAATTTATTTTATCCTAAATTATTAAATCTTAATTATCTTTAAGATAACACTCTATTCTTATTAATGATTAAAATATCATTAATAAAGTATTTAAACCAATTTACCTTTAAATTTAATTTAAATTTTCATTTTAAATTTGAGATTTAAAATGAAGACAACTTTAACTTAACAAAGTTTTAAAACTATTTAAATCCTTTTAAATCACATGTTAAAGAAATATTTACTTAATTAAAGAAATTTTAAACCAAATTCATTTTAAATTCAAATCAATTTAAAATACACTTTAACATTCAAATTGTTTAAAACATTTTAAATTTAAAAAACTTCTTTTTATTTGAAACTGAGATTTAAACTTAACTCCAGATTTAAAACTAGATTTAAAACTTATTTAGACTTTGCTTTCCATTTAAACTCAGCTTTTAAATTTATTTTAAAATTTAAAAACAGAATAACAGGTTTCTGTTAAAACCTGTCACACATAATTTACCCGAGACACATCCAAAATGCTTCGAGTCAAAACTTAAAAGCTTCGAGTCAACAACCTAATTTACCCGAGGAAACTCGAGACTACAACTCTACCTAAACCCAGACTGACACAACATACCCCGTACACGTGCACAGCCAAACGCGGCGACTCCGACCATCAACGTTTATCCTCACAAGTCGGCGATCAGGTCCTCTGACGAACTAAACCTAAACTTCATCGATTGTTACTCGAAATCGAATTCGAGCATTCACCCACCCTGGAACAAGAGTCTCGAACCACCACGAAGTCTGGAAACCCCTTCGTACTCCTACCTCCGATCATCGGAGTTGTTGAAACTCCGGCTACAACTTCGATAACACTCCAACATCTCATCTCCAAAGCCCTGTTTAACTCGATCATCTGGAGAGGTCGTATCGATCAAAACTTTGACATGGACAAAAACTAGGTTTACAGACTAACCCGATCACTCACCTCGACTACAACAATTTATACACTTATCTGACATTTTTCTCTAAGTCTCCGACCATTCTTCTACCTTCAGTGATGACCCCATCCTCTCCGATCATGGAGATCACCAGATACTACCCTATTTCCAATTTCTGTTCAACTCAGAAATGAATACCCAAAACTAGTTTAAAAATTATATTTTCTTTCCCAAAAATCATGGTTTTCGATTAAGTTTTAGATCCTATGCCTGAAACAAGGAAATAGAATGTTTGGGGTTTTTTTTTTACTCTTCTTGAGCTTGAACTGTTGTTTTGAATTCCAGAGCACATTTAAATTTTAATTTATTTAAATAAAATTTTAAACTTTACTTCTTGATCAAACAAACAAATTTTATATAAATCTTAAGTCCTAACAACAATTGGTTCAGGTGAATATGAATTTTGATCACAAAACTTGAACATAAAACTGTAAACAGAGATACATAATTATAACAGCCATGCATTCATAAATATATCCAGATAATTCACTTATAAAATCACACAAACATATTTGGCTTCAGATATTTATCATGCAACCTTATTTCCATATACTTAAAATTTTAAAAATGATTGTTACTCACAGATTTGAGGAAGAACAGAGCCTCTGGTTTAAAAGCTTTGTTGATTTCTTTGAAAACAGCCTTTAAAATTTTAGTTGCATCTTTGTTTTGATTTAAAACTTGAAAACTGGAATGCTAGCTTTAGTTTGAAAAGATGCAGTTGCATGCAGAGATGACTTGTTTGGACATGCTTCCAGGCTTTGAAGAAGATGCAGTCTTTTGTTTTCAGATTGAAGAAATGGTTACAGTCTTATGCTTTTAAAATAAATTACAGTTTGAAGAAGAAGCTTTTCAGAGGATTGATAAATCTCTGTTTTATGAGGAAGATTTGATTATAGATTATTGTTTTGAGGATTTTGTTTTGAGATTATGGTTTGAGGAGTTTTTGATTACAGATTTGTTTTCTGGGAATTTTGTTTTGAGAATTTGTTGGAGCTATAGTTTTAGTTTCTGAGTATACTTGTTTTCAGGCTGAAATTTCTTTAGTTTTGAAAGAATAGAAAAGAGAATGGGATGATAACATATGTATATAAGTAAAAATGATTTATCAAATAAAAGAAAAACAAAAATTTAAAACTTTGACATTTGTCACATAGAGTTGTTAATAAATTAACACTTGTTACTATATAGTCTTAGAGATTTACACTTGTAATTTAAGTAATCCTTATTTATTTTAAATGTTAATAAAAGCCTTTTCTTAATTTATTTAAATGCCTACCTATTTATAAATTACTTTTAAAAGAAAATAAAATCAATTATATATATAAATAAAAGTTTATACATACATTTTAAAATCCAAAACTATTTAAATATTACTTCTTTTGAATTTCAAAATTAATTTACATTCAAATTCAAATTTTATTATCAAAAATTATCAATCAATTTAATTATTTAAACAGATTATTAAATTGATATTGCCCCAAATTTCCGGGATATTACATTCCTCCCCCCTTAAAATAATTTCGTCCCCGAAATTTAAAACAAAGGTAATTTAATAATCTTATTAAAGATTTAAATTCAAAACACAAGCATCTACTATCATCCATATGCTAGCAACCATAGCAACCAATTCATCCAATCAAACAATTCTAACTATCTAGACTAAATTCTAGATAAAATTCCTCGAGTTTCCCCAAGTATATATATATACCGGGATACTCGCTCTACAAACAATCTAAACTACTAAGCTATAGATCTCCTACTCATCTAGATCTACAGAACTAAACAGAATATCAGACTACAGACGAGTCTGACTCAACAACCAAATCCTCCAGAACTGCTGATTCCTAAACCAGAGATAGATCAAACACGTACTCCCTCAGAGATACGTAAAATACATTGAATTCCAGTTATCCAAACTGACAATTCAATCCAGTAGATCAAACTCTTATCCAAATCAGAACATAGAAAAGATCCAAAACAACTCGGAGCTGACTTCCGAGACTTACCCAATCTTATAGCTCCCTTTAACCAGAGAAAACTTCACAACAACGAAGTCTCCAACTTCGAATTTCAAATTCCTTCGTCTCTTATCCACAAATCCTTCAGACAATCCTGGGCTGTCTACAAATCCTTCCTGATCAGCTCAACCTATTTCCAAACAGACTGTTCTCTCTTTACCAATCAGAACAGCTTACACTTATTTATCCAATTTATCGAAGAAATGGATCCACTCTGCTGCTTCTGAACTTCACTTCCAGAAAAACTGCTCATCCAGAAAACTTCCTGCCATCACAGAATACTCCGAGCTGCACTGCTGACACTGATGCTCTTATCCAAAGCTCTTCGAGAAACTCGGACTCCAAACCAAAGCAGAAACTTCATGCTGAACTCAGCCACAACACCGAAGCATTCACACTTCCTTAATCTTGTTCCAAAGAAAACATTTTCAGGAACATCCATCGTCACTGTATCTCATCATACAGCTACTATTACTTGAGGTATCAAGGTACCATCACTCACTTCTGCCTCATCGACAGATCCAACTCTACTCATCCACACTTCAAAGATAAACTCCGAACCATTACAGTTTCCTTCGGAGATCGATGAAATCCTTCACCGCAGCAAAGCTTACTCGAGACAGTATTAGGTCTACAGTCTCGACAGATACACTTCCAACCTCAATACTTAGACTCCAACCATTTGTAGTCGTGTTTCACACACCACTACCCCATCTACCTTTATATCCTATATTGGAAAACCCGAACAGGTAACCCAATAAATAGGTAGAAATACATAAATATATATATTTAAAATGATATATTTTATATAGAAATTATTTCTGGGTAAAATTATTTCATTTACCTCTTTAAAACAATATTGTGTCCGTTGGCCTGGTTCAAGTGTTTAGAGATCCCTATCAATAACGTTAGCTACTCGTATTGACCAGAATCCATATACCACTTAACCGATCAATTAACACAATATAAAACCATTTTATATAACTAACAAATACGCGCTCTCGAATATATATACTCAGACTCAAACAGGTTGCTACAGATCCTATCTCTAATGAACAATCCTTCCGAACCTAGGTATTCACTCAACCTAGTGTTCTGATATTCACTTAACCAAAAGCTTAGGCATTCGCTCAACCTATGCTCTGATACCAAATGTAACGACCCGCCTTCCTATGCCCAGAAAGACGCATCGTTATGAAGAAAGAAAGGGATAGAAGAAGAAAAGAAAAGAAGAGAGAACAACAACACATCAGAAATCTCACAGCGGAACGAGAAATATATTATATCACATAAGATATTACATAGTATCATATACATCAGAGTACACAATTTATACATCACAGAATAGACAGTTATAAATTTCTGTCTATTATACAACACAAGTACATCTATCATACACAGTGGAAACTCTATATATCTATTCGCTGAAGCCTCCTGCTCCACAGCTCCTCCAGAATTCGTCAAGATTATCCTGAATCCCTTGACTACTCAATACAATATTGAGTACCCAAGAGTTTAATAAAACAGAAAATAAACACTTGGGTCAGACATGGGTCTGGTGTGAGTAAACGGTTAAATTGCTTAGCTTTGAAAACCTTTGAAAACAAAAGTATCACGTAAGACTCCCCACACATAAACATGGGTAAGTTTTTACCTTACGCTAACTAAAACATTTGATAGGAAATCCGATTGTATTATAATAGGGTCTAGGGTTTTCAAGTAAATTACAGAAATAGCTGAAATGCTTACATCTCACATTCCAACATAGTTGGGCACAATTAATACGTACGGCACTTATTGGAGTTTGGATTCCATACAATGGCAGGGCTACTGGGGTACCGCCCGTCACAGTACGTGGCCTAGATCACCGTACCGAGGAGTACGCCCGCTCCCCTGCAATACAAAGCCGGAACCATCCCTTACTGGATAATCCCGAACAAGACAATCCCGTAGTTGGCGCGACCAACCACACACTAAGCCGAATAAAAGAAAAGGGACCTCTAGACAGGGATCTATCTTGCTCTCAGTGGGTGCTACCCACGAAGCCTTGCTGCACCTCCCCTGTTTTAGCCATTCCCGGTTGATGAGGCTTGAGGTCACGATTACCTTAGAAAAGAACACATCACTTAGAATGCTCATCGTCCACCTGACGATGTTCTGAAAGCATTCAATCCATACAAGTTCGTTCTGGGTTCGAACGAAACCGAAGGCATTATCTCGTTACACTCGTTTTGGAATCACCCTCAGAGTTAACGACAATAACCCTTGCACTCTGAATCTTCATCTTCACTTGATTCACGACCTATCGTAAATTTGGATCGATGTGGTATTCGGGTCTCCAGACCTGGAATACCGGTATACGGAAACCCGATCCCGGTCTCATCGAAATCCAAAACGTATCTTTTAAGGGCCAAGTTGTTTTAAGGTTAAAACAATTCAATTCTTATCTATATACACAAAGATAGATAATTCAATAGATAATCTACATTATCATTATAAGCAGATAATCCATATCATCATCACTATGCAACCAAAGCATCCAAATCATACAGTATCAATTATCTCATATCTGAGATTTCAAACCATTCAAGGTACACAATATCATCCATTCATAAGAAATGATTTATTTATCACCATCTACAATTAATTTAAAATGAATTAAATTAATTATTTCATCTTTAATTAATTTAAAGTAAATTAAATTAATTACTACATCTATAAATCCTGCTTAAATCATTATTAATTAATTATCAATCAATTAATCAATCATCATCCAATTATTCAATTTAATTAATCATCCTTGATTAATTATTTAATTACATTCAAGTAATTAGTATTAAATTAATTATACAAATTAATTATTCTTAACCACTTATAGTAATTAACCTTTAATTACTTCATTTATTAATTAACTATAATTAATTACATTACTCCTTAATTAATTACATTAATTAATCACTTCATTTATAATTATTACTTAATTAATCAATTCTTAATTACATCATTAATTATATAAATTAATGATCCTTAATTACATTTTATCATTAATTACTTTATTTAAATTAATTACATTGAGTAATTAATCTTTAATTAAACCATAATTATTAATCACTATTGATTAATCACATTCAGTAATTAACTACCCTTAATTACTTCTTTAAAATAAATTAATTATTCCTTAATTAATTATCTTTTAATTAATCCCTTGATTAATTCCATTAAGTAATTAACTACCCTTAATTACTCCATTAATTACATAAGTAATTATCTATTAATTACTTTCCTAAGTAATTAATCTTCATTAAATTACATTAAGTATTTTATACTTCACAAATTAATAAGTGATTATCTTAAATTAATTAAACTTAATTAATTAACTTAACTAATACAATTAATTACAATGAGTAATTAGTTTCTTAATTACTTTCCATTAAGTAATTAAACAATTTCCACAAATGATTATCTTAATTAATTAATCCAATTAATTATCTTAATTAATTACATAAATTGATTAATTAATAAATCCAAGTTAATGATCTACATTAACTATTCTTTAATTATCTTTTTTTTTAAATAATTAAACATTAATTAACCATTATTAATTTACAACTTAATTAATTCTAATTATCAATAAATTAATCTCTAATTACTTAATTAATTAAGTACTTAACAATAACTTAATTAAACCTTAATTACTTGATTAATTTTATTCCTAACCATTAATTTATAATCTTAACTTATAAAATTAATGATCCTTAATTCAAATTAATTAACCTTTAAATTAATTTAATTAATCCTTCATTAATCAATTTTAAACCCTTAATTACTATTTTATTAACCCAAATCATAAATTAATTAAATTGATTAATTAACTTTTAATTACCTTAATAATTTATTTTATCCTAAATGATTAAATCTTAATTATCTTTAAGATAACACTCTATTCTTATTAATGATTAAAATATCATTAATAAAGTATTTAAACCAATTTACCTTTAAATTTAATTTAAATTTTCATTTTAAATTTGAGATTTAAAATGAAGACAACTTTAACTTAACAAAGTTTTAAAACTATTTAAATCCTTTTAAATCACATGTTAAAGAAATATTTACTTAATTAAAGAAATTTTAAACCAAATTCATTTTAAATTCAAATCAATTTAAAATACACTTTAACATTCAAATTGTTTAAAACATTTTAAATTTAAAAAAACTTCTTTTTATTTGAAACTGAGATTTAAACTTAACTCCAGATTTAAAACTAGATTTAAAACTTATTTAGACTTTGCTTTCCATTTAAACTCAGCTTTTAAATTTATTTTAAAATTTAAAAACAGAATAACAGGTTTCTGTTAAAACCTATCACACATAATTTACCCGAGACACATCCAAAATGCTTCGAGTCAAAACTTAAAAGCTTCGAGTCAACAACCTAATTTACCCGAGGAAACTCGAGACTACAACTCTACCTAAACCCAGACTGACACAACATACCCCGTACACGTGCACAGCCAAACGCGGCGACTCCGACCATCAACGTTTATCCTCACAAGTCGGCGATCACGTCCTCTGACGAACTAAACCTAAACTTCATCGATTGTTACTCGAAATCGAATTCGAGCATTCACCCACCCTGGAACAAGAGTCTCGAACCACCACGAAGTCTGGAAACCCCTTCGTACTCCTACCTCCGATCATCGGAGTTGTTGAAACTCCGGCTACAACTTCGATAACACTCCAACATCTCATCTCCAAAGCCCTGTTTAACTCGATCATCTGGAGAGGTCGTATCGATCAAAACTTTGACATGGACAAAAACTAGGTTTACAGACTAACCCGATCACTCACCTCGACTACAACAATTTATACACTTATCTGACATTTTTCTCTAAGTCTCCGACCATTCTTCTACCTTCAGTGATGACCCCATCCTCTCCGATCATGGAGATCACCAAATACTACCCTATTTCCAATTTCTGTTCAACTCAGAAATGAATACCCAAAACTAGTTTAAAAATTATATTTTCTTTCCCAAAAATCATGGTTTTCGATTAAGTTTTAGATCCTATGCCTGAAACAAGGAAATAGAATGTTTGGGGTTTTTTTTTTACTCTTCTTGAGCTTGAACTGTTGTATTGAATTCCAGAGCACATTTAAATTTTAATTTATTTAAATAAAATTTTAAACTTTACTTCTTGATCAAACAAACAAATTTTATATAAATCTTAAGTCCTAACAACAATTGGTTCAGGTGAATATGAATTTTGATCACAAAACTTGAACATAAAACTGTAAACAGAGATACATAATTATAACAGCCATGCATTCATAAATATATCCAGATAATTCACTTATAAAATCACACAAACATATTTGGCTTCAGATATTTATCATGCAACCTTATTTCCATATACTTAAAATTTTAAAAATGATTGTTACTCACATATTTGAGGAAGAACAGAGCCTCTGGTTTAAAAGCTTTGTTGATTTCTTTGAAAACAGCCTTGAAAATTTTAGTTGCATCTTTGTTTTGATTTAAAACTTGAAAACTGGAATGCTAGCTTTAGTTTGAAAAGATGCAGTTGCATGCAGAGATGACTTGTTTGGACATGCTTCCAGGCTTTGAAGAAGATGCAGTCTTTTGTTTTCAGATTGAAGAAATGGTTACAGTCTTATGCTTTTAAAATAAATTACAGTTTGAAGAAGAAGCTTTTCAGAGGATTGATAAATCTCTGTTTTATGAGGAAGATTTGATTATAGATTATTGTTTTGAGGATTTTGTTTTGAGATTATGGTTTGAGGAGTTTTTGATTACAGATTTGTTTTCTGGGAATTTTGTTTTGAGAATTTGTTGGAGCTATAGTTTTAGTTTCTGAGTATACTTGTTTTCAGGCTGAAATTTCTTTAGTTTTGAAAGAATAGAAAAGAGAATGGGATGATAACATATGTATATAAGTAAAAATGATTTATCAAATAAAAGAAAAACAAAAATTTAAAACTTTGACATTTGTCACATAGAGTTGTTAATAAATTAACACTTGTTACTATATAGTCTTAGAGATTTACACTTGTAATTTAAGTAATCCTTATTTATTTTAAATGTTAATAAAAGCCTTTTCTTAATTTATTTAAATGCCTATCTATTTATAAATTACTTTTAAAAGAAAATAAAATCAATTATATATATAAATAAAAGTTTATACATACATTTTAAAATCCAAAACTATTTAAATATTACTTCTTTTGAATTTCAAAATTAATTTACATTCAAATTCAAATTTTATTATCAAAAATTATCAATCGATTTAATTATTTAAACAGATTATTAAATTGATATTGCCCCAAATTTCCGGGATATTACAATAAGCAACATGAAGAAAAGATAAATTTGAAATACACAGTATTAGATAAAACAATTAATTTAAAACTACATAAATATTCAACAAATTTTGGTTTTAGTCTATTTTATTAAATCAATAAATATTCATTATATTCACATTTTGTTTGACCTAAATCCAATGTATTTCAATCAATTGATTTGATTTCAATTTATTACCATTTATTACAAAATTTCTTTCAAAACAAAATTTATTTTATTTAACTCATTTATTAAATCCATTTGACTTTACTTAAATTAATTCTACTTAGAATTCAATTTCAGTTATTCTTAAGTTCATATTTATTCACTTAAATTGCATTTTTTTCCATCGTTTAATTTATTCCACTTGACATATTTTGCAATATATATATTAAGTGTATAAACATTTATTATAACCATTTATTATTCAACCAATTAATTCTCTTTTTATTGTTCAATTCATTATTCAATTTATTTTATATATATTCCCTTAACAAAATATCGTTTGGACATCTTATTGCTCACATTTATATTGTATATTATTCAATTACCTATTCTCATTAACATTTAACTATTTCTAGGTAAGTTATATTGAGGTTCTGAGTGTAATTAAACACTATACAAATTTCCCTTTTATTTACAACATTTATATTAAGCCAGATTTTAGTTTGAACAATTTATTACTTAAGTTTTCTTCTTGTATAACCTTTTATTATACCCCAACAGTTTAACTTTTTGAATATTTTAGGCAAGTTATTTATATTAGAATGCAATTTGGTGTTATACAAATATTTTTTATTCAAATTCAACTATTTCAAGTTGGTTAAATTTCATTTATCATTTTAGATATTCCAATTATTCAAAATTTCACTTTATTTCAATAATTGAGACCATTTCTTAATATAAAACTTAAGATTCAAATTTCCGGTTTCACTTCAAACTACTTTGAAATAATTATATACATATATATTTTCTAAATCAAATCATATTCAAGAAATTCAAATCAAATTCTTTTTCCAAAAAAAAAGTGTAGCAAAGCTACTAAGGGGCCTCTCTACTTTGAGACTCGAAAATGAATGCCGATGATGATGTAGTCATCACCGAAATTATTTTCCAGCGACAAAAGTGGAGACTACAACTTTCTTCTTTTAAAATTATTCTTTGGAAACAATTTATATTCGAAAATACTTTCAACTAATATAAATTCAAAACTTTAAAGACCAAATTTGAAAACACCGAAAATTTAAATTCTCAAATTCTTAATTTAAATTCATTTCAATTCCAAATCAATTAATAACCCATGTTTATAATTTCATTTATTTATATCATGTTGCAATAGTCAATGGTTTACAAAACATTAAATGAAAATCAAATATTATCATTTCTAACAACCAATTCATTTGACTATTTAATTTCAGAAAACTACACCTTTATATATATAATATCATCATACACAAAATTATTTCATTTACAAATTTTGAAAAACAACATTGTGTCAGTTTGCTGTGTTCAAATGTTTTGGAATTTCCATTAATAGCATTGGCCAGACGAATCGATCGAAACCCAAAATTCAAACTTAACAACTCAAACAACACAGTATAAAATATTTTTATTTTAATTATAAATACACTCCCTTACACGATGATTCAAGAAGGGATTTAAGATCAAGGATAGAGATGCACATTTAGAGGAACCCTAATCGAAGAGAATTCCAACTAAGAAGATAGGCTCGAAAGGAAGATAAAATAAATATTTTATAAAAAGAGAAGGGATGGATAGAGTAATATTAATCGCAGGATTGTTCTTTACCGTGTATGCAAGTTGCTGTGAAAATTTCATTGTATTTGGATCCATGGTTTAGGAGATATGATCGATTCAATCTCGTGTTCTTCGTAGGCTGCATATTTCGAATCCATTGCTTTGTATCGCTCCATTTCGAATCGATCTAGCACGCGCTTATCTGCTGACGTGGCGCTACTTCCCAAGCCTGATCCTAACTTCGTGCCGAGTTGAGTGTTTCTTCCCTTGAATCGTGGTCGATCTTTGCGCGCATCCACGCTTCACGCTCGTTTGTGTCCACTGCTTTGCCATTACGTTCGTACTCAATTGCTTCCTCAATACTTCATGTTCTTTCTCGTATCGATTCCAGGAATGTTTCGTATTGATCTATGAACTAACCGATACGAAATGGTGAATTATTGATCGATACGAAAAGCGCACGAAGGGCCAACAAATTGGTACGAAACTAGACACAATGACGGATACGAACGATGCATTACCTGATGGATAGGAGCGAGACTTTACCTGATGGGTACGAAGACGTCTATACGAAGTACGCTGCCTGTCTCCATCCTGGTCGATTCGAACCGCTCGAGTCGAACAAACCTGTGATATCCCGGGAATTTGGACAATATCAATTTAATAATCTGCATTGGGAATTAAATTGATTTGATAATCTTTGTTAATAAAATTGAATAAATTTAATAATCTAATTAAAATAAATATTTAATTAGTGATTTATGTTTTAAAAGTTTAATAGAATATTTTCTATTTATAATATATATGTATAATTGTATATATTATAAATAGATGAGTTGGTTTGAATTTAGCAAATGAAATTATGTTTTCATAATTCTAATAAGTATTTGGTAATTTGGAAATCATGGTTAATTTAATATTAACTTTCCAAAGACATTTAATAAATAACTATATAGTTTAAAATACATAAGATAAATGTTTAATTGTTTAAAATAGATTTTTAGCTTAAGTTCAAATTTAAATAAAAGATTTGTTTTATTTCTTTACTTGATATATATGATTTTAAAAATAAAAGTAATTTATAATCTCCTTTATAAATTATTTAAAATAGTCAAATTTGATATTTTCAAATAATAATTATAATACTTTGTTTTTATAAATTTGAATAGACTTTGATAAAATAGAATTGTTATTTTTAAATGGTAGTTATATATGCATATATATATATAACTTGATTTTAAATTTGGATTTTTAAATTTAAATTGAATATGAATTTAGATTATAATAGAAATTAAAAGAATAAACATTTTAAAAATATTTAGATAAGCTTTTAATTTGTTTATTTACATTTTCTTTAAAAGAGAAATTCATTTATTTATACATAAGAAATAATAAATTAAGGTTTAAAAGCTTTTGTAAATAATTTAAATTAGAATTTAAATGAAATACTTAAATTACATGTGTAAGCCTCTTAACACCCTAAATTAACATGTGTCATTATATTAAGGCCTAATGTGACATGTGTTAACTAATTAATAATAAAATGAGACAAGTGTCATTTAATTTCCAATTTTCTTTTCTTTTATTTTACTAAATAATTTTCAGCCTATAAACACATATACTTCTCTTCTTCTATTCTTTATTAAATTCAAAAGCTAAGAAAAAAATCTGAAACTCAGTCCTATTCTCAAACACTCCTCAAAACAAAAATGCAAATCAAAACCTGGAAACCATTTTCTTCAATCTGAAACAAATATGTAATCCATAACTCCACAAACCAAATTAAAATTCAAAACCTGTAATATCATCTTCAAAGTATCAGTTTCAGAAAAAATCAAAGCCAGAGATCATCAAAATAATCCTCTCTGTTTTGAAAGAATATCTGTAACTAAGTTTCTTTTTAACCTGAAATCAAGAGCCTATAACCTCTCTTCAATCTGAATGCATTTCAAAACCTGGAAGCAAGCAAACCTGCATCTTCTTCGAAGATTGAAAGCAAGTTCAAAAGAAAATTAAAGCAAATCAACTATATTTCAACATGCAAGATCCAATAACAGCAAGCAATTCAAGTTTTAATAGCTAAGGCTTTTCAAATGCAGTTTCAAAGAGCTCTGTTCTCTGCTTTTAAAATAAAAAGGTGAGTAACTTTTAAAAAAATTTAAATCATAATTAGTTGCATGTTAGTATGGTTGAATTTAAATGTGTTTTGCATGTATATATATATAAGTGAATATTTGATGTGCATGCTGTTATTATAAGTGCTGTTTGCAAAAATCTGGAAGCTCTGTCTTCATTCTAAAATTGATGAGTAACTTTTACTTTCAAACTTAGGTATTTGGTTGCATGTTATTGCTGTGATAAATATTGCATTGTGTATATTTATAAGTATGTTGGTGTATGTATATTGTTGAATTCCTGATGTATGATGTGCACATTTGAATATCTGGAATTTCTCTGTTCCCAGATTCAAGACCAGTATTTTGTTCTAAATCCCCTATCTCATGATCTAAGCATTGTTATGAATTGTGATACAAACAAAAATTGTTTGGGTGATCATAAGTTTAAGCTTAAAAATTTAATTAAATTAAAATAAATTCAAACTTGCTCTGTAAACAAAAATAGTCAGGAAAACATGAGTTTTGTTTAAAATTCAAATTCTCTGATTCATAAATTTAAGTTGGTAATCTGAAACCTGATATGAAATCATGATTTTTAGAACAAAAATCAAGAATTTTAGTCATAGGGGTTAAGAGCAGTTCGTATATGAACTGAAAAGGGAATTTTGGGAATTGTGGGTGATCTATGCGACTGGAGCTGGTCGGGTTGTGCGAGGAGGTGGAGGAGCTTACCGAGGTGATGGGAAAAATAGGTGATGGATGATCAGAGCAGTGTGGCGATGGTGGTTGAGATTTGAAATCTATAAACCTAGTTTTGGTATGGGTTGATGAATCTGGTCAGTTCGATCACTCTAGTTGATCGAGTTCGCTGGAACTCTGGAAGGTGGTAGCTGGATTGATGACGAGGGTATGCTCGAAGCTGTAGCGCTTACGGTGGTCGGAGTTGAAGCGCGGTGAAGTTTTCCAGGCTTTGGTGGTTCGAGACTTTGTTCCAGGATGGGTTGGAGGTTCGAATTCGATTTCGAGCTCGTATTGATGTTTGTGTAGATCGTGTTGGGACGTGAGTGTGATCGCCGATGTGAGAAGATCATCTCTGATGATCGGAGGCAACTAGCGGCAACGTGCATGTGCACGGTGCACAAATTTCTCTGGTAATGTCGATTTGGGTTATTCGAGTTAAATTATATTTGTCTCGAAGCAATACTCGTGATTATGGGTTGGGAACTCGAAGTAATTGTAGGAGTATCTCGGGAAAATTATTTGTAACAGGTTTTAACAGAGACCTGTTTTTCAGTTTTTAAATTTTAAAATAAAATTTAAAACTGATATTTAAATCTAAAGGTAAAGTTTAAATAAGTTTAGTTTTTAAATCTGGAAGTTTAAGTTAAAATCTCAGTTTTTAAATAAGATAAAGTATTTGAATTTTGAATTGATTTAACAACATTAAAAAGGATTTAAATAGTTTTATAACTTTGTTAAAGTTAAACTTGTCTTCATTTTAAATCTTAAATTAAAATGAAATTTAAATGTAAATTTAAAGGTAATTTGGTTTAAATGCTTTATTAATGATATTTTAATCATTAATAGGAATAAAGTGTTATCTTTAAGATAATTAAGATTTAATGATATGGGATAAAATAAATTATTAAGGAAATTAAAAGTTAATTAATCAATTTAATTAATTTATGACTTGGGTTAATAAATTAGTAATTAAGGGTTTAAAATTGATTGATGAAGGATTAATTAAATTAATTTAAAGATTAATTAATTTGAATTAAGGATCATTAATTTTATAAGTTAATGGTTAGGAATAAATTAATCAAGTAATTAAGGTTTAATTAAGTTATAGTTGAGTACTTAATGTAATTAAGTAATTAGAGATTAATTTATTAATAATTAGAATTAATTAAGTTGTAATTAATAATGGTTAATTAATGTTTAATTATTTTAGAAAGTTAATTAAAATAGTTAATAGTTAATGTAGATCATTAACTAAGGATAATTAATTAATATGATTAATTTAGATAATTAATTAGATTAATTAATTTAAAAGATAATCATTTGTGAAATTGTTTAATAAAATTACTTAATGGAAGTAATTAAGAAATTAATTACTCATTGTAATTAATTAAGTTTAAATTGATTAGTTAAGTTAATTAATTAAGTTTAATTAATTTAAGATAATCATTTAATGATTTGTATAATTACTTAATGTAATTTAAGGAAGTATAATTACTTAGGAAAGTAATTAATGGGTAATTACTGATGTAATTAATAAAGTAATTAAGGGTAGTTAATTACTTAATGGAAATTAATCAAGGGATTAATTAAGAAATTAATTAAGGAATAATTAATTTATTTTAAGAAGTAATTAAGGTTAGTTAATTACTGAATGTGATTAATCAATAGTGATTAATAATTATGGTTTAATTAAAGATTAATTACTAAATGTAATTAATTTAAATAAAGTAATTAATGATAAAATGTAATTAAGGATCATTAATTTATATAATTAATGATGTAATTAAGAATTGATTAATTAAGTAATAATTATAAATGAAGTGATTAATTAATATAATTAATTAAGGAGTAATGTAATTAATTATAGTAATTAATAAATGAAGTAATTAAAGGTTAATTACTATAAGTGGTTAAGAATAATTAATTTGTATAATTAATTTAATACTAATTACTTGAATGTAATTAAATAATTAATCAAGGATGATTAATTAAATTGAATAATTGGATGATGATTGATTAATTGATTGATAATTAATTAATAATGATTTAAGCAAGATTTTAATGATGGAAGTAATTAATTTAATTTACTTTAAATTAATTTGAGATGAAATATTTAATTTAATTCATTTTAAATTAACTATATATGGTGATTAATAAATCATTGCTTAAGGATACTGAATGATATTGATTTACCTTGAATGGTTTGAGATCTCAGATATGAGATAATAGATATTGTGTGATTTGGATGCTTTGGTTGCATAATGATATGAATTATCTGCTTTTAATGATAATGTCGATTATCTATTGTGAATTATCCATCTGTATGTAAATAGATAATAGAATTAAATTGTTTTAACCTTTAAAACAACTTGGCCTTAAAAGATACGTTTTGGATTTCGATGAGACCGGGATCGGGTTTCCGTATACCGGTATTCCAGGTCTGGAGACCCGAATACCACATCGATCCAAATTTACGATAGGTCGTGAATCTCAAGTGAAGATGAAGATTCAGAGTGCAAGGGTTATTGTCGTTAACTCTGAGGGTGATTCCAATACGAGTGTAACGAGATAATGCCTTCGGTTTCGTTCGAACCCGGAACGAACTTGTATGGATTGAATGCTTTCAGAACATCGTCAGGTGGACGATGAGCATTCTAAGTGGTGTGTTCTGATTAAAGGTAATCGTAGCCTCAAGCCTCATCAAACCGGGAATGGCTAAAACAGGGGAGGTGCAGCAAGGTTAGTGGGTAGCACCCAAGTAGGACAAGATTATCCCTGTCTAGAGGTCCCTTCTTATTATTCGATTGAGTGGGCAGTTGAATTGCAACAACTGCTGGGATATCTTGTGCGGGAATTATCCAGTAAGGGATGTTCCGGCCTTGTGTTGCAGGGGATTGGGAGTGATCCTCGGTACGGTGATCTAGGCCACGTACTGTGACGGGCGGTACCCCGGTAGCCCTGCCATTGTATGGAATCCAAAATCCAATAAGTGCCGTACGTATTAGTTGTGCCCAACTATGTTGGAACGTGAGATGTAAGCATTCCAGCTATTTCTGTATTTTACTTGAAAACCCTAGACCCTATAATAATATAATCGAATTTCCTATCAAATGTTTTGGTTAGCGTAAGGTAAAAACTTACCCATGTTTATTTGTGGGGAGTCTTACGTGATACCTTTTCTTTCGAAATGGTTTTTGAAGTTAAACAAGTTTAACCTGTTACTCACACCAGACCCATGTCTGACCCAAGTTGTTTATTTCTGTTTTATAAACTCTTGGGTACTCAAATTTTTACGAGTAGCCAAGGGATTCAGGTTATCTTTGACGAATTATCTGGAGGAGCAATGGAGCAGGAGGCTTCGGCGTTGTAGATATAGATAATAGTTCCGCTGTGTTAATCTCTGTAATAGAGTTGTGTATTGTATTGAGTTGTAATAACTAGACAGATGTTTATAACTGTCTAGTATGTGATGAATAATCTGTATAACTCTGATAATCATTGTATATGATGTAATACTTTGTTATTAATATAAATTATTCATTCCGCTGTTGAGATTCTGTTATTGCTCTTTCTTTCTTCTCTTCTTTTCTACTTTCTCACCTTTTTTTTTTTTCATAATGATGCGACTTTCTGGGCATAGGAAGTCGGGTCGTGACAGTGGTATCAGAGCGATAGGTTAAGTGAATACCTAGGCTCTGGAGTGGCGTCTATCTTGAGAGAGCGTATTTGTAATTTTTATATAACTATATATATATTTATTCTACCTATTGTTGGATTACCTGTTCGGGTTTTCCAAATTAAGTTATAAGGGTAGATGAGGTAGGCTGTGTGTAACATGACTACCATTGATTGGAGTTTGAATGTTTGGAGTTAGAAGTGTATCTGATGAGACTGTAGACCAAATACCGTCTCGAGTAAGCTTTGCTGTGGTGAAGGATTTCATCAATCTCCGAAGGAAACTGTTTAAGGTTCGGAGTCAATCTTTGAAGTGCAGTTGGATGAGTAGAGTTTGGATCTACCAGTTGAGCAGAAGCGAGTGATGTATCTTGGTATCTTCTGGAGGAAGTAGCTGTGTGATGAGATGCAGTGAATATGGATGTTCCCGAAGATGTTTTCTTTGGAACAAGTTTAAGGAAGTGTGTCTGCTTCGGTGTTGTGGCTGAGTTCAGCATGGTGTTTCTGTTGTTTGAGGTTCGAGTTTCTCGAAGAGTTTTGGTTAGAAAGTCCTTGGCATCTGTGGCAGCAGTGCAGTTCGGAGTATTTTGTGTATTAGCAGGAAGTTTTCTGGCTGAGCAGTTTTTCTAAAGATGGAGTTCAGAAGTAGCAGAATATATCCATTTCTTCGATGAATTGGATAGATAAGTGTAAGCTATTCTGATTTGTTAAGAAAGAATAGTATCTTTGGATACTGGACTGGGTTGATCGCAAAAGTGACTTGCGATAGTTTGAGTGATCTTTGAGTTATTGAAGATTTTATGGATGTCTTCAGGGAAGTCAGAAGTTTGTCCGCATCTGGAGATGAGTTTTCTTATCGACAGGATTCTAGGAGGGGTACTGGTGGTTCAGCCTAGTGGAAGGATGGTTCCTAGAGATAGAGTTTGGTGAAGCAGTTCAGGATTTGATGGAGTATCTGAGTTTTCTTTTTGGATCTGTTGAATCATTTTTCTGGGATAAATTATCCAGTCTGTGCTTGTGTTCTTCATCAGCATTCTTATCTACTTCAGATCAGAGTTGTGCAGCAGAAGCAGTTTGGGAGTGTATCTGTTCCGGATAAGAGAAGTAAGTTCAGTCTTCTGATGTTTGAGGAGTAGAGTTGGTATACTTGGTTGTTGAGTCAGACTCGTCTGTAGTCTGATATCCTGTCTAGTTCTATAGATCTAGTTGAGTAGGAGTTCTATAGCTTCGTAGTTTAGATTGTTTGTAGAGCGAGTATTCCGGTATATATATATACTTGGGGAAACTCGAGGAAATTCTATCCAGAATTTTGTCTGGATAGTTAGAATTGTTTGATTGGATGATTGTTTGCTATGGTTGTTAGCATATGGTTGATAATATATGCTTGTTAAATATTGAATAGATTATTAAATTACCTTTGTTTAAATTTCGGGGACGAAATTATTTTAAGGGGGAAGGAATGTGATATCCCGGGAATTTGGACAATATCAATTTAATAATCTGCATTGGGAATTAAATTGATTTGATAATCTTTGTTAATAAAATTGAATAAATTTAATAATCTAATTAAAATAAATATTTAATTAGTGATTTATGTTTTAAAAGTTTAATAGAATATTTTCTATTTATAATATATATGTATAATTGTATATATTATAAATAGATGAGTTGGTTTGAATTTAGCAAATGAAATTATGTTTTCATAATTCTAATAAGTATTTGGTAATTTGGAAATCATGGTTAATTTAATATTAACTTTCCAAAGACATTTAATAAATAACTATATAGTTTAAAATACATAAGATAAATGTTTAATTGTTTAAAATAGATTTTTAGCTTAAGTTCAAATTTAAATAAAAGATTTGTTTTATTTCTTTACTTGATATATATGATTTTAAAAATAAAAGTAATTTATAATCTCCTTTATAAATTATTTAAAATAGTCAAATTTGATATTTTCAAATAATAATTATAATACTTTGTTTTTATAAATTTGAATAGACTTTGATAAAATAGAATTGTTATTTTTAAATGGTAGTTATATATGCATATATATATATAACTTGATTTTAAATTTGGATTTTTAAATTTAAATTGAATATGAATTTAGATTATAATAGAAATTAAAAGAATAAACATTTTAAAAATATTTAGATAAGCTTTTAATTTGTTTATTTACATTTTCTTTAAAAGAGAAATTCATTTATTTATACATAAGAAATAATAAATTAAGGTTTAAAAGCTTTTGTAAATAATTTAAATTAGAATTTAAATGAAATACTTAAATTACATGTGTAAGCCTCTTAACACCCTAAATTAACATGTGTCATTATATTAAGGCCTAATGTGACATGTGTTAACTAATTAATAATAAAATGAGACAAGTGTCATTTAATTTCCAATTTTCTTTTCTTTTATTTTACTAAATAATTTTCAGCCTATAAACACATATACTTCTCTTCTTCTATTCTTTATTAAATTCAAAAGCTAAGAAAAAAATCTGAAACTCAGTCCTATTCTCAAACACTCCTCAAAACAAAAATGCAAATCAAAACCTGGAAACCATTTTCTTCAATCTGAAACAAATATGTAATCCATAACTCCACAAACCAAATTAAAATTCAAAACCTGTAATATCATCTTCAAAGTATCAGTTTCAGAAAAAATCAAAGCCAGAGATCATCAAAATAATCCTCTCTGTTTTGAAAGAATATCTGTAACTAAGTTTCTTTTTAACCTGAAATCAAGAGCCTGTAACCTCTCTTCAATCTGAATGCATTTCAAAACCTGGAAGCAAGCAAACCTGCATCTTCTTCGAAGATTGAAAGCAAGTTCAAAAGAAAATTAAAGCAAATCAACTATATTTCAACATGCAAGATCCAATAACAGCAAGCAATTCAAGTTTTAATAGCTAAGGCTTTTCAAATGCAGTTTCAAAGAGCTCTGTTCTCTGCTTTTAAAATAAAAAGGTGAGTAACTTTTAAAAAAATTTAAATCATAATTAGTTGCATGTTAGTATGGTTGAATTTAAATGTGTTTTGCATGTATATATATATAAGTGAATATTTGATGTGCATGCTGTTATTATAAGTGCTGTTTGCAAAAATCTGGAAGCTCTGTCTTCATTC
The DNA here is from genome assembly GCA_030737815.1 of Allium fistulosum. NCBI lineage: Eukaryota > Viridiplantae > Streptophyta > Magnoliopsida > Asparagales > Amaryllidaceae > Allium > Allium fistulosum. Next base: position 261,095,493 of record CM060904.1, on the reverse strand, counting down.
TAAAATTGATGAGTAACTTTTACTTTCAAACTTAGGTATTTGGTTGCATGTTATTGCTGTGATAAATATTGCATTGTGTATATTTATAAGTATGTTGGTGTATGTATATTGTTGAATTCCTGATGTATGATGTGCACATTTGAATATCTGGAATTTCTCTGTTCCCAGATTCAAGACCAGTATTTTGTTCTAAATCCCCTATCTCATGATCTAAGCATTGTTATGAATTGTGATACAAACAAAAATTGTTTGGGTGATCATAAGTTTAAGCTTAAAAATTTAATTAAATTAAAATAAATTCAAACTTGCTCTGTAAACAAAAATAGTCAGGAAAACATGAGTTTTGTTTAAAATTCAAATTCTCTGATTCATAAATTTAAGTTGGTAATCTGAAACCTGATATGAAATCATGATTTTTAGAACAAAAATCAAGAATTTTAGTCATAGGGGTTAAGAGCAGTTCGTATATGAACTGAAAAGGGAATTTTGGGAATTGTGGGTGATCTATGCGACTGGAGCTGGTCGGGTTGTGCGAGGAGGTGGAGGAGCTTACCGAGGTGATGGGAAAAATAGGTGATGGATGATCAGAGCAGGGTGGCGATGGTGGTTGAGATTTGAAATCTATAAACCTAGTTTTGGTATGGGTTGATGAATCTGGTCAGTTCGATCACTCTAGTTGATCGAGTTCGCTGGAACTCTGGAAGGTGGTAGCTGGATTGATGACGAGGGTATGCTCGAAGCTGTAGCGCTTACGGTGGTCGGAGTTGAAGCGCGGTGAAGTTTTCCAGGCTTTGGTGGTTCGAGACTTTGTTCCAGGATGGGTTGGAGGTTCGAATTCGATTTCGAGCTCGTATTGATGTTTGTGTAGATCGTGTTGGGACGTGAGTGTGATCGCCGATGTGAGAAGATCATCTCTGATGATCGGAGGCAACTAGCGGCAACGTGCATGTGCACGGTGCACAAATTTCTCTGGTAATGTCGATTTGGGTTATTCGAGTTAAATTATATTTGTCTCGAAGCAATACTCGTGATTATGGGTTGGGAACTCGAAGTAATTGTAGGAGTATCTCGGGAAAATTATTTGTAACAGGTTTTAACAGAGACCTGTTTTTCAGTTTTTAAATTTTAAAATAAAATTTAAAACTGATATTTAAATCTAAAGGTAAAGTTTAAATAAGTTTAGTTTTTAAATCTGGAAGTTTAAGTTAAAATCTCAGTTTTTAAATAAGATAAAGTATTTGAATTTTGAATTGATTTAACAACATTAAAAAGGATTTAAATAGTTTTATAACTTTGTTAAAGTTAAACTTGTCTTCATTTTAAATCTTAAATTAAAATGAAATTTAAATGTAAATTTAAAGGTAATTTGGTTTAAATGCTTTATTAATGATATTTTAATCATTAATAGGAATAAAGTGTTATCTTTAAGATAATTAAGATTTAATGATATGGGATAAAATAAATTATTAAGGAAATTAAAAGTTAATTAATCAATTTAATTAATTTATGACTTGGGTTAATAAATTAGTAATTAAGGGTTTAAAATTGATTGATGAAGGATTAATTAAATTAATTTAAAGATTAATTAATTTGAATTAAGGATCATTAATTTTATAAGTTAATGGTTAGGAATAAATTAATCAAGTAATTAAGGTTTAATTAAGTTATAGTTGAGTACTTAATGTAATTAAGTAATTAGAGATTAATTTATTAATAATTAGAATTAATTAAGTTGTAATTAATAATGGTTAATTAATGTTTAATTATTTTAGAAAGTTAATTAAAATAGTTAATAGTTAATGTAGATCATTAACTAAGGATAATTAATTAATATGATTAATTTAGATAATTAATTAGATTAATTAATTTAAAAGATAATCATTTGTGAAATTGTTTAATAAAATTACTTAATGGAAGTAATTAAGAAATTAATTACTCATTGTAATTAATTAAGTTTAAATTGATTAGTTAAGTTAATTAATTAAGTTTAATTAATTTAAGATAATCATTTAATGATTTGTATAATTACTTAATGTAATTTAAGGAAGTATAATTACTTAGGAAAGTAATTAATGGGTAATTACTGATGTAATTAATAAAGTAATTAAGGGTAGTTAATTACTTAATGGAAATTAATCAAGGGATTAATTAAGAAATTAATTAAGGAATAATTAATTTATTTTAAGAAGTAATTAAGGTTAGTTAATTACTGAATGTGATTAATCAATAGTGATTAATAATTATGGTTTAATTAAAGATTAATTACTAAATGTAATTAATTTAAATAAAGTAATTAATGATAAAATGTAATTAAGGATCATTAATTTATATAATTAATGATGTAATTAAGAATTGATTAATTAAGTAATAATTATAAATGAAGTGATTAATTAATATAATTAATTAAGGAGTAATGTAATTAATTATAGTAATTAATAAATGAAGTAATTAAAGGTTAATTACTATAAGTGGTTAAGAATAATTAATTTGTATAATTAATTTAATACTAATTACTTGAATGTAATTAAATAATTAATCAAGGATGATTAATTAAATTGAATAATTGGATGATGATTGATTAATTGATTGATAATTAATTAATAATGATTTAAGCAAGATTTTAATGATGGAAGTAATTAATTTAATTTACTTTAAATTAATTTGAGATGAAATATTTAATTTAATTCATTTTAAATTAACTATATATGGTGATTAATAAATCATTGCTTAAGGATACTGAATGATATTGATTTACCTTGAATGGTTTGAGATCTCAGATATGAGATAATAGATATTGTGTGATTTGGATGCTTTGGTTGCATAATGATATGAATTATCTGCTTTTAATGATAATGTCGATTATCTATTGTGAATTATCCATCTGTATGTAAATAGATAATAGAATTAAATTGTTTTAACCTTTAAAACAACTTGGCCTTAAAAGATACGTTTTGGATTTCGATGAGACCGGGATCGGGTTTCCGTATACCGGTATTCCAGGTCTGGAGACCCGAATACCACATCGATCCAAATTTACGATAGGTCGTGAATCTCAAGTGAAGATGAAGATTCAGAGTGCAAGGGTTATTGTCGTTAACTCTGAGGGTGATTCCAATACGAGTGTAACGAGATAATGCCTTCGGTTTCGTTCGAACCCGGAACGAACTTGTATGGATTGAATGCTTTCAGAACATCGTCAGGTGGACGATGAGCATTCTAAGTGGTGTGTTCTGATTAAAGGTAATCGTAGCCTCAAGCCTCATCAAACCGGGAATGGCTAAAACAGGGGAGGTGCAGCAAGGTTAGTGGGTAGCACCCAAGTAGGACAAGATTATCCCTGTCTAGAGGTCCCTTCTTATTATTCGATTGAGTGGGCAGTTGAATTGCAACAACTGCTGGGATATCTTGTGCGGGAATTATCCAGTAAGGGATGTTCCGGCCTTGTGTTGCAGGGGATTGGGAGTGATCCTCGGTACGGTGATCTAGGCCACGTACTGTGACGGGCGGTACCCCGGTAGCCCTGCCATTGTATGGAATCCAAAATCCAATAAGTGCCGTACGTATTAGTTGTGCCCAACTATGTTGGAACGTGAGATGTAAGCATTCCAGCTATTTCTGTATTTTACTTGAAAACCCTAGACCCTATAATAATATAATCGAATTTCCTATCAAATGTTTTGGTTAGCGTAAGGTAAAAACTTACCCATGTTTATTTGTGGGGAGTCTTACGTGATACCTTTTCTTTCGAAATGGTTTTTGAAGTTAAACAAGTTTAACCTGTTACTCACACCAGACCCATGTCTGACCCAAGTTGTTTATTTCTGTTTTATAAACTCTTGGGTACTCAAATTTTTACGAGTAGCCAAGGGATTCAGGTTATCTTTGACGAATTATCTGGAGGAGCAATGGAGCAGGAGGCTTCGGCGTTGTAGATATAGATAATAGTTCCGCTGTGTTAATCTCTGTAATAGAGTTGTGTATTGTATTGAGTTGTAATAACTAGACAGATGTTTATAACTGTCTAGTATGTGATGAATAATCTGTATAACTCTGATAATCATTGTATATGATGTAATACTTTGTTATTAATATAAATTATTCATTCCGCTGTTGAGATTCTGTTATTGCTCTTTCTTTCTTCTCTTCTTTTCTACTTTCTCACCTCTTTCTTTTCTTCAAAACGATGCGTCTTCCTAGTCATAGGATGGCGGGTCGTGACAAAACCATCGCTCGCTTGCTTACCAATCTGATCGATACGAAAGCCATTGATGCGAACCACTGCCGATCGATACGAATGGTATCGATTCGAACCAACATTCACATACTTTGATCCATCCATACCTCGAGCATACGAACTACGATTGACCTAAATTTTGAAACGTAGCCACTCCTAACACAGTTCATCACATCCAATTGATTTCGTCCTGATCGGAGCTCGGCCTAACTTCAAAGATATCAATTGTAGCCTTGTTTTCAATTGATCTCCAATCCTGATATCCATCATTCCTTGCCAATTTGTTGATATTCCAACTTTGACCAAAAGGTAGGATAACAAAATCTATTTAAATCTTATTTATATATATTTTAAATAATAAAGTTATAAGTAAAATTTTATAATTTACATTTAAAACTTAACTTATAAATTTAAAATATATAAATTTAAAATATCCAAAATATAAAGTTTCATAATCTAACTTTTACACACATATTAAAATTAAAATATTTATATTATATTTAAAAATCAATATTTATTAAAACCTATATAATTCCTTTCAAACTTTGGAAATCATTTTTTAAATATAGACCAATAGTATCCGTATATAAATTTTTATCCTATGGTCAAGTGATACAAATATTTATCTTTTCAATCCGCAATTTAAATTTAATATTTACGAGTATATATCATTTCAACCCACAATCCCAAAATTTTAAATTCAATGAAAATCGCTTGGCTTTATCATTTCAACCCATAAAGATTTTCCCCTAATCTATAAAATCATTCGGGTATGTATCATTTCAACATAGGGAATTTCTAAACTAACAGGGAACTTGTAGAGTGAGAATAAATATGATAATAATATAACATATCAATAACAAGCATATATCATCAGCAACAAATTTAAATATAATATATACAACAGGTTTATGGTGTCATATCTCATAGGTGAACAATTGCAGATAATGGCATATCATATTTAAAAATTAAATAACTTAACAAATTCAAATTTAACAACATATTTCAATTGTCATTTCAGGCGAATTAAATTTACTAAATATAAGAATGATAATTGTGAGTGATCACTCACCTTTTGAGGCTAGAGAACAATGATGGCGAAGACGGTGACACAGAGACGCATACGGATATGGACCCGAGGAAAGCAAAAAGCTACTACGACTAATTTTTAGACAGCGGCAAGACAAAAGCAAAGCACGATGAACTGGATTTGACGAAGATCAGTTATATAAGTGAACTTATATATATAAACTATATATATATTAAAATCATATTTTAATTTAAACACATATTAGAATAAAGTCTATATATATGTGTGTATCAAAGATCGTTGTTTAATTTAAAACACGTATTAAAATTTAACATAAAACCCTTACATTATACTTGAAAACCAAAACTCATGTATATACTTATATATAACTAACTAATCATATATATAACTTATATAAGCCTATATATACATAAACAGATCATACATAGCTTATATAAACTTATATAAATATACTTCATTATTTACTTTATATAAGTATAATAGAGAAGGGAAAGATCTTAAATATAACTGTATAAATAACAATAGAGCAGAACACTACATAACCATATATACTTAATAGTCTTTTTTTTCTGAACATAACATCAGACTAGAACTTTAAAATATAATATATATATATATATATAATATATTTTTTCTTTAAACATATGAAGAGAAGCAATAGACCGAAGCTTCATAATATAATATATATATATATATATAATACCTTTTTTTATTTTTTTATTTTTTTATTATATAAAGTAAAAGAGTGGCAGAACAAAACATGTATATGTATATACAACATACGTACGAGCATATTTATTCAACATATAATATATATATATATATACATACTGCACACGGTGTTGGCTGTCAGGTCGCAAAGGGGGTGCTGGCAGTCAGGAATTGGACGGGCTGGAGGAGCTTGGATGAACTGGGTTTGCTGGAGATGGGGTACGGCCAAAGAACGCGGAGTGCTCTCTAGGGTGTGGTAGTTCTGGCGAAGTACGAGGATTGAGGCGGAAAGGTGCGAGGGTGATTGACTGCTCGTGTTGTAGTGGAGGCCGGAGATAGGTCGATGCAGGTTTGACGGTGGGAGATAGTGGTTGTCGAGCTGAAGCACGGTGGAGAGGCTTGCGGCAAGCTTTAAGGCGGAGGATTGAGTTATGGGGATAGTCGCTCGAGTGGTGAGGCTTTGGGTCGGCCTGGTGGTGGAGGATCTGTGGGCGAAGTGAGTATGGGTGAGTCGGTCGAGGCTACTGACGGTGAACTAGAGAAGGACGTGGGCTGCTAGTGGAAGGTGGGGTCACGAGGTGGAAGACTGGGCGGATATGGAGGGTGTTCGGTGCTGTTGCATGGTGGTGGGTGGAATGGCTGAGGCGATGAAGTGGTGGATTGTTCATTCAAGGCGGAGAGGTCGAGAAGGGCGGCATTAGGCAGGGGTTCGGGAAGGAGGACTGGGTGCTCTACAAGGGAGAACTGGAGGCGGATGAAGGTGGTGTGGCACCTGCTATGGGTTGGAGGCTGCACATGGCAAGGAAGAGGGGAGAGAGGGTCTGTTGGCTGGAGGTTGTGCACGCGGTGATGTTGTGGAGGGGACGGGAGGCTTGGCGATGGAATAGCGGACGGTTGAGAGGGAGAGGAGAAAGTTCGGTGGGAAGAATATGAGCTATGTCAGGCTACACCAACATATACAAGCGACCAAATATAATATATATAAATTTGTCCTATATTTTTCTTTCTCTGCCTTACTTTTTTTTAAAGCAAGAACTAAAGAGACAGAGGGTAAGGAACGTACCAAAATGAAAATGAACCAACATGTTATATTGAACATTGGGAATAGAAAAGGTCAAAAGCTGAAAATAATAAAGGCTGATGACTGTTTAATTACACGGTGGATAATGGAAGGATATAGGAAATCCAAAAGGCTCAAAATGGATACCGATACGGTTACCGTTTTCGCAGATTTCGCCACGTACCGGACTCCGAAACACACAAATGAATATACTCGGGAGATCAACACGAAGAGACGAATAGAATGGTACACAGATATCAATGATATAGTCATCCTATCAAAAGTCGATATTCACTGCCAAACTTGCTGCTAATTCGCAGAACATAAGATAAACGAGCTATAACAGTCCAAATTTAGCGAAACGAAATATGACTTCTCACTTAGAAAATGATTTGCAAATTTATTATGTAAAAATATTCAGATTTCGAAAACATTTTATTATCATCAATTTAACTGATTTAAATTGAAATTGTAAATTACACAACAGAACTAACCTCCATATTTTCCAACGAAATCTGACACTTGCAACATTTAAATAAACGTATTCCAAATATCAAATTTTCATTGCAAAGTTTAATTGTTTAATTTCAAAGAAAAATTCAGTTAATTACGTTATAAAAATCATTAAAATTACCCGGTCGTTACACAAGTGCTATGTTCTGGTCATTGTTTATATGTTGCACTCTCTTTTCCTTGTGGATACTAGCTAATAAGTTTTAATATTTTGTTATATTACGCCTTTTGCATGTTCAGGAAAGTACAACAACTCATTTTTTCACACTTCCTAAGTTTGATTTCTTTTTACAGCTATGCTCAAGGAAAAGAGTTGGGCACCAGAATTTAAAAAAATTGCAATATAGCCACGTTGGGTCCTCTTTGGAATTAGTTATAGCTGATGGTCTTATATAGGGGCTATTATAGCTGGCTATAGGAAGGTGCAAAGAGGCTTGAATTATGATTCAAAAGTAGATGAAATGGTAAGAGAAAAAGGTGGATCTATATCACTTTTTGCTCCTTGGTATCTTCCTATATATTCATCTCTACCCCTATCTTATTTCCACTTTTCTTTTTCTCCTCCTAAGCCTAGATCAGACCGACCCTACTCTATCCATCCTCCTCATATTCAGACTTCCAAATACATAAATTAAATACAAATAAGAGATCGATGGTTGTTGCTTTCATTTTGGTAGCTCTTTTTGAAGGATCGGATATTGATTCAAGGAGTGATCGGATTTAACATTACGAGGTGCTACTTATATATCATAGATTGGTAACAATCTTGTTTATGTTCATTTATATTTATATATCATTTATTATGTCATTATGCTGTCTTTAGTTATATGTATACTATCACGAACCCATATGTGTATCAACATTGGATGAATGTGTTTATACGTGTGTTGATAAAAAAATTTCTTTTCCATACATACATACATACATACATATATTCATATATATATATATATGTTGATATATATATATATATATTGTAACGACCCATATTTTTAACTATTTTAAAATTATGTGATTTAATACAATTATTGAATAAAAATGGTTAAAAATAAAATTTAATGAATTATTGGTGTACTTTATTTGAATATGAACTTGAATAAATTTTGAAATAACTAATTTTGAAGATTTGGCGATAACGAATATTGAAATGAAATTCCATATATTAATTGGGTTTATAATCAATAGCTAGAGTTAAATAATAAATTCCGAATTATTTAGATAGAAATAAAATAATGTTGATAACTAAAATTTATTTGAAATTTAATGATTTGTTAATATTGATTTATTGGATAATTTAATTTGTTAAAATTTAATATTGAAGATTATTTTAATTCTTGAATTAATGTGAATGGAAATGACGTCGGAAATGTGAGGAATGCGGAATATGGATCTTAAGGCTAGAATGAACACTAGAGGGGGTGAATAGTGTTTATAAGAAATTACTAAATCTTTTTGAGTTATTGTTGATTTGTACAAAAATGTATGTAATATTCAAACATAGATATAATCACAGAATCAAACACAGATGCAGAAATAAAGTAAATGCAGTAAAGGAAAGAACACACCAGATTTTATACTGGTTCGGAGTTACCCTACATCCAGTCCCACACAACTAAGTACGGATTTCCTTTCAAAAGCAATTGTACAATTACACCCTCGGTTTCAAGGCTACGAGGTACACCATCCAGAATCACAATCCTCTGGGTAGAGATACTTGATTTCCGGGGCAACAAGTTCGCCCAATTGATTTCCATGGCTACAATCACACCTTTTCTCGCTTGATTGATTTCCAAGGCTACAATCACACCTTTTCTCGCTAGATAGATTACAAAGAAGCATGTAACTCTAAATAGCACTGGGATCTTGTTGAGATAGTGATAGAGAATCAAACCAAAGATGATCTAGCTAGATTCAATGTTGATTTCGGCAGAGTGATGATATGATTTTGAATAAGAAAATGTGGAAGAAGAAGAGAAGTGAAAAACCAGAAAATCTAATCTAAAATTCGTTGAAACCAACCCCTATTTATAGAAGAACAACAGCCATGTCTGTTCATGAAAGGTTATGGCGAATAGACACTTCTTTTGAAATTCAAATTTTTGGTCCTAACTGACACTATGTCGACATGGGGTACTAGGGCATGTCGACATCCCAAAGGAAATTTTGATGTTTTGTTTTTCTTTGAAAATAACTTTTATCTTATATTAAAACTATTTTAAACTTTATTAATATACTTGACTATAGATAAAATACATAGATAAATATAGAGAATAATATATACATATAATTTTACTATAATTTTAAATTTAAATCTAAGTAAATATTAAAAGTTAAATATATTAAAAAATAGTTTAAAACAAATGAAGTTTAAATCAAGAATTTATTTAAGAACAAAATCAAAGAATATTTTTTAAGGCTAAAACATCGTTTTGAAAATCATTTGAAAAGATAATTTTTAAGGCTAAAACATTTTGAAAAGCATTTTTGAAAATCATTTTGAAGTAGTTTTGCAAGCTTCTTCCTGCAGAATATCTCATCACATCAGGACTCGAGAATTTGTACAAAACTAGGATGTTCGTGGGTTTGTAAGCCACTTGTCATAGGTTTGTAAGCTACTTGTCGTGGGTTTGTAAGCCACTAAAAAGGTAGAAATGGGTTCCATCCCAAATGAAAATACGGAATGAAGATTTCAATGCTATTGTGAAGTTTTAACATAATTCTAGACTCAATACTTATCTTGAAATCTTGAACTCTTGATAATCTTGATATTCTTGATACTCATGAGTCTTCAATCTTGATATTTTGAATCTCTATATTGTACAGTCTTCATTCTTGGTACCTGCATGGTTAAATCCTGCATATACAAATATATCTAAACTATAATGTTAGTATTTATATTTTATAATCTTATTCTAAGGTTGTTGTCATCAAAACCATCAACTCATGGATTAACAATCTCCCCCTTTTTGATGATGACAACCGTTGTTTATAAAATATTACTTCTATCCTGATAACTCCCCCTAAAACTGATAACTCCCCCTTAATCTATGCCTAACTCTTCTATTTTATATTTCTCCCCCTTTGTCATCAACAAAAACAAACTAACTCCAAACTATATAACTCCCCCTCATTCTTGTACTTAAGTACCTGCATTAAACTATATAATAGAGTATATAATAGATAGATTAAGAAATTACTATACTTATAGACATGATATTCAATTAATATATCAATGTATATTTATACATTCATCAATCCACACCAAGTGTCAATCAAACCAATCAAAACACACAATTTCAATCAAAGCAATCAAATCAAACAAAGCAAACAAACCAACATCAAACGTTTCGAGGAACTTCCACCCATCCTTCTTCTCCGAAAATAGGGTCTACTTTGATGGCATCCCAATTCTCATTGTTATTTGTGAGAGAGACAGGAGGATGTGCTTCGTTATCATCCTTGTGCAGTGAAGAAATCATCCATCGCATTGCATCGAAATGCCTTTCTTGCTCCTTGATCATCTGCATTTGACTCAACTCTAAGTGTCCCTGGTTACAAAGAATGAACGAAAGAATATTTTTGAACAAATTAAGAGTCTCTTCAAGATTCTCGGTTAAATTGTGAATAGGATTTGGCATTTTTGACTTTGTGAGAAGAGATAAAGAAGATAGAAAATAATATTGAATGAAGAATTATGGAAGAAATAGGTATTTATAGGTGTAGGAATTCGTTTGAAATGAATAGACATAGGGTAGTTATTCAAATTTCAAATTTGAAATGAAATGTCATTTCTGACCAGTACATGTCGACATGGTCAAGGGGGGGATGTCGACATGGTCTAGTGAATTTTGATGACTTTTTGATTTTGTGAATAATTGTGTATATATATATTTATATAATATACTAACATTTATTCATGAGATAAGATAAGCTAGAAAAGAGAAAAGGAAATCAATTTTATTGCATAATAGGATAATACAATGATTAACCATAAAGAACTACATAAACATTCAAACTAAAGCAAACTAGAGTAATACATCATGAAATGAAAAGATACAACTAGTTAGAGGATGATGAAGATAATCCAAGTTTCTTGCTGACTTTGGAGAAAAACTTGGTCAACTTCGATGACATTTTGTCCAACTTACTAACGGATCATTTAAGAATCCTATGATTCTTAACAATTATCTTTTGGTTTTTGAGAAGGGTTTTGTTGGTAAGATTGGAGAGATATTCAATACTTTCTAGGGATGTTTCACCTTCTTCTTCTTCTTTTTCCATTTCATCCCCTTCTTCTTCTTCTTCCTCTTCCTCCTCTTCCATTTCTTCATGAGCCAAACGCTCTTCCTTTTCGGCAAGAGTCTCATAAGGTTGAAAAACATATAGGATTTTCATGAGAGAAATGTTTGAGATATTAAAAACTTTTCTTGAAATAAATTCTTCTCCTTTGAAATTTACTCCAATATAGTTGAAAATCCAAGTAAGGTAAATTCCATGATATAAATTGTTTTCTCCCATTTCAAAATTTTTAGGACGAAGTTCATCCAAAATAACTTGCGCCCAATTGATATCATAATTTCCGAAGATAGCAAAAGTGCTTTGCACACTTTTGAAGTAGGATTGTTAAAATTTCCCGATCTTGGGGTCAAAGTATGTTGTAAAAGAAGATTGATAATTCTTGCTTTAGGACGAAAGTTTCGGTTTTTAAATTCAAAGTTTTCATCTCTTTAAAAAATATGATGAAATGTCTCATGATCATGTTCATCGATTTGAAAACTAGAAAGATCCATTCTCGTGCTTTTGCAATTGAGAATGGTACCCAAAAGATCACAATTCAAAACAATTTTAGTGCCTTTAACACTACTCCAAATTTCATTATCATTTCCTTCATAAAATTCTCGATTGAGATTTGCATAGAAAATTTTAACAAGATTTGGGTAACAAACAAAATCATTTTGAGAAGAATCAACAAGTCTAAGAATTTGATTGTTTGCAAAAAGAGTATCAATTTCATAATAAGCAAAATCTTGAAAAATAGTAAACTTTCCGGGATGGAATTTTCCATAGTTAGCATAATTGATGTATGCTTTTATTGCCTTCAGATTATTGAGGAGTTGCTCTTTCAAGTTTCTGGAAAGTCTCATGCTAGAGGGGTTTCTTGAAGAAGCCATTAAAGTAGAGAGTAGAGAGCTTGGAGTTTTGAAGAGAGAGTTTGAATTTGAAAATGAAAGTGAAAAGTCGTGATAAAAAATAGTGAATAAATAGATTTTTGAAAGACATGTTCTCTTGTCAAAAGATTCCTTTCAGAGTATTGAATGAAGTGAAAAGGTGGAGGGAAATTCAAGAATTTGAATTCAAATTTTGAATTTCAAAATTTGTACCCATGTCGACATCAGGGTAGGAACCATGTCGACATGTGCCTGAAATATTTTATGATTTAATTTTCCTAACTACTCTAATATATATATATATATATGACTAAATATATATATCTGGAATAATATTATGATTATATTATATTCCATAAAATATATATATAAAAATAATAATAAAAATAATAAAAATAATAAAATTATAATAACATAATAGAAAATAAATTTAAAATTCAATCAACACACCAATTCAAAAAACATTCAATCAAGCAATCAATCATCTAATTCTAAGCATGCAATTTCAATCAATTGTATTGTAAATGTGTACCTTTTTCTAAGTCCGTTTCCTTGAATTTGTTGAAGAAGTGAACTGCCGTGAAACACAAATTTGAGTTATCTGTCTTCTGATCATCATCGCTTGAAGACGAGTCTGAGTCATCTAGAGTAGCAGTAAATACACGTTTCCGTTTCTTTACTGATTCATTGTTTATAGGAGGATTGTGACTTTCTGGATACAGACAGTCTCTTTTGATATGGCCTGGTTCGTCACAGTTGAAACATTTGACATTATTTGTCACTACATTCTGATTTCCCGGATTCTTATAGTTGTTTCTCTTGAAATTATTCATCTTTCTGTATTTCAAGAATTTCAGAAAATTTCTGGTCATAAGAGCTATCTCTTCATCATTATCACTATTTGAGTCTGATTCATCGGTCAATGCATTGAATGCCATTGATTTCTTTTCAGATGCTTTGCTTTCTCTTCTCCTGATCATTTGGACCTCAAAACGACATTAGATTTCCAATTAATTCTTCTATCTTTAAAGTATTGATGTCATTTGCCTCTTCGATTGCAAGTGTCTTTTGATCCCATTCTGGAGTGAGAGAGTTTAAAATTTTCCTGACTTGATCTTCTTCGGAAAACACTTTTCCCAGGGATATGAGAGAATGTACAATATCCTGAAATCGACTATACATATTAAAAATAGACTCATTAGAATCCATTTTAAATAACTGAAACTGATTTGTGAGCATGGAAATTTTGGTCTGTTTAACTTTGCTTGTTCCTTCATGAGTAACTTGCAAAGTTTTCCAGATTTCATATGCAGACTTGCAAACTGACACTCTATTAAATTCATTCATATCAACTGAACAAAACAGAATATTCATTGCTTTAGAATTATTTTGTGCAACAGCCTTTTGCTCAGTGGTCCACTGTGCAAAGTCAGTTGTGGGTTCAGAATATTCATTCTGTGTGATATTCCAAGTGTCTAATCCTACAGATTGTAAATATATTTTCATCCTACATGCCCAATATGCATAGTTACTGCCATTAAAAAGTGGTGGTTTGACAGTAGACCGACCTTCTACAAATGAACTAGTGTTAGAAACAGTACCAGTATTGGTAGCCATTTAGAAAACTTTTCAAAATTCAGATTATGAAACTTTTGAAAACGATGCTCTGATACCAAATGTGAGGAATGCGGAATATGGATCTTAAGGCTAGAATGAACACTAGATGGGGGTGTGTTTATAAGAAATTACTAAATCTTTTTGAGTTATTGTTGATTTGTACACAAATGTATGCAATATTCAAACACAGATATAATCACAGAATCAAACACAGATGCAGAAATAAAGTAAATGCAGTAAAGGAAAGAACACACCGTATTTTATACTGGTTTGGAGTTACCCTACATCCAGTCCCGCACAACTAAATACGGATTTCCTTTCAAAAGCAATTGTACAATTACACCCTCGGTTTCAAGGCTACGAGGTACACCCTCCAGAATCACAATCCTCTGGGTAGAGATACTTGATTTCCGGGGCAACAAGTTCACCCAATTGATTTCCAAAGCTATAATCACACCTTTTCTTGCTTGATTGATTTACAAGGCTACAATCACACCTTTTCTCGCTAGATAGATTACAAAGAAGCCTATAACTCTGAATAGCACTAGGATCTTGTTGAGATAGTGATAGAGAATCAAACCATAGATGATCTAGTTAGATTCAATGTTGATTTCAGTAGAGTGATGATAGGATTTTGAATAAGAAAATGTGGAAGAAGAAGAGAAGTGAAAAACCAGAAAATCTAATCTAAAATTCGTTGAAACCAACCCCTATTTATAGAAGAACAACAGCCATGTCTATTCATGAATGGTTATGGCGAATAGACACTTCTTTTGAAATTCAGATTTTTGGTCCTAACTGACACTATGTTGACATGGGGTAGTAGGGCATGTCGACATCCCAAAGGAAATTTTGATGTTTTGTTTTTCTTTGAAAATAACCTTTATCTTATATTAAAACTATTTTCAACTTTATTAATATACTTGACTATAGATAAAATACATAGATAAATATAGAGAATAATATATATATAATTTTACTATAATTTTATATTTAAATCTAAGTAAATTTTAAAAGTTAAATATATTAAAAGATAGTTTAAAACAAACGAAGTTTAAAACAAGAATTTATTTAAGAACAAAATCAAAGAATATTTTTTAAGGCTAAAACATCTTTTTGAAAATCATTTGAAAAGATAATTTTTAAGGCTAAAACATTTTGAAAAGCAGTTTTGAAAATCATTTTGAAGTAGTTTTGCAAGCTTCTTCCTGCAGAATATCTCTTGACATCAGGACTCGAGAACTTGTACAAAACCAGGATGTCCGTGGGTTTGTAAGCCACTTGTCGTAGGTTTGTAAGCTACTTGTCGTGGGTTTGTAAGCCACTAAAAAGGTAGAAATGGATTCCATTCAAAATGAAAATACGGAATGAAGATTTCAGTGCTATTGTGAAGTTTTAACATAATTCTAGACTCAATGCTTATCTTGAAATCTTGAACTCTTGATAATCTTGATATTCTTGATACTCATGAATCTTCAATCTTGATATCTTGAATCTCTATACTGTACAGTCTTTATTCTTGGTACATGCATGGTTGAATCCTGCATATACATATATATCTAAACTATAATGTTAGTATTTATATTTTATAATCTTATTCTAAGGTTGTTGTCATCAAAACCATCAACTCATGGACTAACAGGAAATTGATTTAGATTTTATTTAAACAATAATGAAGATCGTTTTTCGGAGGATGGAGACGAAGATTTGGTATATTATTACTATTATTATTTTCTACATCATGTTATTCTGGTGCATTGTTTATTTATCCCTGATGTATATATATAACTCTAAAAAATGTTGTATAGATTATAATCAAATGTATAATATAGAAAACTTCATGAACTATTATTTGATTATTATATTTTTTCGTTCCGCTGTGAGATTTTGTGTTTGTTTTCTTCTTCTTTCCTTATTTTTCTTATTTATCCCCATTGATTATCTATGTTCTGGATTTTTTAAGTTGGACATGTGTGGATTATTGTCGATTTAGACCTTCCGAAATGTGGTCGTCACAGTTGGTATCAGAGCCAGGTTTAGCGATAACCTTGGCTTTATGGGGTTTGACTTATTAGAGATAGGGAAGTAATATCCTAGAATGAGTTTGTTTGAGTGTATATATGTGAGAGAGCGTACTGTTAGTGTTATAAAATGTTTTATATTGTGTTTACTTATCAGTTGAGTTGTTTATCAATTCCGATCGATGTGCGGGACGCCGTGTTATCGATAGGGGTTTCTGAACACTTCGACGAGGCAAGTCGACATAATATTGTTTTAAAATAGGGTAAATGAAATAATTTTACCTAAATGATTTATATATATATAATGATAATTTTTAATTAATGATAGTTGTTAGAGGATGATAATATTTAGTTATCATCGATTATTGGTTAAATTAAAATAAAACAAATACTTAATGAATTTTATTTTATGAAGCATTTGATAATTAAGTTAAATTAGAAGCTAATTAAAATAAAAGAATTATTGAAATAACAAAAATGTAAAGTAATGAAATATTTTCATAATAAGAAATGAAATTGAATAAGTATATTTATAATATAACTTATAAATAAAAAGGATTTAAAAGCTTAGAATTTTAAAAATTTAAATCCCTTTGTTTTCAAAATTGTTTTCCAAGCCTTTAAAAATTAATGATAGTATTATTTTAAAGAGTTTTGACTAGAAAATATTTTGAAAGGATTTTTGGAAGAAAATAAAAGCATTAAACTCGATTTGGTCACTGGGAAATAATTCTAGGGATGACTGCAGCATCGCCAGTATTCATTTTCGAGTTTTTTAGTGAGAATTTCTACCAAAAGAAATTTATTTTCGATTAAACAAGTTTTGATTGTGAAAAAAATATTCCAAGTATGATTTAATAAATATATGAAAACAGATTTGAACTTAAAATTTGGAAGTAGTGAATATAAGAAATAAGTTTATAACTTATAAATTTGAAGAGGAAAGTAAATTTAAAATTTAAAACCGTTGAATATTTTTAGTTAAACAAACAAAAGAAAATTTTGAATTTGAGATACGAAATAAAATAATTAACTTAAGAAATGGTTTGGACCTAGAGCAAAAATGTATGCACGCAGAATAAAAAAGAGAGCAGAGACTAATTCCAGACGTTTGAAATACAGGACCAGACGTCTAGATGAGTCTCAGACGTCTGACTTGAAGTTTTAGACGTCTAGGGGTTCTCTAGATTATTTCCAGAGAACAAATCCAGACGTCTGGATTCTAAACCAGACGTCTGGTCATGGCTCAGACGTTTGTTTTGATATTCCAAATGTCTTGGTGGCTTTCTGACTATTTCCAGAAAACAAATCCAGACGTCTGGATTCCAAATCAGATGTCTGGAAACGTTCATTTTTGCCTATTAAGGCTGTTTTGTGTGGATTTCCTATTTTAATCGATTTTTATTGATCCGGATAGTTGTTATGACTTATTATCGACTTTGATGACTTCTTTCCTTGGACTTTTGGGAATATCCATTTGATGGATTTGATATCGATTTCTATGGATTTGATTCACGTCTTCGAATGTGAATTTTTGGTGATTGATCGTTTCTACAATCATTTCTGTGATTTGTCACTTTAAAATACAAAGGTTTCTATACTAGTAGTAAATACTCAAACCCTTTCATCAAAACGATTTCAACACTACATTTAAATAAAAAGCTCGTTTTTAAAACCATTTTCCAATCTATTGGTATATACAAACCTTTACCTCATTCGAACGAGAAATCCAATTAAACGACTTAGAAAAACAAGTGGTATGAAACGCTTGCGTTTACTTCGTCGGTTAATTATTGGACTTGTTCGATTGAACTCTTGTGACAATTTTCGAGTGGAAATCTACAATTTGTTCGTAAATATTTAAGTTAAGCTAGTGGTTATGGGACATGAAGCTAAACTCTTATATTTACTAGCTTATTGTGGTTCACACTTTTTATTGATCGATGATGATTATTTTGTGATTTAGACTAGCGATGTGCGATGTCTATTTGTTCGTGTGGGGACTAAAAACCCCGTTTGTGGAACTTCGGTTTAATTTGGTGGGGTAGCGACCCATGGTCTTTGGGCCGTTGGTGGAGCTTCGGCTCAAAATTGATGGTTAGCGACCATGGAATAGCGTTCCATTTGTGATACATGTGTTGGTGAGTTTTCATGCTCCCGTTTGTGATAGGCCTTCCCCCTTTGTGATTTCTGGATTTCTAGTTGATGATTTCTAGAATTAGTGTTTCACCAAATTTTCGTGGATTGAATTGATAAGCTCTATCAATATTTGTGTTTTGGTGAATAATTTAAAGAATGTGATTCTTTTTGGTGTTTCGAGTTGATTTGAGATATTGTATCATTTTTGTTGTTATTTGATGTATACTTGCGACAGTATGGCATTATTATTATCATACGTTTTTGTCATATCTCTTATCCTATCTCATTTTATCTGATATTTATAGCTAGACTGATCCGTTTATTATTTTCTTCTTAAATAATACTCGGGTCAGACCGAGGTATTTCAGGTGCTCCTGCTTGACTTCTTATCAGGGATTATCATCTGATTTTTGGCTACATACTTTAGATTAGTAGTTTTTGTTATTATACATTTGAGATATAGACTCCTTGATGTATAATTATTCTTTTGTCTAGCACTTGTATCTATTCTTTTGTGATGTAGTGGATCTTGTTTGACCACTA
Organism: Allium fistulosum; assembly: GCA_030737815.1. NCBI lineage: Eukaryota > Viridiplantae > Streptophyta > Magnoliopsida > Asparagales > Amaryllidaceae > Allium > Allium fistulosum. The sequence goes on along the minus strand of CM060904.1, from coordinate 261,076,436 downwards.
CTTTGATCTACACTTTTATGTGTTATATTCATATCTGATTCCGCCTTTGTGATATGAATATCTGTGACTGATTTGTGTTATGTTTATTTCTATATTTGTTTCCGAAGGCCTCATAGCCACTGTGTGGTAGCTTTGAGTTTGTATTTGATATGTCGGATTTCCTCTTGAAATTAAATGTAAGTTATATTATTTGACATATCGGTACTCGCACAAAGCAATTACATAGATGGTCGCTCCTCAACAGCCTTATTCTTCGCGCTAGTCGACGGCATTACCCCATAGTGTCCTTGGATAGTGTGAGTATAGAGGTGGGACGTCACAGCTTGGTATCAGAGCCAAACTTCGGGACAATGTAGAATAATCTAGCAAGGATCATTGTCCTAAGTCTTTCTTAGGAATCGTGTCATAGGATTTAAGTCGAGTCTTCGTACCGTTCTATCCTATATTCTTTATGATGCCTTGTTTTATCAATCAAATTTGTTTGATATTCATTTTGAGAATAACCTTTTTCCTCTTTTCTTTCTTTCTTAAAGAAGAGAAATGGTTAGACCAGGCCTTCCCAGCGCCGGTCAATCCAGTGCTACTCCTTTGGATGGAGTATTTATGTCTGCTCAACAACTTTTAGATCTTGTGAAAAATGCTCAAGCTATCGAACCCATTCCAGAGCCTACTCATCCTAAATCTGGGTTTGCACGCTTGTGAAGTGATTACACCAACTTGGGTGAAAAGCCTTTCAAGGGTTACGAAAGCATTATAGAAGTCCTAGCTTGGCTTAGAACATGCAATCGCATCTTTTCCCGCATGAATCTTATTGATCTACATCGAGTCCAAGTGGCTTCTAACATGCTCCAAGAAAGAGCACTTGACTGGTACGAGCTTTTTATCTCTGAAATTATTGAAGCGGATCTTACTTGGGAGCAATTCCGGGAAAGGTTCGAATTAAAATTTGTGCCAGAAGCTGAAAAAGTATCTTTAGCTCGACGTTTTATTGACCTTGTTTAAGGTGAATCTTCCATGACGGATTACGTCGCTTCTTTCGAATCTCTATCTAAATATGGGGTCGAGTATATTAATACCCCATTGAAGAAAAATCAAAGATTTGTCTATGGGTTGAATAAGAGCCTCAAAAAGCCATTACTTCTAAAACTAGAAGTTTCTTTTGATCAGCTTATTGATATCACTCTTCGACTCAAAGTGGCCGATAAAGAAAGTGATGTTGAAGTCAAACAAAACATCAATAAGTAGAGGCCTTTTAAATTCATGTCTAATCCCAACAAGAAAGGGAAGCAAGCAAGTTCGGTAGCAAAGACTCATACCTCTAGTCGTGGAGAATGTTACAATTGTGGTTCTAAGGACCATTATGCAATCAAGTGTCCGAAGTCCCTTACTTGCCGCTATTGCAAAAGTTCGGGTCATACTTTATCTTCATGTCCCAAACTTCAAAGCAAGAAGGAATGCAAGCTAAACGTTGTGCAAGCCCCTACTAACACTTCTCGTGGTCAAGGTATTTCTCATTCTATCCTTGATGGCATTATTATATTTCGTGATTTTCCTATTCGAGTTCTTTTTGATACGGGTGCATCTCACTCTTTTATATCAAAAGAACTTGTTGATGCTTTGTCTTTGAATGTTATTGGCTTGATGACTTCATTGAGAATTGCGAATCTGGTTGGTGGATCCGCAACACTCAGTTACTGTGTAAAGATGTCGAGATTATTTTATGTGATTACTCTTTCCGTGCCGATTTGCATGTTATGCGTTACTTAGGCTTCGGAATGATTTTAGGAATGGATTGGCTTAACCGTTGTGAAGCCCATATCCTATGCCCCGAGCGGACTATATATCTTCGACATCCTCAATCTGTTAAGCAGATTTCTCTTGTTCTTAAAGATTCAGATTCCAATTCGGAAGTATCCTTGTATTCTCTAAATCCTCATGATGACGATAATGATGATGAGGAAGATATCATTTCCCTCATTCACATAGTTCGTGAACTTCCCGACATATTTGAGCACGTATTAGGATTACCACCTAAGCGAGCAATTGAGTTCAGAATTAATTTAATCCTTGGAGCTCTACCTATCACTCGTCCTCCTTATCGTATGTCCAATAAGGAAAATGAGGAGATGTGTAAACAATTATCCGAATTCGAAGCAAAACAGTTTGTTCGAACTAGTTCCTCTCCATGGGGAGCTTCGGCTATTTTTATGAAGAAATCTTATGGTACGCTTAGGCTTTGCATTGACTACCGCAAACTTAATGATCTCACCATCAAGAATAAATATCCCTTACCGCAGATTGATGATTTATTCGATCAACTTAGTGGTGCTAAAGTCTTTCATAGTTAGACTTAGCAACCAGTTTTCATCAGCTCTGTATTGCAGAGGATATCATTCCTTTGACATCTTTCCGTACTCGTTATGGATCTTATGAATGGCTTGTTATGCCATTTGGTTTAACGAATGCTCCAGCTTATTTCGTTGACCTTATGAATCGAGTTTTCAAAGACTTCCTCGACCGATTTGTTCTCATCTTTATCGATGATATTCTTGTTTATTCTAAAACCAAGGAAGAGCATGAAAATCATCTTCGGATTGTGTTGGAAACTCTTAGGAGCAACCAATTGGAAGCAAAATTTTCTAAATGCCACTTTTGGCAATCTCATGTGAAATTTTTGGGGCATATTATTTCTGAATCCGGAATTTCCGTGGATCCTTCAAAGATTGAAGCGATTCAAAATTGGAAGAGACCGGAGAGTGTGATGCAAATTCGTAGCTTCCTCGGATTGGCAGGCTATTACCGTCGGTTGATAAAGGACTTTTCTAAAATTTCCGTACCTCTTACTAATTTGACAAAGAAGGGAGTTAAATACATTTCGTCAAGCAAATGTGAAGCTGCTTTAAAAAACCAAAAGAACTCCATTCCGATGCTCCTATTCTTTTGATTCCCGATGGGAACCAAGACTTTATTGTTTACATCGATGCTAGTCGTGTTGGTTTGGGAGCCGTTCTCATGCAAAGGGAACGAGTTATCGCTTATGCTTCTAGGCAATTAAAGCCTGCCGAGACTAGATATGCCACTCATGATTTAAAGCTCGCGGCTATTGTTTTCGCCCTTAGAATTTGGCGTCATTATCTTTTGGGAGAGAAATTTGTTCTCTACACCGATCATAAATCATTGAAGTATTTATTTTCTTAAAAGGAACTTAATTTGCGTCAACAACGTTGGCTCGAGTTCCTTGCATCTTATGATCTTGATATTCTCTATACTCCCGGAAAGGAAAATCTTATTGCCGATGCCTTTAGTCGTAAGCAACAAGCGGTTGTTTCTATGATGATATCCGAGTGGAATGATCTCGCGAATTTATTCACTTGTGAGATTCAAGATTGTGAATCCAACTCATGTTCATCTCTTGTTTTGTGTAGCCTTGAGGCTCATCCTTCTCTTTTAGACCGCATTCTTGAAGCTCAAAAGCATGGTCCCGAATTGGTTCTTCTTAGCCAAAGTTGTAGGGATAAAATTGATATTGAAGGTTTGAAAGACTTTGATATTGATGCTCGTGGCGGTATTTGAAAATTTGGTAGAATTATTGTGTCAAATATTATTGATCTTCGTAAAGACATTTTAGAAAATTCTCATCGATCTTAATTTACCATTCATCCCGGTAGTAGTAAAATGTACGCGGACATGAAGCGACTTTATTATTGGGATGGAATGAAATCTGATATTGCTAACTTTATTAAGCGTTGCATGACTTGCCAACTCGTGAAGGCCGAGCATCAAAGGCCCGGTGGGTTATTGCAACCTTTGGAAATTCCAATATGGAAGTGGGATCAAATTTCCATGGACTTTATTGACGGTCTTCCCCGTTCTCGTTCGGGTCATGATAGCCTATGGGTAATAGTAGATAGAGTTACAAAATCCGCCCATTTTATTCCCGTTCGGTCCAATCGGACCATACCTATTTTGGCTAAACTCTTTGTCAAGGAAATTGTTAAATTGCATGGAGTCCCTACTTCTATTGTTAGCGACCGTGATCCATTGTTTACTAGTGGATTTTGGAAAGGTCTTCATAAAGCTTTGGGAATGAAGCTTAATTTTAGCACCGCTTATCATCCTCAGTCCGATGGACAAACCGAGCGTGTGAATCAAACTCTTGAAGATCTTCTTCGTGCGTGTGTTCTTGATTTTGGTGGAAGTTGGGAAGATCATATTTCTCTTGTTGAGTTTTCCTATAATAATAGCTTCCAATCTAGTATTGGTATGGCTTCTTTCGAGGCACTATACGGAAGGCCATGCCGATCTCCTTTGTGTTGGCTTGAGGCCGGTGAGAAGCGGTTTTAGGTCCAGATTTTATTCGTGATGCCACAGAGAAGATTGACCTTATTCGTCATAGGATGAAAGAAGCTCAAAGTGGACAATCCTATGCCGATAACCGAAGAAGTAAATTATAATTTTCTGTGAGAGATTTGGTGTTTATTCTTGTTTCACCTATGAACGTTGTTGTGCGTTTCAGTCGATCGGGAAAATTAGCACCTCGATATATTGGTCCATTTCCCATCACCGAACGCATTGGTTCCGTGGCCTATCGCCTTTTGTTATCGGCTCAATTTTCTGCTATTCATGACGTATTCCACGTCTCTCAACTACGGAAATGCCTTAGAGATTCTGATTCTATTGTTGAGCCCGGTGTTATTGAAGAAATTGAAGTTTCACCAAATTTAACTTATGAGCAACATCCTATTCGTATCATTGCAATGGAGGTTAAACGCCTTCAAAATAAAGATGTTCCTCTTGTGAAAGTTCAATGGTCCTCAAATCCTAAGGATTGCTCTTGGGTATCCAGAGAATTCATCGAGTGAACACATCTGGACTTACTCTCTCGTGCTCCATAAGGTGAACTTCTTATTTCAAAATGTTTTCTTTATGTGTTGTTATGCCTTTGTATGGTTGTTAATTTTTATTTCTTTTTCTTAAGTATTGCAAGGACGCAATTTTTTTAAGGAGGGGAGTCTGTAACAACCTGCATATTTTACGATTGTATATTTAAATGATTTATTTAAATATAGCATCGTTAATCGAATTGAAGTCCGAAAAGCTACTTTTTGTAAACAGTCGAATTGGGACTCGAGACCACTTCCATTGAGTCCAAAATGGCGTTTACAACTTTTTTGAGTATAAACATTGATATGTTTGGAGTTGAGTGAATTTTGCTATTTTTCTATTGGGCATTAGGTTTGGGTTTCATCCCATCAACCCATCTAATACCCTATACTCCACTCAACTTCATTCATTCATTCTCATTTTTCTAATACTCTCTAGCTAAAGCAAAAATGGTGGAAGTGAAAGGAAATTAAAATTCCTAAACCTAGTTTACTAGGAAATACAAATTCTAGCTCCAACATCAAAGAGAAGCTAAGCTAAGCATCCTTTTCTTCTTCTCCATCTCAATCTCTCTTCAATTCTCAGAAATTCCTAACCCTAACTTAGGAAAAACTTCACCTTTGATAATAGATTGAAGATTCTAGAGGTGTGTTAAAGAGGAATTGTTCTTGCCTTGTTTTAAAAGCTTCTCATTCATTGTTTTTGAGTTTAAAGGTGAGTTCTTTAACTCACATCTACGTCTATAGCTATCATTGTTGTTAGGTATGAATTCCTAACATTTGTTCATATTCATTTGCTTTTGATTTGAATTGATTTGGTGAATTTTCCAAATTTTTGTGTTTTGGTCCAATTTTATGAAAATCCTACTATGGATGTTTGGACATTGATATTTGGGGCGTATCGAAGAGCCTTTAAGGCTGGGTTGTCGCTTGGCGTAAATCCTTAGTCGTCGTTGCTCGTCCAATCGCTTCCGATACGTTTTGGCCACTTTGGCCTAGGAAAATTATTGCCAAGACCAGGTAACCAGACGTCTGGTGATTAAGTCCAGACGTCTGGTTTGGACCTGGAGCAAAAATGTATGCACGCAGAATAATAAAAAAAGAGCAAAGACTAATTCCAGACGTCTGAAATACAGGACCAGACATCTGGATGAGTTTCAGACGTCTAAGGGTTCTCTGGATTATTTCCAGAGAACAAATCCAGACGTTTGGATTCTAAACCAGACGTCTGGTCATGGCTCAGACGTCTGTTTTGATATTCCAAACTTATGGGTGGTCTTTTGAACTATTTCCAAAAAACAAATCCAGACGTCTGGATACCAAACCAGACGTCTGGAAACATTCATTTTTGCTTATTAAGGCTGTTTTGTGTGGATTTCCTATATTAATCGATTTTTGTAGATCCGGATAGTTGTTATGACTTATTATCGACTTTGATGACTTCTTTCCTTGGACTTTTGGGAATATCCATTTGATGGATTTGATATCGATTTCTATGGATTTGATTCACGTCTTTGAATGTGAATTTTTGGTGATTGGTTGTTTCTACAATCATTTCCGTGATTTGTCACATTAAAATACAAAGGTTTCTATACTAGTAGTAAATACTCAAACCCTTTCATCAAAACGATTTCAACACTACTTTTAAATACAAAGCTCATTTTTAAAACCGTTTTCCAATCTATTAGTATATACAAACCTTTACCTCATTCGAACGAGAAATCCAATTAAACGACTTAGAAAAACAAGTGGTATGAAACGCTTGCGTTTACTTCGTCGGTTAATCCTTGGACTTGTTCGATTGAACTCTTGTGACAATTTTCAAGTGGAAATCTACAATTTGTTCGTAAATATTTAAGTTAAGCTAGTGGTTATGGGACATGAAGCTAAACTCTTATATTTACTAGCTTAGTGTGGTTCATACTTTTTATTGATCGATGATGATCATTTTGTGATTTAGACTAGCGATGTGCGATGTCTATTTGTTCGTGTGGGGACTAAAAACCTCGTTTGTGGAACTTCGATTCAATTTGGTGGGGTAGCGACCCATGGTCTTCGGGCCGTTTGTAGAGCTTCGGCTCAAAATTGATGGTTAGCGACCATGGAATAGCGTTCCGTTTGTGATACATGTGTTGGTGAGTTTTCATGCTCCCGTTTGTGATAATGGCAGTTCCAAAAAAATGAAGCGCCCCTTGTTTCAAAGAGAGGAGGACGGGTTATTCACATTTGTGATTTCTAGGTGATGATTATAAAGATCCCTTCCCCCTTTGTGATTTCTGGATTTCTAGGTGATGATTTCTAGAATTTGTGTTTCAACAAATTTTCGTGGATTGAATTGATAAGCTCTATCAATATTTGTGTTTTGGTGAATAATTTAAAGAATGTGAATCTTTTTGGTGTTTCGAGTTGATTTGAGATATTGTATGATTTTTGTTGTTATTTGATGTATACTTGTCACAGTATGGCATTATTGTTATCATACGTTTTTGTCATATCTCTTATCCTATCTCATTTTTTCTGATATTTATAGCTAGATGGATCCGTTTATTATTTTGTTCTTAAATAATACTCGGGTCAGACCAAGGTATTTCAGGTGCTCCTGCTTGACTTCTTATCAGGGATTATCTTCTGATTTTTGGCTAACTACTTTAGATTAGTAGTTTTTGTTATTATACATTTGAGATATAGACTCCTTGATGTATAATTATTCTTTTGTCTAGCACTTGTATCTATTCTTTTGTTATGTAGTGGATCTTATTTGACCACTACTTTGATCTACACTTTTATGTGTTATATTCATATCTGATTCCGCCTTTGTGGTATGAATATCTGTGATTGATTTGTGTTATGTTTATTTCTATATTTTTTCCGAAGGCCTCATAGCCACTGTGTGGTAGCTTTGAGTTTGTATTTGATATGTCGGATTTCCTCTAGAAATTAAATGTAAGTTATATTATCTGACATATCGGTACTCGCACAAAGTAATTACACAAATGGTCGCTCCTCAATAGCCTTATTCTTCGCGCTAGTCGACGGCATTACCCCGTAGTGTCCTTGGCTAAAGTAGGTATAGAGGTGGTGCGTCACATTATGCTTTAAATATAAACCCAATGGCTTCAGAAGGTATACTTCCAATGGTTTCGAAAGAGGGTCTTTCAATGTTATCGAATGGGGTAGTTTCAATTGGTTTCGAAGCTATGCTTTTAAAGTTCAACGTTAATACTTCAATACAATTGAAAGGTTTTGAAGTATTCGAAAGGCAGGAGCCTAATGTTTTGAAGATAGATTTTAATGCTTTTGAAGGAGGTCATCTAATGAAGTCGAAAGCAAGGTTTCGAAGGTGTCGAATGGTTTTGTAACCCAAACTCATTTTTAAAAGAAAAACCCATGGCTAAGTAAAGGACCTTTTGAAATGATTTTAAGAAGAAGCTTTCCTTGTTTAAAGTATAGGTTAAAGAGATTAAACATGTTTTATATGAAAAGTATTTCAAGGTCATTAAACCCACAAGAGTGGTATTGTTTTGTAATTATGTTTGCTTCTTCAAATATAAGTATATTCACATGATAAAGGACGTATAACTGTATTTTAGGGATAAAGGGTAGAAGAACCAGCTAGGTTGACCAAGTTGTGAATATAATAAATTGATTAAACTCCTAAACGAGTAGAATTGCGCCTAGGAAGTCTGGGAGACCAGAATATAGGATGCCTAAATCTTAAAGTTGTCTGGGAGACAGGTTCATAGTAAATACATGAAAACTATGATTTGGAAGTTATTGGAGGAATCAATAGGTTCATAGTGATCCCATGAAAACTATGCTTTTAAAAGTTGTTGGCAGGGACCAACTAGTTGTAGTGAACCCATGAAAACTATATCTGAGTACTGACATCAGTCAATAGGTTCCTAGTCAACCCATGAAAACTAGGATAAGAAAGAAGTTATTGGAGGCATAAATAGGTTTCTAGTCAACCCATGAAAACTAGAATATGAGATGAGTTAGTGGAATCACCAATAGGTTCAGGGGAATCCATGAATTAATTAAGTTAATTGGTAAGGGCCTATAGTTTCTTAGTGATCCCATGAAAACTATGAAATAGAACAGGGTGTCCATGAAGTATAAAAAGGTTATTAGTAAGCCCATGAAAACTAATAAGTCAATAGTGACCCTAGAAACTATAAATATGACATGTAGTCAATTAAACCAGAGATGGGAAATCCAGAATGTTTTATATGTGTGCATATCATTATAATATTTTGAAGTGCTATGTTTTAACCATTGTGGATGCAGGAGCACAATATATGGTTTTATAAAGGTTTAAGATACTAGTGAGGGGAAAACCCATTCCGCTAAGTGGCGTGGTCTCACTAGATATCTAAATGGATTGAGATGTTAGATTATTATTCATACCAGGCTTTATGTCTGACTCGAAGTTTTTGTTTTCCACTTAAACTCTCGAGTACTCAATTGATTTTGAGTAGTTTGATACTTAAGGTTTCCAGGTTCTCCTCATCGACGAATAAAGCTTCCAGAGGCGTGCAGGAGGCAGTTAGTTATTTAGAGTTATCGTTTTCCACTGTGTATTTTGGATGTAAATGCAGACTTGCTTTATTTCCTTAGTATATACTCTAATCAACCAAGGGGCGTCGCCATATGTCGCTCTTGCGTATGTGTAATAACTATATTTTTTTGAACGTGGTTAATGTTTGTGGGATTATGTAATGAACATGAAATGTTTTGAATGGAATGTGGAAATGTGTTTTGATTTGTTGAATTTTTTCCATGTTATTGTGATCTGTGTATTAATGTATCTAACACCGCCGTATTTGGTAGCTGAGGATTAATAACTATGGATGACTGCAGCATCCGTAGCCATTAGTTTTGGGCCTCCAAGTAGGGGGATGTTACACACAAATTAATGATCTACAGGATCAGTTGGCTGTAGTCCAGGTAGGTGATGGTAGTCCTGCTCATTTTGATGACGTGGAGGATGACGACGACGACTTTGATGACGACGACGATGCAGTACACTTAAGATGAGTGTTACCTTTATATGATCATGTATAGACATGTACATTATTTGGATTTATTATTGTGTTCACATTCTAGGTTACTATTTGATGTTCTTCATTGTTATTATCTTCGCATTTTGTTGTTGTATTGCTGTTGATTCTATTATATGGACATTTTTTTGATATTGATTCTATTATATGGTCGTTAGTGGCATGATGTATAGTGATATTGTTTATATGACTGTTGTTGATTCCATTATATAGCTGTTGTTGGCATGACGTATAGTGATATTGTCTATATGATCGTTATTGATTATATTATATGGTCGTTGTTGGCATGGTGTGCAGTGTTGTGTACTTGTTATTACATTCAAAACCCTATAAATAACACTTATATTGTTCTTCATTTTAAAATCACTTACCAAGTTAATATAAAAAAAATTAATTTCATTTAACATACAATGTCAATGAATGTATGTGTAAGCCTTATCCGCAATGACCAACTAGCCAAAGATAACACTTTAGCAACAACAAGAAGTAGTGGTTATAATGGGTGACTCACCAACAATATATTGTTTCTAGGCTTACGAATCTCCCATGGCTGTTGTGAAATATGGCCTTAATTTTGGATGTCATTATCTAGTATGATGATTCACGGGTGGATCAATAACCCACTACCTCAACATGCAGTTGGCTACATACCGGAATTGCAGAAGGAATTAGCCTTATTACAAAATCAAGTAACTCTAGCAATGGTTCAAGAATGAGAGTTAACTCTTATCGAAGAGATGAAACTCAACGTGTTTTAGTGCAACTATGGCTTAAGGCTTATACCGACTTTTTGACAATAGTTGATGCAAATTTTGAACATTGTTACTATAGATGTATCGAAGGTCGGTGTGGGGTCCATTGTTAGCTCGACTTGCTGCTCCCTTAAAGAGCTAAAAAGTTAGCCTCAAACTTAAGGAATGAGATTACACTACTTAAAAACCAACTTCACCATCTTTAATTCGAAGTAATTAATAGTTTGTTTGTATTTCTAGCCTACAATTATCATATACCCAGTTGTTTTTACTATATTTATGCAATGTATCATTTAACATATTCTATCTCCACAATGCAATGTATCATGTACCCTTTCATTTATTTAGATTCCTTGTTGACGATGCTTGTTAAAGTTGAGATGGCAATACTTGGAAATAATTGTCTACCCATGCTCCAAACTATATTAAAGCAGATTCCACAACGAAAAGTCAAATCGGTATAGTTATATCTATGCCACTTATTATAGTTGAGATGATACCACTTTGAAAAAATTGCCTACCTATGCCCCAAACTTTACTAAAGCAGATTCCAATTCACTTAAAATCCAATATTCATCCCTAATATCACATCATAAACTTCATTCTTTCTCACACATCAGGCAATCATATGCTAAAATTGATACTTCATCTTTTCTCAAACATGTTAGGGCGATCGATAGTGATTCCGAATAGGAAAAAATTCTGCATGTGGAAGTAGAGGAAATGCAAGAAAATGTAAACCTATACCAAGGAGCATATGTCGCCATATACCGGAAGCATAGTGGATCGGCCTTTGGTAGGGAACACATAAATCGTAATCATTTTGTATTCCATAAAAATCTCATGCAAGACTACTTCGGCCTAAAATTCCATATATAAGCCAGATAGTATCGGAGAAGATACAAAATACAAAGAGATCTATTCTTTCGGATTTTGATAGGTAATCAAAGTAACAATAAATACTTCATTCATAAGCCAAACGCTTCAAAAATGCAAGGTCTAAGCGGATAATGAAAAATGATCGTCGCATTAAGGATGTTAGCTTATGGCACCATAGAAGATGTGTTAGATGATGCATACCAGATTTTAAAGAGCACTATAATAGAAACCCTTGATAAATTCTACCAATGTGCGGTAGACGTTTACGATACTGAGTACCTCAGATCTGCAAACGAGGATGATATTGTGCGGATTAGAGAAATGCATAAAAGCAGAGGATGGCTTGGAATGTTGGGTAGTGTCAATTATATGCATTAGGAATCAAAGAACTGTCCCAAGCATATTATATAGCCTATAATGGTACCGAAAAAACTAACTATTATTTTGGAAGCGGTTACTTCGTATGATTTCTCGGTTTGTCATGCTTTCTTCGGAATATCTCGATTTAATATGGATTAAACGTTATTGAGAGTCGCACTTATTTAATGATTTGGCACCTAGCAAAGCAACTCTTATGACATTTACTCTAGGCCAAAATGTATATGAACACAAATATGAACTTGAGGATATGATAAATCCAAAATGGAGAACCATTGTGAAGACATGTCCAAATCCAACAATGGCGAAGTGGGTAAAGTTTGCTAAGATGCAAGAAGGACAAAAAAAAGATATAAAAAGAACTTTTGACATCCTTCAATCTAGATTTGCAATGATTAGTTATTCTTGTTGATTACTGTATTGAAAAAAGATGTCAACAATTATGTTTCCATGTATAATTCTACATAATTTGATCATTGAAGATGAAAGAGATATGGACGAGGATCATCATCGCTATAAATAAGATGGTGCAAAACAAATTCCAGATATATTCCAAGACAACATTCTTATATCTGAAGAATCTTTCAACATCTACGTAGAACATTAACTTTTATTCCGAGATACAAAGCTTCATAATAGACTTCAAAAGGATCTTATGAACCATAGTCGGAATCTCTTTGAAGGATGTTAGTCAAACAATTTCTAAAACAGTAGAACATTAATTAATAACCACATAAAATAGATTTCTAGGAATACAAAGTATGGTGCTAATAATACAAATTACTAGGTTAAAATAAACTACATATAGGGAGTTTAGTTATAGTTATTTGCCTTCTACACTCCATCCAATATTAGGCATGAACTTCATCCATTTCCTCAAAACCTTATCCATAATCGATTGCTCTTATTTTTAACGTTCTATTTCTGCTTTTAGATGTTCAAGATCCATCTTTTAATTCTCATTCTTCACTTGCGTTACGTCAGTCTTCTCCCATGTTGCTTGCTTCTTTCTTGATGTCTTCCTTCGTGAATTTCATGGGTAGCGTTCACTCTAGAATTCAAGCCGACTTCAAATTCAATCTTTCTTGTTGCTGCTTTGGACCTCATTGGTGTATAATCTTGAACAGGTCTTTGAGTGAGCATATCCACCTCATTTTCCCCCGTAAATGGCGTTTCTTTACCCGATGCGTCTTCCGGACTAGAGCAGTATGATGATTTTGATGCTTTTTTGATGTGCACGTAAATGTGCATATTTTTACCACCATATTTAATCTATTTAAATTAAATAAATGATCATATTGGGTATTTTAACTTGTTTAAACCAAAATTCAAATTATTTTCAAATTGTCACATATTCATCTTCATATAGGGGCAAAATGGTCATTTTTGTGCCTTTATTAAATTGTAAAAATTTACTTGGAATTTTCTATGTTGTTTTGTAGGAAATTTAGTGAATTTTACAAGTGGTTTCATGATGATATATGCATGCACAAGAGTGAAGAGAACAAATGAAGATGGAAATGATTCAAAGTGAAGATCGTGGAGGACCTCACTTAGCCACATACCTTAATGTACACTTAGGAGCTAATGCACATGCTAAAAGGCCATTAAATCTTCATGCACACTTAATGGATGATTAGTGGATGCTAATGGTTACTTGGCCACCACACTTCCTAAGGGGTAGTTTGGGCATTCGCCAAAAATATGGATTAGGGTTTCTAACTTGTTTAAATACCCCATATCTTCATGTAACCTCCTTTTCCTTTTAGTTAGTTTTTAGCCCAAAAATAAAAGAAAGCTCTATTTCTCTTTTCATAGCTACTTGGCCATTTTTATTTCATGTAATCTTTCTTTCTATGCTATGTTAGTTAATGTTCTTTTACATTTACATGCTCTCTTTCTTATGTTGTTAATAGCTTAGTGTTCATTTCTTTTTACTTAGCTTTTCTTTTCATTTTACTCTCTTTTTCCTCTTTTTTATTTCATGTTGCAAGCTACAAGTGTTGATATGATAACACAAATGAGAGGCTAATCCCTTCAATTTAGGGGTAATCAAGCCTCTAATCATGTAGCTTCAATATTTTGATAATTATGGCTCTCTTTTGTGCTTAAATGAATGTTGATGTGATTTATTGTTTCATGTTGAAGTTGATAGCCTATGTTGTTCATAAAAAATAGGCTATGCTTACACAATCACAAAACAAAAATTGCCTCTTCATCTAAATATGATTATGGCAAAGAAGTGAATGTTTAAATTGAAATTTGATGGTCTATATTTCTAATTAATAGTTAATAGACCATACTTAAAATAGATTTTGCTTTCAACTTTGTTTTCATATTTCATGAGAGTTGAAAAGTAGTTTAAATGGTGTGTTATAGTTTGATGGCTTATGTTGAGCTAATTAATAGCACAAATGGGCCATACTTATGATAAACACATCAATTAAACTAACTTATGACAAAAAAAGAGAGATAATAATTTCATAATTTGTTGAACTACATGATCTAGAGAGTGGATTTATCTCTAAATTGTCATTTATTCTCATATTTTTCTCACTTTCTTTTTATTAGTTTTCTCATTTTTCTAGCTTAACAATCTCTCGACTTTGGTATAATTTGATTGAATAGGAAATTTAAAATCAACAATTCCCCGCGGATCGACCCGTACTCGCCACGTACTACGATAGTATGCCGTGCGCTTGCGGTATAAATTTTATTATAAAATTTTCGATGGTTTTCTAACCCGATAGAAATTCCATCGTTGAACATTTTTTCTTTCTTTTCTCCTTTGTTTGAACGTCCCTCATGCTCTTTGCATTTTCAGAATTCCACTTCGGTTGACTTGCCAAACTCATAATAGTTCACAAATTGGTAATAGTATGGGTTTTTAACACTATTTTCTCTTGCAAAAAGCTTTGAGAATTCCTTGTTTGCCATTCTTTTTTGATAATAAAAGAAAAAAGAAGGTTATATACTAATGAACAAATGAAAATCAAGAAACATATCACATGATCTTCACCTCCCGTTCCATAGGGATTTGCTTTGTTTATTTTAAAAATATGCGATTCGCAAAATTGATTTTGCTTATTGATTTTACTGAGTTTTCCTTGAATAGCCGACAATAAAGATGTGTTATGTAAATGCTTTATTTTAAAGGTATTCATTATTTTCTTCCAAAACTTATCGCCACTTTGGTTTGTACCCATTTATTGAATCTATGGTATAGTTACTATAAATATTGTATGAGTAATAGTGTTCGTCACTTCACTATAAGTTAGATGAATGTTAGCTCGGAACAATGTCGTATTGCTCATTATCATCTTCAAAAACGTAATTTATAGAATTCAAAGATGTGTAAACTCTCCGAATGGTAAAGAACATCTACAACATTTATGTGCCGCAAATTCAAGTGCCCGAAAGGTAGATAATCATGGGTTTATAAATAAAGGTAGAAAATAGAATAATAACAGAATCTCACATCGTATTAAACAACATAGTTATACATGTGGAAAGTACATATATTCATTCTAAGTGATTCATCAAAGTTACGATAAGTACTAACCCAACCTAGGATATTTATAACTGCATATCCTTGTATGGGCTGGTAGATATAAAATACATGATACACGATATAGCGAAAAGTTGAGAATATATACCTATGGGCAAAGGACCTTATAGTCTTTATATTCTGGACTTTTTCCAAAATGCTCTAAGCGACCAGATTACTTGACTGCTAGATAAATAGGGCACCGAAAGTTTAAGGGAAAAGAAAATGAACTCCGAGTCAGTCATGAGGCTGGTGTGAGAAACTCAAAATACGGTTTTTTTTTGAAAATAAAAGGGTATCTCATATGACTACGCCGCCCATAACACGGTTTGGGTTTTTACCTTATGATAACCAAAATCTTTGATAGACAAAATTTAGAAATATTATTTTTAATGACATTCTTTTGAAAATATTTTGCAAGCAAACTTATGAATTTTAGCTGAAATTGTTACCATATTAAATTTTGGACCTAACCATTTAAGATTCTACAAAATAAAACATAAGGCACTTGTTGGAGATTGGGTTTCTAACTGAATATTGAGATAGGGACTACCTCCCGTACAATGCATTTCTAGTGGAATGAACTCGAGGCCCCTATGTTGGTTCTCATATGGATTAAGACCGGACTATCTGAAAATATAATATATGAATAACACCGTGTATTACATCACCCGACCTTCATCGACCTATCCAGGATCCAAAGCATACACCACATAATTTAAACCCGACATTATAGCAGGTAGAAATTTTATTGATCTAGAAGGTGATTTCATACCCTTATTAGATGTGAGCCAGTTAGACTTAAAGCATCCCATGTTTCTCTATTCCCAGGTGCGAGGCTTGAGGTAACGATTACCTTTTTACATACCACATCTTCCACTTTGAATCCCACTTTTCCATTTCACAATCACATAACTGATTTCTATAAATGTATAACTCCTAAGCTTGTACATCTCACAAAAGGGTATTAGGCTAAGAGAAGTTGCATTCTCCACCACCAAAGAGATGATACGTTCATTGAGATTGATCAATATGATCTAGAAACGCAACATCAGACATTCGTCCATACAAATTGTCTAGGAACATGACTAACCCAAGGTACTTTCCTACCACATCCTATCATGAACTGTGTCTAGGATTAGTAGTGAATAATCCTCGTGTTTTGGAGATTTCCAAAACGAAGGGACCACCACTATTTTTTTTATCTCAGGAGCTACCTAGAGATTATCAACAATCAGTTCTTTCGAAATGATGATCCCCTATCTTTTAAAATCATGGGCTTCAATATATCTTCTTCACTTTTAAATGCATAAATTGGTTCGAAGAGGTTTTCAGATAGGGATTACCCAAATCCGACTCTGAATCATTAATTCAATCATCGATAAAAAGATGTTAAGTGGGTGGATAATGAGTATTCCATTTATTTGTTTTCTTTTTTATCCAAAGATATCTTTTATAAATTTTTATCTTTTGAAAACCATTTCTTTTTAGTATATATAGAATTCATTAAACCTCCTTATGAAAATTTACTGACCATTTTAACAAATTATCTTATAATAGATTATTGTGAAAAATAGGGTAAAACATAAATTATACTAACTTTACTGAATTTTAATTTCCGTATTCAACAGGTACTATGGGAAAAATAATGGTAAAATCACCTTTTAAATTCCATGAATAGTACTAGTTCCCTCCTCAGTAACACCAAGTATAAGAAGATTTTTTCTATACGATTCAAGTTTTTTAAATTTGAAAAGTGTAGTCTTTTATACTTAACTCGTTTTCGACATTTCGACCTTAATCCCTCGTCTAGGGGAGGTCATATGAACCAGGGCACTGGTTGCTCCTGAACATCTCCTTAGTTTATGCACCTCGCCAGATCTCACGAATACAAAATCAGGTGTACTCATCGGCTTATTAGAGCCAAGATTAAATCATTTTCTTATAACTGCTTTTCTTCAAATTAATTTATTTAAACTCTTTTAAATAAATTATAAAACCCGTAAATCATTTTTAAAACACTTATTTATTTATTAGAAAACATTTATAAAACTTTGGAAAAGAATCGTGAAGTTTAAAATCATAATTTAAAAGTTATTGAAAAAGGTCTATAAAAGGTGTTGTGAAATGTGTCTTAAAAGCTATATTGATTAAAATGACTTTTATATTATTTGGAAATTTGTATATATAACTGAAATCTCTTTTAAAACATTTTAAAAGATTTAAAAGATTTATTTTATAATTTTAAGAATTTAAAATATCCATTTTAATTCATTTTTAAACTTTTGTCATTAAATTACAAAATCATGATACTTTTGAAAAATTGTTTTGGACTTATTTGAAAATCTGTAAGATGAAAACTTGATTATTTTGTTTGATTAAATGCTATGGATTAATAGTCCAAAAAATTCTTTCTACGGAGAATTCTGAGCTATATTGCACTTTATGTACTCACTTGAATTCTACGGCACGAAATTGCGAACTACCATTACGCAACGCACCTAGTTTTGAATCGATTATCCATTTTTATTTTAAAACTTGTCGAGACAAGTTTAAATGATTATAAAACATTTATAAAATTTTGTAATCATTTTCAAGGTATTTGATGTGCACATAAATGTGCATATTTTTACCTTCATATTAAACGAATTTAATTAAATAAATGAGCTTGTATGGTGTTTTAACATGTTTAAACCAAAATTCAAATTATTTTCAAATCATCATGTATTCATCTTCATCTAGGGGCAAAATGGTCATTTTTTTGCATATATTAATTTGGGAATATTTACTTCCACATTTTATTTTTATATGTAGGGAAATTGGATGGAAATTACAAGAGGTTTTCATAGAAAATATGCATGCATAAGAGGAAACAAAGGAATGACGATTGAAATAATTCAAACCATGTATCATGGAGAACCCCACCTACCTACTTACCATGATGTACCCTTAGGAGCTAATGCACATGCTAATGGAAATTAAAGCTACATGTACATTTAAGTGGAGAATTAACACATGCTAATGATTACTTGGTGGCCACACTACCTCAAAGGTAGTTCCCAAAAATAGGATTTGGGTTTCAAAACATGTATAAATACCCCATATGTTCATGTAACCTCTCCTCTCTCTTCCTCTTAGCCTCTTGAGCCTCCATTTACTTTAGTTTGATGCTCACAAATAAATCAAAGCTCTCTTTTATTTTCATGGCTACTTAGTCATTTTCTTCTTATGTAATTTCTTTTTTATGCAACTTTAATAAATGCTCTTTTCATGTTATTTCCTTTCATGCTAGTAGTGTATTTTATTTTTTATGAAAGTAGAATAACTTTCATTTTAATTTTAATTAGCTCTCTTTTTATTTAGCTCTCATTTTCTTCTTGTTTTTGTTTCATGTTGAAATCTATATTTGTAGATATAATAACAAATACCAGAGGCTAAACCCCTTCAATTTAGGGGTAATGAAGCACTCTAATTATGTAGATTCAACATAATTTGATAATCTATGATCTCTTTTTGCTTAACATAAATGCTTGAACGGGTTAACTTGTTGTTTAGCTTTGAATTTGATAGCCTATATTGTTGACACCAAGTAGGCTATGCTTAAATGAACAACAAACATAAATTACCTCTTCATCTACATATGATTATGGTAATAAAGTGAATGTTTAAATCAAAATTTGATGGTCTATATTTCTAATCAATGGTTAATAGGCCATACTTAAAATAGATTTTATTTTCAACTTTATTGTCATTTTTTATATGAGAGTTAGCTAGTGGTTTAAGGGGTGTGTTATGGTTTGATGGCTTATGTTGAGCTAATTAATAGCATAAATATGTCATACATATGATAACCACATTAATCAAACTCACTAATGACCAAAAAAGAGAGATTGCAATTTCATGTTGTGTTGATTTATGTGATCCAGAGAGTGGATATATGTCTAAATTGCCTTCTACTCATATTTTTATCACTTTTAATTTTTGTTAGTTTCTTGAATTTTTTAACTTAACACTCTCAAATCTTGGTTATTTTGATTGAATAGAATTTCAAAACATAAACAATTTCCTACGGATCGACCCGTACTCTCCACGTACTATCATTGTACGCCGCATGCTTGCGGCTATTTTTTAATTTAAATTCGATCGGCTGTTTTCTAACTCGATAGAGAATTGGTCGACGAACAAGTTTCTAGCGTCGTTG
The DNA here is from genome assembly GCA_030737815.1 of Allium fistulosum. Taxonomy (NCBI): domain Eukaryota; kingdom Viridiplantae; phylum Streptophyta; class Magnoliopsida; order Asparagales; family Amaryllidaceae; genus Allium; species Allium fistulosum. The sequence continues at coordinate 261,056,736 of CM060904.1, read as the reverse complement.
CCTGCTTAGTTTTTTATTTTCTTAGTTTTTTTTCTCCTTAAAAAACCTATGTATATATATATATATCTTGTTTTTATTTCAGATTGCCAAAGAGGATAGGAAAAGTTGCTTGCTTCGCTTAGCTTGGTAGAAGAAATAACTGCTTGTTGCATAAAAAAATTGCTAATAAACTCTGCACGCTCTGGTATCGTACCCTTAGCCCTTGTTTTTATTTGATTTGCATTGTTGATTGATTGCATCTTTTTTAAAAAACCAAAAAAAATCCATTCGTAATTTCATTATTAATACACGTTTAATTTCTGCTTTGCATTTCATTCTAGAATTTTTATTAATAATAACGGTTAGACATCGATAATGCTTAAATGTTTATTGACAAGTTGTCCTCTTTCGACAATTTAATTTCTCAGTGTCTAGGCTACGACAAAGCAGTAAATATTTATATAAATATTACGGTGATTCATAAATATTATAGTGGTTGTTTCTCTGAAGGTACTTAAACCTTCGGCTACATTTCTACGGTGATTCGTGATGCACCGATAAATCATGTCCGTTACTTGGTTGAGAACTGTCTTGCTGATTTAAGAGAAAGTGTGATTATATAATTTTGGGTTAGGAGCTACTTAGGATAGAGAATTTATAATTAAACTCTTGCATTCATTTAGTTGCATTAGTTCATGCATATTTTAAAAAAATCCAGAACGAAAAAAATTGTAAATTTAACTTAACTTAGTTTTTTAACAATAAAAGAAGAATCCTTTAAAATCCCTTCCTTTGAAATTTTTCAATCAAAAATCTAAAAATCCCAAAAGAATAATTTAAGTTAGTTTTTTTTTAAAACAAAGATCCAAAAAAAAATATAAAAAAGTTTTCAAAAAAATTGAAAATCTAAAAACAAAAAATCAAATTTCCCTTTGAAAAGTAAATTCTTTTTAGTAAATATTTGTCCTTTAAAAAAAATTCAAAAAAAAGAAAAAGAAAAAAAATTCATTCTTGAAAATGTCCGAGTTTCCCCACTCGCTAGAATTTTACAATAGTTATGAAAATCAATATAATCCATATAGTTTCACATCAAACTCATATGGATATTTTAATGAAAACTTTTGTACAAACTATTCAAATTTTGAACCACAAAATTTTAAATATGATGATCAACCCTCAAATCTTGAAAAAAGCATTGAAATGATTTCATCTTCACTTGAACTCTCTACACAAAAAAATCAAATGATAAATGATTTGTGTAATTCATATTTGTGCAACGGTTCAAGTCAAAGTTTTTAAAATAATCAAAATTTGAATTCAATTCAAAATTAAAACGATTTCGAGTATAACTCATGCTAATACAATTTCGAACTCCAAAATGAAATTCAAAATCAAAATGGAAACAATGATTTAAATGATTTTGGCAATGAGAATAATCTCAACTTTGGTTCAATGGAAAAATTTTGTTCTCTATAATTTCAAAGTAAAAATTTTCAAGTTAATAATTATAAATTTGATTTTGTTGAACAAATGGACGAGATTTATAATGATCACACGGATTTATTGGTTGAAACATATATGAAACAACGTCAGGAACAAAATCAAATCCCAATGTGTGACAAGTCAAATAATAATCCACCTTTTAACCAAATTGGCAATTTTCAAATAAGAACTTTTGAAATTGAAAACGACAATCTTAATGAAGTTGTTGAAAATATGGTAATTGAGTTGGATTTCAATTCTTTTGAGGGAGAGAAACTCGATTTAAATTTTGATCTTCCTTTTTCCTATTTTGAAAATTTGAATACAACAACTTTGGATTTTGAAAATGATATACGTAATGAAGCTGTTGATAATCCAACAAAGGAAGACAAATTTAACGAACACGAATTTTTTGGACTTTTCGATGACGAGTTGTTCAATTCCGAAGGGGAAGATTTAAATCACCATTTTGATTTGGAAATCGATAATTCTAAAGAAGTTTTCAATGACTAGTTTGAATTTCAATTTAGTGAAAATAAACGTGAATTTCAATCAATTGTTTTTTCAACCCTAAAAATCATCAAAAGTAAAACAACTCACATGATTTTTAATAAAACGACATTCATTTTTCCAAATCAACATTCAACTCTGAAATCTTTTATGATTTGGTTTTATGTGCTTAAATTGTGTCTCGTGTATTTGACGAGACAAATGAACTGGTCCTTGGAAGACAGTTTCATTTACTCTTTGACGATATATTTTTCGAGTCGTGTAAATAATAATCACTTTCATTTAAATATAGGTCGTAGTTTTATTTTTATTTTTCTCCGTTCACTTGGGTTGACCGTGGGGACACAGTCAAAATCAAGTGTGGGGGGAGCCTCACCTTCTGTTTATTTTATTTTTCATAGTTAGTTTTGCATTTTCTTTCCAAAACTCAAAAAAATCAAAAAAATAATAATAAAAAACAAATAAAAATCCCAAAAACAAATTTAGTTTTAATTACGTTTGAAGAAACACTATAGGATAAATATATGGTTTTGGGTAATTAAATTGAAATTTTTGAAAATTTATTTGTCTCAACAAAAATAAAAATCAAGTTTGATTACAAGTAACGATGGTTTAACTAGTATATAGGGAGCTTCATAAGTGATAATTATGAAGTATATCCTAATTGAAAATGGTTGTTTAAAAAAAGTGGTGGATTTAAAAGAAAAGGATATAACATTTCTATCTTTTAAGTTAAGTAATGCTAAGATGATTTTGCAAAACTATCTCTTCAAAAAACAAAATAATATATATATATATATATAGAACTAAAAAAAATTGTATATTTTTTTAGTAACACCTAGAGCCATCTGTTCACACATAAGTGTGTTCACTCGCCATGCTCTATACCCTTCTCATGTAAGCCCAAAAGGCAGTGCACGATCGGTATATCTGGCCTTAGTTTTCTGAGTTAGGCATATGTAAATATTGTTAATATCAATAAAATTTTCAAATAAGAGAGAGTAAGAAATTGAAATCCAAGCACTATTTTTACTTATTTGATTTGACTTGTTATTCAAAAGAAATAAAAACACCACTTTGATAAACTTTGATAATCAATTAAGGATCCATTTCGTAGCTACATTGTGTTATCAACCGAAACAACTAGCCAAATTAGAGTCTATTTATCATGATAACTTGATTCTTATCGGAAATTTTGATGAGTAAAATGACTAAAATTTCATGATGTTGACCAAAACCTATATTTATCTTATTTGTTCAATTTGAAAGTAAATCCTTCATTTGTAAATATTTTCAAAAACTTGCAACCATATCTTTGTAAATAAATCTTACATTTATGAATTTTTCACTTTGCATTTGGATTTTATGGGTAGTATCCGCTAAAAACCCTCACAAGACAACACTCGTCCTACTAGGGACACCTAGAGGTTTAACGACTTGTTGCATATGCTCAATGCAATCATACTCCCTATGAAAACGGATTTATCTTAGTTTATTCGAGGACGAATAAAAAGATAGGTATGAGGGTATTTAATGTGCATGTAAATGTGCATATGTTTACCTTCATATTCAATCGAATTTAATTATATAAATGAGCATATACGGTGTTTTAACTTGTTTAAACCAAAATTCAAATTATTTTCAAATCATCATTTAGTCATCTTCCTCTAGGGGCAAAATGGTCATTTTTGTGCATATATTAATTTGAGAATATTTTTTTCCACATTTTATTTTTATTTGTAGGAAAAGTGGATGGAAATTACAGGAGGTTTTCATGAAAAATATGCATGCACAAGAGGAAACAAAGGAATGAAGATGGAAATAATTCAAACCGTGTATCATGGAGGACCCCACCTACCCACTGTCTATGATGTACACTTTAGGAGCTAATGCACATGCTAATGGAAATTAAAGCTACATGTACATTTAAGTGGAGGATTAACACATGCTAATGATTACTTGGTGGCCACACTACCTCAAGGGTAGTTTGGGTAGTTCCCCAAAATAGGATTAGGGTTTCCAAACATGTATAAGTACCCCATATGTTCATGTAAGCTCTCCTCCCTCTTCCTCTTAGCCTCTTGAGCCTCCATTTAGTTTAGTTTGAGGCTTACAAATAAATGAAAGCTCTCTTTTATTTTCATGGCTACTTAGCCATTTTCTTCTTATGTGATTTCATTTATATGCAACTTTAATACATGCTCTTTTCATGTTATTTCCTTTCGTGCTAGTAGTGTAGTTTATTTCTTATGCAAGTAGAATAGCTTTCATTTTCATTTTAATTAGCTCTCTTTTTATTTTGCTCTCCTTTTCTTCTTTTTTTGTTTCATGTTACAATCTACATTTGTTGATATGATAACAAACATGATAGGCTAAACCCCTTCAATTTAGGGGTAATGAAGCTCTCTAACTATGTAGATTCAACATAATTTGATAATATATAATCTCTTTTTGTGCTTAATGTAAATGTTTGAATGGGTTAACTTGTTGTTTTAGCTTTGAATTTGATAGCCTATATTGTTGACACAAAATAGGCTATTCTTAAACAAACAACAAACACAAATTACCTCTTCATCTGCATATGATTATGGTAATGAAGTGAATGATTAAATCAAAAATTGATGGTCTATATTTCTAATCAATAGTTAATAGGTCATACTTAAAATAGATTTTATTTTCAACTTCATTGTCATTTTTTATATAAGAGTTAGTAAGTGGTTTAAGGGGTGTGTTATAGTTTGATGGCTTATGTTGAGCTAATTAATAACACAAATAGGTCATACTTATGATAAATACATCAATTAAACTCACTAATGACCAAAAAAGAGATATCGTAATTTCATGTTGTGTTGATTTATGTGATCCAAAGAGTGGATTTATCTATAAATTGCCTTCTACTCTCATATATTTATCGCTTATAATTTTTGTTAGTTTCTAGAATTTTTTAATTTAACACTATCAAATCTTGGTTAATTTGGTTGAATAGAATTTCAAAATCTAAACAATTCCCTGCAGATCGACTCGTACTTGCCACGTACTATCATTGTATGTCGTGCGCCTGCGGTATTTTTTATTTTAAATTCCATCGGCCGTTTTCTAACTCGATGGAGAATTGGTCGACGAACAGGGTTTAATGATGCATAATTTACTTTTATGACTTGATTAAAAAAGCGAGTTCCTTGTGTAATATCGACGTTTGTTTAAGGTGACTTGTTAAATAACCATATTCAATAGTCAATACTTGATGAACATCAATAAATAAGCATCTATGACAATCATTTCACGTCATCACACACACACACACAGATATATATATATATATATTAAATACTGTTTTGTCACCTTGGAATAAAACGATTAACTAGAAAATGGATTAGCTTCTCTAACTTAAATCAGAGCTCATGAGCACTCGTCCCAAAGCTCGTATAGGGCTCAGCCTTGCTAGTGAAGGGGGTAGGGGTTCACGGTCTTGGTTTATGAGGGTGGTAGGCTCGACTAGGGTGGTTGGCTGTGGGTTTGAAGAGAAAGTGGAAGGGTTTTGGTGAGTTTTGGAGTGCTATATGTGTGTGTGTGTACTACATGAATTTAGATATATTTTTCCATAATTTTCTTTATATATTTTCCTTAGATGGAGGCCATTAAAATGTGGAGGAATCTTTAGAGAAATGAAGAACAAGATGAATGAATGAAGTGAAGAAGTGAAGTGGTATTTATAGGCAAAAGGAAGAGTGTAAACATCTCCTTCTTACATCGCCACACATCACCACGCCACCTCCTCCTTCCATCACCATGCACTAGCCACCTCTACCTTAGTTACTGCCGTGGTCACATCATGTAGGGGCAAAGCCATATGCATCTTTGATTTGATATTTAATGATGAAAATATGTGATAATTATCCTAGATTCTTACTCCACCACCACATGCTCCACCTCCTTCCATCATTACCCTATGCATGGCTACCTTATTCCACCACCGCTTTAGCTCAGCCATGTCACATCAAGGCATGTACTTGCATAGATTTGTTGTTTGATGGTAAGTGTTGGTTGCTTAAGTGAGAAGAAGTTGTTTATATACTTAGTATATATGTATATATGTGTGTGTATATGCGCATGTTTTCTTGGATGGGTATACGTATGTGTTCATTTGGATATCACATAGAATTCACAATGTTCTACCACTTCTATACTTTGAATCGTTATGAATTTCCATTTTGATTTCCAGTCATATTTTCATTTCTAATCTAATATACAAATATTTGTAAACAAAGTTTGAAAATAATATTTCTATTATTATTTATAAATAAAAAGAGCTTAATTTTATTTAAAAATGATTATTTTAATCATTTAAACTATATTTTTAAATTCAATCATATTTTTATTAGCGATGAATTTATGGGTCATTACAGTCTCTCCTGCTTAAAGAATTTTGTCCTCGGAATTGAAGATGACAAGAAGAAAATAACTCAAGAGAAACAACATATGATGAAATATATATAACATATAATAAGTGACTACACCATAGGCAGTGAGTACACTATATCTATACAATATTTACATCTATTCATCCATCCTAAACATGGGATAGGCTTTCTTCATTCTATCCTTCGTTTCCCATGTAGAGTCATTAGCATCGCCACTCCATTGTACTTTAACTAACTGCACAACCTATCACCTTAATCGTTTCTCATTGGGATCTACGATTTGATTTGGTTGTCTGATGACGGTTAAATTTGGTTCCACTTCCTAGTCTTCTTGGGCAGCTATCTCTATGACTTGGTCTGGATCATACACATACTTACGTAAATAGGATACGTGGAAAACATTGTACGCCTGACAATGTTTTGGGTAGTTCTCCTCGATAGGCTAATGGGCCAATTAGCTCGAGAATAGGAAAAGGTCCAATATATTGAGGAGCCGGCTTACCAGTTCTTCCAATTCTTACCATTCCCTTCCTCATGGAGATCTCTAGAAATACTTAGTCTCCAACTGAGAATTTCAAATTTCTATGCCTTTGATCAGCGTAACTCTTTTGCCAACTCTGTGCCTCCTTTAGCTTCTTTCTAATCATGTCTACTTTCTCTACGGCTTCTAAAATCATGTAGGGGCCACGTGCCAACCGATCGTTGGTTTCAATCTAACATGGTAGGGATCTGCATGGACGACCATATAAGGCTTCATAAGGTGCCATATTTATGCTAGCTTGATAGTTTTTATTGTAAGAGAACTCTACTAAATGAAGTTAACTTTCCCAAGAATCTCCAAAGTTTAATACACATGCTCTCAAAAGATCTTTGAACACCCTGTTGAATCTCTCCATTTACCCATCAGTTTGGGGATGATATATGATGCTTACATCCAACTTCATTCCCAATGTTGTCTGTAAGGCATCCGAAACTGAGTGGTAAAGATTTGGTATCGATCGATTATGATGCTGGTAGGAACTCCATGTAGTCTGACAATCTCCCTCATATAAATCTCAGCCAAGCTTGTGAATGTTCTTACGAGTCTTAATGTGATGAAATGTGCACTTTTAGTTAATCTATCTATGATAACCCAAACACCTTCATTCCCTTTCCTTGATCGAGGCAAGTAATCGATAAAGTCCTTGGATAACTGGTCGTATTTCCACTTTGGAATCTCAAGTGGTTGGAGTAGTCCAGCAATCCTTTGTTGGTCACTCTTTATACGCCGACAATTTGTGCATCTACTCACATGGATGGAAATGTATCTCTTCCAACCTTTCCACCAAAATGTTTACTTTACATCCTTGTACATTTTGTTTACTCCTAGATGAATACTTAGTTTAGATTTGTGGCATTCAGTCAACACTTCTTGTCTGAACCTATCTATCTCTGGAACACAAATTCTTCCATTCAACTTTAACAAACCATGGCTATCTAGTTCTAGATTTTCATCCTTTGATTATACTTTTGATAATTTTCCTTATCCACCTATCTTCTGTTTGCCCATTGGAAATACTTTCTAGAAGGCTTGGAATTACCACCACATAAGCTATGATAGCATGTTATCTGCTTAGTGCGTCTTCCATAACATTAGCTTTTCCAGATGTATATAGAATATCCAAATCATACGATGAGAGGAATTCTAACCAAAGTTGTTGCCTTATATTTAAATTCTTTCAAGTGAAATGGTATTTAAAATATTTGCGATTTGTGAAGAGATCAAACTTTCACATATTTAAAAAAGGACTATTATTTACTAGGGCCAAATTAAAGTTCATTAAAAATATACCATAGGGATTTTTTACTCAGCAAATAATGTCTCCACATTTTTAATGCAAACACCATGGCTAATAACTCCAAGTCGTGTGTTGCATAGTTTCTTCCATGGATCTTCAGTTATCTACTCGCAAGCAATAACCTTCCAATATTTCATTAAGACTACACCAACTGCTTCTTCATAGACATCGGTATAAACGGTTAAACCACCATTTTCATTGGAAATAGCTAATATAGGAGTAGTGGTTAAACTCTTCTTGAGTTCCTCCAAGCTTCTACACATTTCCATCCACTCAAATGTAGCATCCTTCATAGCGAGTTTTATCAAGTGGGAAGAAATTTTAGAGAAATCTTGATTAAATCTTCGATAATATCCAGTTAATCCTAAGCAGTTGCGAAAGTCCTTTGGAGTCTATGGTTGCCTCCAATCCTTTATAGCTAAAATTTATTTGGGGCTACTGAAACTCCATCTCTTGACATAATAGAGGTCCTAGGAATCTCACTTCTTTTCCCAGAAATGACATTTCGAGAACTTTTCTTTCAGTGCATTCCTTCTCAATATCTCCAACATGATCTCCAAATGTCTTTCATCTTACTCTTCAGTCTTTGAGTATATGAGAATGTCATCAATAAAGAATAACACGAATTCATTGAGTAAATCTCTAAATACTATGTTCATAATATCTACAAAGTAGGCAGGTGTAATGGTTAGCCCGAATGGCATAACTAACCATTCATAGAAAGTCTTTGGCCCTCGGGATACAGTAAAGGGAATGCAGTCTTCTACTATTCTTAACTGATGGAATGTCGTAGCTAGGTCCATCTTTGAGAATACCCAAGCACCATGTAATTAATCAAATAAGCCATCAAATATGTGGAAGACGATATTTGTTTTAACCGTTTGCTTATTTAAGTCTCTATAGTCTACACAAAATCTAAGGGAACCGTCTGACTTTGCTACAAAAACAACAGTTGCTCCCCAACTTGAGCGATTTGGTCTAATTAGTCCCTTCTTTAACAACTCATCGGTTTGGTTTGCCAACTCAACTTTTTCCTTTGGATCCATCCTATGAATAAAGTGTATAACTTGTCTGCCACCAGGGATTAAGTAAATTCAAAATTCAATTTCCCGATGTGGAGGCAAACTCTTTATTTCCTCAAAACCATCTTGAAAGTCTTTAACTACAGATATCCTTTCTAAGTTCATTTGGGATGAATCCAATGCATACATGAAGTTGTCTCTTAGTAGACTAGGTCCCTTACATATTATTTTGTCCATCGTCCTTTCGGTCGTTGTTTCTAATGTGACTACTCGATTGTTGCAGTCCAGAATAGCTCTATACTTGGTAACCAATCCATTCCGAGTAAAATATCAAACCCAATGAAACCAAGGACGAATGAGTTGCAAAAGAATAGATGAGTTTGGTAGGCAACTCTTGCATTTTCACGAGACATATAGAGATCGATCGTACTACCTATGAGATTTGATACACGCAGAGGGATTTCTACTATTTCTGGGATAAGGTTTGATTTATCGACTAACTTCTTAGAAATAAATTGCAGGAAGCTCTGGTATAAAATAAAGTTCTAATTGAAATATCATTAATGCATGTCTTACCTTTAGGACTCCCTTTCCCTTATGTCTTTAGCGGTCAAAGGCTCGACTTTTATAGCATAGACCTTAATCCGTTCTCCCTTCCTCATCAGTAGGTACTTTGCAACAACCCGAAATTCAAGCTATAATAATTAATCAATGAATTAATTAAATAATAAAATAAGTTTGTGAAATTTTTAGAATTGAGCCACTAAAGTTGCACCATTGTGTCCGTGGTAATTTTCTGGTCAATTTCCATATATAGTTTGTCAAAATCCGAGCTAAAAGGAAGAAGATACGAAATAAACAAGAAACAAAGAAAACGAAATATATATATATATAAGGTCAGGTCGACCTTAGGGTCGACCCCTAATACGCATAGGTCGACACCTAGCATATAAAGGTCGACACGCCCCTGTATTTGGTCATTGTTTTGTCCAGACCCAAGCGTGACGTGTTTTTCCACTTTTCTTCAATCTTGTGTGTTCGTGCTTCCATCCGACGGTTCCCAGTGAGCCTATGACGTGGTTGCACCAGATTTAATCTTCAAATCCAACAATGTGAGGTCCCTAGACTACATTATATATAAGACCCTAGGCCTAGCTATTTTTCTCATTTAGATTTTCTCCTATTTGGGTTCATTGCCAAAGGCTGGACCCTAAATAGAAAATATTTCTAAGGAGGAAATCTTTTTGATAAAAATATTCTATGCTCTAGAATTGGATCAAGGAAGACCAAAGACTAGATCCAAGGACCACAAGTGAGTGTTTAGTAATTATTAGATTTTGAAGTAATTTAAAATAACAGGGTTCTCAATAGTTGTAGTTTTTCTGCAATTTTGAGACAGTTTTTATATAGGTTATTTACGTTAATTTTTAAAGTTCTTCTTAGTCTATTTTATTCAGTTATTTTTATTTTGCTATTTTATTCAGTTATTTATAGTTATTTGTATTTTATTTGCATATGTTTTAAATTAGAATTTAGCCTGTAAATATTAGTTTATTTTTATTCCTTTTTACGCGAATAGATCATTAAAAAGAGAATAATTTGCATATATGGATTAAATAGAACTAAACACTAAATTTATAGAAATTAGATCTAAAATAAGAAGAACTGTAATAAAAAGAAGATAGACTAAAATAAGAAAATTTGAGATAGTTGCAAGCAAGTTTATAACTAGTAGTAATAACTAAAAAGACAGAATATAAGAGCAATTATAACATAGGTTATAATTAAACAGAAAGAACAGAAAAAGGCTTATTTTAAGAGTTAGATTAAGTTAATAAGCAAATATTGCAGAAATAACAGAAGAGACTTATTTTAAAAACTTACACTAAGTTAATAAGCAAAGATAGAAGCAGGGCCCGTACCAACAACATTCCCTTTCAGACTAGGACTGATGGTCTCAAAATATATTAGGTGAGGCTGGGAAGGACCCTTTCAGACTAGGATTGATGGTCTCACAATAGTTAGGTGAGGCTGGGACATACGGTAAATAAGTGCCCAATAGATAGAAGCTCAAATCAGGGGATTAGGGCAAGGGGCGCAACTAGATTTTGTTTGTTAGGACCCGTACCGGCAGCATTCCCTTTCAAACTAGGACTGATGGTCTCACAAAATACTTAGGTGAGGATGGGCAAGACCCTTTCAGACTAGGGCTGATGGTCTCACAACAGATTAGGTGAGGCTGGGCATGCTTATGCTAATTAGGGTAAGTAAGAAATCACAAGAGGGAGCGACAGTTAGCGTGTACCAGCGATGACCGTGTGTGCGACATTGATTAGGGTAGATAAGTCGCTACAGCGTTTCAAGCGCTAAACAGGTGTCTTTTGCTATGGGACCCATAGGATGGGACGAGCTCACAGTGGCACAACAAATATAGAAGGCTGATCAACGGGTAGAATTAGGATTCAGCCTAATTAAAATAGGATTAGGATTTCAGCCTAATCACAGCAATCTAAGACAAGTGTAAACAATCACATCAAAGAAATAGTTAAACAGTATTTTATCCCTAGTTTTATCTTTTCTTTATTTTCGTTTTATACTAGAACTATTGCTAAGTCTATTATCTTTATCTTGCTTAAAAATACTAGTAGTTATTTGCACTCACCAGACTTATAGTTTGACCCACTCCTCTATTTTTCCCTTTTTCCCTCATAGGCTAGAAGAAGCAACACAGTAGATTTGGATTTCTTGGAGACCCATTTGCAGAGCTTTCTCATTCTTCATGTATTTTTCTTCTTTTCAGTTTTCGTTTCATTTGGGTTTTGATGTACCGGTACTTATGAGAGTGATGATTATTTTATTGTACTCTAATTTTATGAGACTGAGATGTATTTTTCATAAGACATATGTATTTGGTGTTTGAGACATGTGATGTTTTTCAGACTTATTTATGAAGTTTTATTTTGAATAATGAATTACGATTTAAATGTTTTCGCTATTTATTTATTTGTCTTGGGAATCGTAGCCTCTGTAATGTTTTAGTTATACCTATAACGCACCATATCTTTTAGTGTGTCCTTTTTGGGTATACTAAGGGGTATAGGGTGTTTCATACTTGTTCTTGCAATGACCCGGTTGATTGCAATGGTAACAAAGAATATTGTGAACTATAGGAGAAACGGTTTCCTGCTTCTACATCTTGGGACTCCTATAGTTCTTTGAGAGATGACCTTTCTTATGGAAATTGAAACAAACAACATCCTTATAACGATTCTTTTACGAGCCTCTACCATTCTTTCCCTACCACGACTTCTTCCTTTTGTTTTGATTATTGCTATTTCCTTAGGCTACCGCCAGATTCCTTTTGTCCAATGCTTCGTGCCAGAACCTATATCCAGTAGGCCATAAAGGTTCCCTTCACATGGCCAGTCATTAGTTCCTGATATTGCTCTTTCATTCCTGTAATAAACATTTCATTCTTCTTCAAGGGCGTGTTTACTAGTCCCAGCCCAAAACAAGATAGCTCCGTGAACTTATTTAAGTATTCCTCTACAGACATATCCTTTTGTCTTAAGTCCATGAACTTTCTTCAAAGATGGGATTTTTCAGCTGCAGGTATATACCGCTCCTCAAATACTTCCTTAAATCAAGCCTATAAGTAGTTGTATTCAGCTATATTCAAAGTGATGGATTCCCACAATGCATGAGCTCCTTCCTACAACTGCCAGGAAACCAAGAATCTCCTTTGCTTATCCCATACATTCAATCCTTTGAATATCCTCTAACAAGAGGGCACCCATGCTTGTACTTCAATAATAGACTCAGTTACTTGGAATGGTTTCCCTCTCAAGTTAGTGTAGTTCTTGCAAAAAAATTGAAATTTGTTCAAGACTGAACTGAAATTTGTTCAAGATAGTGTACTTCAATAAATTTAAGAATGAATTGGGAAAGAATAAGAGTGATTTTAAAATTTTAATAAATAAATTCCGAGTAAGGGAAAGGGAATTTTAAATGAACGGAGAAATATTAAATTTTAAACTTAAGTGATATTATATCAAGAAATAAAGAATTTATTTTTAAATTCAAGGTTTGAATTTATTTAAAAGGATAAAAAGGAATTTGGGAAATCTGAAATTGGTATTTTCAGTTAAAAAGATTTTAATCATAATGAAGTAAAATCTGAAGTTAACGGATTGTAATAAATTGAGTAAGTAAAGGAGTTTATTTCAAAATGGAGTAATTTGGAAATCAATTAGAAATTTGATTTAAGTGTTTAAAATTGGAATTTTAAAAGGGAAATTTGACTATGGAATTTATAAACTGGGTTTATAAAAGTGAAGTAATATATTAGTGGATATTTGGAAGAATAAATTCACGGTGGGAATTTATTGAAGGAATGGGTAATTTAGTTTTAAAAATAAATAGTGATTTATTTTTAAAGATGTGAGAGAGAAGTGTATTTCCCTGAATAGCCAAGAACGTTTCAAAGCAAATTTTTAAGTATAAGCTAAAAGTTTAAAAGTTGGTTTAAAATATGTTTTAGAAAATTTATTATTCCTAAATGTTTAAATTTTAAAGCAAGTATTTTCAAATTTATTTAGTAGTAAATATTTAAAGATGACTTGGTGTTATGTTTTAAAGGATAAAAATATAGTTTCATATTTTATTAAGTAGCTTAATTTTAAATATTCTTAAAGTATATATCTTTGAATAAAGTATTAAAGTAGTTTTAATTTAATTTTTTAAAGTATATTTTATAATAAAGTGTTTTTAAGTTATTTTTAAAATCTAAAGTATTTGTACTTGGTGATTTCAGTGGAAATAGAAATTATTTGGGGAATTTATTCCATGAGATAAAGACGGTTTGAAACTGTTTTCAAAGGGTTAATAGGTGGAAATATATCTTGCGAAGATATTTGAGATAAATAAATAATTTGGAAGAAATTATTGTGGCTTGATGATTGGTTGTGAATGTAATTGATAGTTAAATAACCGACTATCAACATTGGCCAATGCGCTGATCGTTTCGAAGAGACCAGGATCGGGATTTATTTCTCGAAAACCACTTCGATCCGGTTTGTACGTTTTCGTGGGGAAAACGAGTTTGGAGTCGAAGATGGAGCAGTGAAGTGCAAGGGCTAATCGCTACTAATCCTAAGAATGATTCCAAAATGGATGTAGTAGGAATGGTGCCTTCGGTTCCGTTCGAACCCGGAACGGACTTGTATGGATGAATGCTTTCGAAACATCGTCAAGTGGACGGTGGGCATTCTAAGAGATGTGTTCTCAAAAGGTAACGCTTAGCCTCGAGCCTCATCAACCGGAAATGACTAAAAATCAGGGGTTATGCAGCAAGGCTATGTGGGTAGCACCCATTAGGGTGAAGTTATCCTTGTCTAGATGTTCCTTTTTATTTGGCTTAGTGGTGCGGTTGCTGATCCCAACTGTGGGGTGATCTTACTTGGAATTGTCCAATAAGGGGTAGTTCCGGCCTTGTGTTGTAGGGGATCGGGCGTGGTCCTCGGTACGTTGATCTAGACCAGGTACTGTGACAGGTGGTACCCCAGTGCCTATTCATCAGTTGGAAATCCATTCTCCCTACGTGCCTGTACGGTTTTGATTGTGCCCAACTATTGTTGAAACATGAGATGCAAGCATTTCAGCTAGATTCTATTTTACTTTCAATAGACACTTTTATAATATTAGACGGATTTGATAAAAAAAGTGTTTGGCTATCGTAAGGTAAAAACCCGACATGTTTATTTGTGGCGTGGTCTTTCGAGATGCTTTTTATTTCAAAGGGTTTGAAAAACTTTAATAATCCAATTGAGTGTGTTTTCTTACGCTGGTTTTCCAAACTGACTCGGGTGTTATTTTATTATAATGCTCGGGTCAGAGCGAGTATTATAGATTATAGGAAAGGATACTAGAAGCTCTGCCATTTTTCTATCTCGTCTACACTTTCTTAGTAACAAAATTTTAGATCTAATTCACATGAATTTAGATCTAAATAAAAAGAGAATAGAATTAATTAGGGAATTAGGTATTGGTTCAAATCAGAAGGCTATGTCAAAAGTAAAACCCTAGATCTAAGTTTTTTTTGTTATTTCTCATCCAAATCTCTTCCTTTTCTCTTTCAAACATTATAGATCTGCAAATATATCGTTTGTAATTCCAAATAGGGATTACAAGGGAGTTTAATATATATGTTAGGGACAGATCTGAAATAAAAACAGAGAGATTTGGAAATCTGGCAATGTGAGTGGATTTGATTATATCTTTTACGTTTATGATATATTATCGTTAAATTCCCGTTAAATAATTTTATTCAGTACTTCAATAATTAATTCTGTTAATTAGTTATGCTGAACTGTAAGAAATTTACAGTTATTTACATCTAATTTTAAGTTATAATTTAGCCTAAATGCTAGTTTCTTTTTATTCTCTTTATACATGAATAATATAGTTAAAAAGCATTTTCACGATTATGGATTAAAATGGGAAAATACTAGATTAGATGTGAAATAAGAAAAGTTGGAATAAAGCTAGAAAAATGGAATTCTACAATAAATTACGCTAAAACAAGAATAATAAATTAATCTAATAACTTTATTTGGAAGTAAGTAATAGATTAATTGGTTGGTTTAGAAAATACGATACATTTCTATAATTTAATATTTAAAAGATAATGATAAACATAATTGCAAGAATAAAAGAAAGAAAAAGGAAACTAGTGTAAAATAGAGAAACCACTATATTTTACACTATTCCAAAATAATAAAAGAAATACCTTGCAGTTACGAATTATTGTTTATAGTATTATTTAGTATTAAAACATGGAAATGAATTTTTAGTATAGTTTTCATACCCAACCAAATAAAATAGAATTACTTCCTAGAATAGAAGAAAATAAAGTAAAGTATGAAAGGAATCAAGTAAATTATTAGAAAATAATTTGAAGCTGTAAACGATAATGAACCAAGGTCTGCATTTACTGTGCAGACTATACAATAAGACAGTTATTATGATAAATGAATTATATTATATAAAAGAATTAAAGAGAATTCTATATCATAATAAAAGAAGACAGCCTAGAATAGAAGAGAGACACTTGTAATCATATACAAATTATAAAAGAAGATAAAAGTGACAATTACAATTATAATTATAACATAGGTTATAATTAAAGTAGACAGAACGGAAAGACTTATTTAAGATTTAAATCAAGTTAATAAGAAAATAGAACAGAGATAATAGAAGATGCTTATTTAATAAACTTAAGACTTAAATTGAGTTAAATAAGCAAGGTAATAGAAGTGGCAGTACCAACAGCATTCCCTATTAGATCAATGGTTGTTTCACAATAGCAAGAAGTGAGACGAGGGCAAGAATATGCTAATTAGGGTAAATAAGTAGCCAACAAAATAAGAAAAGTAAACTAAGCGCAAATTAAAAGATTAGACTTAGGGTCTAATAAAAGAGTGGGATGCGTTTGGAGTAGCCCAAAAGATGAAGAGCCTAACGAAGTAGTTCATCACAGATTTCAGCAAAGGAGAAGCACATCCAACTTAGTTATTTTGGGCTAGAAGGAAGTACGTGACTTCAATAGGACGTGAGGGTACTCTAGGATGGCCCTCTGGGTAGGCCTAAGGAAGCTACATCCTCGGAGGCAGGTCTGTAGGTGTTCCATCAAGAGAGTATGCCTAGACTGCTTTTTGCATGGTTGGACCATTATAGGCAATCAGAAGGGGTTGGTTTTCGGATTATGATAATCGTATGTCCTAGTACTTGCAAATAAGTTTAGTGAGCAGGACCCAAAAAGATAGTCGCATGCGGATATCGGCCAGCATCAAAACCAAGAGCGAGTTCGGAAAAGACTAGTGTTAAAACCAAAAGTCCAATGATTCTTTCACTATCGAGACATTGGATGAGGTGCATCACCAATTGGATGTTAGATTTTTTGCAGTAGGGCATGGCCACTTGACTATTGAGAGGTCTTTCGCTTAGTTGAGGGGTGGCTGCATGGGACCATAGCCATGATGAGAAAAGAGATAGACCAACTAGAAAATCTGTATTGTAGGCCTAACGAAGCTGACCTTTATAGATATAGAAAATCCCAGACTGAGTTCCATACAAGGTAGACCTTGTTGGCGGGATTCAGAGAGTAGACAAAACGATTACGTATAGTCTTCAATGTACACACTGGGTGGTACATTGTGAATGTCTGAGCATTAGTATAGACTAGTGCAGACATAGTTTTACGTTTTCATAGTAGATGACGAAACATCTGTATTGTAGGCCTCACGAAGCTATCTTTTAGAGATGTTGTAATAGAACGCTATAGGAGCAGGACGATGGAGTCCTTTGCGAGGAGGATACGGAAGGTATATGGGTGTACCTATGACCAATATGGTCATTGGGCATATAGCTCCAAACACACACACACAGATATATATATATATATATATATATATATATATATATATATTTATATATATATCAGTTATTAAGTTTAATCTACTTAGGAGTAGATGGGTACGATTCACGCACAGAGGCAAGAGTATGATAAACCTAGTGAACCTAATATAACAGTAAATAGAAATAAAACTGTATATGTAGAATTAAGCTTAAAAGTGTATAATTTATCCATTCACCAGAACTTTAGATTTGATCCCCTCCTCATAACATCCTACGGGTTAGGTAGATGGCAGAGACTTCCCAGCTTTAAGACACTTGTTTAGAAAGTGTTATTATATTGGTGAGTATTTACTTACTATTATATTTTAGTAAATTCCGTTGTGAGATATTTAATTGAGCTATGATATATTTGTCTTTGCCTATTTGCAGGATACTGGATTCCCAACTCGGGTTTCAGTGGGCTTCGTTTTTAACATTTTGGCAAAAAATCCGGACCCACTAGAATTCGGGTTGTTACAAAGCAGCTTCTATTTATACTTCAATGCCTTCTCTATGCATTTGATAGACCTCTGGATAATGTTGATCCACTTGTGGATTATCAACTCGAGGTATGGGTTGTGCTGGAGTTTGTTGTGCAACCAGAATCATAGTCGAGCTCGACTCGGTATAAGATTCGACATATTTAGAAGTAGACGGACCTATGGCTTGAGTGGAAAAATGCTCAGAAAGCCCAAGATTCATTTCTATAAATACTCAACATATAATCAACATCAGGTTAATTAAATCTATACCTCCCATGCTAAAGTGAAACCCAGTGCGTTATCGTGTACCATCCTGCAGTTTAGATTATCAATATTGTACAATAGTTCATTCTGAAATCCATATATTGCCATGACTAACCGTCATTGTTGCCATCTCATCAAACTTCATATCAATAGCTATGCACTGGATATGCTTCGAAACTCAAGAGGAAATATTTGGCAAATGGGAGTGCATGTCGACAAAGCCCAAATGCAAGTGAGTTCGGAAACTGAAAATCCACCCAAGTGTTGAATTTATACTGATCCAAAAATTGGGTAATTTATTTTCTTCCCAACTCCCAAGCTCCACCTCTTCGCCTTGACTCCAAGGCACGACCATCAACGGAAATCCCATCAATGCGCAAATCCAACTCCATTCGCACATGCTTCCAGGCCATCACCTACCTAGTTCGAAGTTTGGCCTTGGATCGGGTTTGTTTGCAAGGCAAGGTTGTGGGTTGGGATCAGCAGCACCAATTCAATCACAGAGATGCAAGGCAAAGTGCATAGAGGTCATGTAAATGATAGGCGGTGGCAGACTTGGATCTAAAGGAGGTGGAGTTTGATTAGGAAGGCAAGGCATTTTAACGGAGGCACTAAAGTTTGGATCGGTAACTCAAAAGAAAATAAATGTGATAAAAGGAAAGGAAATAGATTGTGTTATATAACCCTAACCCGGTTCTCAAGAGAGAAAAAATGTGGACTTCTTCGAAGTCCAGGATCGGTACTAATCCATGGTGTTAGATCGGTACCGATCCGAGGTAAAAAAAACTATTACAATGTTGTTGACCTAGATATATGTTTATGTGGGTACGTGTATATAATAATGGATTAATTTTAGAATGTGCACATGAATGCATATGCATGTGCATATCCAATCCTAACGATAAATCATATTCTAACCGAGAAAATCCATGAAAGGAACAGTTCAAGATTACAAAGTTTTGAATGCTGGATTACGAGAACACGTTCCAGACTTATAATGCCAAATGCTATTGAAATGTCACAGTGGATGATTATAGATATAACTCTTCATGAAAGCGATTCGCGGGGAGGATAAGGGCCATTCAGAACATAAAGTGGAATTCTTTATGTTAATACCAACTTGTCTCGATTCAAAGCACATCATGTTTGAAACGGGATGTTCTTTGGAAGGCAAGTGTTATCCAGTTTTTGACCAGGCAACATTCATATAGACTGTAAGAAATGAATTTGGAAACTATCAAGGTAGGAAGCCCAATGAGATAGCCTAAAATTCCATAAAACAAGGAAAAATAGATTCATGAGGAAAATACAAACCAACCACAAGGGAAAAAGAATCACGATCCATGTAAGTGGTGGATCGGTACTGATCAAACCACCTAGATTGGTACCGATCCATTTTTCTTCAACCTGTTGTGCCCATCTTCTGCCTACTTACTCTACTCGATGCTAGAGGCCTATTCCAAGTGTTGTTTTGTCTATCCATCGCCATTCTCTACCGATCTCCATAAGCCCTTAAATTAGCAACTTTGTTTCTCCACCGATCCATCATCTGGACCTAGAAACAAGCTAGTAATACTATAAATAAATTTGGAAGCATAAAGCTAATAACGAATCGAGCTAGGAAAAAGAGTTCACGAAGTCTATACACTAACTTTATGGATCGGTACTGATCTAGCACCTTGGATCGGTGTCAATCTAGGGAAATTGATGGGATGGCCATCATTTCTCTAAAGGACTTGGTCTTGGTGTGGAAATTGAGGTGAGATCATGGAGGCAAGATTTTAAGCTGACTACGTCTATAAATAGAGGGGAAGGGTTCATTTATAAGGATCTTTTGGCTCTCTCTTTCTCTTACTTTATTTTCTTGCAATCACACTCGGATTTATACCAAAATGTCATGGATTTTTAATGATCCATAAGGACAACTTCCTGTATTCCGTAGTCAAAGTAATAAAATGGTCAAAGTGTACATAGGCCAGCCGAACCACTATAAAAGATGTATGTTCTATCTTTGCTCATTTTTCATTTATTTTCTTCACTTTTTATTCTCTATGCAATCTCTTGGGTGTTTGTTCCATTTTTTGTTTCAAACAAAAATGGTAAAAAAATTCATTTAACCTACTACCGCTGGCCTAGTTCCAACAACATATAATTTCTCAAGTTCAATTATTTAGTTTTGAATTTTGATCATTTAGAAAGATAAAATTCATTAATATTTTTTTCAACCTAACATATGTATTCAGACTTCAAATATTTGGTTGTTTAAAAAAGGTATTTTGCAAAAGGTTCATTAATATAATTTCATATACAAATATATATGTATGTTTAAATGTATGTGCTTATAAATGGATTAGAACAGTTTAACATAACATGTATGTATATTTTGGAATTAATTGAAAATTATTTCAATCTTATTATTTTTTTTTTGGCAAAGCCAGCGGGGATTAATGGCCCCTACCATATATTTATACCATGTAAGAAGCTCTTACAGACATAACGAAAAACATAGAAACAGAGAGGAAGCAACAAAGAAAATGAAGAAAAAAGAAAAACAACAAAGTACAATAGGATGTAGCTAGGAAAAGTGCCAGGCATGAGTTGCAGCATTATCAACTCTTGCCCATTTCAAAGCTTCAGTAGACTTGAGAATTATTAATTGTAGGAGATCCTTCCTACTCTTTCTGTCAGCAGTGAATATCCTTCTATTTCGCTCCTTCCATATTTCATATACAAATACTTTAATTAATATCAGCAGCATTTCAGCTTTTTCGGTTTTCCATCTGGTGGCCTTGTAGAGATTGGACCACTCTTCCTTGCTGTCCCATCTTGGTTGATCATAGTCTCCTTTTGTCTTTATTCTTTTCCATATATAGTACGCAAATGGGCAATTGAAGAAAAGATGCAGAGTGTCCTCTTTTCTGGCATTACATAGAACACATTGAGTGTTATTGACTAAACCTTTGTAGTTTAGATTTGAGAGAGTATGTATGTCATTCTTCATGACTTTCCAGAGCATGTGGTTTAATTTCTCATTTGTTCTTGTTCTCCATATTCTTTTATGCCAAGGGAAGGTTGGAAGGGAGGTGTTATCAGATATAACATTATAGGCCATCTTAGATGTGTGCGGTTTGTTCTCACCATTCAGTAAGTACACTTCAGTCTCTGCATAGGTGTATTGTCTCCCTGTGAGAGATCTCCAATATTCATTCAAAGAATTGCTTAGTTCTCTTGGCAGCGTTACCCTACCATTCCTTATATAACTTATTGCTCTGGCATTGACTGGTATCGTACTGCTAGAGACTAGATCATAGGATAAGGCCTTATCGAGTATAAGACCCTGCTGGAGCCATGGTTCTCCCCAAAATTTTGCTGTGCTATTATTGCTAAGATGTAGAATGTAATGAGGTTTGAATATGTCTCTTATTTTCAGCACTAATTTCCACACCCAGCTGTTAGCTTGCCTCGGCTTGGTTTTCCATATATCTTCACCTTTTAGATTGTGTTTGTAACACCACTGCACCCATAGGTTATCTTTTTTATTTATGATATCATCAAAGTGCTTCGATAAGGCTGCATAGTTAGTATTTCTCAAGTTTTTGATTCCCAACCCTCCTTTTTTCCTAGGTAATTCAATTTTTTTTAAAGCAATAGGAGGCAAAGTTTTATCGTTCATGTTACCAGACCACAGAAATCTAGTTATAGCTGTTTTAATCATGGCTATCAGTTTAGATGGGAGGAGGAAAGTTCGGCTCCAATAGATCATCATAGAAATGACTAGCGAGTTGACAATTACTACTCTGCCAGGCTGAGATATGAATCTGTTTTCCCATCTAGACATAACCTTAGTTATCTTTTCATATAGTGGAAGACATTGGTTATAGGAGATTTTCCTGGTAGCCATAGGAATTCCAAGGTATGTCATAGGAACTGAAGGAGGATTCATCTTGATTATGGCATAGCATAGTTGGGTTTGATTTTCAGGAAGGCCAGCTATTAGTATGTGCGACTTATCATAGTTCATCTCAAGGCCAGAGAAGGATTTAAAGGAGTTTAGAGTGCTCATTATGGAAAGCAAGGATTTTTTTGTTGGCTTTGTGAAAATCATGAGGTCGTCAGCAAAGGCCAGGCATGTGATAAGAGGAGAAAGACATTTCGGATGAGGAATGAAGTTCTTTTGGATCACTTGATATTTGAAAGATTGAGTGAGAGTTTCCATCATCATTATGAATAAGTATGCCGAGATTGGATCCCCCTGTCTTAGACCATTTTTTGCTTTAAAGTAGCCAACATTATGGGAGTTGATAACTATAGAGTATCTTACAGTAGATATGCATTGAAATACCCAGTTCCTGAATGTGAAAGGAAAGTTCATTTTGATCATTATATTCATCATGGCATCCCAGTTGATAGAGTCAAAGGCCTTTTTTAGGTCTATCTTAAGAGTGGCTCTGGGAGATATGTTTTTGTAGGAGTACCCATTCATTATCTCATGAGAAAGTAGGATGTTGTCTATTATGCTTCTGGAAGGGAGGAAGGCTGATTGGTTTGGAGAAATGATGTGAGGCAGAACAATTTTCATACGAGCAGCAATTATTCTAGATATGGATTTATAAATAACATTGCAGCATGCTATCGGTCTAAATTGTGCTACAGTGGTGGGGGATGGCACTTTAGGAATGAGGATTAGATTAGTTGAGTTTATGGAGGATAAGATTTTACCATTGGTGAAGAAGTTGTGAACAGCTTTTTTAACATCTGTATGAACAATATCCCAGCATGAATTGTAGAAAGTGGAGTTGAATCCATCTGGGCCTGGAGAGGCAGACTTTCGCATTGTAAAGAATGATGCTTTGATTTCTTCATCCGTTACAGGAGCCTGTAACATCTCATGCATCTCTGAGGATATGGTCGGCAGGGAAATGTTGCTGAGAAAGGCAGGATCCATGGTTGGAGGGGAGGAGCCAAGCAGGTTGATGTAGTATTTCAAAAAGGCATTATCAATGGAGTCAGGCGTAGTAAAAGAGTTTCCTTTCATGTCATTTATAATGTGAATGTTTTCTCTCGTTTGCTTTATCTTCAAGGAGGTATGATAATATTTCGTGTTTCTGTCACTTAAGAGATTCCAGTCTTCTCTTAGTTTTTGCTTTGCCATATTTATTTCAGTCATTATTGCTTTTTCCAGGAGAACTATCAGGTCTTGCTCCTTCTGTATCATGGTTGGATCCGAGTGTGAGTTGAATATTTCTGATTGTACCTGCTGAAGCTGATTGGCTATTCCAGTTGAGAGTTTGCTGCCTTGACCATAAACATCCTTTGCCCATGTCTTTAATACTGCTTTTGTGTGCTATTTCAATCTTATTATTACATATAATACATACATATTATAATATTAATATGAAGTCAATTAGAGATATTTTACATTAATTAACTTAATCAAAATCTAAATTTAAATATATTCTACAAGTATAACAGATCTTTCAATTTATAATTTTGAATTTGTAACTTTAATTCAATCAATGTTAGATATTGTCAATTAAACATTTACGTTATTAAGGTATGTATTTTAGAGATGTTTTATATCTACACACATGTCTCTTCATTAAATAATTAAATTGAGCAACCAATATATATATATATATATATATATATATATATGGTGAATATAAACATTGTAGATATAAATCCTAATATTTATACATGTATATATTGAATTTTTCTTTATTTTTCATATCATCATGCTACACCCTATGTGTGTTATTAATAATTGTGTGTATGCATATTAGATGTGGTAGTCCATATACAAATCATTATTACACATGGAAAGGTGCGATCTAATTGTTGGATTTAGAATTAAAGGAAAGATTTAAAAGAGAAATTAAAGGGTTTCATTCTCTAAATAAAACAAAATCTTCTTATTTCATTTGATTGAATTTGGTTCAACGTTATTTCATCTATGGTTGATCACTCCCTCCACCTCTCTTGACTGTATATTCACACTAGATACATCTAACTAACTATATTTATTAAATAAAAAATATTCAAATAAAATTTGATTTTATTAAAATAACTAGATTTGACATAGTGTTGGATATTAGACTTCATAGGCTCATTAACCAATTATGGAATTTTTTGAAATTACTTAATTTATCCACTGAGAAATAGACCGGGTTCCTACAGTGGTATCAGAACCCAAATGGTTTCAATGTAGTCTAATTAGTTAACATATAGGGCCAACTAATTAGTTTTATCTCTCTGATGGTTGTCTAGACAAAGAATGTTCAGGCTTGGGGTTGAATAATCAAGTGTTCTCCTATCCTTAGCTATCGATCTGGCCTAATAGGTGGTAAGACCAAAAGGTTAGCCTAGATGTAAGACCTAAAATTTTGGTCCTTGGGCTAATTTTCATATTCAGATTTGAAAATTTAATATATATTCTAAAGTTAAATGTTAATTTTAAAATATAGAAGAATATTTTATAAATGCTACAAAATACATTAAAATCTTTTTTTTTAAAAATAGAAATTAAATAATTTGTTCCAAAAAATTTAATATATATTCAATTAATATGACTAATTAAATAAAATAAAATGATTAATTAATAGTAATTAATTAGACATATATATATATATATTGATATATGTATGTAACTATAATTGTTATAGTTGTAAATCTACCTTAAAACAGTTAGTGATAAAATTAAATTAAAATTCTCGAATTATATTTAACTAAATTTTTGTAATTAAACAAAAGGATTTATTATATAGATAATTAACTAAAAGTTAATGAAATAGAGAGTGTGTATATTGATATGTGCATATAAACATAATAAAAAATGTTACCGTTGGTTATTTATATAAATAGTTTAATGTGAATAGTGTAAAAATTTATATGATAAAATAAAATTTACTTAAATTAAGAACTAAAATAACTAAATATGATTTAATTAGTAAGAATTGAATTAAATAAATATGATTTAATTAATAAGATTAAAATTAATTAAATTAAAAACAATTATAAATAAATTAAGTTTATATAATTATATATGGATATGCTAAAATGAAATAAATCCAAATAGATTTTTGGAATAAATACATACATATGGTACATATATCGTGATTTTAGATGTGTCCAAAGTCTCCAACACAGAAACCGATTACGTAAGATGAAAAAAAATCGACCAAACCTTAAACGAACATAACTCATTAGAATGTTAAATAAGAACTCCCATAAATTAAGAAGAAACTATGAGTTTCTTATCAATGTCGAGAAATGAAATTGTCAACAATAACAATTTTCTTAGTTGTAAATTGCCATAAAGAGTATAGACTCTGTTATCTGGCGTGATGCATGGATTCCAAGTACATTATCGAAATATGGTTTTGATAATTGTACTCAAAGGGATGTGATCCATCGGCCGCAAGTGTGTCTTCGGAAGGAAGACCGATGTAGTTGGAATGTAGTAAGCAACATTGATGAAGAATAACCTCATAAATTTCAATTTGTGAAACTAGCATAATAGATTTGTCGGTCAACGTGCTTGAATTAATTCAAATTCTACATGCAAAATTATCATCTAATAAGACTTTGAATTTTGGAACTTGTTTGTTGGAAAAAAAATTCAAAATAATTGTTTAGAATAGATTGTTTGCGTATGATAACCAAAATATCATGATGTAGTGGGAACAATAACTAATTTTAAGTCTTGGATAAGATCCAAAACTGATACGATGATATTGCTCGATAAGTGTTTGAACCAAAAGTGGCACAAACATCGAGAAGTATATTTAGAGACTAAAAGATGAAGAAATATAAATAAAAATAAGAAATAAACGAGACATAATCGTTTATAATGGTTCGATAAAGTAAGGCTTATGTCCACTTTAAGATTTTATTGCTTATTACTGTCTTGGATGTAGAAGTTCTTAATGGTCGATACAACTCCAACACTTAGATTGTCAGAATAACAAAATATAGAGCTGGGAAAATTAGAGCCAAAAGATTCTTAAAAATGAACCCTACACTCCTATTTATAGAGGTTTGGAGCCTAAAATCTCGCATAACATATCTCTTAGCGGTTGCATACGATTTGGACCAATTATCCACAAAGTAAGTGTCGCATCATCGAGTGGTAGGGGTCGGTATTAATCCCTAAGATAGCCATATTGGTTATCTACAAGTCTTCATCTTGACTCGTCTTATTGTTAGCTTCGTAATTCCATAGTTGTTTGCACTATTTCCAAGTCCAAGTAATGGAGTTATGGAAGAATAGACTCCAACTTAAAGTGCTCATGGAGATTGATGGAGAACCACATCAGATCGGAAAAACACCATTAGAAATAGGATATTGGCATTAAGACGAGGCCACAGGCAGAATATGGGGTCCACCTGAGTTGGAAACATGACTCGATACCGACCCTTAGAGTGGGGTCTAGGTCGGTACGGACCCCAAACTTTGAGGGTTTCTTGGTCCTTTTGGCTTGAGTTATATTGGCATTAGCCTTGCAACTTTGACTGTCTTGTTTCCTAGACACCTAGGCTATCTCTCTAGGCTTCCGTCTTCGATAACTCCAACTTTGACTTGTTCAATCTCTCCGAATATGGCTTGGTCAAAAGGCTAGATAACACTTTCCTTCCAAAGTACATCTTATTTCAAACGTAATGTGCATGGAATCGAGATAATTTAGATTTTCTGCGAAGGACTCCACTCTATGTTTTGAATTGTCGTTATCCTTCTTATGAATCATTTCTATGAAAAGTTATGTAGGTTTGCAGTTCACGGTCGATCAAATGTGTACACACACGTACACACGTTCACATGCACATTCTTGAGCGGGTAGGTTTGCAGTTCACGGTCGATCACATGTGTAGGCGCTAACACATTTCCCTATGTATACAAATATATGCTATAAAGATCATAATTTAATTAACATTATTTAAAACATTTAATTAGCAAATGAAATGAAATAATGTAAATGGTTAAAGGAATTGAGATTTGAATAATAGAAGGGCAGCTAGGCCTAATTAAAGAATGAAAAAGAGAGAACTAAAAAAATGAAACAAGTAAGGGTAATAGATAAGCGAAAAATAGGAATAAGTAAAATTCTTATACCCTAAATCCTCATGCACTTTCAGTTTGCACGTTCATAAACAAAATTAAACTTAAGAAGAGGCCGAGCACCATTAGAAGATGACAAGGGGATGATAAGCTAAAACAAAGAGGAAGGATCTTAATCAATTTAATTCAAGATCAAATTTCTACTCCTTAACAACAAGCTGAAGGTGAATAATATGTTACGTCTCATTTTATTGTTTTCGGTCTTAGTTGAGATCTTAAATTATTTTGCAAATGATTTGCCATGTTTTGATTGTTTAAATGGATATATATATATACTTGTTGATGATTTATGCTATTTCATATTGATTTTATGATAAGGTTTAATTTTGAAAAACCTATTAAATGACATCCAAATGCCTTACGATTTTGATATAAGGTCAGAAATAATAGTTTAGAGATGGGTTTCAAGTTTCATAATTTTATGAATTAATGTGGATTTATTATGAATTTTCTAGTGAAGAAATAGTTAATTGGTTTTAAAATTAATTGCGGCAATTATATGTTAGCTTTGGGTTGGAAATTTATGTATGTTAGAAAACATATTAAAAATGATTTATGGGAAATTTTTGTAGAATTTCCTAATTGTTTTGATAAGCATACAATATTATTTAAGGCATGTGACTTAAATGTTTTATATGTTTATAAAAGGAGAAGGGGCAATTTATAAATGTTTTAAATTATTTATTTCTAAAATTTGGCACCACTTTTAGAAAATATTTTGAAAAGAAATTAGCAACCAATCATATGTTGACAAACAAAGCAGGTCAGTTGAAAAGAAATTACCTATTAAATTCAAAAATAAGTTTTTATAAGGTTTCGTTGTTTCGCCACTTTCGGCAGCCATCTTTCGACTTCATACTTCCGCCTCCAACCAGTTTGAAACCAATTCACATGGTATCAAAGACTTGGCGCGTAGTGGATTTGACATAAGCGAAAGTTATGGAGTCGAAGCAGGGCTTTCGAAGGGGTTGAAGTAGCTTTCGAAAACTTAGAATTATTTTGGTAGTAAATGAGGCTTTCGAAATAGATAGCTTTCGACTTGGTCAACTTTCGACTTGGTCAAATATTTTAAGTAAAAGAGCTTACGAAAGAGGTTGCCGCTTTTGTTTTAAGAAAATGCTTTCGAAGGGGTCGAAACCCTTCTATAGTATTCAACCTTTTGAAGCAATGCCTTCGAAAGTATGCTTTCGCTTTAAAGCCTGAGCCGCTTCTCCAATGCTTTCAAAGGGATTGATTTTCGACACCATCCACTTCTTTTACTTAGGAAATTGCTTTCGAAAGTGTTGCTTTGAATTTAGTTCTTTTAAGACCCTTTTGATATTTTGAAATTTAAACCCAAAGGTTTCAAATGGAATGGTTTTAAATGGTTTCGAAAGGTTGTTCCACATGTTTTTACTTCAACCCAATGCTTTCGAAAGGTTTGATTCATTTAATGGACTTACTGTTTCGAAAGGTATATTATAAAGGTTTCGAAGGGGTAGTTCCCCAATGTTTTTGAAGGGTTTACCTTTAGTTTTTAAATGGAAAGTTTCCAATGTTTTAGAAAGGCATGTTTAAAGTGATTTTAGAAGAGGATGTCTAATGTTTTATAAAGCTTTTGAAAGGATACTATTAATGTTTTCGAAAGGACTTCTGTAAACGGTTTTGAAAGATATGTTTTGGCCTTTTAGCCTAAGGTTTCAAAGTAAAGTAGTTAACTTGTTTCAAAAGATGTACTTTCAATGGTTTCGAAAGTGGTACTTTCAATAGTTTCGAATGGGGTACTTTCAAAGGTTTCGAAAGAGACTGTTTAAAGGTTTTAGGAAAAGGTTTCGAATGTTTTTATCAGCATCATTTTGTATAAAGTATATATAACATGGCAAAAAGATTTGAGTAAAGCAAAGAGTATATTTTCCTTGTTTAAGTATGATTTAAAGGGTTAAATAAATTTAAAAGAAGTGTTTTCAAGGAAAATTTGATGGGATAGTTGACCCTAAATAAATGACTCAGATGTTAGAATACTAGATGGGACGCGCCTATACTTTAGCTAGTTGCCCCTAGCTAATATAAGTCCAAAATTCCTTTCCGTAGGGCTTTGTCACAAGTAATACTAAAATGATGTTACATACAGAAAGTAATATACAAAGTAAAGATAGGTTATTGGTGAGCCTGCAAAACCATTAGGATCAGTTAACCCTAAAAGAATTAAGTTAGGGATAGACCGTCATGAAGAGTATCTAACAGAAGTTAGATTATTTGTTTACTTTTTCTGGTAGGCTTGAGTCAGCCAAAGGTTAGTAGTTAGGCAAACTAAACTATAGTGTTTGGACAGATAGTCCATTAATTGCCTGATTTGTTTGCATACATGATATTGTTGTTATTGTTTTAACCAATTTGGTTGTAGGATTTTTATTTGCCAAAGGTATATTTTAAAAAGGGATATTTGTGAGGGGAAACCCATTCCGCTAAGCAGCGTGGTCTCACTTAATATTAGTAAATCGAGATGTATAGTATTATTCACACCAGGCTTTATGTCGAACTTGAAGTTTATGATTTTCAATTAAACTCCTGGATGCTCAAAATTGATTTGAGTAGGTTGAGAGTTGAGGATTTATAGGTTTTAGTATGTGGATGAATAAAGCTTCTGAAGACGTGCAGGAGGCATGGATAGCTAAGCACATGGATAGCTATATTTAGGAGTTATTTTGTTCTATTTTCGTTGTGATGTATTAAGGCAGTTTTTATCTATTTAGCACTCTAATCATCGAAGGGAGCATCTTCATATGTCGCATTTGGCATATTTTGTAATAATTATATTTGATCAATGCTTGGGAAACGTTTGGGATTATGTAATGGAATATGAAACATGTTTTGAAATGTAACTAGTAAATGTTGTTTTTGGAATATATGATTTTGTTTCATATCATGTGCTTCTGATATTATGGATACCATTAACATTATTGTATTTTGTCATTGGAAGTTAATACTATAGATGACTTCAACATCTATAGCGCTTAGCTTCGGGCCTCAAG
Source organism: Allium fistulosum (assembly GCA_030737815.1). Taxonomy (NCBI): domain Eukaryota; kingdom Viridiplantae; phylum Streptophyta; class Magnoliopsida; order Asparagales; family Amaryllidaceae; genus Allium; species Allium fistulosum. The sequence goes on along the minus strand of CM060904.1, from coordinate 261,026,158 downwards.
ATAGGGGATATTACATATGCACATTTTACTTATTTACTTATTTTAGGACTTGGTACCGACCCATAGTTATAGTTTAGGGGTTGGTACCGTCTCTTGACTTGGAATATTTTCCAAGTTTCATGGCCAAGACTTCGGGTTCCAAATGGCATATAACCCATACTTATCCCATTCTACTTTCTCACTCGTTCATTTGCCAACCGATCCAAGAAACCATGTGCCACTATTGAAAAAAATTCATTCCCAAATCAAGAAAACCCATCCCATTGCCTGCGCCTCCCTCCAGCCACTTGCCGACATCATCAATTCCTATGCTGCCACTCTTGGAGTCATCATCTTGTCTCGATTCAAGGCATATCGACCAAAACCCTAGCTTTTGCAAATAGACCTGTTTGTACCAAAATTGGGCACAACACTCTTCGGAAGTTTTTGAAGAGATATAATGAAGAAATTGAATGGAAAAATAGGATTATCTAACAAAAACTCCAAACATCAGAAATGAGAATGATTAAAATGCACAGAGACACAAGAATTTAGAGTGGTTCGGCGTGTTGCCTACGTCCACTATGAAGTTGATTGCTTTATTGATGTTTTTGCTGATGATTACAAGTGAATTCAATGAATTACAACAGGTAATGATGATTTACAGCAGTGAATTTCGTTATAGGCAGCAGTAATGGAGTATAGATTTGGATCCGGCAGAGTCTGAACGTTGGAGATCTCAAAGAGGAAGAAGAACCCCTTTTTTGTTGGCTTTGGGGGTCTATTTATAGGTGTAGGAGGCTGATATTTTGCTCAGATCTCGGGAGACCCTCTTTGGCACGTGACTAGGCCCGCATGCCCAAGCCCATGAAGTTTCGGTCCGATCCGTGATCGACACGAACAGATTTCGACTCGCTCAAGATTTCGTCCAATGGAGTCGAAATTTGGCGTGGACATTCTTTAGCATGCACGTAGTCTTCTGTGAAAATTTCATAGCATTTGGACTTGTAGATTAAGAGATATGATCGATACAAAATGGATTTTTCGGTAGGCTGTTTCCTTTGACTCGCTCCATCTTTGACTCGCTTCCCTTCGACTCGATGATGTGGCGCTTCCTGGATCGCTCCGCCTTCGACGCTGCTTTGAGCGAGTCGAAGGGCACACTATTTTGAGCGAGTCGAAGTGTACAATGGTTGATCGAGTCGAAGTGCATGGTTCAATCGCTTCGAGACGTGACTTTGCCAACCGGAGCTGAATTCGATGGAGTCGAATAGCTGTTTGAGAGGAGCGAGTCAAAGAGAGCACTTTTGATGGTACCAAACTGGAGCGAGTCGAAGAGAGCCGTTCTGGGAGGTTTTAGCAATGGAGTCAAAGCTGATGGAGTTGACCAGTGGTTTGAAGTGAGCGAGTCGAAGAAGGCAGCTGAGCGAAGCGAGTCGTAATTGGTACTTCAGATGGCAGTGAAGCGAGTCGAACAGGAATGAGTCGAAGTTGGTATCTGAGGGAACCGAAGCGAGTCGAAGGGAGCGAGTCGAATGGTAGCTGATTTTTGTCCAATTTTGTATCCTTCATAACTTGAGCATACGAACTCGGATTGACTTGAGAGTTTGAACGTTGGCTCCCATGGCTTAGCTTGTCATGTCCTACCAATTTTGGCTCGATCCGGACTCGGACAAAATTCGTCGATATCCATAGCGAGCCTGTGTATAACTGATGTCTAGGATGGACCGTCATTGGTCACAGGTCAATTCCTTGGTGTCACGGTCTTGCAAAAAGGAGGGATAACATTTGCCCCCCAAAGTACGTCTTGTGGAAATATGATGTGCTTTGAAATACTGCCATCTCTATTCTGAATAGTTATTGTCTTATCGATGAAAGCTGTAATCTTTGACCGTTCTTCTTGATAATGTAAACTGTTGACTGTTGTACCATGTATTGTTGCAACTGATTGCTGTATGCTAGTGGTTACCCATTTGTTGTTGTAATCATTATCAAATGAGCTTCCAATTCCTGTAAATCTGGAATATTGACGATTAGTCCAACATATATGCATATATGCTAATCTCACTCTCACTGACGTTCACGAGTCGTTGTCAGTTTATCTTATATTGAATTCCGTATCGATCCTCTCCTGAACCGACGTGATATTCGCTGTAACAACGTTTGATGGTAGTTTTTGAATGCTCCTTCATAATGATCCTCTCCTGAATCGATGTGAATGGTTGGAATGTGTGCTTCGTATCGGTGGATACGTAATATTGGGTCTCAGATTGATGGATACAAAACTAATGCTTTGTATCGATGGAGTCAAATGATCCGGACATAATCATGCAGTGATGCTTCACGGAGGATATGCCATTTCTTATTCGTTTATTCAAAAAGAATCCCTGGTTGTGGATAATCTTCGATAAGAGTCATCCATGACTCCTCTTCTAGATCCATCTCTAAGATCTAGTTGATCTTCATATGTCAATGCTTGGAATAATAAGCATTTAAACTGGGACAAAGTCTTTTTGCTGCGCATCCCCAGAACTGGCTAGCTTGGCCAATGACTTAGCTTTTTCATTTTGTTCTCCGAGGATGTGTGTAATGGTGTAATAGTCGAAGCCGGCTAGTAGTTTTTGGACCCGGTTGAGATAAGGAGCAAGACGTTGCCCCCTAATCAGATAATCTTCCCTGACTTGGCATACTACTAACCAGTAATCACATAAGACATGTAAAGTTTCCACTAGTAGTTTTCTCGCAAGTTTGAGCGCCAAGGCTTCATACTTAGCTTCGTTATTTGTCACAGGGAAGTTGAGTTTCAGGGCGTAGCAGATCGTTCGTTCCTCAGGAGTCATTAACGCAACTTCGATGTTAGAAAGCTGATTATTGGAAGTTCCATCGGTGTACGTTCTCCATCGGTTAGACGGTTCTCCACTGTTCTTCGGATAGTCGTCCGATGTGGTGGATTCAGATATGAAGTATGCTAGTGTTTAGCCATGGCGAGCTATCCGAGGGAGATAAGTGATATCAAATTGGCTTAGCTTGATACTCCATTTGAGTAAATTTTCAGACATCTAAGGTTTTTGTTGGACCTATCATAACGGCTGGTCGATATAAACGTTAACGAGGTGAGCTTGTCACTAGCCAGCCCTCATCATATACCAGTCTTTGGATTCGTTTATCTTCACATAGCATTGCGATGCTTATGGCGTGTGTTGACACGGCCCAATTGATGTATAAATCTTCGCGATCCAAAGGTTTGGGTAAAATGGAAGGTCTCTTCAAGCGATATATCAGAGCTACTTGATTGTCCTCGGTACATGGGTGTGTCTCTAAATGTCGGAATTTTCTAGAAATTATCCTTGATTCCATGAGAATTGATGATGGAAACAAATAATCTTTCTGATATAATGGTGAAAGAGCATTTCAAAGGATCGAGTTTCATCCTGCATTTTTAGAGAGCACCGAATACCTCTATCAAGTCATCGATATGGTCGTTTGATAGTTGTGATCTCACGAGCATATTAACCACATCTACTTTTATCGATCGGCCGATATGATTTTTGAATGATCTGTTAATCGTTCTTTGGTAAGTAGCATAGGCGTTCTCAAGTTTGAATCCATGGATTTCAGCATAGCACTATAGGCCCAGGTCAATAATGGAACAGTTGTATTCCTACTCTAGGACATGCTTCAGTATCCGATGGTATTTGGAGTTCACATCCATGGATGTGAGTAATTCATGTCTGATGGTCAGGTCCATCAGTTGTTTGATCATTGGAAGTGGAAAGCTGTGCTTTGTCATACCCTATGCAAATCGAAGTAGTTGACGTATGTCCCCCACTCTTTGTTCGTTTTTCTTATAAGCATCGTTTTTGTTCACCGAGACATGCCTCGGGTTGACATTTAATGCAGGGTTCTTCATGGCTAGCGAGAGTCCATATATATATATATATATATATATATATGAGGTCGAGTCCAAGCGAACACATCAAGATTCACTTGAAGTAAAACAATTGACTCTTTCTTCATAATTGCGTAGAGTTGTGATCTGATCTACAATACTCGTGATGGGTTGCATACGCCTCATGTGTTTATTTGCAATGGTAAATGATCAGGCTTATAAGGACGTTGAATCAAAGGATTAGTAGAACATTGCATTGTACTACACGCTGCTACATAGCTGGTTCCATCTTTGATATTGAATTCACTTGTGTTTCTGAATGATGCGTTTTTATTTCAATGTACTCGCGATCCATTGCTTATTGTAAGGGTTGGAATGATGATCAGCCACCCATGAGTTCGGGTATTGATCTGATGATTCGATCTCTAGGCATCCTTTCAGTCATAACCTAGAGTTGTTATGAGTATCAGGCATGGGTCATAGGTTCAAATTATCATAGTCAACTCTCGGATAATTATTCTTTTGCCCCCGGTCTCGGGTTGGCAGATGCATTACGCGGACGGTCTAGTCTCGTCCCAGCTGTGTCTATACTGTAGTTCAAGTTTTAAGAACCAGGGTTAACAGATGAATGGTTGAATCATATTAATCTTATCTTCTTGTTCGTGCTCCCAAGTCTGGGAATATGTCGATAAGTGATAGGGTAGATAATGTCCGCTTCAATTTTGTATTTCTATCCCATTGAACCATAGGGTCGAGTTAACCGATGGAAGGCTGAGTCGTGCCTATCTTGTATTATGTTCTAGTTCTTTCCTATCGGTGGAATACATTGTTACTTTGCCGACATTCAAACCTAAGCTAGATTCTGGACGGTCAATGACATTCACTTTGCTGCTTATGTCGCCATACTTTGGGCAAAAACTGAGGAGTGAATCGTCCAATGAGATCCAATGCAGGATTGATGCTTCCCTTGTTGAATCCAGGGTAAGAATCAGTGTGCAAATGTTTAGGTTGCACTTGTTTTGAATTGCTTTTTTTAGTCAGATCATGGTAAGAGTCAATGAATGAATGGTTGCGCTGCATTCATTTGGAGTTGGGTGATCAACCATGTCCATTTCGATGTACGTTCTCCTATCAGATTTAGGGATAAAGTTAGCTCGAATGTGGTCATGTCATGCTCATCTGGTCTCATGCTCTTCCAAACGGATCGAAGGAAGGTAATGGAGGACGAATGCTCAAGTCACACCCATTCATGGTTTATTCTTCTACCCATATTCTGTTGGTCGAAGGTATTCGATGGAGTTCGGGTCACATCGACTTGTAGACAAAGAGGATCGATATTGACCATCGATTCAATGGTATGATGTGAAAGGTGCAGATTGATATTGCCCGTCGATCCGGCGGTACGATATAATTGGTTGCCCAGAACTTCGAGCATCATTCTGATTGGTTAGCATTAGGGTCTCCTTGTAGTCGTTGCCTTAAGCTGTAAAGGACGCTATGCTGGAGATGTAGCGAGTCACCTTTCTCTTCTTTCGGTGATTTGTACTTCTACCTCCAGTCTTGAGTTAGAAGAGTTAGTTCGTGGACGGTCTAATTGCACCTGTAGTGAGATTATATTGCTCATGTCGAGTCTAGGTCAGAGTTGGTGAATGAATGGTCGAATCACATTCATTCGTTCGTTTATTGTTGTAGCCACACTTTGGGGATCAGAGTCAGTTGAAGGGCCATTCATCACACCTATTTGATGTTTATACCCGTGTCCACACTCTGGGAACTAAGAGTTTTAGAAGAAAATGGTCGGACCGCATTTTCCTCAACTAATCCCTCTAGCACTAATCAATGGCGAAAGTCGAGTGTGGTCAATCACATTACGACAACTTTAGTTTGATGCTTCTCCCACTGAACTGTAGGAAGGAATTGATTGGCGGATGATTAGGTCACATCCGTCCATGTTGCATGCACAACCCGTCGGATCACAGGTGAGAGTTAGTAGATGAACGGTCATGCCACGTTCACTTGCGGTTGGATGGTAGTAATATCAATTCAGAATGGGACATCCAGCTAGGTCCCTTTTACGAATCTACGCCTCCCTGTCGAATCGAGGAAGAAATTTTGTCCTGTAGGGTTAGAGTGCATCCCTATAAATTTACATTATGGGTCCCATGCCAGGGACAAGAGTTGATGCATGGACGGTTGTGTCACGCCCGCTTAGCGCTGAATGGTCGGGTCGCATCCAATTTTGAGTGTTAAGTGTGCCCCCATGTCAAGGGAAGATTGGATAGCAGACGGTCGAACCACATCCGCTTTTTGTACTACAGAACTTGAGGAGGAACCATAGCCGATAGATGGACAGTCGAATCACATCCCTTTTTGTATTCATATTCCAAACCATGCTTGGAGGACTGGAGTTGGTTGATGGGTTGTTAGTCACACCCATTTGGTGTTTATACTCTAGCCTGCACTCTCGGGATCGAAGCAAGTTGATGGGTGGTCATTTGCACCCAGTTGGTGTTTATACTCCAATCCACACTCTGGGGACTTAGACTTAGTTGAAGTTTATTCTCCAGTTCGCACTCTGGGAATCTGGAGTTGTTGATGTTTATACTCCAGTTCACACTCTGGTAATCTCGAGTTGATGTTTATACTCCGACTCGCACTCTGGGTATACGATGTTGAATGTTTATACTCTGACTCGCGCTTTGGGAGTTTGGAGTTGAATGTTTATACTCCAGTTCGCACTCTGGGAATCTGGAGTTGATGTTTATACTCTGACTCGCACTTTGGGAGTTCGGAGTTGATGTTTATACTCCGTTTCGCACTCTGGGAATCCGGAGTTGATTGATGTTTATACTCCAGTTCGCACTTTGGGAATCTGGAGTTGATGTTTATACTCCGACTCGCACTCTGGGAGTTCGTAGTTGATGGATGTTTATACTCCAGTTCACACTTTGGGAATCTGGAGTTGATGTTTATACTCCGACTCACACTCTGGGTATACGGAGTTGAATGTTTATACTCCGACTCACGGTCTGGGAGTTCGGAGTTGAATGTTTATACTCCAGTTCGCACTCTGGGAATCTGGAGTTGATGTTTATACTCCGACTCGCACTCTGGGAGTTCGGAGTTGATGTTTATACTCCGTTTCGCACTCTGGGAATCCGGAGTTGATTGACATTTATACTCCAGTTCGCACTCTGGAAATCTGGAGTTGATGTTTATACTCCGACTCGCACTCTGGGAGTTCGGAGTTGATGGATGTTTATACCCCAGTTCACACTCTGGGAATCTGGAGTTGATGTTTATACTCCGACTCGCGCTCTGGGTATACGGAGTTGAATGTTTATACTCCGACTCGCGCTCTGGGAGTTCGGAGTTGAATGTTTATACTCCAGTTCGCACTCTGGGAATCTGGAGTTGATGTTTATACTCCGACTCACACTCTGGGTATACAGAATTGAATGTTAATACTCCGCTTCGCACTCTGGGAATACAGAGTTGATTGTTTATACTCCACTTCGCACTCTGGGAATATGGAGTTGAATGTTTATACTCCGCTTCGCACTCTAGGAATACAGAGTTGGTTGTTTATACTCTGCTTCACACTCTGGGAATACGGAGTTGATTGTTTATACCCCGCTTCGCACTCTGGGAATACAGATTTAATGTTTATACTCCGCTTCGCACTCTGGGAATACTGAGTTGGATGTTTATACTCCGACTCGTGCTCTAGGAGTTCAGAGTTGAATGTTTATACTCCGTTTCACACTTTGGGTATACGGAGTTGAATGTTTATACTCCGACTCGCGCTCTGGGAGTTCGGAGTTGAATGTTTATATTCCAGTTCGCACTCTGGGAATCTGGAGTTGATGTTTATACTCCGACTCACACTCTGGGAGTTCGGAGTTGAATGTTTATACTCCGACTCGCGTTCTGGGAGTTCAGAGTTGAATGTTTATACTCCAGTTCACACTTTGGGAATCTGGAGTTGATGTTTATACTCCAACTTGCACTTTGGGAGTTTGGAATTGATGTTTATACTCTGTTTCGCACTCTGGGAACCCGAAGTTGGTTGATCAGGTACGCGGATGGTTGTATCATATCCACCCTGAGTAGGCAAGCCAAGTCGTTAGATGGACGGATCCCTCCTCTTTGGGTTTAGGTTGAACACGGGCGAAGTTGTTAGATGGACGGATTCATCCTCCTCGAGCCCATGTCCATAAGTTTATACTCCAGCTCACATTCTGGGAGCCGGAGTTAGTTAGTGGATTGTCGCATATCAATCCCTTATTGCCGTAGTGTGATGGCTTGTCCCTGAGCTCGGGGTTTCACTTAGCGAGTGATCGGTGGGATCCCGATTAACTTCCACTTATATGCCCTTCAACGAAGGATGAGATTTAGTTTATGGACGGTTGGATCGCGTCCATGTTCATTTGGATTCCGCTTTTGCCAGGCCTAAGGAGTAAGGTTAGTGTTCTGGCAAGCTTTGTGCTCGAGCATAGGGAGGGATGGTCAAACTACATCCACTCTGAGTTGTGTATTTTCCCTTAAGTCGGGTGCAAGAATTGGAGAGCAGACAGTCGAGTCACGTCCAATTTATACTTTGCATTATTTCGATCGAGCTAAGGAAGAGAGTTTAAATGACAGCTCATGATGGTTAGCGAGTTGGCAGTCAGTCGTTGATGACTTTAAATTGAGGGTTGGCCCCTGATGAAGTCGGTTTAAGGCATGATTGTTTTGCCGAATCATAGACGAAAACTGGGAAGTGAATGGTCAAATCATATCCACTTTAAACATGTGTTCTCAAATAACCCCAAGTGTCTAATGTAGGATTGGATGCTTGGATGGTGACGTTGCGCCCACCCTTGGTGTGATTCCGATTTTACCGGGCATCAGAAGAAGCGTAAGTATGTTGGCGAGCTTCAAGTACGAACAGAGAGTACATTGTTGGGATATATCACTCCAAGTCTTTCCCAGATCTCCAATTAAATTGCATAGGCGGATGAGTGGATGGTCGGTTGCATCTACTTTGTACTAGAGTCTTGACCTTGTCGGTCTCTTCCGCTTTGATGCCTTGCCCCCAATCAGGGGTGTATAGTAGCCGATGAGTGGTTGAATCATGATCGTCATGATGATACCTCAATGATTTGATCATAGTCCGCGGAGGTTGTTTTGCACCCAATCTTAAGTACTTAGTTACCTGCATCATTTGCAAGTAGTTTAATTCAAGTAGGTCATATTTCGTAATGTAAATGAAATTGAACTGGAAATAATTCAAAAGAGATCAAATCAAATCTCATTGATAAGTGAGGCAGCATCGTATGCTCGCTATTGCACTTCAGTCCAGCCCTTCTCAGTTGGAAGTCTAACGCAAATGGTTCAATTTGATCAAAGTCCTTGATCGATAGGGGTCAGATGTTCCCGGTCCTTCGTTTTATGGGGCTTGCACGTATTGTCGAAGCTATCCTTCCCGGAGCAGCCTTATGGAGTTGGCGTTCACGGTAGCAATCTAGAGGAGAGGAGTTTTCCGATCTAGAGTATGGAGTAGGTTCCCTCCTTATCTTGCTATGTTGATCCTTAATCTGACTTGCCAACTCAATATTAGCCTAGACATGTTGACGGCATTCATCACCCTTGGATAAATCCACGCACCATTCCCACTTCATAGGGTAGTGTCGGGGTTGTATTTCCATTGTACACCAACATAGTTAACATGTTGAATTTTCATTGGAAGTTCTGCATGTAGGATGGTTTCAACGAATAGGTCTCGACCGGGAAAGATTCTCCAATCGGCATTATGATCAGGCCTATTTTATTGCCAAGGGGTCTTGTAACACTGGTGAATGATGTATGCATGATTGCCCAATGTTCGAGTGGTTTGGTGATACCGATTGGATGGTGAGTTGGTAAAGATGGGCTCATAGATTGGTGATTATTTCTAATTTTCACCCAGATAAGAGACCTATATAGGGTATTAAGGAAGTCCTCTTGAGGTTGTATGCCATGCTTTTAGTCATGTGGACGTGGAATGATTAAGATGCGGGCACTTGAAGATGGTTCAGGGGTGACCAGCTATGCTTTGAGTTGGCAGAGTAGACAGTGTAGGGGAGTCGTCATATTAGCCATCGTACCATAGTTGTCAATTCAGGAGTTTGAAAGCTGGTCAATTGGAGGAAGTTGCATTCCACCTTAAAAGCATGATATATTAATCAACTCCAGTTCTTGGCATATTAACTAGGTTCTCTAGCCTCTGGGAGTACGGTTGAGTAGTATTTCTTTACCCATTCCTTGATTGCAACTCAACATTTGTTGTTGTGATGTCCTATGTCTTGTTCAGTCATGGAACAATTAGAAGCATGGATGGAATGTTCCTTCATTAAATTGGTGATTGAATTGACAATGCGGGTGCCCTGCGCTGCGGCTAGGGTTCGGGGTCGTACCCGAAAAATATTTTTTAGGCTCTTTTTAGGAAATCTGGGTCGTACCCGAAATTTTTGTTTTTTTTGTTTTTTGAAGTTTCGTATCGATACGAATTAGATGTAGATGGATCGATACGAACAGCGTGTGAGTATCGATACGAATTGGAGCAGTTGCGATCGATACGACCAGAGCATAGGCGATCGATACACAGAGCGATGCGAAGCAGATCGAGTCGAAACGATCGATACGAACAGAGCGATGCGAAGCAGATCGAGTCGAAAGGATCGACACGAACAGAGCGATGCGAAGCAGATCGAGTCAAAAGGATCGATAGGAACAGAGCGATGCGAAGTGGATCGAGTCGAAATGATCGATACGAACAGAGCGATGCGAAGCAGATCGAGTTGAAATGATCGATACGAATTTTGACATATTTTCCGGATACGAAATGATGGATACGAAAATGATCGTATTTTCTGGATACGAAAACATGGACACGAAAATCACCATATTTTCTGGATACGAAAACATGGAGACGAAAATCATCATATTTTCTAGATACGAAAACATGGACACGAAAATCACCATATTTTCTGGATACGAAAACATGGACACGAAAATCACCATATTTTCTGGATACGAAAACATGGACACGAAAATCATCATATTTTCTGGATACCAAAACATAGACACGAAAATCACCATATTTTCTAGATATGAAAACATGGATACGAAAATCATCATATTTTCTAGATACGAAAACATGGACACGAAAATCACCATATTTTCTGGATACGAAAACATGGACACGAAAATCATCATATTTTCTGGATACGAAAAAAATGGACACGAAAATCACCATATTTTCTTGATACGAAAACATGGATACCACACCATATTTTCTGGATACGAAAACATGGACACGAAAATCATCATATTTTCTGGATACGAAAACATGGACACGAAAATCACCATATTTTCTGGATACGAAAACATGGACACGAAAATCACCATATTTTCTGGATACGAAAACATGGATACGAAAATCACCATATTTTCATAGGTACGAAAACATGGTGAATGTAGTTCCTCTTAGATCTGGAGCAATCTGAATAGAATAGAAGGAACCACTTGACGACAGATCTGGATCTCCTCCTTAGATTTTTGCAATCCAACCATGGTAGTAGATCATAGAGCAGGAGAAAAGTTGAGTTTTTCTCAGTGAAAGCACCAAAGTGTTTGTACCAAAATTGGGCACAACACTCTTCGGAAGTTTTTGAAGAGATAATTGAATGGAAAAATAGGATTATCTAACAAAAACTCCAAACTTCAGAAATGAGAATGATTAAAATGCACAGAGACACAAGAATTTAGAGTGTTTCGGCGTGTTGCCTACGTCCACTATGAAGTTGATTGCTTTATTGATGTTTTAGCTGATGATTACAAGTGAATTCAACGAATTACAGTAGTTAATGATGATTTACAGCAGTGAATTTTGTTATAGGCAGCAGTAATGGAGTTCAGATCTGGATCCGACAGAGTCTGGGCGTTGGAGATCTCAAAGAGGAAAAAGAATCCCTTTTTTATTAGCTTTTGGGGTCTATTTATAGGTGTAGGAGGCTGATATTTTGCTCAGATCTCGGGAGACCCTCTCTGGCACGTGACTAGGCCCGCACGCCTAAGCCCGTGAAGTTTCGGTCCGATCCGTGATCGACACGAACAGATTTCGACTCGCCCAAGATTTTGTCCAATGGAGTCGAAATATGGCAGGGAAATTCTTTAGCATGCACGTAGTCTTCTTTGAAAATTTTATGGCATTTGGACTTGTAGATTGGGAGATATGATCGATATGAAATAGAGTTTTCGGTAGGTTGTTTCCTTCGACTCGCTCCTGCTTCGACTCGCTTCCCTTCGACTCGATGAGGTGGCGCTTCTTGGATCCCTCCACCATCGACGCTGCTTTGAGCGAGTCGAAGCGCACACTGATTTGAGTGAGTCGAAGTGTACAATGGTTGATCGAGTCGAAGTGCATGTTCAATCGCTTCGAGTAGTGACTTTGCCCACCGGAGCTGAATTCGATGGAGTCGAATAGCTGTTTGAGAGGAGCGAGTCGAAGAGAGCACTTTCGATGGTTCCAAACCGGAGCGAGTCGAAGAGAGCCATTCTGGGAGTTTTGAGCAATGGAGTCGAAGCTGATGGAGTTGACCAGTGGTTTGAAGTGAGCGAGTCGAAGAAGGCAGCTGAGCAAAGCGAGTCGAAATAGGTACTTCAGATGGCAGTGAAGTGAGTCGAACAGGAACGAGTCGAAGTTGGTATCTAAGGGAACCGAAGCGAGTCGAAGGGAGCGAGTCGAAGGAGCGAGTCGAACGGTAGTTGATTTTTGTCCAATTTTGTATCCTTCATAACTTGAGAATACGAACTTGGATCGACTTGAGATTTTGAACGTTGGCTCCCAAGGCTTAGCTTGTCATGTCCTAACAATTTTGGCTTGATCCGGACTCGGAAAAAATTCGTCGATATCCATAGCGAGCCTATGTATAACTGATGTCTAGGATGGACCGTCATTGGTCACGGGTCAATTCCTTGGTGTCACGGTCTTGCCAAAAGGCGGGATAACAAGACCCGACTCAAAACTTTTCCTCATATCGATAGGTAGGTGATAGTGTTGACATGAATGGAAATAAGCAAGCTTGGACGTGAATGAGATATTGAATGATGTCGTGGTTTGGGAAGCAGTGAGGGTGGAAGAAGAAGAAAGAGGAAATTTTGTTTATATTTTGGAGTTGCTCAACTCCAGCACTTAGGGAAATTTTATGAATTTGCATTCTCATAGAAACCCTTCCTTGAGGTATGGGATAACGCTATAGTAACGTACTTGTATTTGCTATATATAAGTATATGCTATATCTCTATTCTCCTATCTCTCTTAGGCTATTCTTCTGTATCTTACAAAGGCTTGAATGAAAATATGGATGCTAGAAGTGGAAGAGTTAACATTGGTCGGAAAGCACCATAAGAAATGGAAATGCCAGACCAAATACGAGGAGGAATCAAGGTCAGACACAAGCTGCAAATGTGGGTGCTGGAGTCCCGCAAGTTGACATGGGAGTAATGTACCAGTTTTTCATCAACATGATGCAAGCAGGAGTTGCTATAGGGTTAGTTGGAGGAATTCAAGAAGCTCCAATGGTAAATAATTATGTTGTTTTGAGTATAGATTATGCTCAGTTGGGAGGAAACCTATTTATTGATATTGAAGACACAATCGAAGTAGTGAATTGGTTACTTCATTGCGAGAGGATCTTTGCAGATTTGAGGCTTAATGGTGAGCAAAAGAAAAGGCTTGCTTTTAGACTGTTTTAAGGTGCAGTGCTATATTGGTGGAACAGTTTTATGATCGGGGTCAATGAGGAGACTATGAATTGGGCTGAGTTCAAAAGAAGGTTCGAGGAGAGGTTTATGTCGGAGATTGCGAAGTCAACTCTGCTCGGAAAGTTTACTGAGTTGGAGTAGGGAGATATGGCGCTAGCGAGATATGGCTACGCTATGGTTGATACTATGATTAAGAGGAATGTGAAATTCATTCATGGGTTTAAGCATGAACTTGTTAATGCCATATTACCGTCTATTAGAGATGCATGTGATGTTCTTGTTGAGATGGCCTTGAGGCATGAAGAGATGCTTGCTTTTCTTGAAAGAAATAAGGAAAAGGAAGCTCAAGCAAAACAGAGTCAAAAAAGGAAGTTTTTCCACAAGAAAGGAGCTAAGAAGGATGGAGCTTCTAAGAAGGGAAAGGCAGAGGTTGTCTGCTATAAATGTGATAAGAAAGGGCATTTCGCAAATGAATGACGCTTAGGAGATGGAAAGAAAGTGATTGGGAAGAAGAATATTAGATGCTTTAACTGCAATCAAATTGGACATTATATGCAAGGAGCCAGCTAAGGATGGAAAGGACAAAGTATTTGCATTGGAGCCACCTACCTTGAGGCCAACATCAGAGGAGAAAGGAAAAGCTATTTTGGGAGGTACGCTTTTGGTTCATGATATGTCAGTTAGAGTTTTGTTTGATACTGATGCATCATAATTTTTTATATCTCATTGCTTGGTAGATTTTCTTAAACTAGAACCCTCATACCTAGTTACTTCCTTAAGGGTTGCAAATCCAATAGGTGGTTATGCGACACTTGGGATGAAGTGTGACCAGTTAGAGTTCAAATTGTTAGGTCATACCATTGGTTGTAGTTTGCATGTGTTTGATTTCGTAGGGTTCAGAATTATTTTCGGTATGGATTGGTTAAGTAAATATGATGGTAGGATATTTTGCAATGATAGGAAAATATCACTTCGACACCCTGATTGTATACTCCGTTAAAATCCCTAATTTTGGGGGAAATTCTTTATTGGATGTCGTGGAGGAAGAAGACGAGGTGAATCAAATTTTCTTCATTAGAGAATTCGTATATGTCTTTGATCCCGTAGGGGGATTGCCACCGAAACAAGCTATTGAGTTACGGATAGATTTGGTACCAGGAGCAGAACCGGTGGGTAGATTGCCAAGCAGAATGACACTTACCAAGATGAGGGAGCAAAAGGTGTAATTGGTGATTTAAAATGCAAGAATTTTATTAGACCAAGTAGTTCGCCTTGAGGAGCAGCCACGGTGTTTGCTAAGAAGCTGGACGTATCGTTAAAATTAGAAGTTAAATGAGAAGACGATAAAGAATCGATATATGTTGATTAGGATTAATGATTTGTTCGACCAATTGAGTGGAGCCAGAGTGTTTTCCCAGTTGGAATTAGCAATAGGGTTCTATTATCTTAGAGTGGCAGAGGATAGTATTTCTTTGACGGCGTTTAGGACTAGATATGGATCATACTAATGGTTAGTAATGCCGTTCGGACTAACTAATAAGCCAGCATTCTTTGTAGATTTGATGAACCGAGTTTTTCGAAAGCACTTGGATATGTTTGTGTTGGTATTCATAGAAGATATTTGGATATACTCTAAAGATGAAATAGAGCATGAAGTTTATCTTAGAGTGGTGCTTGAGACGTTGAGGCAGCATCAATTGAAGGCAAAGTTTTCGTATGTGTCATTTGTGGAAGAAGGAAGTGAAGTTTCTTGGACATGTAGTCTCAGAGAAAGGGTTGTCTGTAGATCCACTAGTATTAAAGCCGTGAATAATTGGAAGGGACCCGAGACAGTGACTGAGATAAAGAGTTTTCTTGGATTAGCTGGTTATTATTGGACGTACATAAAGGATTTTTCGTGGATAGTGGCATTGATGATCAAGTTAAAACATAAGGAAGTGAAGTTCATTTGGACTAATAAGTGTAAGAAAGCTTTCTAGATATTGAAACACTTATTGACTAATGCATCTATATTAGTTGTTCCAGAAGGGAATCAGGATTTAGTAGTATACATGGATGCATGTGGAACTAGGTTAGGAGATGTGTTAATGCAAAGAGGTAAAGTGATTGCCTACACGTCTTTACGGCTTAGACCGCATAAGGTTAGATATCCAACGCATGATTTAGAATTGGCTGCGGTAATTTTTGCGTTGAAAGTGTGGACACATTACCTTTTGGGAGAGAGATTTGAGCTGTTACAGATCATAAGTCATTGAAGAATTTATTCTCTCAGAAGGAGCTGAATATGAGACATTAAAGGTAGTTAGAGTTTATAGCCACTTATGGCATTGGTATTAAGTACACAACATGAAAAGGAAACAAGGTTGCAGATGCACTTGGCATAAAACATCAGAATGCAGTGTTGGCAATGATAGCTGAGTGGAAAGATTTAGCAGAGTTAACAAGACGCAGCTGGAGATCTGAAGCTAGCTAGATCTAGTAAGGAAACTATTGTGTTGTCATGTTTAGAAGTTTAACCGATGACAATCGAAAAGATTACTTCTAAGCAGAAGAAGGATCCATTATTAGTTGAATGGATCAGAAAGTTAAGAGATTGAATAGAGAGTGTTGACTTGAAAAATTACAGTCTTGACCAGAATGGGTGGTTAAGATAGAAAGGAAGGTTATGTGTTCCGAATGTGGGAAACATTAGGAATGAAGTTCTTGAGGAATGCCATCGTTCAAATTTCACTATTCGTCTGGGAAGAACTGAGATGTATCAGAAGATGAAAAAGAGTTTTTTATGGTAAGCTATGAAGAGGGATGTAGGCTTATGGGGAAAGACAGTGTCTGAACTGTCAACATGTAAAAGCCGAACAACAAAAACCATGTGGGTTACTTCAGCCTTTGGACATTCCAATATGGAAATGGGATTCGATCTCAATGGATTTTATAGATGGGTTGCCTAGATCTAAAAGAGGAAATGAAAGTATATGGGTCATAGTGGACAAGTTGACTAAGAGTGCCTATTTCATTCCAGTTAAGTCAACAAGGATGGCACCTATTTTAGCCAAGTTGTTTATGAAGAATGCAGTTAGACTGCATGGAATTCCTAGTAGTATAGTAAGTGATAGAGATTCCTTATTCACTAATGAGTTCTTGAAGAGTCTACAGGAGATTCTGGGTAACAAGCTCAAGATGAGTACCCCTTACCATCAGCATATAGATCGGCTAATGGAAAGAGTTAACAAAGTCTTAGAAGATTTGTTAAGAGCTTGTGTGGTAGATTTTGGAGGATCATGTGAAGGCCATCTATACTTACTCGAGTTTTCTATAACAACAGTTATCAGGCTAGTATACGGATAGCACCATTTGAAGCTTTATATGGAAGGCCATGCAAATCTCTCATTTGTTGATTTGAGACCGGGGAAAGGTTGGTTCTTGTGCGGATTTCATTAGAGAAGCTGCAAAGAAGATTGAGTTAATATGAGCTAGAATGAAGGAAGTTCAGTCTAGGAAGAAGAGCTATGCCGATAGAAAGGAAAGACTTAGAATCCTCAGTTGGAGATCATGTTTTCATCAAGGTATCATTGATGAAAGGTGTAATTCGATTCGGAAAATAAAGAAACTGGCACCGAGATTGGTTGGACCATTTCCTATTGTAGATAGGATCAGGAAACTCGCAAATAGAGTAGAGTTACTGAACAGTTTGGCAGGAGTCCACGATGTGTTTCATATCTCATCTAAGGAAGTGCATTCGAGATCCAAAGACTACTATAGCACGGACTATGTTAGATGACTTAGAGGTGGAACAGAATTTGACTATAGTTAGAAAACTAGTTCGTATAGTCGCAAGAGATGAGAAGAGGCTAAGGAACAAGACAATCAGATTACTAAAAGTCCAGTGGAGCGACGATGAGAGAGACTGTACTTGGGAAGCTGAGAGCGGGATTAGAGATGCTTATCCTGACTTGTTTCATGGTATGTTTTACCTTTATCATTGACTTGATTTGTACCTTATCGTAATTTCGAGGACGAAATTCTTTAAGGAGGGGAGACTGTAACTACCATAATTTAATTAACAATATTTAGGGCATTTAATTAGCTAAATTAAATGAAATAATGTAAATGGTTAAGGGAATTGAGAGTTGCATAATAGAAGGGTAGTCGTGCCTAGTTAAAAAATGAACAAGAGAGAATTAAAAAAATGAAACAAGTAAGGGTAATATATAAGGGCAAAATAGGAATAAGTAAAATTCTTATACCCTAAACCCTCATGCACTTTCATTTTACACGTTCATAAACAAAACCTAACTCAAGAAGAGGCCGGCCATAATTAGAAGATAACAAAGTGAAGATAAGCTAAAAATAAGCGAAAGAGGCTTAATCAATTTAATTCAAGGTCAAATCTCAACTCCTTAATAATAAGCTAAAGATAAATAATAGGTTACATCTAATTTTATTGTTTTCGGTTTTAGTTGGGATCTGAAATTATTTTGCAAATGATTTGCCATATTTTGATTGCTTAAATGGATATATATGCTTGTTGATGATTTATGCTATTTCATATAGATTTTATGATAAGGTTTAATTTGAAAAACCTATTAAATGACATCCAAATACCTTGCAGTTGTGATATAACATCAGAAATAATATTTTATAGATGGTTTCAAGTTTTATAGTTTTCCAAATTTATGTAGATTTATTATGAATTTTCTATTGAAGAAAATGGTTAATTGGGTTTAAAATTAATTACGGCAATTATATGTTAGCTTTTGGTCTGAAATATACATATGTTAGAAAACATATTAAAAATGATTTATGGGAATTCTGTAGAAGTTTCCTAAGTGTTTTGATAAATATATGAAATTTTTTAAGATGTGGAACTTATGTTTTATATATTTATAAAAGGAGAAAGGGGCAATCTGTAAATGTTTTAAATTATTTATTTCTAAAATTCGGTAGCACTTTTAGAAATGATTTTGGAAAAGAAATTGGCAACCAATCATATATTGACAAACAAAGCAGTTTAGTTGAAAAGAAATTACTTTTTAAAGTCAAAAATCAGTTTCTATAAGGTTTTGTTGTTTCGCCAGTTTAGACAGCCAGCTTTCGACTTCATACTTCCTCCTCCAACCAATTCAATACCGATACACATGCTATCAAAGACTTGGTACATGGTGGATTGGACTTAGGCGAAAGGTATGGAGTCGAAACTGGGCTTCCAAAGGGGTTGAAGTAGCTTCTAGAAACTTAGAACTATTCTGGTTGTAAATGAGGCTTTGGAATGAGATAGCTTTTCGACTTGGTCAGTTTTCGACTTGGTCAAATATTTGAAAGAAAAGAGCTTACGAAAGAGGTTGCCGCTTTTATTTTCTTAAAATACTTTCGAAGGGGGTCGAAACACCTATTGTTCCATTCTACCTTCCGAAGCAGTGCCTTCGAAAATGTGCTTTCGCTTTAAACACTGGGCCACCTCTCTAATACTTTCTAAGGGATTAGTTTCGACACCATCCACCTCTTTTGTTTAGGAAATTGCTTTCGAAAGAGTTGCTTTCGACTTAGTTCTTTTAATACCCTTTTGATATTTTGAAAGTTAAACACAAAGGTTTCAAAAGGAATGGTTTTAAATCATTTTGAAAGATTGTTCCATATGTTTTTACTTGAACCCAATGCTTTTTAAAGGTTTGATTTATGTAATGGACTTAATGTTTTTGAAAGGTATATGATAAAGGTTTCGAAGTGGTAGGTCCCCAATATTTTCGAATTGGTTTAACTTTAGTGTTTAAATGGAAGGTTTCCATTGTTTTTGGAAAGCATGTTTAAAGTGATTTGAAAAGAGGATGTCCAAGGTTTTATAAAGCTTTCGAAAGGATACTTCTAATGTTTTCGAAAGGTCTTTTGTAATTGGTTTCGAAAGGTATGTTTTGGCCTTTAGGCCTAAGGTTTCAAAGTAAAGTTGTTATCTTGTTTCGAAAGAGGTACTTTCAATGGTTTTGAAAGGGGTACTTTCAATGGTTTCGAAAGGGTACTTTAAGGGTTTTAATCAAAGGTTTCAAATGTTTTCATTAACAATGTTTTGTGTAAAGTATATATAACATGGCAAAAAGATTTAAGTAAAGCAAAAAGTATATTTTGCTTATTTAAGTATGATTTAAAGGGTTAAATCAATTTGAAAGAAATGTTTTCAAGGAAATTTAGATGGGGTAGTTGACCTTGCATAAATGACTTAGATATTAGAATACCAGATGGGACTTTTATAAGGTTGCGCCCTATACTTTAGCTATTAGCCCCTAGCTAATATAAGTCTAAAATTTCAATGTGTAGGGCTTTTCATAGGTAAGACTAGAATGATGTTACACAAAGAAAGGAATATACATAGTAAAGATAGGTTATTGGTGAGCCTGCAAAACCATTAGGATAAGTTGACCGTGGA
This sequence comes from Allium fistulosum, assembly GCA_030737815.1. Classification (NCBI taxonomy): domain Eukaryota; kingdom Viridiplantae; phylum Streptophyta; class Magnoliopsida; order Asparagales; family Amaryllidaceae; genus Allium; species Allium fistulosum. Next base: position 261,006,086 of record CM060904.1, on the reverse strand, counting down.
AGAAGTAAGTTAAGAACCGACCATCCAGAAGAGTATCTAACAGAAGTTAGATTATTTATGTATTTTTTCTGGTAGGCCTGACTCAGCCAAAGCTTTGTAGTTAGCCAAACAAAACTATAGTGTTCTGAAAGGTAGTCCATTGGTTACCTGATTTGTATGGATATATGATATTGTTGTTATTGCTTTAACTAGTTTAGTTGTAGGATTTTGATTTGTAAAAGATATGTTTTAAAAAGAGATATTAGTGAGGGGAAACCTATTTCGCTAAGCGGCGCGGTTTCACTTAATATCAGTAAACTGAGATGTATAGTATTATTCACACCAGGCTTTATGTCTTTTCTCACAGTAGCAGGATCGCTATAATTGACTCCATTGAGTTCGCCACCATAGAACTCAATAGTTACACCTACTTGTTCGACACTATAGTTTGATTCTGCCTTTTGAAAAGGAACATTTGCCCGAACAATTCCATCTCCATCTACTAAAACTATCGAGAATGATTCAAAAAAGAAGGCATACGACATATAAAAAGCTCGTGCCCTTCTTTATCTCTAAATACAGGATGTCTTGACTCGAAGTTTATGTTCTCCCTTATACTTGGGTGCTCAAAATTGATTCAGTAGGTTGAAAGTTTAGGATTTATAGGTTTTAGTAGGTGGACGAATAAAGCTTCTGAAGATGTGCATGAGGCATGGATAGCTATATTTAGGAGTTATATTTGTTCTATTTCCTCTATGATGTATTAAGACATTTTTGTCAATTTAGTACTCATCATCCAAGGAGGCATCTTCATATGTCGCTCTTTGCATACTGTAATAATTATATTTGATCAATGCCGGGGAAACGTTGGGATTATGTATTGGAACTTGAAACATTTTTTGAAATGTAATTAGTAAAAATTGTTTTTGGAATATATGATTTTGTTTCATATTCATGTGCTTCTGATATTATGGATACCATTAACATTACTTTATTTTATCAGCGGAAGTTAATACTATAGATGATTGCAGCATCTGTAGCGTAGCTTCGGGCCTCGAGATTGGGATATTACATATGCACATGTTTTTTAATTATTTATTTTAGGACTCGGTACTGAACCATAGTTTAGGGTCGGTACCATCTCTTGACTTGGAGTATTTTCGAAGTTTCATGGCCAAGACTTCGGGTTCCATAGAGCATATAACCCATACTTATCCCCTTCTACTTCCTCACTCGTTCATTTGCCAACCGATCCAAGAACTCAAGAGCCACCATTGAAAAAACTTCGTTTCCAAATTAAGAACACTATCCCCCTTGCCTGCGCCTCCTTCCAGCCACTTGCTAACATCATAAATTCATGCACCGCTACCCCAGGAGTCATCATCTTATCACAATTCGAGGCCTACCGATAAAAAGCTAGCTTTTGCAAAGAGACTTGACTCAAAACGTTGCCTCATATTGATAGGTAGGTGATGGTGTGGACATGAACAGAAATAGGCCAGCTTGGACGTGAATGAGACATTGATTGACGACCGAGGTTTGGGAAGTAGTGAGGGTGGAAGAAGAAGAAAAAGGAAATTTTGTTTAAATTTTGGAGTTGCTCAAATCCAACACTTAGGCAAATTTTCTGAATTTGCATTCACGTATTAATCCTTTCTTGTGAACTAGAGATCTCTTCTTTCTATTGAACCCTTTCTAAAACATGCCTAATGATGTTGAACTTGTCGAGATGGTGAACGATTTCGGTTACGTTGAGTGAAATCCATAATTTATAAACTAACTTATAAATAATATTCTAAACCTGAACTGAGTAACACTGCACGACATTGCATTAGAATCCACTTTTGCACTGGGGGGGTGGGGTACAGCTTGCACTTAATGTTATAATGTTAATTATCTATCAAGCTTTTATACATAAAAATTGATCAGAGACATTCCAAACCTCTTACCGCTTAAGCCACAGGTACATCAACTCTGAGATATGTCAAATCCAACGTCATGTCAAGTTTAACTATGACTCACATGCCCAACAAACTCCGGTAAAGCATGCACATCAGAATCCAATTCAGTAGGAAAAGTAAGAGACTTAGCAAGTTAAGCAGCAAAATCTAGAAAATTATCTAGTTGAACAACCGGTTGCGGAGAATCCAGTAGAGCCGATAGGTGGGCTAGAAATAGATCCAGCACCCAACACCTTTGAGGATTCCATAATATGAGATAATCCTGTTGATTCTATTGCTTCCAAAATCGATGAAGGATCGCTTCGCAAATTATGTGATAAGCATGGGATTCCATCTAAAGATGTTCTAGCTCCTTCTTGTCATCAATGACCACACAACCCTCAAGAAGGGTACACTACCTGCAATAGATATATGTGTTTGGCGGGTTACGACCCACCATTCAACTAGTTTGTCCATCGAGTTTTTGAATTTCATGCACTTGGATCCGACACTGCTGCAGCTAAACAGCTATGCGTTCCTCCGCAGCACATACAAGGGTCCGAGCACTTGAACCAAGTACCCAACGATGAGAAGATCTGATGCATATATGGCTTGAAGAGTAAAAAAGAGAGCCCGTCTGTGATTTACTTAGAACCGATCATAGGTTTTAGAGTAGTTATTGGGGCATGGAACAAGTTGGGCTACTTTAAGATTGAGTGGTTCTACATTCGTTATCCACTCGGGTTCGCTCGGAGATGGATACTTGGACATAAGTTCCATCTCATTTATATTGTACGAATTTTCCTTATTGTATGTAGACTTAACTCTTATCCTTGCTTAACTATCCAGAAATTTCAGTGAGACCCAATAGCTCGACACTTCCAAATGCTATCAACACTCTTATTGCAGTTTTGGCAAGAGATAGAGATATCGGAACTCTCTTGTTAGATGAAAATCTTCTTGCCTATGGCTTATTAAAAGAGTGCCACAGCACTGGCATCGTCCAAATAGCTTCTAGTGATGACAACGACGGCGACGATAACAACTCGCTCAAAGGAGGTGTGGCTAATCTAGATTTCCTCCTAGTCCTAAGTCCTAGGGTTGGAGTTGAAGAAAGTATTGAACAAGTACCGGAGGATGCCGAGGAAGGAAAAATTATTGGTGAAAGTGGTGAGGCTGGCTTAAGTGACATTGATGAGGGTCATGAGTCTCAGCCTGAACAATTGATGGACAATTAACCGCCTGCTTCAAGGAAGAGGCTAATTGTGAAAATCTCTAAGGTCTAGACTTCTACCCAGCCTCCACTAGTCACATATGTAGAGAAAAATCCATCTCTTCCTTCAATAGGCACATTTATCAGCTTAGGGCTTACTTCTACAGAGTTTGGCTCTTTTGTTGTTGGTAAGATTAGTATTGAGGGCATCGACTCCCCTATCCACATAGATAAGACTTCATCCCTACCATTATGGGAGAGATCATTCGCATGAGCAAATCTCTAGCTCACGAGCTGTTTGGGGGACACTAGGACACTCACACGCACTTCTGTACTTCACAACACTCGCGCTTTACTTGTGTCCTTGTTTGTTGGATCTTACTTGTTCTAGTTTTACTTACAAGATCCATCGAGAAAAGGAATAACGTATATCGATCTATGAAAGAGAAAACATCCCAAGCACAAAGGCCTCGATTGAGTTTATACTGTCAAGGAAGTGGCAGCGATTATGAGCCAGATCGTTCTAGCCGAGATAGAGATGATTAAGATAGAAGCAGTTATGACAGAGATCGCTCATTACATGACTCTACTTCCAAAGATCTAGATCACCTCCACCTAGAGGTCTAGATAGGCAACCCAATCATCGTGATGACATCCTTTCTGGCGATACTTCTTGTGCTCCGCCTCTAGCTTCTATCCCTGTTCAACCTTTGGTACCATCTCATTCCAGTCAATCCTCCGACTACAGGAATCACAAGATCTTTGAAACTTACTAGCATAGGCCTGCTAAAGAAACTACTATTGTCCCACCGGTCTCCACGGAGGAAAAACTTGCGGCCAATGCCCAAATGGCTAAAATAAAGGAAGAATTTCCAAACATTTGCTTCAATGGTTTTATGTTTGTTCCTAATCTAAAAAGAATCCTAGCAGAGATCCAAAAGATGACCATCGATTGCATGATCAACTTTCACAACCATTATAATGAGTGGACGTAGGTAGCTGAGGAAATTTCCAAAGTCTTTAGGGATAAGCAGCTATATATTGATAGCCAAAAACTCATCAAAGCTAACGATAAGAGAATCATCGCTAATCTCACTGTTGAGGTCGAGAAATTGAGAAAATCTCAAGCTGAAGCCAATAAGAAAACCGAGGAGGTCATCAAGGCACTCGAGGAGGAGTGGATTAGGTAACGAGATGAAATGGAGAAAGCTTTCCATGGATACCGAAATCAGGAACTTGACTGAACTGAAAACAAAGATGAAGCGTGAAGAAAAAGAAAACAATAATGTGCTCCAACAAGCTTAGACTTATTATGATGAGTTGCTCGATGCCAGGGAGGAGATAGATAAAGCACTCAAGCATGCTAAAGATGTTGGTGCATTCGTCCAAAGGGAAGTTCAGGCCATGGAACAACGGGTGGAAAAGCGTGTGATCGAAAATTTTGAACTGCTGCTGAACTAGTATAACACCAACGTTCTCCAATTCTGAAATTTGGAGTGGTTCATAGATGATTATCCTAGAGTCCTCGCCCTTGCCTTGGAGCGAATCGTTGAAGAAGAGAAAGCTTTCCTCGAAGAATGCAAGGTGGATTTGGAATAGCCAGAGAAAGAAGTCTTGGTTGGAGATAAGCCCATGATTTTGAAGGATAGCCAACTTATCCTTCATCTGAAGCTTACCTCGATAGCACATAAAGACTTGGGTGAAGGCTCCTGATCGACGTCACATGATGTTACTGCTGGCCAAACGCTTGGGTCCCAAGCTGTTTCGGATTCATCCTCCGATCCTTGGTATGATCTTGAGAGGCCTGAGATCAATAGGTCTACCATTCTCACTCCAATTTTTGAGGGAAACTCCAGCAGCATTTCGACCCTCACATAACTCCAAAGCGAAGAAGGCATCTCGTTGACTTCTCCTTTATTCCAGAAAGTTGATATGTCACCGATCGACGTCACAACCAGTCTTTTTATATTTCCATGTTTCAAGTTGGCCCCAAATCGCTCCTTTTCTAACAAGGTCTCTCAGCCAGGACTACAAATGCATGTAACTAAGTCAGTTGTTATTACCACTTTAGCAACGATTTTGATCATCCCGGTTGAATATACTCCTAGCCTCAACGAGCAGATGATTGATGCTTTGTTAGATAAAGGAGTTGTTGAGACTCAGAAAACTCAGAATGATGAAGTGGTTTTATTACTAGGGTCTCCAAGCCCCTATCGAGTCCTACCATGCACGAGCTTAAGCATGAACTTAGCAAAGATATCCTCCTTATCACATAGAACAAGCAGGAGAATCTTGAAGTTATTCCTCTCCTCTATCCATTGCCTTGCCTGGGCAAACTATCTTCGCTCAAGTCCATATTCCTCTGCTTGGTAGCATTCAAAGTGTGCTTACTGGATCGTCGTAGAGCACTCCATCCAAGGGCAAAGAAAGTGAGGGAAAAGGAGGAAAGAGGAAATGTGGGAGCTCAGCCGAAGCATCTCCCAGTGAAAAGGAAGCAAAGGAGAAAGAAACCGAAGAAGTGAGCACCCATTTTTTTGTGTACATGGAATCTTTTTCGCTTTTGGCCAGATTTGTACGGGTTCGGCCCCCGCTTAGCCTTTTGTTTCTAGTGTCAATAAAACTTGTACTTAGCTTTCTATATTTCATGTGAATAACAAAGGTTTTTTTTAACTCCTTTTATGGATTTTTCTTAGTACTTAAGAAATATATCTTTCCATTCAATGTACTTGCAATCTATTTCTTTTAGTTATTATTGTCGGACCGAATGCTTTAGCTCATTCTTTAATTTATCGTCCTTTCATAAATCTTGCAAACGTAAGGTAATTGTTAAAGTGCCAAACACTAGGCATTAGTTGGAGTTAACCACTTAGAACATCGGTTATGGTATCCTTTTCCAGGATCACGGTATCTGATTGCCCCAAACTCTGGGCACTAATCTGAATTAACTTACCGTAGTTCGCACATCCAGGATGTACACATCTAATTGCGTCTAACTCTGGGCGCCGATTTAAAGTTCAAAAGCAAGATCCCTCCTTACACGGAGCATGGGTATTTTGTTTCACCTACTTCAGTAAAAGTGTTAAGAGCTGGATGATCTTGTCACGTGCACTTTAGTTTACACTTCTACTCCCAATTCGAAGAGCGAGTAAACGATCATATCACATTTGTTTTGAATTTATACTCCTGCTACCACACCAATGGCGAGAGTTAGTTTATGGACTGTGTCACATCTGATTTAATTTATACTCATACCCCTACACCGGGAGCGAGAGTTAGTGTACAAACGTTCGGATCACGTTCGTGACTTTATACTCCCGCTCCCAATCTAAGGACTAGAGTTAGGTGGTACTAATCTCTAAATACCGAGAAAGACTTTGACGATTTGATCATGGTTCGTAGAAGTTTGGTTGGAACCTATCTCTAGGTACCTGCCCACCTGCATTTTTACGTGCAAATTCATTCGAGTTAGTAAAGTCACAACTCTTGAGTAATGGAATGACACAATCTTGGACTCGAAAAGTCTTTTATTCCATAATAGATAGGCAATGACAGAATCCGTCTTATTACGTGGTTCTAGCCAATTATTTACGGATTTATTTCTAAGTGAAATAGCATCGTATATGCTCGCTATTCCACATCCTCGGGAGCGAAATCCCGTCTATCAGCACAAACCGAAAGTTCCATCTCCAAGCTTCTACTCTATTGCATACAGACCTTCCTGGGTCAGCCTCAAGTTTCCAGGGCTAGGGAAGATTCATTTGAGAACTAGGTCACCAATGTTGAAGGTCCATTTCCTGACATTAGTTTGTAATATCGTGCGACTTGGTGCCGGTGTGCAACTGCCCTCAACTTAGCCACGTCATTCTTCTTATCGATCATATCAAGAGACACTAGCATAGGTTTCTCATCCGTCTGTGGATTGTAGAGAATCACTCGATGAGAATGTACTTCCAGTTTAAATGGAATCATAACCTCTGAGCTGTAGGCTAGGGCGAATGGAGAGTGGCTAGTCGTTGACTTGTGAGTTGTTTGATAAGCCCATGCTAATGGAAGTTCATTGACCCACTTGCTCTGGGCCTTTTCCAACCACTTCTTAATAATGTAATTGATAATCTTATTATTGGCTTCAAACTATCCATTAGCCTAAGGATGTGCCACCATAGCAAATCTATTCTCTATGCGATTCCGAGGGCAGAAATCTTTGAACTCGGTACTGTCAAATTGGGTTCCGTTATTGGTAACTTGGAAACTCGAAAATGACAGATGATATTCCAAACGGAAAAACATTTTTTGTGGCGATCATGGCCAATGGCTCTGCCTCAGCCCACTTGGTGATGTAGTTAACTGCTACGATGGCATACTTTGCACCACCTTTAGATGTCGGCAATGCACCGATGATATCAATTCCCTATATTGCAAATGGCTAGGGACCGACCATTAGTGTAATCTCCATTGGTAGGATACTCGGAATATTAGCAAACCTCTGGCACTTATCGCATCTACGTGTATAATCAGCTGTGTTTCGTTTGACAGTCACCAGAAGTATCTATACTGAAGGATCTTCTTAACTAGGGTTTCCCCCCGGTGTGGTAGCCGCAGACCCTTTCGTGGACTTCTTTCAGAAATCGCATGGCCACGTTGTCGGCGATACACCGAAGCATAGGAACAAAGAAACCCTTTCTATGTAGCACTCCTTTCTGCATGTTATATTTCGAAGATTCAAGGAGCTTTCGTAAGATCCAAGTAAATACTGAGTTAAACTATTTCTGCATCATATCGATTTCCCAAACATTCGCTTGACTAAGAGCACGGTTCGGGAAAAAAAGGTTCCATTAGGATCTTGCATTTATTATATTAATGTGGTATTCTTTCAAATGAATCAATTAGTAGCAACCAACTAGGATATGCTTGACTGAGAGCATGCTTTAAATGTTCAAATGCTCGTTCTTAAGCCAGCATCAAATTTCCACGTGCACGACCCGATGCAAGCTCCGAGTTTTGACATGGTCAACTCAGAGCGAGGTCATCCAAAGGCAAGCTTTAGGTATGCAGCTGGATGACCCAAAGTGGGCTTTGAGATTTCACATGCTCGACAAGCAAGGACTTCCTCCGCCATGCTTCGAGTAAGTAGCAGCATGACCCGAAGTAGGCTCCGAGATTTCACAAGCTCAACTCGAAGCAAGGTCGTCCTTGGGATTGCTTCAGGTTAGTGATGCTTTGACTCAAAGCGCACTTCGACTAAACATCGACCGGGCCAAGGTTAGCACCGGGTGATTACCTACTAGAACTATTCCCACATCGTATCATTTTCCGAACCCATGACCGAGTGCATGGATCTATATTATAGTTTCTCCACTCGAAGCTAGCTTTGCTAAATTAATGAGATCTTGGATCCGATGCATCGACCGTGACAACAAACTATGGAAAACATATTTCTCGAGTGGACTTCCAGCTCGACTAGAACAACACTACAAACATTTATATGCTCGATCAAGAGCAGGCATCAAACTTTCACTTGCCAGACCCAAATCAAGCTTTGAATTGTCGACTTACTCCTTGCCCTGAAATGATCTTCCAGTTTTCACATGCTTGACTCGGATCAAGGTCATACAACTTCAAGCTCCGAGTAAATACTGACTTAAACTATTTCTACATTGTATCGATTTCCTAAATATTCACTTGATCGAGAGCATGGTTCGGGAAAAAAGTTGTTCTAATCGGATCTTGCTTTGATTATATTAACACGGTCTTCTTTTAAATGAACCAAACAGTGGCAACCAACTTGGAACAAATATTATATCGAGTCAACTTGTGGCTTGACTTGAAGCAGGCTTTAAATGTTCGTATGCTTATTCCTGAGCTAGCTTCAAATTTGCACATGCACGACCCGAAGAAGCTTTGAGTTTTCACATGCTCGAATCAGAGCAAAGTCGTCATTCATTCCTTCTCTCCAGAAGGATTCCTTTTTATAAATAATCTATTATTGGTGTCATACATGACTCCCTCTTGGGTTTAACCTCCAAGATCCAATCAACATTCATCTGGTCGATGCTCGAAGTTGATAGTACTTCCACTAGGACTAGATACATGAGCTGCACATCCATAGATCTGGCCAACTTAGCCAGTGAGTTAGCCTTCTCATTTTCCTCTCTGGGAATATGAGTGATTGTGTAATATTCAATGTACTCGAGCAGCTCAAGGACATGGTTCAGATAAGGAGCCAGTCTCGCCCCTTTTGCTGAAACTCTTTTCAAACTTGGCAAACCATCAGCTGGGAGTCATAGAAAATATACAAATTCTTTATTCCTTGTTCTTTGGCGACTTTGAGTACCACAATCAAGGCCTCATATTCAACTTCATTATTCATCACTGGGAAGTCAAATTTCATGATGTAACGGATCAAATGTTCTTCAGGAGTGACAGGTACAACTCCCGCATCGGAACACCATTCGTTAGATGCGCCATCCACATACATCTTCCATCTAGTTTCTTTTTCACCGCTGCTCTCCAAAGGATCATTTCGTGTAGTGAACTCAGTTAAGAAATTCGCCAAAGCTTGACCCTAGATTGCTTTTCGAGGGTGATAAGTTATGTCGTATTGGCTCAATTCAATGTTCCATTTCAACAGCCTTCCAAAAGTCTCAACTCACTGCAAAACTTTCCGCAAAGGCAAGTCGGTAATAATTTTGATAAGATAAGCCTGAAAATAAGGATGAAGCTTTCTTGAGGTGATCAAAAGGCAGTATGCGAGCTTTTCTAGGTTCGAATAGTTTCGTTCTATGCACGTGAATCGCTTAATAACGTAATAGACCGGTCTTTGGATGCGAGATTCCTTATGTACCAGTGTGGCGCTCAAAGCTTGCAGCAACACCGCCAAGTATATAAACAAGTCCTTGTCATCCACCGGCTTCGAAAAGGATAGGGGTATCTCCAAGTGATCCACCATAACTGGACTGCATCTTTACACTCGTAATTCCATTCAATGTTCCTTTTTCCCTTCTTAGTCACCTTGACGAAAGAGAAAATGCATTTATCTGTGGCTATGGAAATGAATGGACTCAAGGTGACAACCTTCCCATTTAAGCTTTGGACCTCCTTGATCGACTTTGGGGCCTCGATTTTTCTCATTTTCTCGATTATTTCCGAATTGGCTTCAATCCCATAAGAGTTCATAATGAAGCCGAAGAATTTTCTTGATGCAACGCCAAAAGAGCATTTCAAGGGATTGAGCTTCATCCCATATTTTTGGAGGATGCCAAACATTTCTAAAAGATCATCAACAAGGTTTCTTGAATGTCGTGATTTCATAGCATTTCATCCATGTAGACTTCCATTGCATATCCAATCTGGTGTTTGAACGTCCGGTTCACTAGACTTTAGTAAGTTGTTCTTGTATTCTTTAGTCTAAAGGGCGTGACTAGATAGCAATAAAGTTCAAGGTCAATAACGAAGCTATCGTGTTCATGATCTAAGATGTGCATCGGGATTTGATTATTACTGAAGCACACAACCATAAACGATAATAGCTTGTGTCCAGCCATTGAATCCGCTAACTGATCAAGTCCTTAAAAGCTGGAAGTTGTCCTTAGGGCACGCCTTATTCAAGTCTGAATAATCGATGCATGTCCCCTACTTCTAGTTAGCTTTTCTCACCAAGACAGGGTTAGATACCTAATCTGAGTATAAGGCATCGCGGATGAAGTTGTTTTCCTTTAGCTTATCTATCTCTTCTTTCAGTGCAGCGGATCTCTCCGAACCCAGGCTGCAATATTTCTATTTTATAAGAACGCACTTTCAATTTATGTTTAATGCATGGCTCGCTATCTATGGTGGGATCTTGCACATATTTGTGTGTGCCTAGGCAAACAAATCCTTATTTGCGTGGAGAATACTAACCAACTCCTTCATCCAACTTGCACCGAGGTGAGATTAGACCTTTAGGACCTGATCTGAATCATTCTAGCAAATTGGAATAGCGATTGTCAACTCGGCTAGGGCTGCTCGTTCACCTTCTGGCTCTTTTCGTTGATCATATCATCATGGAACGGACTAGGTAGCTCGTGTTGGGGCTCAGGCTGTAGTTACTATGCATCCAAAGCTCTTATGCAGAGGGACTCTTTCATATATTTTCCTTTCTCCCTTCATCTTGCCTCCTTTAGCATGGCAACATAGCATTCACGACTACTCACCTGATCTCCCTCGGTAATCCCTACACCATTCTCTGTAGGAAACTTCATACTTAAACACCAAGGTTCTGTAGCCGCTCTAAACTTAGCCAAACCTGGTTGGCCTTGAAATGCATTGTAGGCTAAATAAATGTCCAACACCAAAAAAGGCATGACCCGCACTCGCTTGCGGTCGCCCTCACCAAGTAACACCGGTAATTCGAGAAATTTTATAGCCTCAGTAGCCATCCCATTGAACCTCTGTATTTGAGACTTACATGGTTTCAAATCCTTCTCTTCTAGCATCATTTGATCATAAACTCTCTTGGACAGGATATTGGCTGAACTCCTATAGTCAACCAGCAACTTTTATACGATAGCGGGACCAATCTTGCTTGTGATCATATGTAAGTCAATCGTCAGAGCTTCCACTCTATCAACATTTCTATTCCAAATAACAATGTCATCATACATCATTCTGCATTTTTTTTGGACTTCCATCCTTAACAGCACAACATTTCATTCTTCGCATGTTTAATAACACCAACATATCTGTCCATCTCGACTAGACTCTTATCGGCTTGGTGTGGCCCACCAATAATTGTATTAATCACTAATCATTTTTTTAGCCTCTTAAATGCATTAGCACTACGCTCAGCCTACCCCTATTAGGAAGGCGGCCCCGGGGCGCTAGAGTTTCCTTGCCCATCAACTTATCGAGCTTTCACAAACTGTTGTAACTTTTCCTTGCGAACCAATTTCTCAATCATACCCCACAAGTGTCTGCACTCGTTGGTATTATCACCATGAGTTTTATGGGATTTATAGAACTTTCCTTTCTTTCTTTCTCAATCGAATCTCTTGGAGCAAGCTTTCTGTACTGCTCAATGTTCTGAGTCGCCAGGTAGATGTTTTCTATTGGGTTATTCAGTTCAGTGTAGCTAACATATTTAGGAGTCCTAATACGATTCATGTTATTTGGTTCTTCTTCTTAGCTCCATTATCGTTTCATTTTCGATTAATGTTTTGATTACCAACATTCACATCCACACTCCTAGAGCTTCCTCTAGATTGCTTTACAGCAACGTTGCTTTGTATCACTTCATTCGAATTTCCAAAATCATTCCTTTGTGGAAGTTTCTTTGCTTCCTCCAAGCGTAAGTATGCAATAGACTTTCTATAGAAAGCATCTATCGTTGATGGGGGATTCCTTTCCAGCCATTCCACGAACTCGTATTAGGATGAATCCCCCGATTATCGCTATCAATGCTATGTCAACCTTGGGATCTATAACTTCTGTCACAATTGCAGGGAATCCATTCAAAAAATTCTTTAACAACTCCCCTTCGGCTTAGAAGTGGTTTGACAAAGACAACACATGATTTGGACGCGTAGTATGTAAATGGAATTATTCTACAATCTTCTTCGATAACTCAACGAAAGATGATATGGACCTCAGCGGAAGTTGAATGAACCATATCGTAGCTACTCCTTTTAAGAAAATTGGAAAGCAGTTGCATTTCACGGCTTCAAAAGCTCTAGGTGAATCCATATGTCATTCATATCTCATCAAGTGTTGCATGGGGTCCATCATTCCTCCGTAAAACGGCATAGTTGACATTGCGAATCGCAGGGGGTATCTCCCACATAGAATGTTCTCTATAAATTGATTCCAACTTAGAGAGGTACCACATTCATTATTGCTTCTGAACTTATTTTCGCTAATAAGTCTCCTAACCATATTCTCCAAGTAGTTTGGGTCAATATGTTCGACTAAACGGCGATAATCAGGGACCACCCCGATTGTTCAGCCTGAAAAACGCTCTCGGTTTGGCTTTCGACACCTAGTTCCTCCAGCCTTGGAGAGACCCATTCATCCAGCAGTTCTCCCTGTTTCATTCTCATGAATAGCATCATCTTTAACAACATGATTCTCCATATTTCCATCATCAACGACACCTCCAAAAGCCAAATCCACTCCGCCTTCCAAATGGCGAGCTCTGGGCCCATAATTAGATGGGTTGAGATCGACCCCTAACCTTGGGTCGGTACTAATCCCCAAACTCTAGCCTGGGGCTCGTCCTCTTCCTTGGTATAATGTTTCAATAGTATTCTAAGTCCTCTTTTACTTCATGTCCCTTTATCTCTACACGGATGATGTGGAACTTTCAAACAAAGAACTAAAATCCCTTTTACTCCATTTATGGCTGTTTTGAGTTAGCTCATTCAGCAATCTCTGGCTCTAATGCATTGTTTGATTCGCCTTATTCTGATTAGCCTGGAATCTACCTTCCATCCCCTTCATCATTCTATCCATCTCCATTCTGGTCACAATGTTGGTTGGAGTCTAGATCTCCGGTTGAGTTGGTTGGACAACTCCATCTCCATGCTGAGGATTCTGATTCTTAGCATCGGTAATAGCTCTGGAATTGGTAGAACAGTCTCTTCTTGATGGGGCCATGGCAGTCAGCTTGTCCTACATTATTGAAAATTTGAGTCATAGAATTGAAAGGTAGAGAAATTGGATCTCTCTCGGATATGGAAAATCCAATAGTAGATGATGGATCCAAATAGCATGAGAATCAAATTCTCAATGAAAGCACCAACCGACACAAACACACAGAAGTAAATGTGGAGAATAAAATATAAAGAAATATAAATGAAAATAAGAAATAAACAAGATACAATCATTTATATTGGTTCGCAAAGCAAGGCTTATGGCTACTTTAAGATTTTATTGCTTATTATTGACTTGGATGTAGAAGTTATTAGGGGTCGGTACAATTCCGACACATAGATTCTCAAGTTACAAGAATATAGAGTAGGAAAAAACTAGAGAAAAAAGATCCTAAAAATGAACCTACCCTCTTATTTGTAGCGGTAGGGAGCCTAAAATCTCGCATAAAATATTTTCAAGCCGTTGCATATGATTTAGACCAATTGTCCTACAAAATTTGGTGCCACGTCATTATGGCATAAGGGTCGGTATCGATCCATAGGTATGGGTTGGTATTGATCCCTAACATGGCCATATTACTTATCTCCAAGTCTTCATCCTAACTCTTCTTGTTGTTAAGTGCGTGATTCCATAGTTGTTTGCACTAATATTTGCTTGTTTCCAAGTCCGAATGATTGAGTTATGGAAGAACAGACTTGCAGTTTTAAGTGTTCTTGGAGATTGATGAAGAATTGCATTGAATCAACATAATGACATTGAATAAGCTATTGGCATTAAGAAGACATCACGTTCTGAAATGGGGTCCTCCTAAGTTGGAAATAGGACTCGGTACCGACCTATAGAGTAGGTTTGGTACCGACCCCTAACTTTGAGGGTTTTTGAGTCCTTTTGGTCTGAGTTGTTTTGGCATTAGCCTTGCAACTTTGTCTGTGCTTGTTCCCTATACACCTGGGCTAATTCTTTGGGCTTCTTGCCTCGATAACCCCAAGTTTGACTCATCTAGTCTCTCCAAACATGGCCTAGTTAAAAGGCTAGATAAAATAAGCACGAGAATTGAGCGAATATTTTGATAGGGAAATCAAATGGTTCAACTATCAGTTAAAATATAGAGGAAACATGTATATGTAAGAATGAATATTTAAAGGTAGTAAAATATTTCTTGAACTATAAGTAAGTATGGTGGGATAGTCCAAAACTATATACACAAACATCATTTTAAAATGTTTAATATGGAGCAGATAGGATGGATTTCTTATGCATCAACAATAGGACTCATTGAAAGAGTTAGTGGTGTGCCTTTCGGGTAATTATGTAATATGTTGCATATATCTAACTTTGTAGCTGATCATGTTCACAGTAACAGTGTTAGTTTTCCTTTATATACTTTTGTTACATTGTCATATAATTAATAAAGTAATTAATTTAAAGTATATAATAAGAAAATCCTTAAATAAAATGTTATGTGATTGTAGTTGGAAATAGTTGCAAAACCTGCAACCATGAGCAATTAAACACAAAAGATAATGACATTTTGTTTTAAATATTTCTGGTAAAGATGTTTCGAGAAAGGGTACCAATCCATCCGTTGGGACTAGAGTTCGTAACACTCTCCAAATGTTGGGCAGTGTATTACTCATGGATGTTGGGGGCACCAAGGGGTTATGTACTTTTAGTTATTAGATAAATATAGAATGACTTGTTCGAGAGTTTCCTGTTGGTTGATAATGATATAGCTAGGAGTATGCCTTAAGGGCAATTATGAAGATTATTGCATATATCTAAGTCGATAACCAATTTTGTTCGAAATAGAAGCTATTTTTCTTTCTATTATATAATTATTATTTAGTGATATAAATAAATAAATAATTATTTTATATTATATTTAATAGAAAATCCATAAACGGCATGTTTTGTGGTAGTAGTTACAATGTGTTGTAATCATGAGTAATTTATCATAATGAAAATAAACATACTGTTTTTAATATTCCTAGTCAAGATGTATTGAGACTGGATATCAATACATCTGGTAAGACTAGATCATGTGATGCCCTCCAAATGTTAGATTGTGTATTACTCATGGCTGCTGGGACACTGAGGGGTTACGTACTGATAGTTATTGGAGAACTATGGAATGACTCATTCAATAGTTTTCTTCGGTTAATATAATTAAGGCCGAATAGAAAATATTGATATGAAAATATTACACAATTCTCTTGACTTAAGAATACCATCGAGCTTTAATATAGGAACTTCACTTTGATTATAGTTAAATCATGTCATGGCATCCATCGAACGACTGTAGTTAGGTTCGGTGGAAGCATTGAAAGTGAAACACTATTCAATAGAGAATTCAAGTCCTCGGTTAAGGTTAGTATTACGGTCAAGCGAAGTCAACGCAAAGTCAAAGTCTTTGGCCAAAGCAGTTCGGTTAATAATAACCATTATTGCAGAAACAAGGATGTGTTTGGACATTAAAGTTGAAAGTGGACGATATTGGAATTTTAACCATTACTAAATTCCATAAGTCATGATGTGATATAGTTTTGACGAAGAGAATTGGTATAAATAATTATTACTACTGGGTAACGCTTAAAATTAGTAAAATTTGATGTTACGAAAGAAATGTAAGAGAAAAATTTGGCCATAATGTCACACCACAAACCTGATATGTGAACCTTAATATTCGAATTGTTCAATATTAATCCCTTATCTAATTTACACCTAAGAGTCACACAACCGAAACATTGAGTACTCATACCACTTGATTTAATCAAATTATAATTGTTATTAATTAATTAATTTAATTAAAATTTATGAATCTTAATTATAAAATTTTATTTTGATTCGTGTTGATCAGTGGTAAATACAGTGCATATATAAAAATTGTATACACATGTATCAATATACAATATCGATGTGCATTTAAATTAGATTTAAATCATATTTATTTGATCAGGCTTAAAGCATTTTGGAGGCCCATAAAGGGACATTTTTAGCCGGCTATGACAGAGGGATAGAAGAGGTCGATTAGGTTTGAGTGGGATTTGAATTGGAAAAGATATTGGTGGATCCGGATACACTTTTAACTCCTTCCTTTCTCTCTTATTTAAACACTTCAAAATCTTCCCTTTTGGGCTCTTATTTTTGTTTCCTTCGTTAGTATTTTTGGCCGCTATCCCCCTTGCTCTCCTCTATATTTTTAAGCATTTTAAATCAAAAATTAAATTAAAACAGTATATCGTTGGGTGGTGCTTTTAGTCTGGTAGCTCTCTCCAGAAGTTTTGTATAAAAACCCACACTTTAATGAGCCTAAATTTCAACAAGAATCGAAATCCAAGTCCCTCAAAGCACATATAGTTAGATTTGATACCTGCAAATAAGCATGATTATTATCATAGATTATTAAAATTTAAACTCACAGTAGAAATAATAATAGGACATAAATATTAAATATGGCTAATGCCTTATAATTAATGGTATTCCATAAATATTTGATTGCCACATCAGCATCGAGCATGAGAGAAAAGAAGACTTCTCTATCAAACAATCATGTCCAGCTTTAGTGACTTGTTCCTCTAAATCTATTTTGTAGGTTATAATGAGTAGGGGATCAGAATAACGTTCTAGTGATTGGAAAATCTACACAGTGTTTGTAATATACGTTTATACCGATTGGTTTCCATTTAACTGTTATGTCTACTATTCTAAGGTTAACCGAATTAACCTAATATTGCACACATGATATTCCTACCTGACAAAATTCATTTGCCTACCCTTCCCAAGGTATAAAATACCGATGTAAGTCTATCAGCCACTTAATACTTCCAAATACAAAGAAGGATCCTCGTATCATCATCGTTGGTCTATTAGTCCTAGCTATCGAGACTTTTGACCACTATTTATGGCTTTATAGTCATAATAGCCATAATATAAACACATCTGTTGTCATTACAGTTTTATCGTAATAGCCATAATATAAACATGTGACGACCCGACTTCCTATGCCCAGGAAATCGTATCGTTTTGAAGAAAAGAAAGAGGTGAGAAAGTAGAAAAGAAAAAGAAGAAGAAGAAACAACATCAGAATCTCAACAGCGGAACGAATAAAATATAATATATCACATAAATATTACATAGAATCATATACATCAGAGTACACAGATAATACATCACATACTAGACAGTTATAAACACCTGTCTAGTTAATACAACTCGATACAACACAACAACACAGAGATACAACACAGCGGAAATACACATGAACACTAACACAGCGGAACCAATATATATCTACACGCTGAAGCCTCCTGCTCCATTGCTCCTCCAGTATTCGTCAAAGCTAACCTGAATCCCTTGACTACCCGTAAAAATTTGGGTACCCGAGAGTTTATGAAAAACAGAAATAAACTTCGGGTCAGACATGGGTCTGGTATGAGTAACAGGTTAAAGTTGTTTAACTTTGAAAATCATTTGAAACAAAAGGTATCACGTAAGACTTCCCACACATAAACATGGAAAAGTTTTTACCTTACGCTAACCAAAACATTTCATAGGAAATCCAGTGATATTATAATAGTGTCTAGGGTTTTCAAGTAAATAGAAAATAGCTGAAATTGTTACATCTATTAAATTCCAGCATACTAGCCACAACGTGGGTAATACAATCAAAACCGTAAGATCTCGTAGGGAAAATGGGTTTCCATCAATGGCTGGGCTACTGGGGTACCGCCCGTCACAGTACGTGGCCTAGATCACCGTACCGAGGAGTACGCCCGCTCCCCTGCAACACAAAGCCGGACCCGTTCCTTACTGAACAGTTCCAAACGAGACAACCCCGGCAGTAGGACGTCAACAACTGCCCACACACCGAAATAAAAAGGGACATCTAGACAGGGGAAAATCTCGCTCTCAAGTGGGTGCTACCCACGAAGCCTTGCTGCACCTCCCCTGTTTTAGCCATTCCCGGTTGATGAGGCTTGAGGTCACGATTACCTTTATCAGAACTCATCACTTAGAATGCTCATCGTCCGCCTGACGATGTGCTGAAAGCATTCAATCCATATAAGTTCGTTCCGGGTTCGAACGAAACCGAAGGCATTATCTCGTTACACTCGTATTGGAATCACCCTCAGAGTTAACGACAATAACCCTTGCATTCTGAATCACCATCTCGAATCTATAAGTACTATCTTCGTCAAACTCATTACGGAATCACCCACAGAGTTATACTGACGAATAGTTCTTATACCTCGAGTCTTCACTTGCTCCACTTGAAATTCACGAACTAACGTTAATTTGGATCGATGTGGTATTCGGGTCTCCAGACCTGGAATCCCGGTATACGGAAACCCGATCCCGGTCTCATCGAAATCCAAAACGTGTCTTTTAAGGCCAAGTTGTTTTAAAGTTAAAACAATTCAATTTAATTATCTATATACACAGATAGATAAATTACAATATAACAATGGATATCACAACATCATCATAAACTGATAATCAATATCAACTCAAACAAACATCCAAATCACAACAGATATCACTCGTCTCAAATCTGAGATCAAAATCAATCAATGGGGTATCAATACATTCATAAGCGAGGATTTATCATTCACAACTATAATTAATTTAAAATGAATTAAATTAATTACTTCTGTCCCTAATTAATTTAAAGTAAATTAAATTAATTACTTATCTATAAATCCTGCTTATACAACCATTTTCTAATTACAATAAGTAATTAGTCTTAATTTAATTCCACAGATTAATTAATGTAAATCATTTATAGTAATTAATATTTAATTACTTCATTTATTAATTAAATATAATTAACTTCATTTATTCTTAATTAATTACATAAATTAATCACCTCATTATTAATTATTACTTATTTTGACAATTCATAATTATATCATTAACTATATAAATTAATGACCTCTAATTAATTTGTAAATTAAACTACTTTATTACTTCAAGTAATTTAATCTTTAAATCAAACAATTATTAATCACCCTGGATCAATAACACCAGTAATTAACTCTCCTTAATTACTTATCAAATAAATTAATTATTCCATAATTAATTATCTTCATTTATTAATCCCTTGATTAATTTCAAAAGTAATTTCCCATATTACTTTATCTACTCATTAACTTGTATTAATCACATCCGGTGATTATTATCTAATTACTACTCAAAGTAATTCTGCTCCATTAATTACACCGAGTAATTTCACTTATCAGATCATTAGATGATTTATAAATTTGATTAAACTAAATTTATTCAATCTATCATATCTTCAAATTTAGTTTCAATAGATAATAACCCTTCAATTACTTTTGTTAAATATTCATTTAACAGTTTCAATGAATTATCCAAATTAATTCATCTAATTATTATCAATATTTATCACATCTATAAATCAATTTAAAATCCTTAGTTAATTGATTTATTAACTAAACCATTACTTGATTTCTCCCTTTAAAATTTCTTTTTAATTACAACTTAATATAAATAAGACGTTCACTAATTATCTTATTAATTACTTCAATAATTCTAATTATTTCTGAGGTAATTAATTACTTCATTAATGCCTTCTTTAACATTGATAATGTATTAAAACATTACATTTCCCTATTTTAAATTTCAAATTTCACTTTGAATTTAAGATTTAAATGATTAATGATTTAAACATTTACCTAATGTAAATTCATTTAAAATTCTTTTAAATAAACATACATAACCTTTATTACTTGAAATAAAATTTATATAAAGGAAAGAGCTTTTAAATCTAAATTATTATGAAAATCAATTCTTTAAAATATATTTTTAAACTTGCAAATTCCTTTCTTTTATTCAAGAAGAATTTCTCAAATTCCGTTAACATTTGTTTAAACAAATTTACTTTTTATAAAACTGTTTATTTAAACTATATTTACTTTAAACATTCAAACTAAAAGTTACTTTAAATTTCAGATTTTGGATTCAAAGAAATTTTGAAACCATCCACTACTTGATTTTTAACTACTATTTAAATCCTGTTACATTTTTGAACTAAATTTAAACCTGGAAATCAAATTCCTTTAAAAACTGGACCCCTTCTTCTGTTTCTCAACCAAACAATCCTGCTCCGAGTCTTTTCCTCATTTACTTCGAGTTTTTCTTGCGTTTACCCTAGTCTTCCCCCGAGACAAGTTACCACACCAACCACTCGACAGTTCGATCTGAAGCAAATAATACTACGTCGAGTTTCTCATCCCTGCTTCGAGTTCATCTCTCGGAATACTCGAGTATCACGCGAACTTCCACTGCCTCTTTCCAGACAACATTACACCCAGACACCAGAATGCACGTGCACGTGCACCGTGCCTCCAGTCGCTCCCGGTCACCCACCAGCGTCGCCACCAATCAGCGAACGATCCACGATCACGTCGCAAACCCCAAAATCTACCACCTTCACTCGAATCAAAATCGAGCAACCTATGTCAGCCTGGAATAAAAGTAGCAGCAACCCTTCAAACCTGGAATGCCGCCGTTCTCGTAACCCCGACAACTAGAAAACCCCAAACTCCGACCATCTACTCACCATTGGTCCCCTTACTATTTCCCAGAACCACAGAGCACTCGATCAACACTTCGACGAAAAACGAAACGAAATTCGTGTCCCTACAAAAACTAGGTTTACGAACTTCTCGAACCCACCGCCATCACCACGACCAACTACACCACCTCCCAATATTTTTCCCAACATCATCGTTCATCCCTTCATCACCTGCCAAAACCCCGATCCCTCTGATCAACTAGGCCGTCTCCAGTAACTCGGAATGTCAAAATCAGATAAACACAAACTGCTCTCCATTCTTATCACTAAAAATTTGAATCTTTGTTTTAAAATTCACATTAAAGTATGCGTATTCGATTTATATTCATGAAATTGTGAAATAAGAAACTCGAAAATTTCACATATGAAGATGGTTCTGTAGTTTTTAAGCATTTCCAGTGATATCACAAGTTTGTTTACTTAAACAAAATTTTAAACTAAAACTGATGGTATAAATAACACATTTGTTCAAGGCTTAAATCTTAACAAGGTTTGAATCAAGATCAAAATAAGTTTGAACCAAGTTTAAGCCTGAAACTAGAACAGGGATCCTCAGCCTTACAACAGTGAACAATGTGTATATATTTACAACTATATATTCACAGCATTTTATACTTGTATTATCACAGAGAACACATTCAGCCATGTTTAACTTAGATTGTAATCTTTAAAAAAATAGTTACTCACCAAAAGCTTGCATAGAAGAAGAAGAACAGAGCACTGCCTTGAAACAGTTTGAACTTTAAAAACTGGGAAGGCTTTGTTTGATCTTCCTATCATCTTGCCTTTGTTGTTTGGAAATGTGATTTAAGTTTGCAAAAGAAATGTTTACTACATATTTTTCTCTCTGGTTTGAAATGTTAAAACAAGACACGAATGTGAAATAATATGGGGGAGTTTGTAAGAGGGTAGGTGGTATCTGGTCAAGTAATGCTTCAGGTACAAGCATTTTCATATTTGCCATAGATTTCTTTTAGAATAGGAGGCTGAAATGATTTTGGAACCAGTTCGAATAGACTTGGGTATGCTATTGAGATATGAAGCATTAAATGGTATTGTACTTATGTCTCCCATTTTGATTATTTTATACTACATATGTCAAAGATATTTTGTTGCTTGTATCTCTTTTACCTGAGTCTTCATTAACAAGTCACAACATTTTGCATTTTCTTATATTTCATTTTGTTTTGTATGTTGTCAGGTCTGCATGCTAGAAAGATCCCATTCGAACATTGTTTTATTGCTTCAGCTCTTTCATTTGTTTAAGTTTTGTTTTGGCTTGCATACTTGTATTTTTGTATTGTTAACTTGTTTGACAATGAAATGTAAATGGATATTGTTTTAATATGTTGTTTTAGCCAAGGTTATAGAATTTTAGCTTAAGTATAACAACTCATAAATTTTATATTTCCATATTTTAAACTTAAACTATTAAACATTTAATTCACTCGTTATTTACTTTATTTTATACTTATGTTAATATCGTATATTAGATTTATGTTAAGTTAAATATTTATAAAGTTTACCTTATTTTAACACTTAACTATACAATATTATATTCACTTATTATTATTTTATTCTACACTATATAAATAAATTACTCATTATATCAATCTATATTTAAAAAGACAAAACAACCTTTGTTGAATTTAAATTTAAGTAAAAATCAATTTTAAACAATTTAACTTATCATGTATATATATCAAAATCAACTCACTATTTATTTAATAACTTTTAAAAAGATATATATATTAAATCAAACCAAAATTACCAAAATATTAAAATAAGAAAATATATCTTCATTTATTAAAATTCAAATCAGATCTTATCTATTTACAATATATACAGATTTATATATATATTATAAACAGAAAACAATTTATTAGCCTTTAAAAATATAAATTATCAGTTAAACATCTATTCAGAAGAAGATTATTAAATCAAACTCGAATTTTATTAACAATTATTATCATATCAATTTAATTCCTATCGCAGATTATTAAATTGATATTGTCAAAATTTCCGGGATGTCACATTCCTCCCCCCTTAAAAGAATTTCGTCCCCGAAATTTAAACAAAGGTAATTTAATAATCCAATTAAAGTTTTAATTTTAAAATACAAACATATATCAATCATATGTTAACAATCATAGCATCCAATCAAACAAATCTATCTATCCCTATAAAATTCTGGATAGAATTCTCACGAGTTTCCCCGAGTATAAATACCGGGTTACTCGCTCTATAGAATCCAAACCATCAATACTACTAAACTACAGAGCTCCTACTCATCTAGATCTACACATCTAGACAAGATATCAGACTGTAGACAACTCCGACTCAACAATCAAAACTCCTGAACTGCAGGTTCTATAACCAGAGATAGATCTCACACGTACTCCCTCAAAGATACGTGAATTACAACAAATCCCAGTCATCCAAACTGACAATTCAAATCTGAAGACTCAACACTTATCCTCAGAAGAACAACAGAAAAGATCCAAAATATCTCAGAGTTGGCTTTCCACATCTTACCCAACTTATAGCTCCCTGAATCAGAGAAAACTTCAACAACAACGGAGTCTCCAACTTCGAATTCCAAATTTCCTCCATCTCTAATCCCCAAAATTCTTCGGACGATCCCGGGTCTCCTACATCCTTACTGATCAGCTCAACCCTTGCTGATACCTCTCGGAATAAACTGAACCAAAACAATCAAACAAAATGATCTTTCCAAGATCAACCAAACTCAGAACACAAACTCTACTCCAAAATCAAAAGACAGATCTCACTTCTCACATCCGGAAGAGATAAACAGATGCACTCCAATCTGGCCTCAGATCCTGAAAAATTTCCTGTAAAAATTCTCTAATCCAAACACTACAACTTCCATTTGCTTCCACTCTAAAACTGCTGCCACCATGCTTCCACTGCGCTACTCTGATATAGGTAGATGAAAACACAGATGATGTACACAAGCACAAACTTCCACTGATACCAATTGGGACGGACCTAGGCTTTGCAACCATCAGTCAGCAATCACAACTGGTAGGCTTCTCAATTATTCGGAAAATATGGCTCAATAGATCCAACATAAAATTCAGAAGTTTTCTCCAAACTGAGCTGCTTCACCAAACTCAAAAATCATCCTACTACTAAGCTAAACTATCGGTATCACTTCTGAAATACAGTCGATACCAACTCAAACTCCAGATGCCGACAAAATTCTGACTTCCAGAAGACACCCAGCAAAAGAAGAATCTCTAAACACAAGAGAATACTCAAACCATCGCAAGTCACTTTTGCGATCCATCCCACTTAATTCCAAAGAAAACTGCTCTCTCTTCACAAATCAGAACAGCATACACTTATATAGCCAATCCATCGAAGAATTGGATTCACCCTGCTGGTCCTGAAATCTACTGCTATGCTAAAAGCTTCCTTGCCAACACACAGAACACCCTGAGTCACCCTGCTGACCCAAATGCCCACAAACTGCTAATCTAGAATCTCCTCAAGAGACTCGGACCTCAAACCAACAGAAACATCCTGGTGAACACAGCCGCAATATCTAAGCAGACACACTTCTTTAGCTTGTTCCAAAGAAATATCTTCGGAAACGTCCCTAGTCACTGTGTCTCATCACACAGCTACTATATCCTAAAATATCAAGGTACCCTCACTAACTTCTGTCCATCCGATAGATCTCAACTCTAGTTCATCCAACTTAAACTTCAAATATAAACTCCAAACTTTAACAGATATCCTTCCAAAATCGATGAAAACCTTCATCACAACAAAACTAATTCGAGAAGGAAATTGGGCCTACAGTCCTGACATACACATTTCCAATCTCAACAAATTCAACTATCAGTGATCGTGTTACACGGATCACTACCCTATCTACCTTTATACTTATATTGGAAAACCTGAACAGGTAACCCAACCCGATAGGTAGAAATAAATATAAATATATATATATATAAATCAAAAATACAAATACGCTCTCTCAAGAAAGAAATCACTCAGGAGCCTAGGTATTCGCTCAACCTAATGCTCTGATACCAACTGTGACGACCCGACTTCCTATGCCCAGGAAATCGTATCGTTTTGAAGAAAAGAAAGAGGTGAGAAAGTAGAAAAGAAAAAGAAGAAGAAGAAACAACATCAGAATCTCAACAGCGGAACGAATAAAATATAATATATCACATAAATATTACATAGAATCATATACATCAGAGTACACAGATAATACATCACATACTAGACAGTTATAAACACCTGTCTAGTTAATACAACTCGATACAACACAACAACACAGAGATACAACACAGTGGAAATACACATGAACACTAACACAGCGGAACCAATATATATCTACACGCTGAAGCCTCCTGCTCCATTGCTCCTCCAGTATTCGTCAAAGCTAACCTGAATCCCTTGACTACCCGTAAAAATTTGGGTACCCGAGAGTTTATGAAAAACAGAAATAAACTTCGGGTCAGACATGGGTCTGGTATGAGTAACAGGTTAAAGTTGTTTAACTTTGAAAATCATTTGAAACAAAAGGTATCACGTAAGACTTCCCACACATAAACATGGAAAAGTTTTTACCTTACGCTAACCAAAACATTTCATAGGAAATCCAGTGATATTATAATAGTGTCTAGGGTTTTCAAGTAAATAGAAAATAGCTGAAATTGTTACATCTATTAAATTCCAGCATACTAGCCACAACGTGGGTAATACAATCAAAACCGTAAGATCTCGTAGGGAAAATGGGTTTCCATCAATGGCTGGGCTACTGGGGTACCGCCCGTCACAGTACGTGGCCTAGATCACCGTACCGAGGAGTACGCCCGCTCCCCTGCAACACAAAGCCGGACCCGTTCCTTACTGAACAGTTCCAAACGAGACAACCCCGGCAGTAGGACGTCAACAACTGCCCACACACCGAAATAAAAAGGGACATCTAGACAGGGGAAAATCTCGCTCTCAAGTGGGTGCTACCCACGAAGCCTTGCTGCACCTCCCCTGTTTTAGCCATTCCCGGTTGATGAGGCTTGAGGTCACGATTACCTTTATCAGAACTCATCACTTAGAATGCTCATCGTCCGCCTGACGATGTGCTGAAAGCATTCAATCCATATAAGTTCGTTCCGGGTTCGAACGAAACCGAAGGCATTATCTCGTTACACTCGTATTGGAATCACCCTCAGAGTTAACGACAATAACCCTTGCATTCTGAATCACCATCTCGAATCTATAAGTACTATCTTCGTCAAACTCATTACGGAATCACCCACAGAGTTATACTGACGAATAGTTCTTATACCTCGAGTCTTCACTTGCTCCACTTGAAATTCACGAACTAACGTTAATTTGGATCGATGTGGTATTCGGGTCTCCAGACCTGGAATCCCGGTATACGGAAACCCGATCCCGGTCTCATCGAAATCCAAAACGTGTCTTTTAAGGCCAAGTTGTTTTAAAGTTAAAACAATTCAATTTAATTATCTATATACACAGATAGATAAATTACAATATAACAATGGATATCACAACATCATCATAAACTGATAATCAATATCAACTCAAACAAACATCCAAATCACAACAGATATCACTCGTCTCAAATCTGAGATCAAAATCAATCAATGGGGTATCAATACATTCATAAGCGAGGATTTATCATTCACAACTATAATTAATTTAAAATGAATTAAATTAATTACTTCTGTCCCTAATTAATTTAAAGTAAATTAAATTAATTACTTATCTATAAATCCTGCTTATACAACCATTTTCTAATTACAATAAGTAATTAGTCTTAATTTAATTCCACAGATTAATTAATGTAAATCATTTATAGTAATTAATATTTAATTACTTCATTTATTAATTAAATATAATTAACTTCATTTATTCTTAATTAATTACATAAATTAATCACCTCATTATTAATTATTACTTATTTTGACAATTCATAATTATATCATTAACTATATAAATTAATGACCTCTAATTAATTTGTAAATTAAACTACTTTATTACTTCAAGTAATTTAATCTTTAAATCAAACAATTATTAATCACCCTGGATCAATAACACCAGTAATTAACTCTCCTTAATTACTTATCAAATAAATTAATTATTCCATAATTAATTATCTTCATTTATTAATCCCTTGATTAATTTCAAAAGTAATTTCCCATATTACTTTATCTACTCATTAACTTGTATTAATCACATCCGGTGATTATTATCTAATTACTACTCAAAGTAATTCTGCTCCATTAATTACACCGAGTAATTTCACTTATCAGATCATTAGATGATTTATAAATTTGATTAAACTAAATTTATTCAATCTATCATATCTTCAAATTTAGTTTCAATAGATAATAACCCTTCAATTACTTTTGTTAAATATTCATTTAACAGTTTCAATGAATTATCCAAATTAATTCATCTAATTATTATCAATATTTATCACATCTATAAATCAATTTAAAATCCTTAGTTAATTGATTTATTAACTAAACCATTACTTGATTTCTCCCTTTAAAATTTCTTTTTAATTACAACTTAATATAAATAAGACGTTCACTAATTATCTTATTAATTACTTCAATAATTCTAATTATTTCTGAGGTAATTAATTACTTCATTAATGCCTTCTTTAACATTGATAATGTATTAAAACATTACATTTCCCTATTTTAAATTTCAAATTTCACTTTGAATTTAAGATTTAAATGATTAATGATTTAAACATTTACCTAATGTAAATTCATTTAAAATTCTTTTAAATAAACATACATAACCTTTATTACTTGAAATAAAATTTATATAAAGGAAAGAGCTTTTAAATCTAAATTATTATGAAAATCAATTCTTTAAAATATATTTTTAAACTTGCAAATTCCTTTCTTTTATTCAAGAAGAATTTCTCAAATTCCGTTAACATTTGTTTAAACAAATTTACTTTTTATAAAACTGTTTATTTAAACTATATTTACTTTAAACATTCAAACTAAAAGTTACTTTAAATTTCAGATTTTGGATTCAAAGAAATTTTGAAACCATCCACTACTTGATTTTTAACTACTATTTAAATCCTGTTACATTTTTGAACTAAATTTAAACCTGGAAATCAAATTCCTTTAAAAACTGGACCCCTTCTTCTGTTTCTCAACCAAACAATCCTGCTCCGAGTCTTTTCCTCATTTACTTCGAGTTTTTCTTGCGTTTACCCTAGTCTTCCCCCGAGACAAGTTACCACACCAACCACTCGACAGTTCGATCTGAAGCAAATAATACTACGTCGAGTTTCTCATCCCTGCTTCGAGTTCATCTCTCGGAATACTCGAGTATCACGCGAACTTCCACTGCCTCTTTCCAGACAACATTACACCCAGACACCAGAATGCACGTGCACGTGCACCGTGCCTCCAGTCGCTCCCGGTCACCCACCAGCGTCGCCACCAATCAGCGAACGATCCACGATCACGTCGCAAACCCCAAAATCTACCACCTTCACTCGAATCAAAATCGAGCAACCTATGTCAGCCTGGAATAAAAGTAGCAGCAACCCTTCAAACCTGGAATGCCGCCGTTCTCGTAACCCCGACAACTAGAAAACCCCAAACTCCGACCATCTACTCACCATTGGTCCCCTTACTATTTCCCAGAACCACAGAGCACTCGATCAACACTTCGACGAAAAACGAAACGAAATTCGTGTCCCTACAAAAACTAGGTTTACGAACTTCTCGAACCCACCGCCATCACCACGACCAACTACACCACCTCCCAATATTTTTCCCAACATCATCGTTCATCCCTTCATCACCTGCCAAAACCCCGATCCCTCTGATCAACTAGGCCGTCTCCAGTAACTCGGAATGTCAAAATCAGATAAACACAAACTGCTCTCCATTCTTATCACTAAAAATTTGAATCTTTGTTTTAAAATTCACATTAAAGTATGCGTATTCGATTTATATTCATGAAATTGTGAAATAAGAAACTCGAAAATTTCACATATGAAGATGGTTCTGTAGTTTTTAAGCATTTCCAGTGATATCACAAGTTTGTTTACTTAAACAAAATTTTAAACTAAAACTGATGGTATAAATAACACATTTGTTCAAGGCTTAAATCTTAACAAGGTTTGAATCAAGATCAAAATAAGTTTGAACCAAGTTTAAGCCTGAAACTAGAACAGGGATCCTCAGCCTTACAACAGTGAACAATGTGTATATATTTACAACTATATATTCACAGCATTTTATACTTGTATTATCACAGAGAACACATTCAGCCATGTTTAACTTAGATTGTAATCTTTAAAAAAATAGTTACTCACCAAAAGCTTGCATAGAAGAAGAAGAACAGAGCACTGCCTTGAAACAGTTTGAACTTTAAAAACTGGGAAGGCTTTGTTTGATCTTCCTATCATCTTGCCTTTGTTGTTTGGAAATGTGATTTAAGTTTGCAAAAGAAATGTTTACTACATATTTTTCTCTCTGGTTTGAAATGTTAAAACAAGACACGAATGTGAAATAATATGGGGGAGTTTGTAAGAGGGTAGGTGGTATCTGGTCAAGTAATGCTTCAGGTACAAGCATTTTCATATTTGCCATAGATTTCTTTTAGAATAGGAGGCTGAAATGATTTTGGAACCAGTTCGAATAGACTTGGGTATGCTATTGAGATATGAAGCATTAAATGGTATTGTACTTATGTCTCCCATTTTGATTATTTTATACTACATATGTCAAAGATATTTTGTTGCTTGTATCTCTTTTACCTGAGTCTTCATTAACAAGTCACAACATTTTGCATTTTCTTATATTTCATTTTGTTTTGTATGTTGTCAGGTCTGCATGCTAGAAAGATCCCATTCGAACATTGTTTTATTGCTTCAGCTCTTTCATTTGTTTAAGTTTTGTTTTGGCTTGCATACTTGTATTTTTGTATTGTTAACTTGTTTGACAATGAAATGTAAATGGATATTGTTTTAATATGTTGTTTTAGCCAAGGTTATAGAATTTTAGCTTAAGTATAACAACTCATAAATTTTATATTTCCATATTTTAAACTTAAACTATTAAACATTTAATTCACTCGTTATTTACTTTATTTTATACTTATGTTAATATCGTATATTAGATTTATGTTAAGTTAAATATTTATAAAGTTTACCTTATTTTAACACTTAACTATACAATATTATATTCACTTATTATTATTTTATTCTACACTATATAAATAAATTACTCATTATATCAATCTATATTTAAAAAGACAAAACAACCTTTGTTGAATTTAAATTTAAGTAAAAATCAATTTTAAACAATTTAACTTATCATGTATATATATCAAAATCAACTCACTATTTATTTAATAACTTTTAAAAAGATATATATATTAAATCAAACCAAAATTACCAAAATATTAAAATAAGAAAATATATCTTCATTTATTAAAATTCAAATCAGATCTTATCTATTTACAATATATACAGATTTATATATATATTATAAACAGAAAACAATTTATTAGCCTTTAAAAATATAAATTATCAGTTAAACATCTATTCAGAAGAAGATTATTAAATCAAACTCGAATTTTATTAACAATTATTATCATATCAATTTAATTCCTATCGCAGATTATTAAATTGATATTGTCAAAATTTCCGGGATGTCACATTCCTCCCCCCTTAAAAGAATTTCGTCCCCGAAATTTAAACAAAGGTAATTTAATAATCCAATTAAAGTTTTAATTTTAAAATACAAACATATATCAATCATATGTTAACAATCATAGCATCCAATCAAACAAATCTATCTATCCCTATAAAATTCTGGATAGAATTCTCACGAGTTTCCCCGAGTATAAATACCGGGTTACTCGCTCTATAGAATCCAAACCATCAATACTACTAAACTACAGAGCTCCTACTCATCTAGATCTACACATCTAGACAAGATATCAGACTGTAGACAACTCCGACTCAACAATCAAAACTCCTGAACTGCAGGTTCTATAACCAGAGATAGATCTCACACGTACTCCCTCAAAGATACGTGAATTACAACAAATCCCAGTCATCCAAACTGACAATTCAAATCTGAAGACTCAACACTTATCCTCAGAAGAACAACAGAAAAGATCCAAAATATCTCAGAGTTGGCTTTCCACATCTTACCCAACTTATAGCTCCCTGAATCAGAGAAAACTTCAACAACAACGGAGTCTCCAACTTCGAATTCCAAATTTCCTCCATCTCTAATCCCCAAAATTCTTCGGACGATCCCGGGTCTCCTACATCCTTACTGATCAGCTCAACCCTTGCTGATACCTCTCGGAATAAACTGAACCAAAACAATCAAACAAAATGATCTTTCCAAGATCAACCAAACTCAGAACACAAACTCTACTCCAAAATCAAAAGACAGATCTCACTTCTCACATCCGGAAGAGATAAACAGATGCACTCCAATCTGGCCTCAGATCCTGAAAAATTTCCTGTAAAAATTCTCTAATCCAAACACTACAACTTCCATTTGCTTCCACTCTAAAACTGCTGCCACCATGCTTCCACTGCGCTACTCTGATATAGGTAGATGAAAACACAGATGATGTACACAAGCACAAACTTCCACTGATACCAATTGGGACGGACCTAGGCTTTGCAACCATCAGTCAGCAATCACAACTGGTAGGCTTCTCAATTATTCGGAAAATATGGCTCAATAGATCCAACATAAAATTCAGAAGTTTTCTCCAAACTGAGCTGCTTCACCAAACTCAAAAATCATCCTACTACTAAGCTAAACTATCGGTATCACTTCTGAAATACAGTCGATACCAACTCAAACTCCAGATGCCGACAAAATTCTGACTTCCAGAAGACACCCAGCAAAAGAAGAATCTCTAAACACAAGAGAATACTCAAACCATCGCAAGTCACTTTTGCGATCCATCCCACTTAATTCCAAAGAAAACTGCTCTCTCTTCACAAATCAGAACAGCATACACTTATATAGCCAATCCATCGAAGAATTGGATTCACCCTGCTGGTCCTGAAATCTACTGCTATGCTAAAAGCTTCCTTGCCAACACACAGAACACCCTGAGTCACCCTGCTGACCCAAATGCCCACAAACTGCTAATCTAGAATCTCCTCAAGAGACTCGGACCTCAAACCAACAGAAACATCCTGCTGAACACAGCCGCAATATCTAAGCAGACACACTTCTTTAGCTTGTTCCAAAGAAATATCTTCGGAAACGTCCCTAGTCACTGTGTCTCATCACACAGCTACTATATCCTAAAATATCAAGGTACCCTCACTAACTTCTGTCCATCCGATAGATCTCAACTCTAGTTCATCCAACTTAAACTTCAAATATAAACTCCAAACTTTAACAGATATCCTTCCAAAATCGATGAAAACCTTCATCACAACAAAACTAATTCGAGAAGGAAATTGGGCCTACAGTCCTGACATACACATTTCCAATCTCAACAAATTCAACTATCAGTGATCGTGTTACACGGATCACTACCCTATCTACCTTTATACTTATATTGGAAAACCTGAACAGGTAACCCAACCCGATAGGTAGAAATAAATATAAATATATATATATATATAAATCAAAAATACAAATACGCTCTCTCAAGAAAGAAATCACTCAGGAGCCTAGGTATTCGCTCAACCTAATGCTCTGATACCAACTGTGACGACCCGACTTCCTATGCCCAGGAAATCGTATCGTTTTGAAGAAAAGAAAGAGGTGAGAAAGTAGAAAAGAAAAAGAAGAAGAAGAAACAACATCAGAATCTCAACAGCGGAACGAATAAAATATAATATATCACATAAATATTACATAGAATCATATACATCAGAGTACACAGATAATACATCACATACTAGACAGTTATAAACACCTGTCTAGTTAATACAACTCGATACAACACAACAACACAGAGATACAACACAGCGGAAATACACATGAACACTAACACAGCGGAACCAATATATATCTACACGCTGAAGCCTCCTGCTCCATTGCTCCTCCAGTATTCGTCAAAGCTAACCTGAATCCCTTGACTACCCGTAAAAATTTGGGTACCCGAGAGTTTATGAAAAACAGAAATAAACTTCGGGTCAGACATGGGTCTGGTATGAGTAACAGGTTAAAGTTGTTTAACTTTGAAAATCATTTGAAACAAAAGGTATCACGTAAGACTTCCCACACATAAACATGGAAAAGTTTTTACCTTACGCTAACCAAAACATTTCATAGGAAATCCAGTGATATTATAATAGTGTCTAGGGTTTTCAAGTAAATAGAAAATAGCTGAAATTGTTACATCTATTAAATTCCAGCATACTAGCCACAACGTGGGTAATACAATCAAAACCGTAAGATCTCGTAGGGAAAATGGGTTTCCATCAATGGCTGGGCTACTGGGGTACCGCCCGTCACAGTACGTGGCCTAGATCACCGTACCGAGGAGTACGCCCGCTCCCCTGCAACACAAAGCCGGACCCGTTCCTTACTGAACAGTTCCAAACGAGACAACCCCGGCAGTAGGACGTCAACAACTGCCCACACACCGAAATAAAAAGGGACATCTAGACAGGGGAAAATCTCGCTCTCAAGTGGGTGCTACCCACGAAGCCTTGCTGCACCTCCCCTGTTTTAGCCATTCCCGGTTGATGAGGCTTGAGGTCACGATTACCTTTATCAGAACTCATCACTTAGAATGCTCATCGTCCGCCTGACGATGTGCTGAAAGCATTCAATCCATATAAGTTCGTTCCGGGTTCGAACGAAACCGAAGGCATTATCTCGTTACACTCGTATTGGAATCACCCTCAGAGTTAACGACAATAACCCTTGCATTCTGAATCACCATCTCGAATCTATAAGTACTATCTTCGTCAAACTCATTACGGAATCACCCACAGAGTTATACTGACGAATAGTTCTTATACCTCGAGTCTTCACTTGCTCCACTTGAAATTCACGAACTAACGTTAATTTGGATCGATGTGGTATTCGGGTCTCCAGACCTGGAATCCCGGTATACGGAAACCCGATCCCGGTCTCATCGAAATCCAAAACGTGTCTTTTAAGGCCAAGTTGTTTTAAAGTTAAAACAATTCAATTTAATTATCTATATACACAGATAGATAAATTACAATATAACAATGGATATCACAACATCATCATAAACTGATAATCAATATCAACTCAAACAAACATCCAAATCACAACAGATATCACTCGTCTCAAATCTGAGATCAAAATCAATCAATGGGGTATCAATACATTCATAAGCGAGGATTTATCATTCACAACTATAATTAATTTAAAATGAATTAAATTAATTACTTCTGTCCCTAATTAATTTAAAGTAAATTAAATTAATTACTTATCTATAAATCCTGCTTATACAACCATTTTCTAATTACAATAAGTAATTAGTCTTAATTTAATTCCACAGATTAATTAATGTAAATCATTTATAGTAATTAATATTTAATTACTTCATTTATTAATTAAATATAATTAACTTCATTTATTCTTAATTAATTACATAAATTAATCACCTCATTATTAATTATTACTTATTTTGACAATTCATAATTATATCATTAACTATATAAATTAATGACCTCTAATTAATTTGTAAATTAAACTACTTTATTACTTCAAGTAATTTAATCTTTAAATCAAACAATTATTAATCACCCTGGATCAATAACACCAGTAATTAACTCTCCTTAATTACTTATCAAATAAATTAATTATTCCATAATTAATTATCTTCATTTATTAATCCCTTGATTAATTTCAAAAGTAATTTCCCATATTACTTTATCTACTCATTAACTTGTATTAATCACATCCGGTGATTATTATCTAATTACTACTCAAAGTAATTCTGCTCCATTAATTACACCGAGTAATTTCACTTATCAGATCATTAGATGATTTATAAATTTGATTAAACTAAATTTATTCAATCTATCATATCTTCAAATTTAGTTTCAATAGATAATAACCCTTCAATTACTTTTGTTAAATATTCATTTAACAGTTTCAATGAATTATCCAAATTAATTCATCTAATTATTATCAATATTTATCACATCTATAAATCAATTTAAAATCCTTAGTTAATTGATTTATTAACTAAACCATTACTTGATTTCTCCCTTTAAAATTTCTTTTTAATTACAACTTAATATAAATAAGACGTTCACTAATTATCTTATTAATTACTTCAATAATTCTAATTATTTCTGAGGTAATTAATTACTTCATTAATGCCTTCTTTAACATTGATAATGTATTAAAACATTACATTTCCCTATTTTAAATTTCAAATTTCACTTTGAATTTAAGATTTAAATGATTAATGATTTAAACATTTACCTAATGTAAATTCATTTAAAATTCTTTTAAATAAACATACATAACCTTTATTACTTGAAATAAAATTTATATAAAGGAAAGAGCTTTTAAATCTAAATTATTATGAAAATCAATTCTTTAAAATATATTTTTAAACTTGCAAATTCCTTTCTTTTATTCAAGAAGAATTTCTCAAATTCCGTTAACATTTGTTTAAACAAATTTACTTTTTATAAAACTGTTTATTTAAACTATATTTACTTTAAACATTCAAACTAAAAGTTACTTTAAATTTCAGATTTTGGATTCAAAGAAATTTTGAAACCATCCACTACTTGATTTTTAACTACTATTTAAATCCTGTTACATTTTTGAACTAAATTTAAACCTGGAAATCAAATTCCTTTAAAAACTGGACCCCTTCTTCTGTTTCTCAACCAAACAATCCTGCTCCGAGTCTTTTCCTCATTTACTTCGAGTTTTTCTTGCGTTTACCCTAGTCTTCCCCCGAGACAAGTTACCACACCAACCACTCGACAGTTCGATCTGAAGCAAATAATACTACGTCGAGTTTCTCATCCCTGCTTCGAGTTCATCTCTCGGAATACTCGAGTATCACGCGAACTTCCACTGCCTCTTTCCAGACAACATTACACCCAGACACCAGAATGCACGTGCACGTGCACCGTGCCTCCAGTCGCTCCCGGTCACCCACCAGCGTCGCCACCAATCAGCGAACGATCCACGATCACGTCGCAAACCCCAAAATCTACCACCTTCACTCGAATCAAAATCGAGCAACCTATGTCAGCCTGGAATAAAAGTAGCAGCAACCCTTCAAACCTGGAATGCCGCCGTTCTCGTAACCCCGACAACTAGAAAACCCCAAACTCCGACCATCTACTCACCATTGGTCCCCTTACTATTTCCCAGAACCACAGAGCACTCGATCAACACTTCGACGAAAAAAGAAACGAAATTCGTGTCCCTACAAAAACTAGGTTTACGAACTTCTCGAACCCACCGCCATCACCACGACCAACTACACCACCTCCCAATATTTTTCCCAACATCATCGTTCATCCCTTCATCACCTGCCAAAACCCCGATCCCTCTGATCAACTAGGCCGTCTCCAGTAACTCGGAATGTCAAAATCAGATAAACACAAACTGCTCTCCATTCTTATCACTAAAAATTTGAATCTTTGTTTTAAAATTCACATTAAAGTATGCGTATTCGATTTATATTCATGAAATTGTGAAATAAGAAACTCGAAAATTTCACATATGAAGATGGTTCTGTAGTTTTTAAGCATTTCCAGTGATATCACAAGTTTGTTTACTTAAACAAAATTTTAAACTAAAACTGATGGTATAAATAACACATTTGTTCAAGGCTTAAATCTTAACAAGGTTTGAATCAAGATCAAAATAAGTTTGAACCAAGTTTAAGCCTGAAACTAGAACAGGGATCCTCAGCCTTACAACAGTGAACAATGTGTATATATTTACAACTATATATTCACAGCATTTTATACTTGTATTATCACAGAGAACACATTCAGCCATGTTTAACTTAGATTGTAATCTTTAAAAAAATAGTTACTCACCAAAAGCTTGCATAGAAGAAGAAGAACAGAGCACTGCCTTGAAACAGTTTGAACTTTAAAAACTGGGAAGGCTTTGTTTGATCTTCCTATCATCTTGCCTTTGTTGTTTGGAAATGTGATTTAAGTTTGCAAAAGAAATGTTTACTACATATTTTTCTCTCTGGTTTGAAATGTTAAAACAAGACACGAATGTGAAATAATATGGGGGAGTTTGTAAGAGGGTAGGTGGTATCTGGTCAAGTAATGCTTCAGGTACAAGCATTTTCATATTTGCCATAGATTTCTTTTAGAATAGGAGGCTGAAATGATTTTGGAACCAGTTCGAATAGACTTGGGTATGCTATTGAGATATGAAGCATTAAATGGTATTGTACTTATGTCTCCCATTTTGATTATTTTATACTACATATGTCAAAGATATTTTGTTGCTTGTATCTCTTTTACCTGAGTCTTCATTAACAAGTCACAACATTTTGCATTTTCTTATATTTCATTTTGTTTTGTATGTTGTCAGGTCTGCATGCTAGAAAGATCCCATTCGAACATTGTTTTATTGCTTCAGCTCTTTCATTTGTTTAAGTTTTGTTTTGGCTTGCATACTTGTATTTTTGTATTGTTAACTTGTTTGACAATGAAATGTAAATGGATATTGTTTTAATATGTTGTTTTAGCCAAGGTTATAGAATTTTAGCTTAAGTATAACAACTCATAAATTTTATATTTCCATATTTTAAACTTAAACTATTAAACATTTAATTCACTCGTTATTTACTTTATTTTATACTTATGTTAATATCGTATATTAGATTTATGTTAAGTTAAATATTTATAAAGTTTACCTTATTTTAACACTTAACTATACAATATTATATTCACTTATTATTATTTTATTCTACACTATATAAATAAATTACTCATTATATCAATCTATATTTAAAAAGACAAAACAACCTTTGTTGAATTTAAATTTAAGTAAAAATCAATTTTAAACAATTTAACTTATCATGTATATATATCAAAATCAACTCACTATTTATTTAATAACTTTTAAAAAGATATATATATTAAATCAAACCAAAATTACCAAAATATTAAAATAAGAAAATATATCTTCATTTATTAAAATTCAAATCAGATCTTATCTATTTACAATATATACAGATTTATATATATATTATAAACAGAAAACAATTTATTAGCCTTTAAAAATATAAATTATCAGTTAAACATCTATTCAGAAGAAGATTATTAAATCAAACTCGAATTTTATTAACAATTATTATCATATCAATTTAATTCCTATCGCAGATTATTAAATTGATATTGTCAAAATTTCCGGGATGTCACAAAACACATCTGTTGTCATTAAATTTTTAGCCATATAAGAGACAGTACCCAAGCTACTTAATACCTTATTAATAAGGACTAGGCAGATCCTTGACTTTTTAATACCTGTATTGTAGATAGGCCTTTGTCATTTAATACCTAACCCAAGGCGGGCTCCTCACTAGTACTGTCTAGCTGACATTGCTTGCAATCTCACTGGGACACTACTTCCTTATGGGAGAGAGGCAGACCCTAGATTAGTCACTTAATACCTCAAACCAAAGCGGACCCATCTCAAGATATCCACTATCACTCCTAATCTACAATTTCGAACCATATAATACTTTTTAATAAGGAAAGAGGCGGGCCCTTAAACAACAATTTAATACCTATAATCCTTAAGAAAACCTTATTATTCTCATAATCATTTCCCATGGTCCTTTGATTAGTGATGTACCGCATCAGTAATAAATGTACACAACTGCTGGTAGCCTTTAAGTAAAGGACAAACTTCCGCCATGCCACTTTACTGACCTCGCATCCAAATTTTCTAAGCCTAATTAATTATTTTATGGGTCCTATGGTTAAATATGTCTCACACTAGTAGGAAGTGTATGCCTGAAAGTAAATGGAAGACTTCTATTGTGTAACTCTACAGACCTCACATCCCAACATATTAAGTCCAATTAATTATTCTAGGCTTTACTAACATAAGGCATATTATCCTAGGCTTTACTATTACTAAGCTTTATCATCCTAAATTGGATATTGGACTTAGCTTACTAAACTCCTTTCATTTATTTAAAGCTATATAATTAACCTTAAATATTCAATTACCCATAAATCACCTTTATTTGCTTCTTCCATAGATGTCAATTTATCCATGATAAATAATACCATCCTAATGAACATTTCCTAAGATATTTATGTATATTTACTAATCTCCAATTACTAACCTTTCCTAACTATTACATAGTTATTAACCTATCTTCTTTATTTATCAGTCCCCTAAATTCAGTTACCCTATAAATTATTTATAACACCCAAATTCATTTCACATTTATTACCCATTAATTGGAGTTACAACCTTTCCAAACTTTCATCCTACTTCCTATCCACAAATAACAGTTATTACTTCGTATAACTAATATTCTACACGAGCGTTACACATATACCATCATATTTTTTAGCGTGTATTAATACCTACTTCTACTAAATATATTCTATTCACAAAATTTTAACTAGAATATTCTTTTCATATTTATTTTGCTGAAATTACATTTCTTAGGAAGATTCTCCGTTGTGGTTTCCATAAATTAGTTTTTAAAAAAAAGATCAAAACATTTGCCTCATTTGAAATTTCAAGGAATGATCATTTTCTTTTATTGGAATAAGTACTGTAAACTATAGAGAATAAATATGTACTTTACACATCCCTTCTTTTTTATTTTCATATATTCCTTGTTAAATCAAATGCTGCATTTTCTATGCAGTTTGGAAACACAAACAAATTTATAAAAATCAAACGGACATTCTTCCTATAATTAGGGTAATAATCAAGATCATACTAAAAATCTATAACCCAATTTTAGATCTGGAATAAATTTCATATCTAATCAATATTCATATATATAAATTTTGGGACTAATTTCCAAATCAGGGGGTGACAATAGTTTCTATCACATCTTCTAAGGATATGGAGGTGATGTTTGTTACATTCAAAATTTAGCCTACAACTCACATATATTTATTTATTTAGGCATAAAATTAAACTTATGCCAACGAAATTGATAAAAAAATCAAAAAATATATAAATTTCCCACTCACCTTCTAAAAGCATTCCAAATCTCCAGATTTGAAGTAAAACCTGTGTTTCGACTCAATTTCCTTCTTATTCCAAGACATGTGCATAAGAAGCTTGTGTGTGTGTTTATATATATATATATATATATATATATATATTAGTATTATAGATCTGAAAGAGATTTTGGGTTGAAGGAAAATCTACATATATAATACACATACATACATACATACATACATACATACATACATACATATATACATACATACATATATATATATCACCTCATTATCACATAGTGTTGATTCGCTTCTCCTCTTTTCTTATTTGATTTCTATTCTTTTCCAATTTGTATATATATACAAATATAATTATTATATTTTATAATTTAGAAAACAGTGGAGAAGAGAAAATAGCATAGTTTCTTTGTTGCTTTCGGAAACATGTGGTAAGAGAAGAGAGGGTTAGGCTTTAATTTATAGGAATTCAAATCAACCGTAGCAATTAGATTTAATTATATAAAATCTGGGCCGTTTGGCCAAGGCGAACCCTAGTCGCCACCACTAGGACCTGTCGACCGCTCCCTCTATAGGGGTCGACCGCACCTTGTTGACCTGCACAATAAAGGGGGTAAACCGATGGGTTTCAATATTTAATGTATAAACATTAATTTTTCTAATCTAATTATTTCAATTTCGAATTTGTTTTTCATCCGTAAATTCTTTGTTTGGACTCCGATCGCAAAACTCCATATATAAAAGTTGCTCAAAATTTTGCCATGAATGCAATGGTTTAAGTTTTATGGCAAAATTCCATCATTTGCGCAAATTTCGATCCTAATTATCTAACTAATTAAATAACTAATGCCAAGTTTATGTGGTGTTACATTCCTCCCTCCTAAAAGAATTTCATCTCAAAAATTATACCAATGACTAAGTCATGATTCTAGCTCGCAGTTATCCTAAACTACATAACCAATTAATATACAACCAATTTTGCAACCAACGTGCACAAGTGCATAGTGTATCACAACATAGAAAATATGTATGTAGAATGATTCTAAATCTAGCCCTCCTATATGAATGATTTTCTTTTGAAAACATTTTTTAAAATATTGTGCCAAAAACCAATATATATATAATGGCAGTTCTATATTTATGCAAATTTTGAAAATTCTTTTCATCAAAAATCCCTA
This sequence comes from Allium fistulosum, assembly GCA_030737815.1. Taxonomy (NCBI): domain Eukaryota; kingdom Viridiplantae; phylum Streptophyta; class Magnoliopsida; order Asparagales; family Amaryllidaceae; genus Allium; species Allium fistulosum. The sequence goes on along the minus strand of CM060904.1, from coordinate 260,964,352 downwards.
AACTCTTACAAATAGAAGTATGGTGCAACCAATTTTCATCCAATTCCTACCAACCAAAAATCTATCGCATCGAAATCCTACTACTTAAATGTCACTCCTATGCCGAAAAAAGAAATTTAGGCGGAGAATTTTACATTCTTACCATTTTATAAGCTATCCATTTCCCGTTGTACGGTAGAAATTTTCTCGATGTCCCAAATTTATTCTAAATTTTCTATGCACTTAATGCATACAGAGGCTTATTTCCAAGCGCTAAAATGGAATTGAGTCCAAAAACAGATTACATGTGTCATCAACAAGGTATTAAAATAGAAATTCCAAGGCTAACACGCTTTTTCCTTGTTATCGATTGCATTTCATCATATCCTCGATCTTAATGTACCACTAAATTCGCATTTCCAATCTATTTTCCTTCCCTACGCTTAGTATGCAGCCTTCAAAATCAGAAACTTTATAAAAACTTTTTCTTCTTTCAAATCTGTACGTCGCTTGAAAAATAAATTTCCAAAATATTTAGACACAAATTTCCGTTGAAATCAAATTCTAAAAACTATTTGAGCACCAAAAATAATTTTAAAACCAAAATTTTTTTTCACGCGAAACTTTTTAAATCGAGAGAAACTTCTCAAAATAATTTCCTTCTAAAATTTTTTGATAATTCAAGCCACATTTTTTGGCATTAGTCTGAAGGCAGTTATGTGCTAAACGCATAAACTCAATTCTAGCACTCTACAACTAACTTTAACCCATAAAACTTCACATTTTATTTATAAACATCATCATACTCAGTTATTCTAAAAAAATTGCTTTTAGGAATAGGAACAATGACTCATGATTCCAAAACAATTTAATATGTCCTTCCCTTGCTAAAATTTCCACCTATTTAAACTTTCAGTCTTACATTACATTTTACAGTTAATTAAATGTCCTTGTGAGATTTTCATTTTTATACTGTTTCTTTCAAACATACATATAAGAGCGGTTCACATATTTGGAAATAACAACACATTAAATAAATATAAATACATCTCATAATATCATGCATGTCTTAAATAAAGACAACTAATAGTTAAAAACCAATAACCTAAAACGGAAAGAACAAATGCTGGAGGAAAAAGATACAACACACTGAAGAACCTAAAACAGTACTTATAGACTATGGGACAGTCTCGATCCTCGATGAGAACTAAAACTGTTGCCGCGACCTCGAAAACGGTGAAACAAAGTAGTTAAGCACTGGTCTCATGACTCTGGTGATATAGCTCGGTCCTCATCACTCAATGGTCAGCAGGATCCCCTAGAGCTTTGTCTGGACCTGCCAAATGGCGACTAGCTTTGGACTCCGATACCCCTCGGTGCTCTGTCCCTGCTCTTCCTCCTGCTGCGGCTGGTCGAAAAGGAATTCTCATCTTCCTAAGGAGGCTCAATCAATGGTAGGCGGGACCTTCGTCTAATCGGTCACCCTATTAAGATTCACCCCGTATCACTTGAAGACGAAAGTGAATAGGTGACAATACCAAAATTAACTCTGTGGGGGGTTGTAATATCCACCTACTTGGAAGCCCAAAACTAATAGCTATGGATGTTGCAGTCATCCATAGTTATTAATCCTCGACAACCAAATATGGTGGTGCTAGATATACTGATACACCGATCACAAGAATATGGAAAAAATTTGAAAAAACAAAACACATTTCCACATTCCGTTCAAACCATTTCTTGTTTATTACATGATCCCACAAACGTTAACCATGTTCAGAAAAAATATAATTATTACACATACGCCAGCAGCGACATATGAAAAGGCCCCCTTGGTTGATCAGAGTATATAATAAGGCTTAGTCTGCCTTTACATCCAAAATACACAGTAGAAAAAGATAACTCTAAATAACTAACAGCCTCCTGCATGCCTCTGGAAGCTTTATTCGTCTAAGAAGAGAACCTGAAAACCTTAAATCTCAAACTACTCAAAATCAATTGAGTACCTAAGAGTTTAAGGGGAAAACAATTCGCGTCAGACATAAAGCCTAGTATGAATAATAATCTAACATCTTGATACATTTAGATATCTAGTGAGACCATGTCGCTTAGCGGAACAGGTTTTCCCCTCACTTGTATCCTAAAACCCTTTTTAAAACTAAATACCGTGCTCCTGCATCCACAATGGTTAAAAAATAACTTTTCAAAATATTATGATGATATGCATACATATAAACATCTTGGATTTTCCCATCCTCGGTTTAATTGCTCCCTGTCATATTTATAGTTTCTAGGGTTTAATTAACCTATTAGTTTTCATGTGCTTACTAATAACCTTTTCATAATTTCGTGGACCCTGTCCTTATTCATAGTTTGCATGGGATCACTAAGAACCTATAGGCCCCTGCCAATTAACTTAATTAATTCATGGGTTCCCCTGACCCTATTGGTCATCCTAATAACTCCTCTCTTATCCAAGTTTTTATGGCTTGACTAGGGACCTATTGATGCTTGCAATAACTTCGTTCATATCCTAGTTTTCATGGGCTGACTAGGAATCTATTGACTAGTGTCGATACTTAATTCAGATATAGTTTTCATGGGTTCACTATAAACCAAATGGCCTCTGCGAACCATCTTTAATACATAGTTTTCATGGGATCACTATGAAACTATTTGATCCTCCAATAACTTCCAAATCATAGGTTTAATATGAACCTGTCTCCTAGACAACTACAAGGTTTAGGCATCCTATATTGTGGTCTCCCTGGCTCCGTAGATGCAATTCTACTCATTTGGGAGTTTAATCAATTTATATTCACTACTTGGTTAACCTAGTTGGTTCTTCTACCCCTTTATCCCCAAAATGCAGCTATGGGTCATTTATCATGTGAATATATTTATATACTTGAAGAAGCAAACATAATAACAAAACAATACCACTCATGTGGGTTTAATGTCCTTGAAACGCTTTTCATAGTTAATCCCTTTAACATATATTTTTATCGAGGAAATACTTCTTTAAATTTACATACTTGAAATTCTTTCAAAAATCCTTTATTTAGCGATGGGTTTTTCCTTTAAAAATGAGATTGGGTTGTAAAACCTTTTGACACTTTCAAAACCTTATTTTCGACCTCGTAGGATGACCTCCTTCGAAAGCACTGAAATCCATCTTCAAAACATTAGGCTCCTACCTTTCGAATACATTAAAACTTTTCTTTCAAAACATTTCGGCTGTGTTACGGTATTACCCTACAATTATAGAAGCATAGCTTTAAACTATTTGAAAGTACCCCTTTCGAAACCATTGAAGGTTACCCTTCGAATCCATTGAAAGTCCCCCTTTTGAAATCATTGGGTTTATATTTAAAACATCAATTTGGGTCAAAGTGAACATAAGCGAAAGCATCTCTTTTGAAACCATTCTTTATTTCATAAAAGTATTGGGGAAACTTGATGGTGTCTAAACCATCCTTTCGAAAGCATAAAACATTCGGGTAAAATAATTAAAGGTTGGCTTCGAAACCCCTTCCAAAATCATTGCCTTCGAAACCCCTAACCCCTTTTGAAAGCAGTAGGAAGTGGCTTAAAACTCCTTTAAACAAACACTAACATTCGAAAGCATTGATGACTTCAATACACTTGAAAGCTATAACGCGGAAGCAAGGTTTCGATTTGGTCGGAATCCCTTCTATCGAAAGCATTTATTTTATAAGTAAAGAAACCCTTCGAAAGCTTACTCTTTTAAAAACATAAGTTGATGGCAACCCTTTCGAAAGCATTTTAAAAACTTCTTTCGAAACCATATGCTTCAATCCCTTGAAGGCTTAAAAAGACAAAGGTAGACACCTTTTCTATTTAAAACAACCAAAGGTTTCGACCCCTTCGAAAGCCATGCTTTCGACACCTAACCTTTCGCCTTTCTCTAATCCACTACGTACCATCTAAGTAATACCTTGTGTATTGGTTTTGGCTTAATGGTTTCGACCTAAGAGGTTTCGTCTAAGCCGAAGGCGAAAGCTCTTTGTCGAAAGGTACATCTAACGAAGGCGGAACCAACTTTTCTATTACAACCCCGTTTTATTTCTAACTAAAGCAAACACTTTCTAATTAGCCTGCCACATGTAAACTTATAATTGGATGCCTTAACTTTTCAAATTCTTTACTTAAGATAACTGCCTCTTATTTCAAATTGAAGTCATGATAAAGTTAATAAATAATCCCTTTCATTAAATAAAAACCACTATTGCAAAGAAGTCCCTCTTCTAAAATAATTTAATTTCCATAGCAAATCTCTTGGAAAAATCCCCAAAAATTCCAGAACTTCACTTTAATCATGTTATCTAAATATCAAAATTTCAGACCAAAATTCTCAACATAATTTCTGAAATAATTTATAAACCCAAATAATTATATTTTCCTTTAAAAATTCATAGTTAATTCTCCACGGCTTGGAAAATTATAAAAAGTGAAACCCAACTCCAAAATCATGTTTTTCGTAACATATAATTTTTCCACGGCATTTAAAAATCATTTAATCTAGGTTTGCACAAAATCGTGTATAATCCCTTTTAAACAATCTCATTTAAACTAAACAAATTATAAATCAAGCATATCACCATCCAATATATCATAAGAATGAATTTACCCTTAAATCCGAACACCAATGATCATAAAAAAGAGATGATATGATTATTATTCACCTTAGATTGGATAAGGAAATTAGAGATTGATTTCTTCTAGCTTGAATCCTAAGTTTTACTTGAATTTTCTCTTCTTATCTTCCTCCTAATGGCTGACCTTTGTTTTAGCTTACTTTCATTTAAATTTTGCTTATGATAAAATAAATGTGTATGGCCTAGAGACAATAGTATAAGGGTGGGAAATATGGGCTGAATTTTACCCTAATGTAGTAACACCCAAGATTTTTGGTAATATTATTTAGGATATTTAAGTAGTCAAATTAAATAGATAATATGTTGATTAGGGGATTGAGATTTGATTTTAATTAAAGGTAGCAGTGCCATTTAACTAAGAAATAAAAGGAAGATTTAAAATGAATTATAGAAAGGGTAAAAATAGGAAAGATGCCATTCCTATTATATCTTCTAAATCTTGGCAGTGTATTAGGATACATGTTCATTTTCATTTTGAAATTTTAAAACAAGAGGTCGACCACCATTCACAAAGAAAAGAGGAAGAAGATTAAGAAAATCTAAAGTAAAGGCTAATTCAAATCAAATATTCAAATCTCAAGCTAATCAATCTCTAAAGCTATGGTGAATAATGTTTACATCTCAAATCTTTTATGGTTTCTGTTTTAAATGAATTCTGAATTATTTTACATAGACTTGTCATGTTTTGAATGATGGAATAATTATATATATACTTGTTGGAGATTTATGTATATTCATTTTGATTTTATGATAGGTTTTATGGAGAAAACCATATAAAATAACATCCAAATGCCTTATGAATTTTAACGAAGATCTAAATGATATTTTAGAGCTGCGTTTCAATTTTCAGATTTTTCAGAATTTTCATGGAATTAATATAAATTTTCTAGTAAAGAAAATGGTATTTTGGGTTATAAATTATTTAAGGGTAAATAATTAATTATTTGGGTGTGAAATTTTTATATGTTATAAAACACATGTAATATGATTTTCTAGATTTTTCCTAAGTGTTTTGATAGGTATATAAAATTATTCAAGGTATGAGACTTAAATGTTTTATATATTTTAAAAGGAGAAAGGGGCTTTTTCCAAATAATTTGAATTTGTTAATTCTGGAAATTGGCAACACTTTGGAAAAAGAAATATAGCAACCAATCAGATTTAGACAAACAAGGAAGGTCAGGTACAAAAGAAATAGTTTAAAAGTACAAATAAATAGGTTTTTCACTATTTCGTTTCCATCGGCACTAGGTTCCACCTCCATGCTATCGCCCCTGACACGGTTGAAATCAATGCATATGGTATTAGGCAACTGGTACGTAATGAATTGGTTGTGGGCGAAAGGTATATGGTTGAAACCATGGGGTTCTGAAAAGGTTGAAGCTTTTCTTTGGTTTTAAAGGAAAATTCACCTGCTTGCTTTCAACTAAGATACTTTCGACATAGTTAGCTTTTGACTAGGTCAAATGGTTTAATGGAATGGTTTCGATTGGGTTGCACTTTTGTTTTAAATGTTTTCTTTCGACTGAGTCGAAACCTTTAACTGCCGCTTCATCCTTTCAATCCAGATGGTTTTGAAGGGGTTTCTTTTGTTTTCTAAAATATGGCCACCTCTCCAATCCCTTCGAAGGGATGGTTTCGACACAATCACTTCATTACTTAGGAAATGGTTTCGAAATAGATGCTTTCGACTTAAATGATTTAAAGACCCTTTTTCTTTTATTTGAAGTATAACCTAAATGGTTTCGAAAGAGATGAGATTCATGGTTCTAAAAGGTGTTTCGATAGGTTTTAAATTAAACCCAAGTGCTTTCGAAGGAGTTGAGTTTTGATGCTTTTGAAAGGTTTTAATGAATGGTTTCGAAAGGGGTGGTTCCCCAAGGTTTCGACCAAGTTGAAAAGGATGGTTTTTCCTATGTTTTCGAAGTACAAGGTTAAAAAGTTTTAAAGGAGGATGCCTAATGTTTTGAAGCTTTCGAAGGATAGACTTTTATTGGTTTTGAAAGGGTTACTTTCAATGGTTTCGAAAGAGTTACTTTCAGTGGTTTCGAAAGGGTTACTTTCATGTGTTTTGAAAGGCTTGTTTAAAGGTTTTAACTAAAGGTTTTGAAAATGATAAATAGATAGAATAGCCTAAGGGTGTTCAAGTTATAAAGGACTATAACTTATTTTAAAAGGATAGGTAATCCTTAATGAATATCATCAATGTTATTTTGTGTAAAGTATATATAACATGGAAAAATAGCTTAGAGTAAAGCTAAAGATATACTTTCCTTGTATATGTAAGATTATAGGACCAAATCATTAGAGAAGGTTTTCAAGGAAAATTCTAAAGGGTAGTTAACCCTCGGGTAATGACTCGGATTAGAAGACCAGATAGGACTTGTGTAGGGTTGCGCCCTATGCTTATTAGCTATTGGCCCCTAGCTAATTTAGTCCAGACTTCTAGTGTGTAGGGCTTAGTCACAAGTAAGACTAAAATGTTGGTTACACAAAGAATGGAATATTTATATATTGAGGTAAGTTATTGGTAAGCCATAAAACCATTAGGATCGGTTGACCCTTGAAGATGTAAGTTAAGGACAGACCATCCCGAATTTTTGTCTAACAGTTGTTTAGACTATTTGATATGGTATCTGGTAGGCTCGAGTCAGCCAAAGGTCAGTTAGCCTAGTTTGAGGATAGTTAGTCCAGATTGCAGACGGTTAGTCTAGTTGACGGCAGCCAGCCCAGACTTCGGACAATTAGTCCATTTATTACATGTTTATAGCATAACAGATCTTGCTATTATTTTATTATTATTATTAGTTTTATTAACCAGTTTGGTTATAGGAATGGATTCGCAAAATTTATGTTTTGAAAGGATATTAGTGAAAGGAAACCCATTCCGCTAAGCGGCATGGTCTCAATCAATATCAGTAAACCTAGATGTAAAAGAATTATTCACACCAGGCTTTATGTCTGACTCAAAGTTTTTGTTTCCCCTTAAACTCTTAGGTGCTCAAAATTGATTTGTGTAGGTTGAGGGTTGTGGTTTTCAGGTTTTCGAGATTTTGGCGAATAAAGCTTCTGGAGATGAGCATGTGGCCGTTGGATAGCTAAATAGGAGTTTCAGTTTATCTTGTTTAGATTCCATTGTGTATAAAGTCATGACTATATTGCTTTGATCATCCAAGGGGGCATCGTTATATGTCGCTCTTGGCATATTATTGTAATTATAATTGATCATTGCCTGGTAAACATTTTATGGATTTCTGTAACTTGGATATGATATTGTTTTGAAATGTAATCAATAAAGTGTTGCATTTTGAAATCTATGAATTTATTCATATTCAAGTGCTTCTGATATTATGGATACCATTAGCATTACCTTATTTCGTCACCAAAGGTTAATACTATGGATGTCTACAACATCTGTAGTGCTTAGCTTTTCGCCTCTAGATACGGGATGTTACAACTTGGTATTAGAGCATAGGTTTATGAAAAAGTTTAAACTAAAAATAGTTTTGAAAAAAAAATCCTAAGGAATTAGAGAAAGATTTGGTTTGGGATAACGCTATAGTAACGTACTTGTATTTGCTATATGTAAGTATACGCTTTATATATAGTCTCCTATTATTGATTAGGTTACTTTTCTGTATCTCATGAGGTTTGAATACAGATATGGAAGGTCGAAGAGGAAGAGTTAACCCAGGAGGGAGATGCGCCGATGGGAATATCAGGCCTAATGTAAGGGAGGTCAAGGTCAAGCACAAGCAAAGAATGTGGGTGTTGGAGCCCCACAAGTTGGAATGGAAGCTATGTATTAGTTCTTTGTGAATATGATGCAGGCGGGAGTTGCAGCTGGAGTATTATGAGGAAATGCTGCAGGAGTAGGAGTTCCTAAAGTTCCAACTGTCTATGACTATGCTAAGTTGAGTGGGGATTACACTAAGCTCGGAGGGAAGCCTTTTATTGGTACCGAGGATGCTATAGAGGTAAAGAACTGGTTGTTGCACTACAAAAGGATTTTCGCAAGCTTGAGGCTCAATGATGAGCAAATGAGTAGCATACAGACAACATCAGGGAGCTGCATTGTTTTGGTGGAATAGTGTGATTGTGGCAATGGATGAGGAGACTACGACCTGGGAGGATATTAAGAGGAGTTTGCTATTTCGGAGTATGCCAGAAGGTTCGGTGTATGCAATGGAGCTTGCTGCTTCTAAGCCAACAACCCAGGAGAAGGGGAAGGCAGTTCTGGGATGTACGCTTCGGATTCATGGTATGTCTGTTAGACTTTTATTTGATACTAGTGCATCACATTCTTTAATATCTAGATTTTTAATGGATAAGCTTAACCTTGAACCCATATATTTAGTTACTCATTACATGTTGCGAATCCAATAGAAGGGTATGCAACTCTAGGGTTAAGGTGTGACCAGTTAGAGTTTGACTTATTAGGTCATACTTTTGTTTGCAGTTTTCATGTATTTGATTTGTAGGGTTCGGAATTATTTTGGGGATGGATTGGTTAAGTGAGTACGATGCTAGGATATTTTGCCAGGATAAGAAGATATCTCTTAGACACCCTAATTGTAGCGACATGATTGTTTATACCAAAGAAGGTTCTAACGATGAGTTGTTTGCTTTGCTAGGTGCTATGGAACTAGATGATTAGTTGAGTCGAGTTTTCATGGTTAGAGAATTCACTGTTGTTTTTGAGCCGGTAGTTGGATTGCCAGTGAAATGAGCTATTGAATTTCAGATAGATTTGGTTCCAGGAGCAGAACCAGTGAGTAGACCACCAAGCAGGATGAACCCTTCAGAGATGAGGGAGTTGAAGGTGCGGTTGGTGGATTTGGAAGGCAAGAGTTTTATCAAACCGTGTAGTTCGTCTTGGAGTGCAGTAGCAGTGTTTGCTAAGAAGCCGGATGGATCGTTGAGGCTATCTATCGATTATCAAAAGTTGAATGAGAAGAAGATAAAGAACCGATATCCATTGCCTAGTATTGACGATTTGTTCGACCAGTTGAGCGGAGCCAAGGTATTTTAACGGTTGTATTTGGCAACAGGTTTCCATCGGCTCAAGGTAGCAGAAGATAGTATACCTTTGATGGCATTTGGGACCAGATATGGGTCGTACAAATGGTTGGTTATGCCGTTCGGACGGACGAATGCACCAGCTTTTTTGTGGATTTAATGAACCGGATTTTCTAAGAGCACTTAGATAGGTTCATATTGGTTTCCATATATGATATCTTGATATACTCTAAGGTAGAGAGAGAGCATGAAGTTCATCTTAGAGTGGTGCTTGAGATTTTGAGGCAACATCAGCTGAAAGCGAAGGTTTCAAAGTGTCACTTCTGGAAGAAGGAAGTGAATTTTCTTGGTCATGTAGTCTCAAAGAAACGGTTGTCAAAGGATCCATCTAAGATCGAGGCAGTGAACAGTTGGAAGAGACCGGAGACAGTGACTGAGATAAAGAGTTTCCTTGGGTTGGCTGGTTATTATCGGAAATTCATTAAGGATGTTTTGTAGATAGCAACACCGATGACCAAGCTGACGAGGAAGGATGTGAAGTTTGTGTGGACTAATAAGTGTGAGGAAGCATTCTAAAATTTGAAACACTTATTGACCCATGCACTTGTGTTAGTTGTTCCAGAGGGGAATCAAGATTTAGTAGTTTATACCGATACGTGTGGAACAAGATTAGGAGTTGTGCTAATGCAGAGAGGTAAAGTGATTTCCTATGCCTCTAGACAGCTTAGACTGCATGAGGTCAGATTTCCAACACATGATTTGGAGTTGGCTGAAGTGATTTTTGCTTTGAAGATGTGGAGATATTACGTTTTGAGAGAAAAGTTTGAGTTATATATATAGATCATAAGTCGCTAAAGTATTTGTTCTCTCAAAAGGAGCTAAACATGAGATAGTAGAGGTGGTTAGACTTTATAGCCGCTTATGACTTTTGTATGGAGTAGACACTAGGGAAAGGTAACAAGGTTGCAGATGCACTTAGAAGAAAACATCAGAATATAGTGTTGGCGACGATTGCTGAGTGGAAAGATTAGAAAGCGTTAGCAGATTACAGAGTGTAGTGGAGATCTGAGGCTGGATCTAGCGAAGAAACTGTACTGTTATCTTGTTTGGAAGTTCGATCGGTGTTGATCGAAAGGATGTCTGCTAAACAGATGGAGGATCCAGTGTTAGCTAAGCGGATCAGGAAGTTAGAGAGGGAACTGAGAGCGATGACTTGAAAGATTTTAGTCTTGATAAGAATTGGTGGTTGAGAAAGAAAGGAAGATTATGTGTTCCAGATGTAGAAAACATAAGAAAGGAAGTCTTGGAGGAATGACATCGTTTGAAGTTCACCATTCATCTAAGAGGTACTAAGATGTATCAGGATATAAAGAGGAGTTTCTTTTCGGAAGGTACGAAGCGGGATATTGGCTTATGTGTGAAGAAGTGCTTGAATTGCCAATAGGCAAAGGCCACACACCAGAAGCCAAGTGGTTTGCTTCGGCCATTGGATATTCCAGTATGGAAGTGGGATTCTATATCCATGGAACTAATTAACGGGTTGTGTAACATCCTGTATCTAGAGGCCAAAGCTAAGCACTACAGATGCAACAGTCATCCATAGTATTAACTTCTGGTGACAAAATGCGGTAATGCTAATGGTATCCATAATATCAGAAGCATTTGAATATGAAAAACTTGAAAGGTTTCAAAAAGCAACACTTTAGTGATTACACTTCAAAACAATATCATATCTAAGTTATAGAAATCCCCAAAACGTTTCCTAGGTAATGATCAATTATAATTTACAATAATATGCCAAGAGCGACATATGATGATGCCTAATTGGATGATCAAAGCAATATAGTCATATCTTACTTAATACATAGTGGAATCAAAACAAGATAAACTAAAACTCCTATTTAGCCATCCGGCGCCACTTGCTCGTCTCCGGAAGCTTAATTTGCCAAAATCTCAAAAAACCTGAAAACCTCAACCCTCAGCCTACTCAAATCAATTTTGAGCACCTGAGAGTTTAAGTGGAAACAAAAACTTCGAGTCAGACATAAAGCCTGGTGTGAATAATTCTGTTACATCTCGATTTACTGATATTGAGTGAGACCACGCGGCTTAGCGGAACGGGTTTCCCCTCAATAATATCCTTTTCAAAACATATATTTTGCGAATCATTTCCTGCAACTAAACTGGTTAATCAAACTGATTATGCTAATAAAATAATAGCAAGATCCGTTGTGCTATAAATAGGTAATAAATGGACTAACTGTCCGAAATCTAGGCTGGCTACCCTCAACTGGACTAACTGTCTGCAATCTGGACTAACTGTCCTCAAACTGGGCTAACTTCCCTTTGGCTGACTCGGAACTACCAGATACCATATCAAATAGTCTAAACAACTATTAGAAAACACTTTTTGACCATCTATCCTTAACTTACATCTTCTAGGGTCAAATGACACCAATGGTTTTGTGGCTTACCAATAACTTACCTCTGTACATAAATATTCCGTTCTATGTGTAACAAACACTTCAGTCTTACCTATGACTAAGCCCTACACATTGGAATTCTGGATTAAATTAGCTAGGGGCTAATAGCTAATGAGCATATGGCATGACCCTACACAAGTCCTATTTGGTCTTCTAATCTAAGTCATTACCTGAGGGTTAACTACCCTCTAAAATTTTCCTTGAAAACCTTTTCAAATTATTTTGTCCTTTAAATCGTACATATACAAGAAAAATATATCTTTAACATTACTCTAAGCTATTTCGCCATGTTGTATATACTTTACATAAAATAATGTTGATGATATTCAATAAGGATTACCTATCCTTTTAAAATAAGTTAATGTCCTTTATAACTTGAAAACACATAGGCTATTCTACCTATTTATCATATTCGAAACTTTTGTTTAAAATCATTAAACAACCAATTCGAAACCCATGAAAGTAACCCTTTCAAAACCATTGAAAGTAACCCTTTCGAAAAAATTGAATGTAACCCTTTCGAAACCATTGAAAGTAACCCTTTCAAAATCAATAAAAGTCTATCCTTTGAAAGCTTTAAAACATTAGACATCCTCCTTTAAAACCTTGCCGTTTGAAAACATAGGAAAAACCTTCCTTTTCAACTCTTTCGAAATCCTGTAGGACCGCCCCTTTCAAAACAATTCATTAAAACCTTTCGAAAGCATCAAAACTCAACACCATCGAAAGCACTTGGGTTCAATTAAAAACCTGTGGAAACACCTTTCGAAACCATGAATCTTATCTCTTTCGAAACAATTTGGGTTATACTTCAAATAAAAGAAAAAGGGTCCTTAAATCATCTTAAACCATTCTTTTAAACCATTTGACCTAGTCAAAAGCGAACTAATTCGAAAGCATCTTAGTCAAAAGCAAGCAGGTGCATTTTCCTTTAAAACCAAAGCAAAGCTTCAACCCTTTCGGAAACCCATGGTTTCGACCCTATTTCTTTTGTCCAAATCCAATTTATTACGTACCAGTTGCATGATACCATGTGCATTGGTTTCGACTGTGTCGGAGGCGATAGTATGGAGGTAGAACCTAGTGCCAAAGGAAACTAAATGGTGAAAAACCTATTTATTTGTACTTTTAAACTATTTCTTTTGTACCTAACATTCCTTATCTGTCCAAATCTGATTGGTTGCTATATTACTTTTTCAAAAGCGCTGCTAATTTCCAGAATTAACAAATTCAAATTATTTGCAAAAGCCGCTTTTCTCCTTTTGCAATATATAAAACATTTAAGTCTCATACCTTGGATAATTTTATATACCTATCAGAACACTTAGGAAAAATCTGGAAAAATTCCAGAAAATCACATTATATATTTTTTCTAACATATAAAAATTTCAGACCCAAACAATTAATTATTTACCCGTATATAATTTATAACCCAAAAACCATTTTCTTTACTAGAAAATTTATATTGATTCCATGAAAATTCAAAAAAATCTGAAAATTGAAACCCATCTCTAAAATATCATTTTAGATCTTCCTAAAAATTCACAAGGCATTTAAATGTCATTTAATATGTTTTCTCCTTAAACCCTATTATAAAATCAATATGAATATACATAAATCACCAACAAGTGTGCATGCGTGTGTGTATATACATATAATCATTCCATCATTCAAAACATGGAAAATATATGCAAAATTATTCGGAATTCATCTTAAAACCGAAACCATAAAAGATTTGTGATGTAAACATTGATCACTTTAGCTTTAGAGATTAAGGAGCTTGAGATTTGAATTAGCCTATCCTTTAGCTTTTGTTAATCTTCTTCCTCTTTTCTTTATTAATGGTGACATCCCGCCATTTTGGACCATTCAAATCGATAATAAAACCACACATGTCAGACTTGAATAACTCAAAACAACAGATTGTTAATAAAATTTGGGGCAAATAAAATCAATCCCATAATCACAGACACAAAATCTCAGAATAACTTCGCAGCGGAATAAACAAACATAGGAGTTCATGAAGCTCCTAGTTACAAAGTTTCAAAACTAAAACATAATACCAAGTCTGGAAAAAAATATACTTGTAAAGTTAGATACATAAACTTCTACTACAAATCAAAAGTGGCGTGGAAATAACTGGAATAAAATATCAAGTAGACAACTGAATCTTCAGTGGATCTCTAGCTTCGAAAGAGGATGGAACCAAAGCTATGGAACTCAGACTGACCCGAGCGTAAAGCAAAACAAAAAACACTCGATTCAGGACATACATACTTATGAAATGTAAATCAACTCAAGTGAACTGTAAAGAAATGCGTCAGTAACTTAAAGGATGCTTGGGATCGCCCATCCTCTAAGGATCCGTTAAACTATCTACTATGTAGTAGTATACGCTATTATAATAGGGTCTAAAGTAAAGTATACTGTTTTAAAATAGCATTAAGGCTGTACATTTTCCACCTTAACACATTTTTAGGTATGCCAATAGTCTATACAGTACCGTAGCTCACCGTAAACTGGAGCCGCCAGAGGATACCACATAGGTACGACATAAAACAAACTCGAAGAAGGCACGCTAGGGTAGGTGACATGGCACAACTAGGCAATGCCAGGGTAGATATACTAATTACACTTCCGGACTGTTGGTACCGCATAGCCGCAACTACCGCCCAACTCGATCCACACTCCCGAATCAAAGGTGCGCACCAAATCAATCACAAAGTAATAGAATGGCTAACGATGAAGTGTGTCCGATTACAGGAGCTACCTCCTTGGCCCGTTGATTGCTCTTGTTTTAGCCACCTTATGCTAACTCACGGGACTTAGGTCCACGTATATATACCTTTAGGATCGTCGCCACCATCCTACTTCATTCTCGAATCTCCACCGCGTACACAGTTGTCAAAGTGGTTTTCGGTATCGACAGAGAGTATACCCATATCCGATCCCGGTCTCTTTAACAACCAATCGTTATTATAACCCATGGTTATATAAATTTCAAATGGTTTATATTTCATATCAAACATATTCATTTCGAAACCATATAAATTCCATATCATTATTCTTTAAAATATATTCATTTTTCCAGGGTAGTAACACTTCCAAATTCATTTAATTATAACCCCTTTGAAACATAAAAGTTTCGAGATCATAGCACTTTAAAAATGTAACTTTTATAACCATACATATAACCTTTAGGAAAATTGTAGCATTCAGAAAATGTCACTTTTAAGAAAATGCAGCATTACAGAAGTGCTACTGTAAGAATTCGCAGCAGTGCAAAAATGTTACGGTAAGATTTCACAGCAGTGCAGAAATGCTACTGTAAGAATTCGCAACGGTGCAGAATTATTACTATAATAATCCGCAGCAGTGCAGAATTGTTACAGTAAGAAAATCGCAGCAGTGCAGAAATGCTACAGTAATACTTCCTACTATAATAGTTTATATAATCAAATAGTACATATCTTTATGCAGTTTTTATCAAAGTCGTTATATCATTCCCATTATACTACTCAAAATTTAGCTATTTGGTCATTAAAGAAACCACACCTTTAGTAAAAATAACTTTGTTACTAAAATATCAAATTTAAAGCAGAAATCCTTATGCAAAGTTAAAAGTATTTTAACTTACCCTTTATTTTCTTTTAGTAAATAATATTTTATCATTTTTATTTCCTAAATGATACCATTTACATTAATTAAAGCTTACATTTTTTTCACAAAACATTTATCATTTTAATTACTATTCCATAAATTAAAACTTAAAATTTATAGGTTAGAATAAAATTCCATTATTAAGCCAAATCGGATTATTAAATTTTTAATTAACCGTCATACTGTAAAATTAGGTTCCAAAACTTTAAATTTCCTACTATTTATTCCTTATAAAAAATTTAACACATGTAAACAAATTTACAAAAATTATTACAATAAATTTTTAGTTGAGATTCATATATAAAAATCCAAAATACTTAATAATTTTTAGAAAAATCATTTTAAATCAACCACGGAGTCTATATAAAATTCTCTACCCTAGGGTCAAGTAAATACGAACATATATCATTTCAATTCGTAATTTATTAATTTTTCGGGTTTCATATCATTTCAAACCCGTAATCCCAAGTCAAATAAAATTGCTCAAGCCTATCATTTTAGCCCATAAAATTTTTCCTTACTTCAAAGATCGTTCGGGTATGTATCATTTCAACCTATAGTGAAGGAACTTGTAGTGTGATTCCAGCATATGAAATAAACATAACAATATTCAGCATGTCATGGCATATGATCAAACAGGTATAATATGATATGAAACAATAAAATAAAATCATACGAATGACATAACATAAACATATGTAATAACATGATATAAACATATGAAGTAATATGATATAAACATATGAAATAACATGATAAAATCATAGGTGAAATGTCAAACTTGCATATACATATCTTCATAATTCAATTGTCATCAATTCATCAAATAAATAAGTATGTATGTCAAGTGTGATTTCTCACCTTTCTTTGGTTGGAAAAGTGATTCAAAGTGAAACACAAAAATCAACAAACTACAGACCGGTTTCTTTGGGAGGAGAATCCAAATCCGATGCTAGAAAATAAAAATAAATTCCATACGAAAACAAATAATTTTACATAGAAAAATAAATAAAAATAATAATAATAATATAGATATAAACATGTGATGAGGGCTTGACTAGAGGTGCATAGTCTTGACTATAGGCTAGTTTATTAATGTTTGGGTTCGGCCATAAGGATTTTGGGTGAAGGAAGTTCAGCCATAGGGGTTTGGGTTTGGTTAGACTAGGTTTTGGTGAATAGGTTTTCGGCCTAGGGTTAGGGTTTTGGTAGAGAAGGGTTTAGGGTTTTGGGAAGAGGTGGAGAATAGGAGAGAAGAGAAGAAGTGAGAGGAGGTGGTGAAGGTGATGGCAAATTTTGGGAGAAGAGGAGTGGTGGAGAAGAAGATCTAGGGAGAAGGAGAGAGGAGTAGTGGGATTTTAGGCTAGGGCTTTGTGGTTAGAGGAAGAGGAGATGTTGTGGCCAAAATTTGTGGAGAAGGAGGAGGAAAATTGTGGAGGAAGAAGAGGGAGAAGTCTAGGGTTTTGAAGAAGGAAGATGAAGGAGAAGAAGACTTACATTTTTCTGTGGAGGCATAAATGAATGGATGTGGAGGCTAGCCAAAACCCTAGGAGATTATATATAGGCTACTCATCTAACTAAAGGTTTTCTAGCCCAAATGGTCTAAGCCCAACAAATCACAATAAAAATAAAATAGAAGTTGTAGGGAAAATAACTGCGTTTAATATGCCAAAAGTTGCAAAATTTGAGAAGTAAACATC
This sequence comes from Allium fistulosum, assembly GCA_030737815.1. Lineage (NCBI taxonomy): Eukaryota > Viridiplantae > Streptophyta > Magnoliopsida > Asparagales > Amaryllidaceae > Allium > Allium fistulosum. The sequence goes on along the minus strand of CM060904.1, from coordinate 260,946,832 downwards.
AAAATTTAACAAAACGAAAAACTGGAAAAATGCTAAAATTAAATTCTTCTTCATAAAAAAATAAAAGTTAAAAATTCAAAATTTAAAATTTTCACAGAAAGTCAAACTTTGACCAAAGTTTACCATAATTTGCATTCTAAGAAAAATCTTTATTTTATTAAATTTGGAAGAACATTTCACATAAAAACTAAAAATTATCCTTTAAATTTTACAAGTTTCTTAAAATTTAAAATAGTTAAATTCAAAGCTTCAAAAAAAATTTCATTTAAAATATTTTCAAAATTTGTGGGTTATTACACTCTCCCACACTCAAAACTTTTCATCCTCGGAGAGGAACGAGACACAAAAAATAAAGAAGGGTAAGGTAGGACAACAAATAGTATATGGAATAAACAATTCCGAATTTGAAGCACGAATGCTCTCCTCTGTTTTTTAGGTACAATCCCGATCATCAGTGCTCTATTGCATTTTGACTAGGATGACAGATTTTCTTCGAACCTGCTTCGTACCTCTATCGATAATACGAAGTGGCTTCCTCTCGACAGTAAGGTTTGGCTCAATATCCAAACTCTCGAGAGCAGAAGGTTGGACAATCAAGGATGGATCATGGAGATCCTGACGAAGGTGCGAGACATGGAACACATTATGCACTCCAGAAAGTTTCTCAGGCAATTCCAAACGATAAACCAAAGAACCAATTCTCTCTAAGATGCGAAAAGGACCAATAAACCTAGGAGCGAGCTTCCCTCTCCGACCAAAACGAATCACATTTCTTAATGGAGAGACCTTAAGGAAAACCTGATCACCCACTGAAAACTCCAAACTTCTTCTACGCATGTCAGCCTACTTCTTCTGTCTATCCTGAGCAATCCTCATCTTCTTCCTAATCTCCTCAACCTTCTCAGAAGCATCTGGAATCATATCTGAACCAAGAACCAAACGATTACCGGATTCAATCTAGCAAGATGAAGATTTGCAAGGTCGTCCATACATAGCAGCATATGGAGCCATTTCAATACTAGCCTGAATCCAAAGATGGAATAATTAAGATAGATAAATGTTTAAGACAATCTTAAACAGATATTTGAGATTATACCTGATAACTATTGTTATAGGTGAACTCGACGAGATGGAGATGATCTTCCCAAGATCCTCCATAATCAAGGATGAAGGCACGAAGAAGATCTTTTAAAATCCGATTCACTCTTTCTGTTACCATCGGCATGTGGATGGTAAGCAGTGCTCAGATTCAGACGAGTACCTAAAGATTCTTGAAAAGCTTTCCAAAACTGACTAGTAAAGATGGGATCTCTATCACAGACAATACTAACAGGAACACCATGAAGACGCACTATCTCTCTCATATAAATCTCAGCCAAACTAGAAGCAAAACGGTTGGACCTAACCGGAATGAAATGAGCTGACTTTGTCAATCTATCCATAACTACCCAAATACTTTCATTACCTCTCCTAGTCCTTGGTAATCCATCAATAAAATCCATAGAAACTTATTCCATTTCCAATTGGGGACCTCAAAAGGTTGCAACAATCCAGCGGTCTTCTGATGATCAGCCTTAACCTGCTGACAAGTCACACATCTACTAACAAAAAGAGAGATATCACGCCTCATACCCTTCCACCAATACAACTTCTTCATATCAAGGTACATCTTCGTCACACCTGGATGAATAGAAAGTCTAGACCGATGATTCTCCCGAAGTAACTCTTGCCTCAATCCATCGACATTCGGGACACAAATCCGATTATTAATCCTTAAAATCCCTTTATCATCTATCTGAGCTCCACTTCCATCTTGGCTATTACCACCAACCCTGCTACGAACATTCTCCTTAATAAGCCTAAGCATCTCATCCTCATCTTACTTAGCAAAAATATGATCCATAAGAGGAGAAGAAACAACAAGCTGACATAACATCGCCTTCTTCCTACTTAAAGCATCAGCTACAACATTAGCTTTCCCTGGGGTATAGTTGATGTCAAGGTCATAAGAAGCAAGGAACTCTAGCCACCTAACTTGCTTCAAATTCAAGTCCTTCTGGGTAAAAATATATTTCAAAGACTGATGATCCGTAAAGAGTTCAAACTTAGTTCCCAATAGATGATGTCTCCAAAGCTTCAAAGAAAAAACTATGGCAAGCAATTCCAAATCATGGGCTGCATAGTTGGCTTCATGAGTCTTCAACTGGCGACTAGCATAACGATAACCTTCCCATCCTGCATCAGAACAACCCCCAAACCTTCGCGACCGGCATCAGTGTATACCGTTAATCCCTCATTTCCATTTGGAATGATAAGAACTGGTGCGGAAGTAAGCTTGCGCTTCGACTCATTGAATGAAGCTTCACACTTATCATTCCATCTAAACTTAGCATTCTTACGAGTTAGAGCGGTGATAGGTGCAGCAGTCCAAGCAAAATTCTCAATGAATCTCCGATAAAAACCGGCAAGGACCAGAAAACTACGGATATCAAATGGGGTCCTAGGAATTTCCCAATCCTGAAACAGTTTAGGGAAGAATAAGAACTACAGAGAAAGAGATAGAATAATTAAATTCACAAAAGAAAGAAGAGAAGATAGACCTACATTGATCGCAGCGACCTTAACTGGATCAACAGAAACTCCATCACCAGAAACTATATGTCCAAGAAATCGGACTTCATCTTTCCATAAATGGCATTTCGAGAATTTGGCTTTCAACTGATGACTTCCGAGTGTCTCGAGAACAGAATTTAAATGGACTTCATGTTCCGCCTTAGACTTAGAGAAAACAAGAATATCATCGACGAAGACTAGAACAAACTTATTAAGAACATCATGGAAAACCCGGTTTAAAAGGTCGACAAAGAAAGCTGGGGCATTAGTCAAACCAAAAGGCATAACTAGACATTCAAAGAAACCATCCTCAAAATGGAAAGCAGTTTTGGGAATACTTTCCTCGGCAATTCTGAGCTGGTGGAAACCGGTGGCAAGATAGAGGAGAAAGACAAATGACAAGATTCAACTAGAATGGAAATCCTAATCAAAGAATTCTATAAAACAAGGTGGATTCAAAAGGAAGGAAAAATTCTAAGAAAAGGAATTTTAAAACAAGAAAAAAAGAAAAAAAAATTTTATCCAAAATAATCTTTTAAAATCATTTAAAAATTATTTTATACTTGAAAATACGTTCTCTCAAAAAGAATGACTCTAAGATTGATTTTACTCGTTTTAGGGTATTGCTACCCTATCTCTAATGAGTTTTTACCACTTAGGCTAAGGTATGCCTAAACCCGAAGCTCTGATACCAACTGTAACATCCCGCCATTTTGGACCATTCAAATCGACAACAATACCACACATATCAGACTTGAATAACTCAAAACAACAGATTGTTAATAAAATTTTGGGCCAATAAAATCAATCACAGAATCATAGACACAGAATATCAGAATAACTTCGCAGCGGAATAAACAAACATAGGAGTTCATGAAGCTCCTAGATACAAAGTTTCAAAGCTAATACATAATACCAAGTCTGGAAACAAATATACTTGTAAAGTTAGATACATAAGCTTCTACTACAAATCAAAAGTGGCGTGGAAATAACTGGAATAAAATATCAAGTAGACGCCTGAATCTTAAGTGGATCTCTAGCTTCGAAAGAGGATGGAACCAAATCTATGGAACTCAGGCTGACCTGAGCATAAAGCAAAATACAAAACACTCGAGTCAGGACATACATACTTATGAAATGTAAATCAACTCAAGTGAACTGTAAAGAAATGCGTCAGTAACTTAAAGGATGCTTGGGATCGCCCATCCTCTAAGGATCCGTTAAACTATCTACTATGTAGTAGTATACGCTATTATAATAGGGTCTAAAGTAAAGTATACTATTTAAAAATAGAGTTAAGGTACATTTTCCACCTTAACACATTTTTAGGTATGCCAATAGTCTATACAGTACCGTAGCTCACCGTAAACTGGAGCCACCAGAGGATACCACATAGGTACGACATAGAACAAACTCGTAGAAGGCGCGCTAGGGTAGGTGACACGGCACAACTAGGCAATGCCAGGGTAGATATATGAATTACACTTCCAGACTGTTGGTAACGCATAGCCGCAACTACCGCCCAACTCGATTCACACTCCCGAATCAAAGGTGCGCACCAAAATCAATCACAAAGTAATAGAATGGCTAACGATGAAGTGTGTCTGATTAGAGGAGCTACCTCCTTGGCCCGTCGATTGCTCCTATTTTAGCCACCTTATGCTAACTCACGGGACTTAGGTCCACGTATATATACCTTTAGGATCGTCGTCACCATCCTACTTCATTCTCAAATCTCCACCACGTACATAGTTGTCAAAGTGGTTTTCGGTATCGACAGAGAGTATGCCCATATTTGATCCCGGTCTCTTTAACAACCAATCTTTATTATAACCCGTGGTTATATAAATTTCAAATGGTTTATATTTCATATCAAACATATTCATTTCGAAACCATATAAATTCCATATCATTATTCTTTAAAATATATTCATTTTTCCAAGGTAGTAACACTTCCAAATTCATTTAATTATAACCCCTTTGAAACATAAAAGTTTAGAGATCATAGCACTTTAAAAATGTAACTTGTATAACCATACATATAACCTTTAAGAAAATTGTAGCATTCAGAAAATGTCAATTTTAAGAAAACGAAGCAGTACAGAAGTGCTACTATAAGAATTCGCAGCAGTGAATAACTGTTACGGTAAGAATTCGCAGCAATGCAGTGTAAGAATTCGCAACGGTGTAGAATTGTTACTGTAATAATCCGTAGCAGTGCAGAATTGTTACAGTAAGGAAATCCCAGCAGTGCAGAATTGTTACAGTAAGGAAATCCCAGCATTGCAGAATTGTTACAGTAAGGAAATCGCAGCAGTGCAGAATTGTTACAATAAGGAAATCGCAGCAGCGCAGAAATGCTACAGTAATACTTCCTACTACAATAGTTTATATAATCAAATAGTACATATCTTTATGCAGTTTTTATCAAAGTCGTTATATCATTCCAATTATACTACTAAAAATTTAGCTATTTGGTCATTAAAGAAACCACACCTTTAATAAAATAACTTTGTTACTAAAATATCAAATTTAAAGTAGAAATCCTTATGCCAAGTTAAAAGTATTTTAACTTACCCTTTATTTTCTTTCAGTAAATAATATTTTATCATTTTTATTTCCCAAATGATACCATTTATATTAATTAAAGCTTACATTTTTGTTTCACAAAACATTTATCATTTTAATTACTATTCCATAAATTAAAACTTACAATTTATAGGTTAGAATAAAATTCCCTTATTAAGCCAAACTGGATTATTAAATTTTTAATTAACCTTCATACTATATATTAGATTCCGAAACTTTACATTTCCAACTATTTATTTCTTATAAAAAGTTTAACACATGTAAACAAATTTACAAAAATTACTACAATAAATTTTTAGTTGAGATTCATATATAAAAATCCAAAATACTTAATAATTTTTAGAAAAATCATTTTAAATCAACCACAGAGTCTGTATAAAATTCTCTACCCTAGGGTCAAGTAAATACGAACATATATCATTTCAATTCGCAATTTATTAATTTTCCGGGTTTTATATCATTTCAAACCCGTAATCCTAAGTCAAATAAAATTGCTCAAGCCTATCATTTCAGCCCATAACTATTTTTCCTTACTCCAAAGATCGTTCGAGTATGTATCATTTCAACCTATAGTGAAGGAACTTGCAGTGTTATTCCAGAATATGAAATAAACATAACAATATTCAGCATATCATGACATATGATCAAACATGTATAATATGATATGAAACAATAAAATAAAATCATATGAATGACATAACATAAACATATGTAATAACATGATATAAACATATGAAGTAATATGATATAAACATATGAAATAACATGATAAAATCATAGGTGAAATGTCAAACTTGCATATACATATCTTCACAATTCAATTGTCATCAATTCATCAAATAAATAAGTACGTATGTCAAGTGTGATTTCTCACCTTTCTTTGGTTGGAAAAGTGATTCAAAGTGCAACACAAAAATCAGCAAACTACGGACCAGTTTGAGTGAGAGGAGAATCCAAATCCGACGCTTGAAAAATAAAAATAAATTCCATACGTAAACAAATAATTTTACATAGAAAAATAAATAGAAAAAAATAAATAATAATATAGATATAAACATGTGAAGAGGGCTTGACTAGGGGGGCATAGGCTTGGCTATATGCTAGTTTATTAGTGTTTGGGTTCGACCATAAGGATTTTTGGTGAAGGGGGTTCGGCCATAGGGGTTTGGGTTTGGTTAGACTAGGTTTTGGTGAAGGGGTTTTTGGCCTAGGGTTAGGGTTTTGGTAGAGGAGGGTCTAGGGTTTTGGGGAGAGGTGGAGAATAGGAGAGAAGAGAAGAAGGTGAGAGGAGGTGGTGAAGGTGATGGAAAATTTTGGGAGAAGAGGAGTGGTGGAGAAGAAGATCTAGGGAGAATGAGAGAGGGGTAGTGGGTTTTTAGGCTAGGGCTTTGTGGTTAGAGGAAGATGATATGTTGTGGCCAAAATTTGTGGAGAAGGAGGAGGAAAATTGTGGAGGAAGAAGAGGGAGAAGTCTAGGGTTTTGGAGAAGGAAGATGAAGGAGAAGAAGACTTACATTTTTCTGTGGAGGCACAAATGAATGGATGTGGAGGGCCAGCCAAAACCCTAGGAGATTATATATAGTGAATATTAGGCTCAGGTCCCTAGTAAGTTTCAAAATACACAAAAACCCCAGTAAAAAAAAGTGTGTAAATTAGGTCCCTAGAATTAAGTTACTAAGTAATTGCATATAGTTATGCAATTTTTTTGGTGAATAATTGCGGAATTTTCCGCAACTTTTTGAAAAAATTGCGTTAATTTCCGCAATTTTTTGGGTGAATAATTGCGGAATTTTCCGCAATTTTTTGAAAAAATTGCGTAAATTTCCACAATTTTTTGGATGAATAATTGCGGAATTTTCCGCAATTTTTTGATATAATTGCATAAATGTCTGCAATTATTCACTGAATAATTGCATAAATGTATGTCATTATTTAGTAACTTAATTCTAGGGACCTAATTTACAAACTTTATTTTACTGGGGTTTTTGTGTATTTTGAAACTTATTAGAGACCTGTGCCAAACTGTCCCTTATATATAAGCTACTCATCTAACTAATGGTTTTCTAGCCCAAATGGTCTAAGCCCAACAAATCACAATAAAAATAAAATAGAAGTTGTAGGGAAAATAACTGCGTTTAATACGCCAAAAGTTGCAAAATTTGAGAAGTAAACATCAAAATTTAACAAAACGAAAAACTGGAAAAATGTTAAAATTAAATTCTTCTTCATAAAAAAATAAAAGTTAAAAATTCAAAATTTAATGGCCCGTTTGGTTTGCTGTTTTTAGTTTTGTGTTTTCGTCTAAACAAAAATGCGCATTATTTACGAATTGTTGGAAAACACACAATTTTGAAAAATGAAATTAACATAGAAAATAGAAAACAAGTTTATTTGATTTTTCGTGTTTTGAGACATAACAAAAGGACGGAAAACAATTCCTCCCCTCCATTTCCCGTCCATCGTTGTAATGGCTAAGAATTGTAAAAAAAAATTCATGTTTTATTGTATTTTGTATTGTATGTTGAAAACACAAAACACAAAACTCAAAACGAAACGGGCCCTAAAATTTTCACAGAAAGTCAAACTTTGACCAAAGTTGACCAAAATTTGCATTCTAAGAAAAATCTTTATTTTAATAAATTTGGAAGAACATTTCACATCAAAACTAATAATTATCCTTTAAATTTTCCAAGTTTCTCAAATTTAAAATAGTTAAATTCAAAGTTTCAAATAAATTTTCATTTAAAATATTTTCAAAATTTGCGGGTTGTTACAGAATATGTATCCTAATACACGGCCAAGGTTTGGAAGATATAGGAATGGCCTCTTTCCTATTTTACCCTTCCTCTAATTCATTTTAAATCTTATTTTTTTCCTTGGTTAAATGGCATGGCTACCTTTAATTAAAATCAAATCTCAATCCCCTAATCAACACATTATTTTATTTAATTTGACTAATTAAATATCCTAAATAATGTTACCAAAAATCTGGGGTGTTACAAACTCCCCTCCTTAAAGAATTTCATCCTCAAAATAACGATAAAGAACACAACAAATCAAACAAAGAGGCAAAACATACCATCAAACAAGTCAGGATAAGTATCTCTAATCCTCCTATCAATGTCCCTAGTACAGTCCCTGTCATCGTCACTCAATTGGACTTTGACTAATCTGACCGTCTTGCTTCAAAGCCACTTCTCATCTCTCGCAACAATGCGTACTGGCTTTCTCACTATAGTCAAGTCCGGTTCTTCCACTAAATAATCTAGCATAGTCGGTGCAATAACAGTTTCCGGGTCTCTAACACACTTTCTGAGATGAGAAACATGAAAAACATCGTTGACACCTGCCAAACTGCTCGGTAACTCAACTCTAAAAGCAAGTTTATCGATCCTCTCAATGATAGGAAATGGTCCAACGAATCTCGGCGATAACTTCCTCGATCTACCAAATCTAATCACACCTTTCATCGGTGACACCTTGACGAAAATTTGGTCTCCAACTTAGAACTCTAAATCTTTTCGTCTCTTATCCGCACAACTTTTCTGCCTAGACCGAGCCTCCATCATTCTAGCCCGAATGACCTCTATCTTTTCTGCAGCCTCTCTAACTAGATCTGGACCAGGAATCAACCTATCCTCGGTCTCCAACCAACAAACGGGTGATTTGCATGGCCTTCCATACAAAGCTTCAAATTGTGCCATCCCAATACTAGTTCGATAACTATTGTTATACGAAAACTCGACTAGATGCAGATGGTCCTCCCATGATCCCCCGAAATCTGGAACACAAGCTCTTAACAAATCTTCTAAAATCTTGTTAACTCTTTCCGTTTGTCCATCTGTCTGCATATGGTAAGCGGTACTCATCTTGAACTTGGCTCCCAAAACTTCCTGCAGAATCTTCCAAAACTCGCCAGTAAACAAAGAATCTTTGTCATTAACTATACTGCTAGGAATTCCATGTAGTCTAACCACATTCTTCTTGAACAACCTTGCTAAAACAGGTGCCGTCCTGGTTGACCTAACTGGAATGAAATGGTCACTCTTGGTCAATCTATCCACTATGATCCATATAATTTCATTTTCTCTATTCGATCTTGGCAACCCATCAATAAATTCTACTAATACAGAATCCCACTTCCATACTAGAATATCCAATTGCTGAAGCAAACCACTTGGCTTCTGGTGTTCGGCCTTTTCCTGTTGGCAATTCAAGCACTGCTTCACAAATACGCCAACTGTTAGGAACTGGAGATAGTGGTTTTGATGACAACAACCTTTTTAACTTATTTTATTATAACTTATATACTAACACTATTGTCTAGATATACATGAATGTTATTATGTAGGATATATATAAGGCAGGTACTGATTATTGAAGACTGTACAGTATAAAGATCAAGAATGAAGAAATCAAGTTTGAAGACTCATGAGTATCAAGATTAAGATTTCAAGTAAGTGTCTAGTTTTGTTAAAACTTCATAATAACATGGAAATCTTCATTCCAAATTTCATTTAGGATGGAACCCATTTCTACCTTCTTAGTGGCTTACAAACCCCTGACAAGTAGCTTACAAACCTACGACAAGTGGCTTACAAACCCATGACAAGTAGCTGACAAACCTACGACAAGTGGCTTACAAACCCATGAACATCCTGGTTTTGTACAAGTTCTCGAGTCCCGATGTGATGAAATATTCTGCAGGAAGAAGCTTGCAAAACTACTTCAAAATGGCTTTTCAAAATGATTTTCATAACTGCTTTTCAAAATGTTTTAGCCTTAAAATATTCTTTGTTTTTGTTTTTTTTAAAATAAACTCTTGTTTTAAACTTCATTTTTTTTAAAACTATATATATATACTTGAGTTTTGAAATCAAATTTATATATACATTCCTAAAATATATTTTTCTACTCTTCTTTATTTTAAAACATAGGAAAATTAGTTTATTTTACTCCAGAATCATTTCATCTGTTTTCCTTTCAATACCATTTTCAAAACAAATTTTACATTGTTTTTAACTAAGGGATGTCGACATCATGGGATACCCCATGTCGACATGGTGGCCGTTAAATTCAAAAGTTTCAATTTTCAAAAGAAGTGTCTATTCGTTTAAATCTCTTCATGAATGGTTATGACCATTACTGGTCTATAAATATCCTTCACAAACGAATTTTTTAAATAACTAATTTCTTATTTTCTTCACTCCTTCTTCTCCACAAATCCATATTCTAAAATTTTCATATTTTTAAGACCGTGCCGAAATTCTGCCAAATTCTCGAGTGAATCAAATTAGAATCTCATTCTTGTTTGATTCTCTGCTCTCTCTCGAAGATCAAAGTGCTATTCAGAGTTATAGGATCAATTCGTAATCAAAAGTTTATCGAATCTCTTTATAAGGTGTGGTTGTGCCTAGAAATCAATTGGGTGATCTTGTATCCCATAAATCAAGAGAGTTTGCCTGGACTCAAAGACAAGAGGGTACCTCAAGGCCTTTAGAAATTGAGGATTGTAATCTCGACATTGGTATAATAAAAATCTGTATGAGGTGTTTGCCTTGGTACATGACTGGATGTAGGGTACCTCGGAACCAGTATAAAATCCGGTGTGTTCTTTCCTTTTACTGCTTTTTATTTACTTTCTGCACATGTGTTTGATTCTGTGATTGCTCTGTGATTAAGTTCTGCATTTGTTCATATCATAATTTTTAAATTAGTCAATATAAGTCTTAGAATTCATTAAACACTATTCACCCCCCTTCTAGAGTTAAATTAGCCTTAAGATCCTTAATCTGCACTCTCTTTTAATTTGTATTAGAGCATATGTTTTCATAGTTTTCATAATCTGAAACTTGAAAAGTTAAAAATGGCATTTTTAGGAAATTTTGTTAACACTAGTTTTAATTTATGCATTTCATCAAAGTATCATAAGTCTGCATATAGTTTTTATGAAAAATCAAGTTATCTACCGAATTGGTTTGTTATGCAGGAACAGACATGTTACATGGCTTTTGAAGAATCAACAACCAATGGACATCCTTAGTATGAAAGTTTACTTATGTCTTTTGGCTAATACAAGTGACCCTTGGATTAGGAAGAAAAACATTTACATCCTTAATATGAATGTTTCAAATGATAACTTATGTCTTTTGGCTAATACAAGTGACCCTTGGATTTGGCATAAAAGATTTGGTCATTTAAACTTCAAATTATTATCTAGGTTATCAAAACTTGACTTAGTTAGAGGTCTTCCCAAGTTAAACTTTAAAGTAAATAGTATATGTGATGCTTGCCAATTAGGAAAACTTAAGAAAAGTTCATTTAAATTAAAAGATATGATTTCTACTTCTAAACCTCTAGAATTACTTCATTTAGATTTATTTGGTCCATCTCAAGTTCAATCAATTAATCACAATAAATATGTTTTTGTAATTGTAGATGATTATTATAGATATACTTGGACAATTTTTCTTAAACTTAAAAGTGATGCTTTTGAATTATTTAAGAATTTTTCTAAAAGAATTCAAAATCAACTTTCTTTAAAAATAAAAACTATTCATATTGATCACGGTGGAGAATTTGAAAATGAAAATTTTGAGAATTTCTGTAATTAAAAAGGAATTACTCATAATTTCTCTTTTCCAAGAACTCCACAACAAAACGGAGTGGTAGAATGTAAGAATAGAACGATTCAAGAGTGTGCTAGAACAATGCTTTCTGATAGTAACTTAACTAAAAACTTTTGGGCTGAAGCAGTCGCTACAGCTTGTTATATATTAAATAGGATTTTAATTAGACAATTAACTAATAAAACACCATATGAATTACTTTACAATAAGAAACCCATAGTAGCTTATTTTAAAGTTTTTGGTAGTAAGTGTTTTATTCTTAATACAAAAGATAATTTAGATAAATTTGAACCTAAATCCGACAAAGGTATCTTTATTGGATATTCTAATAGAAGTAAAGCATTTAGAGTTTATAATTTAAGAACTAACACTATTGAAGAAACAATGCATGTATCTTTTGATGAAAATTTTAAAGATATTGTACAAATAGAATATGAAGAAGATTTTGTAACTTTAAATAATGAACCTAATGAAACAAATTGTGAAATCATTCAACCTAATAAAAGAATTATGCTATTGAAAGATCATCCTGTAGAAAATATACTAGGAAATATTGAATCTATAGTTAAAACAAGAAATCAACTAAATAGTATGAGTAATGTAGCTTTTATATCAAATATTTAACCTAAAAATCCAAAGGAAGCATCATCTGATGATTCATGGATTCTTGCTATGCAAGAAGAATTAAATCAGTTCACCAGAAATGATGTTTGGGAACTTGTTCCTAGACCTGAGGATAAAAGTATAATTGGAACAAAATGGGTTTATAAAAATAAAATGAATGAACTTGGTGAGGTCATGAGAAATAAAGCTTGTTTAGTCGTGCAAGGTTATTGTCAAGAAGAAGGAATTGATTATGACGAAACCTTTGCACCCGTAGCAAGACTAGAAACTATCAGGATTCTACTTGCTTTCGCAAACTATAATAATTTCAAATTATACCAAATGGATGTTAAAAGTGCTTTTCTAAATGGTTTTGTAAAAGAAGATGTATATGTCGAACAACCTCCACTTTTTGAAGATAATAAATTTCCAAATCATGTATATAAATTAAAGAAAGCTTTATATGGTCTGAAACAAGCTCCTAGAGCCTGGTATGAAAGACTAAGATCTTATTTACTACAACCTGGTTTTGAAATTGGTAAAATAGATACAACTCTTTTTATTAAAAGAAACAAAAATGATATTCAATTAGTAAAAATATATGTAGATGATATAATATTTGGATCAACTAATAACATAATGAATAAAGAATTTTCAAATATAACGACTAAAGAATTTGAAATGTGTCATATGGGAGAACTAAGTTTCTTCTTAGGACTTCAAATCAAACAATTAGATAAAGGAATTTTCATTAGTCAAGAAAAATATGCTAAGGATTTAATTAATAAATTTGGATTGACCACTTCTAATGGGAAACCAACTCCAATGTCAACTAATATAGCTTTAACTAAAGAAGATAAATCAAAAGATGTTGATAAAAAATTATATAGGGGAATGATTGGTTCGCTGCTTTATATAACATCAAGTCGTCCTGACATCATGCATAATGTCTGTCTCTGTGCAAGTTACCAACCTCAACCTAAAGAAACTCACTTAAAAGCTGTTAAAAGAATTTTAAGATATGTAAAACATAGATTATGGTTTATTTTACCCTAAAATGATGTATTTGATTTAATTTCATATTGCGATGCTGATTACGCTGGTTGTAAATCAGACCGAAAAAGTACAAGTGGAACTTGTCACTTTCTAGGACATTCTCTGGTTTCCTGGTTTAGTAAGAAGCAAAACACTGTATCCTTGTCAACAACTGAAGCAGAATATATATCTGCTGCTTTGGCTTGTTCTCAAGTTATATATATGCAACAAAATTTAAAAGATTTTGGATTAACCATAACTAAATCACCAATTTATTATGATAATACTAATGAAATAAACCTATCTAAAAATCCAACTCATCATGCTAGAACAAAACATATTGATATTAGACATCATTTTTTTAGAGATAATATAAGTAAAGAAGTCATAACTCTTGAATATATTAATACTCAAAAACAAATTGCTGATATATTAACCAAACCATTACATGAACAAAACTTTACTAAATTTAGAAGAGAATTAGGTATATCTTCATTAACTGAAATAAAAATTATAAATAATACAAGTATAGTTAATAATTAATATAAATAAAAATTTCTCAAAAATTGTACTGGGCATGTCGACATGACCCATCCCCTTATGTCGACATACAGGCCGAGATTTTCAAATTTAATTTTCCCTCTAAAATTAGTTATTTGGTTATATATTTATATATTTCGACTTTTACTCCTTTTCTCTGTTCTATTCTTTATAATAAACTTCTAAAACAGTAAATTAATGGCTTCCTCTTCTAATAATGAATCTTCTTCACCCTCTTCTCCTCATTCTGCTCCTTTTCATTGTTCCACACACGTACGGGTCATCAAATTACAAGAGAAGATGAAAGATTTGCTTCAAATGATGATTGAAATTCAAGTGAGTCAACTGCAAAAGGCTAGAGAACAAGATAGGCAAGGCAGAATCCTTAGGAATTTACAAAATTTCCTTATGGATAACCATGCCAATCCCATTGTCATTGAAGAATCATCACAAGCCATGGATTCTGAAGAAGAAGAGCCTCTAGAAGAACCACAAGAGGATCAAGAAGAAGAACATCCTCTGCCGAATCCGGATGTTCATATGGATGAAGATGATGGTGTGATTTGCGTTGGAGAGGTCCTTTTTGACGCTAATGGGAACTTGGTTGAACAACGTGGAAACTTTTGTCTCCACTATCCAAATTGTTCGGTCCATAAATCACCAATAGTTAAGGGTCCTCGTTAAGCGTTTTTCGTTATTCTCTTTCTTGATTGTATATATTGGTTTGTTAATTTGTATATAAGTGTTATCTTAATTAATGTTCTTCTAAAAACAATCTTTTGTGTTTAAAATCTTGAATTCCATTTAACTTAGGATGCTATATTTCACTCATACATAGTTATTATTCTTATGTCATATGTTTGTTTATCTCATTTTCTATTAAGTTCAACGTTTATAGGTTATTTTTGTTGCTGACAGAGGGGAAGTTATATAAAATAGTAGGCATGGAGTAAGGGGGAGTTGTTGGTGTAAGGGGGAGTTATGGTATGATCGAGGTAGTAAGTATATTTAATAAGGTTGTCATCATCAAAAAGGGGGAGATTGTTAGGAACTGGAGATAGTGGTTTTGATGACAACAACCTTTTTAATTTATTTTATTATAAGTTATATACTAACACTATTGTCTAGATATACATGAATGTTATTATGCAGGATATATATAAGGCAGGTACTGATTATTGAAGCCTGTACAATATAAAGATCAAGAATGAAGAAATCAAGTTTGAAGACTCATGAGTATCAAGATCAAGATTTCAAGATAAGTGTCTAGTTTTGTTAAAACTTCATAATAGCATGGAAATTTTCATTCCAAATTTCATTTGGGATGGAACCCATTTCTACCTTCTTAGTGGCTTACAAACCCATGACAAGTAGCTTACAAACCTACGACAAGTGGCTTACAAACCCATGAACATCCTGGTTTTGTACAAGTTCTCGAGTCCCGATGTGATGAAATATTCTGCAGGAAGAAGCTTGCAAAACTACTTCAAAATGGCTTTTCAAAATGATTTTCATAACTTCTTTTCAAAATGTTTTAGCCTTAAAATATTCTTTGTTTTTGTTTTTTTTAAAATAAACTGTTGTTTTAAACTTTGTTTTTTTAAAACTATATATATACTTGAGATTTAAAATCAAATTTATATATACATTCTAAAAATATATTTTTCTACTCTTCTTTATTTTAAAACATAGGAAAATTAGTTTATTTTACTCCAGAATCATTTCATCTTGTTTTCCTTTCAATACCATTTTCAAAACAAATTTTACATTGTTTTTAACTAAGGGATGTCGACATCATGGGATACCTCATGTCGACATGGTGGCCGTTAAATTCAAAAGTTTCAATTTTCAAAAGAAGTGTCTATTCGTTTAAATCTCTTCACGAATGGTTATGATCGTTACTGGTCTATAAATAGCCTTCACAAACGAATTTTTTAAATAACTAATTTCTTATTTTCTTCACTCCTCTCTCGACAAATCCATATTCTAAAATTTTCATATTTATAAGATCGTGCCGAAATTTTGCCAAATTCTCAAGTGAATCAAATTAGAATCTCATTCTTGTTTGATTCTCTGCCCTCTCTCGAAGGTCAAAGTGCTATTCCGAGTTATAGGATCAATTTATAATCAAAAGTTTATCGAGTCTCTCTATAAGGTGTGGTTGTGCCTGGAAATCAATTGGGTGATCTTGTGTGTAAATAAAGAGAGTTTGCCCGGACTTGAAGATAGGAGGGTACCTCAAGGCCTTTAGAAATTGAGGATTGTAATCTCAACATTGGTATAATAAAAATCTGTATGAGGTGTTTGCCTTTGTACAGGACTGGATGTAGGGTAACTCCAAACCAGTATAAAATCTGGTGTGTTCTTTCCTTTTACTGTTTTTTATTTACTTTCTGCACCTGTGTTTGATTCCGTGATTGTTATATGGCTAAGTTCTACATTTGTTCATATCATAATTTTTAAATTAGTACATATAAGTCTTAAAATTCATTAAACACTATTCACTCCCCCTCTAGTGTTAAATTAGCCTTAAGATCCTTATTCCGAACTCTCTTTCACCAACTTCCCAGATGAAACTCCTCTTCATATCTTGATACATCTTAGTACCTCCTGAATGAATGGTGAACTTCGAACGATGGCATTCCTCCAAGACTTCCTTTCTTGTGTTTCCTATATCTGGAACACATAACCTTCCTTTCTTTCTCAACCACCTATTATGGTCAAGACTGAAATCTTTCAAGTCATCGCTCTTGATACCTCTCTATGCTTCCTGATCCGCTCAGCTAACTCTAGATCCTCCATCTATTTAGAAGCAATCCTTTCGATCAACACTGGTTGAACTTCCGAACAAGATATCACTACGGTTTCTCCGCTAGATCTAGCCTCATATCTCCACTGCACTCTACAATCTACTAATGCTTTCAAATCTTTCCACTCAGCAATCATCGCCAACACTGCATTTTGATGTGTCCTGCTAAGAGCATCTGCAATCTTATTGCCTTTCCCTAGTGTGTACTCAATCCTAAAACCATAAGCGGCTATAAAATCTAACCACCTTTACTGTCTCATGTTCAGCTCCTTTTAAGAGAACAAATACTTCAGTGACTTATAATCTGTATATAACTCAAACCGTTCTCCCAAAAGGTAATGTCTCCACACCTTCAAAGGAAAAATAACTATAGCCAACTCCATATCATGTGTCGGATATCTTACCTCATGCGGTCTAAGCTGTCTAGGAGCACAGGCAATCACTTTACCTCTCTGCATCAGTTCAACTCCTAATCCTGTTCCACACGCATCGGTATAAAATACCAAATCTTGATTCCCCTCTGGAACAACTAACATAGGTGCATGGGTCAATAAGGGTTTCAAATTCTGGAATTCTTCCTTACACTTATCCAACCACACAAACTTCACATCCTTCCTTGTTAGCTTGGTCATCGGTGCTGTTATCCGCGAAAATTCCTTAATGAATCTCCGATAATAACCAACCCAAGAAAACTCTTTATCTCAGTCATTGTCTCGGGTCTCTCCCAACTGTTCACTGCCTCAATCTTAGTCGGATCCACTAACAACCATTTCTCTAAGATTACATGACCAAGAAACTTCACTTCCTTCTTTCAGAAGTGACACTTCGAAAACTTCGCTTTCAGTTGATGCTACTTCGGAGTCTCAAACACCACTCTAATATGAACTTCATGCTCTCTCTCATCCTTAGAGTATATCAAGATACCATCTATGAAAACTAATACGAACCTATCCAAGTGCTCTCAGAAAATCTGATTCATCAAATCCACAAAGAAAGCTAACGCATTCGTCAATCCGAACGGCATAACCAACCATTTTTACGACCCATATCTGGTTCTAAACACCATCAAAGTTCCTAGACACTGTCAATGGTCTACTCACTTGCGCTGCTCCCAGAACCAAATCTATCTGAAATTCAATGGCTCATTTTAGTAGTAATCCAACTACAGGCTCAAAAACATTTGCGAATTCTCTGACAACAAAAAATCACCTCAACTCATCATCTGATTCCATAGCACCCAACAAAGCAAACACCTCACCACTAGTACCTTCTATGGTATAAACAATCATGTCGCTACAATCAGGGTGTCTAAGAGATATCTTCCTATCTTGGCAAAATATCCTATCATCGTACTCACTTAACCAATCCTTCCCCATAATAATTCCGAACCTCACAAAATCAGATACGTGCAAACCTCAAACAAAAGTATGACCTAACATGTCAAACTCTAACTGGTCACACCTCAACCGTAGAGTTGCATACCCTCCTATTGGATTTGCAACCCGTAAGGAAGTAACTAAATATGTGGGTTCAAGGTCAAGCTTAACTATCAAACATCTAGATATGAAAGAATGTGCTACACTAGTATCAAATAAAATGCTAATAGACATACCATGAATCTGAAGCGTACCTACCAGAACTACCTTTCACTTCTCATAGGCTGTTGGCATAGAAGCAGCAGGCTCTAATGCATACACCTTGCCCTTTCCATCCTTAGTGGGCTCCTTGCACTGGTTCTTATAGTGGCCTATTTGGTCAAAGTTGAAGCACCTAACATTCTTCCTCCCAGCGGCATCTTTTGCCTTTCCAGCACTACACTTATTAGCAAAGTGCCCATTCTTGTCGCACTTGAAACAAACAATCTCAGACTTCCCTTTCTTAGTTGCTCCACCCTTCTATGCACCTTTCTTGGGAAAGAACTTCCTCTTCTGGCCCTGCCTAACCTGGATTTCCTTAGCCCTGCTCTTCTCTAGAGAATCTAGAATCTCCTCATGTCTCAAGGTCATCTCCACAACAACATCACAATGATCTCTAATATGAGGCAATTTAGCCCTAGCTAACTCTGGTTTCAAATCCCGGATGAACTTCTCATTCCTCTTCATCATTGTGTCCACTGAAGCATACCCATACCTGACTAACTCTTCGAACCTTCTGGCATACTCCGAAATAGACATCTCTCCCTTCTCTAACTCAACAAACATTCTGATCAGAGCTGGTTGTGCCTTAACATATATGAACCTCTCCTGGAACCTCCTCTTTAAATCCTCCAAGGTCATAGTCTCCTCATCCACCGCCACAGTCACACTATTCGACCAAAATAATGCATCTCCCTAAAGATGGCTGGATGCCAACCTCCTCTTCTGCTCATCATTGAGCCCGAAGTTTGCAAAAATCCTTTAGTAGTGCAACAACCAGTTCTTTACCTCTATAGCATCCTCAGTAACAATAAAAGGCTTTCCACCAAGCTTAATGTAATCCCCACTCGAGTTAGCATAGTCATAGAAAGCTGTAACTTCAAGAACCCCTGCTCCTACATCATTTCCTCCTAACACTACGGGTGCAATTCCCGCCTGCATCATATTCATGAAGAACTGATACATACCTTCCATTCCAACTTGCAGGACTCCAGCACCTACATTCTCTGCTTGTGCCTGACCTTGACCTCTCCTTGCATTAGGCCTGGCATTCCCATCGGTGCCTTCCCCTCCTGGGTTAACTCATCCTCTTCTACCTTCCATATCTGTATTCAAACCTCATAAGATACAAAAAAATTACCGAATCAAAGATTGGAGACTAGACATAAAACGTATATTTATATATAGAAAATAAAAGTAAGTTACTATAGCGTTATCCCAACCCCAATCTTTCTCTAATTCCTTAGGATTTTGTTTTTAATCCATATTTAGTTTAAAGTTTTTCATAAACCAATGCTCTGATACCAAGTTGTAACATCCCGTATCTAGAGGCCAAAAGCTAAGCGCTACAAATGTTGTAATAATCCATAGTATTAACTTCTGTTGACGAAATACAGTAATGCTAATGGTATCCATAATATCAGTAGCACTTGAATATGAATAAATGCACAGATTTCAAAAAGCAACACTTTATTGATTACATTTCAAAACAATATCATATCCAAGTTACATAAATCCCCAAAGCATTTTCGTGGTAATGATAAATTATAATTTACAACAATATGCCAAGAGCGACATATGACGATGCCCCCTTGGATGATCAAAGCAATATAGTTATATCTGATTTAATACACAGTGGAATCAAAACAAGATAAACTGAAACTCCTATTTAGCTATCCGACAGCCACCTGCTCATCTCCGAAAGCTTTATTCGCTAAAATCTCAAAAATCTGAAAATCTCAACCTACTCAAATCAATTTTGAACACCCAAGAGTTTAAGGGTAAACAAAAACTTTGAGTCAGACATAAAGGCTGATGTGAATAACTATGTTACATCTCAGTTTACTGATATTGAGTGAGACCACACCGCTTAGCGGAACGGGTTTCCCCTCACTTATATCCTTTTCAAAACATATATTTTGCGAATCTTTTCCTGCAACCAAACTGGTTAATCAAACCGATTATAATCTATCTACCTATTTTTTAAATAGGAAAGGAGAAACCAGACCGTTGTGGTAGCGACGCCTTTCCTTTTTCAGTCCTCCTCCCTTTCCCCGATTTCATTAATTTTCAATTGCCAAACGCATTTCCTCTCTCCCCATTACCGTCTCCACAAACGTCGATGCCCTCAACCACCGCTCTTACGAACCAGTCCTACATACCCTCATTCCCAACTTCGCTTTTCCTTTCTTCCCCTTCTTCTAGATAGCTACACGCATTCCGCCTTCGCTTTACCCACCATCCACTTCATCGACCGCTTTGCCTGCAGTGATTTTCTTCCTCCGCAGCCTTCACCAAGATTTCCATCAAGAGGGTATGCAAGGTTAGTCCCACTCACTTCCTAATCTGCAGTTTTTTTCCTCAAATCACTACCTACCACCCACCGTCCTCAGCGCGTTACATTGGCTGAGTTCCAACTGTACTCTCTTCCAATTTGCTATAACTAGGCCAACGGTTGGTATCCACTTTTCTTCCCGATCGACCTACCACCGTAGATTGTGGCTGAATACCCCGACGATGTTTCTATTCAAACTCCCTACCGTACGAACATTTTCTTCCTCATTCCACACACACTCACTGCCTGCGCTGCAGTTCAACAATGTTTCTTTGTCCACCAGTTATGTCTGTACTGCACTGTAGATATGGAACTATAGTTCCTCTTCTACCACAAATTTCCAAATTTATTTGCTTCATTTCGAACTTGGAAATAATTGTAGTTATACCGAGTTGTTCGTAGTATTCATTACATCCGGGTTTTTTGGCTCTGTAGTTAAATCCCTAAACTGTTTCAAACTGATTGAATACCACCAACAAAGTAGTTTGGGTCAGGGTTATATCCCTCTGTGTTGCTCTATCTTTCCCTTTTCGTAACTTACTGGATGAGTTACAAACAGCTCAGATTATTTCTCCTCGTGTACTCAATTCCATATCTATGCACCATAGACTGAACTATGATTGACCACATGCATATTTCTCATCATTGTAACTCCCAACTTATGTTAGGTGGTTACCTGGACCATGTAGTTGGTCACCGAGAGTGTTGAAAATGATTTCTGTATTATCACTACTTTTTCTACCTCTTTCGACCTAACAGTGTTGCTCATAACAACAGTTTACTACAGTTATACCGCACATGTTTCCATTTCAGTTGCACATAGATAGGTCTCTATTTTCGCCCTCCCGATTACAACGCACTGTTAATAGTTGCAAAATTTTACATTCCCTTTTTTTGTTATAACCAGTTTTTTCCCAGCAATACGTACATATATTTCCAGTTTAACGCCATATAGTAAATAAAATTTCAAGCCATGTACTGACAACTTTACGGAAAAATGATGTTGACCTCCGACTGTCCATGGAAATTATCACTACATCATTGTTCACCTGCAATATCTGATTTGTTTTTTTACATAACTCGAGGACACGATTTTCAAACGTAATATAGTCAACAAGTTAAATGTTCATTTTCTTACCATCTGAAATCCTTTACGTTTGTTGCTGTTTATAACCGTTGACACATGTAGTTTTATGTTTATAATCCGTATTCATGCCCCACTGACCAACATATGAACTGCAATGTTTATATGTTGTATGATATTTTAATATTCCACCTACAAGATGATTTAGGAGCATATTCGATACTGGTACCCGTGTTAGTAATAGGAATTAGTCGATAGAGAAAATTTATTTCGAACAAGAACATACTCATACATCTTGCTACTGTACATCTGAAGATTATATTATCATAAATCAGCGTTTACCATATACGCAGTCAGCTGAGACATAATACAGTATATGATTTCTTTTTTATCATATCACATACATCATTCTAACTTGCAATCCGCTGTCTTTATCAGGAAATCAAGTTGGATGATACTGTATTCCACCCTGACACGGTATGTATTCATTGCCACTGTCCATCAAACCAATTTGCACTTCCTTATGTCCTACTATCACTGTTCTTAAATATAGTTTGTGTTGGGGAAAATCCCTTCAAATGATCCGTCTAAGGGAATAAAAAACCTAACGCAGTGGAAAACAACTGGATCGTGATTGTAGTGAGATGGAACAAACAAAGATAAACACCAGAACAGACAGTCACAGATCAATGCAATGCAGAAAAGTAAGTAACACCAGTATTTATAGTGGTTCCACTACTACTAGGTAGTGTACGTCCACTTAGGGAGAGGAGATTTTATTAATCACTGAACTATTAGAGTTACAAGATTGATTCACTTTTGGAGGCTATACATAAGAAGAATTAACAATACAGACAAAATTCTACAGAGTTTCAGCTTTATAGGGTGGCTCTGAAATTGGCTGAAATTAGCTCTCAATTTTGGTTGCCATTATTGTCCAGAAGCTCCCCTATTTATAGAGTGAAGAAATAAGGAGGGGTAGCTGCTATATAGCATCCTTGGGGTTTTGTTTGACATGTATCTGGATCGGCGCCATTTGGTTCGGCAAAATACCGAGTGAAAAATTTGGACCGGTAGGCAAATCACCGAATGAAATATTTCGTTCGGCAAATCACCGAACGAAATATCTCGTTTGGAAAATCACCGCTCCAAATCCTTCCAAGCCCTAACACTACGGCTTCTTCCTCGTCAACATTTCGTTCGGCATTGCTTCTTCTTCGAACGAGCTCCTCTACCGAACGAACTCCCTATCTCCAAATCACGTTGCTTCTTCTTCCTCTATCACTCCTAGGGTTTTGGCCAAGCTCTTCCTTATCAGCTTCTCCACCGCGACTTCCTTCTTCTTCGTCGACGATGGAATCGGGAATCACCTTCAACAATCTCCACCTTGATACCATATTCCATCAAGCCATCCAAGACAATCTACACCTTATTGCTCCAAGCAATGAATACTTACCCAATGAGCTTCGACAAGTGCCTCCTTAGCTGCTTCAACCGCAGCTATGAGATCTGCCTCTGTAGTAGACAAAGCCACAATCGTTTGCAACCTCGCTCTGCAACTGATCGTTGTTCCACCAATGGTGAACACATATCCGGAGGTTGACTTCCTTCGATATCTGTCACCATCATAGTCGGAATCGCAAAATCCAACCAAGCTGAAATCTCTATATCTGCCGCCAAAGACAAGTCCATGGTTTGGAGTTCCTCTAAGGTATCTATAGAACACTTTACTGCTTTCCAATGCGTTTTTCCTGGATTCGCCATGAATCTACTTACCAATCCAACAGCCTGTGCAATGTCAAGCCTAGTGCAGACCATGGCATACATCAAGCTGCCAACCGCACTTGCATATGGGACCTTCATCATATAATCCTTGTCCTTTTCAGAGATTGAAGATCCTTTACAAGAAAGCTGTATGTGCAAAGGCATGGGTGTGCTGATTGCCTTTGCCCCTTCCATGCTAAACTGAGAAAGTACCTTTCGAATGTACTTCTTTTGAGTGAGGCTCAAAAGTCCTAGCTTTCTATCCCTTTGGATTTTCATACCCAATTTATTTACTTCTCCAAGGTCCTTCATTTCAAATTCCGCTTTTATCTTTAGCTTCAAACTACCAATTTCAGCTTTACCCTTGAAAGCAATCAGCATAACATCCACGTACAAGAGTTGGTGCATCCATCTACCATTCTCTAAATGCTTGAAGTACACACAAGCGTCTTTGATGCTACGATCAAAACCAAGTGAAAATATAAAAGAGTCAAACCTCTTGTACCATTATCTAGGCGACTGCTTAAGTCCATACAAAGACTTCTTCAATTTGCAAACCCTATTTTCTTTCCCATCTACGACAAATCCTTCTGGTTGCTTCATGTAGATGGTCTCATCCAAGTCTCCATGCAAGAAAGAGGTTTTCACATCTAGTTTCTCTAGCTCCAAGTCATGAGCTGCGATGATAGTGATCAAAATGCGGATGGACATATGCCTCACTACTGGAGAGAATATCTCATCATACTCTAATCCATTTCTTTGTAAAAACCCTTTAACAACTAGTCTAGCCTTGTATATTCCATCATCCTTCACCTTGAATACCCATTTGCAACCTATGGCTCGGCTTCCTTGAGGAGGTGGTACCAAATCTCAAATCTTGTTCTTCTTCAACGACTCTAACTTCTCTTCCATAGCACACATTCACTTCGAACTATCACATGACTTCAAAGCTTCATCAAGGTCAAGCGGCTCCTCAAGAACCACATGTAGGACATAGTCAAACTGATCACCAAGGCTAAGGTTTGCAAACTGCCAATCACCATACCTTTCAGGCGGCCTAATAGTCCTACGACTGACCCAGGTAGGTACTGCTTCGCCTAAACTCCTTTCGGCTCCACCTTGAACTGAACTTCCTCTAGATTCATGCACATCACCAGCACTACTAGAAGGAACCTGTGGACTATCCTATGATGTTTTTCATCAACTGCGTCTTCCTCGACAGCATCAACAACAACTCTACTATTTGGCTGGAACACGGGAACTTCTTCCATCTCCTTAGGCCTATCAGAATCTTCTGATGTGGTTGGTAGCTTCTCCTCTGGATTGAACATAGCAGACTCATCAAAAGTAACATGTTTGGAATGAAAAATCTTCCGATCAACAGGGTTCCAAATTTGATACCCTTTGATACCATCAGTGTATCCCATTAGTATGCCCTTGTATGCTCTAGCCTCCAATTTATCATCACCTGTATGGTGAATGTACACAGGACAACCAAAAATTTGGAAGTAACCAAGATACACTACTTTACCTCTCCACTTCTCCTTTGGAATCTTCCCATCTATGGCTGAGCATGGAATTCGATTTATTATATGCACCATAGTTGATAATGCTTCAGCCCAAAAGCCTCTAGGCAAGTCCACCGTCAATCTCAAGCAATGAGCCTTCTCCAGTAGAGTCATGTTCATCCTCTCTGCAACCACATTAGATTGCGGATCTCCGGATGTAGTAAAATGTCTCTGAATGCCATGTTGTCTACAAAGTCCAGGAACTCCCTAGAGACAAATTCACCGCCATTATCGGATCTCAGCACCTTCAACCTAGAACCAGATTGGTTCTCAACAACTGCTTTCTAGTCTTTGAACTTCTCAAAACTCTCTGATTTGGACTTCATCACATACACACTAATTTCAGAGAAAAGTCATCAATGAAAGAGATACAATATTTTGCTCCTCCAAGAGGAGTAGCAACTAGTCACAAAACATCTGTATGCACGTACTCAAGTACTCGCCTCGATCTATGAAGTCCAACCCCAAAAGATACTTTAGTTTGCTTGCCTAACACACACTCTTGGCCAAAGGTCATCTTGTCGAAGCTTTCTCCTTTGATCATCTTCCGTCTCCGAAGCAACTCTAAGCCCTTCTCAGAAATATGAATCAGCCTGAGATGCCAAAGCTTTGTGGCATCCAAAGCATGAGAACTGTCTACTCCAACACACGACTCTCCAAGAACCGTGGTTCCTTTCAACAAATACAGATTTTGGAACACATCTTCTTTCATAAGAACTAGTGCACCTCTCGAAACCTTTAGACTATCCTTCTCGATAGTTACCTTGCATCCCAAAGATGCCAATTGTCCTAAGGAAATTAAGGACTTCAAGACCTAGAACATACCAGACACCTTTCAAAGTGCATATCACTCCGTCAAGCATCCTGATCCTCGCTAAACCGTCAACCATTGCTCTACAGCTAGCATCATTACCCATAAAATAGAGCTTCCCTCTCGTCCAATGAAAGAACTGAAGTAATCCTTATTAGGCGTCATATGGAAAGGTGCCCCCGAATCCAGCACCCAATGGTCTGAGACATCCGATACTACTGCAGACAATACATCGTCAGATACAGACTTCTCCACCGCAAATGATGAAGATCCATCTTCTTCCTTCTTCTTCAAATCTAGACAATCCTTTTTCCAATGACCAGGTTTCTTGCAGATAAAGCACTTCGCATTCTTAGAATTTCCTTCCCTGCCATTACCGGGCTTCCTAGAATTGGAACGCCCTCTAGAGTGCCAATTGTTCTTATCTTCTCTACCTCTTTCAACAAACAGACCATGACTACTACTTCCACCTCTACTTCCTTCACTTATCTCCTTCATCTGATCACTCAAGCCCTCAGATAGAAGGCCAGACTTCACAACTTCCACATCAATGTGTCTCTAGCGAAGATAAGGCTATTGGCGAAACCTGTGTATCACTTCGGAAGAGAACACAAAAGAATCATTTTCATTTTCTCCTCATCCATCTTCAAGTCAACAGTCTTCATATTCATCACGAGATCATCAAAGAAATTAAGATGTTCCTTTACTTAAGTACCCTCTCTCATCCGCATGGTGAAAAATGTCTTCAGTAATATCAGACGGTTTTTCAGAGATTTCTTCATGTTGAGATTCTCTAGCTTGGTCCAAATGCCCCTAGCAGTGGTCTCATTGCAAATCTCTGAGATAACATTCTCTCCCATAGCTAGTTGTAAAGTAGTAAACACCCATTTTTCCATCTCCTTCCTTTCCGCGATTGAGATGTCAGCCACCAACTGCTTAGGGGCAAACACTACTGGATGGACTTCATTCCTAATTAGAATAGCCTTCATCCTCCATTTCCACTTCTCGATGTCTTT
Organism: Allium fistulosum; assembly: GCA_030737815.1. Taxonomy (NCBI): domain Eukaryota; kingdom Viridiplantae; phylum Streptophyta; class Magnoliopsida; order Asparagales; family Amaryllidaceae; genus Allium; species Allium fistulosum. The sequence continues at coordinate 260,919,802 of CM060904.1, read as the reverse complement.
ATCCCCATTCCATTTCTCAATTGCCAACTGTGATCCTGACACGATATACATCTCTCTAGTATAGGGTCTTGAAACAACTGGAGTCGCTTCATCTCCTGTCATAGCATCTAACACTCCTCAATCAACCTTGCAGCTCTGAAACCAGATTGTTGGGGAAAATCTCTTCAGATGATCAGTTTAAGAGAATAAAAAACCAAACGCAGCGAAAAACAACTAGATCGTGATTGTAGTAAGGCAGAACAAATAGAGATAAACACAAGAACAGACTGTCACAGATCAATGCAATGTAGAAACATAAATAACACCAGTATTTTTAGTGGTTCCACTATCGCTAGGCAGTTTACGTCCACTTGAGGAGAGGAGATTATATTAATAACTGAAAGATTAGAGTTGCGAGATTGATTCACTTTTAAAGGCTATACATAAGAAGAATTAACAATACAGACAAAATTATGCAGAGTTTCAGCTTTCTAGGGTGGCTCTGAAATTGGCTGAAATTAGCACTCAATTTCAGCTACCATTGTTGTCTAGAAGCTCCCATATTTGTAGAGTGAAGAAATGAGGAGGGGTAACTGCTATATAGCAGCCCTGGGATTTGGTTCGATATGCATCTGGTTCGGAAAAATGCCGAGCGAAAAATTTGGACTGGTAGGAAAATCTCCGAATGAAATATTTGTTCGGCAAATCACCGAACGAAATATCTCATTCAGCAAATGACCGCTCCAAATCCTTCCAAGCCCTAGCACTACGGCTTCTTCCTCGTCAACATTTCGTTCGGCATTGCTTCTTCTACGAACGAGGTCCTCTACCGAACGAACTCCCTATCTTCATATCACGTTGCTTCTTCTTCCTCCATCACTCCTAGGGTTCTAGCTAAGCTCTTCCTTGTCAGCTTCTCCACTGCGACTTCCTTCTTCTTCGTCGATGATGGAATCAGGTATAACCTTCAACAGTTTGTACTGAGAATTTTTTTAACTGAGTTTTATTCGCTAATTATTACGTTTCATCATTTATGAACTGCAGAGATATATTTTTAAACAAGTTTACATCTGCTGACTACTTCATCATATCCCGTCTGCATCATACAGTTTATGCATATATGTGTGTGTGTATACATATATACATATACATACCAATATATATGTATACATATAAGGGTAATGACATGGGAAGCTAACCTTTTTCATTATTTCCACCGCGCACTAACTAGGACAGTATGGTTAATAATTTTTAACATATCTAGGTCAACGTTATTCATATTGTAAGGTTGTTAATTTTACGAAATACTACACCTGTTTTATGTGCTGCTATCCCGTGTTATGTTCCTGTCTTTATTTTTTTTACACGATCTATATCAGCATTTCAACTTGATTTATGTAATAACTATTTGATGTTTGTGCATAACTTCAATTGTAGGTCGTTAAAATTTGTCCTTTTTTTCATCCAAAAATGTAACTGGAATTACAATGGGCCATAGTTACTTCACTGTTGACAGCGTAATGAATGTAATGATTTCTATTCTGAAAACTTAATCAATCTCAGAAAAGGATGCTCGGTTTTATTCACCTGATTGGTTTCAGTTAAGTTTTCAGTAAGTCCTTATTCACTTTGAAGTCAAACTTTATGTTCATAACTGATTTCTTTTACGTACCAATTGTCAAAACTATTGGCTTTTACCGTACAAACATAGCAACTATTTATTCACCTCCGTATTGATAGCGTGGTTGTGTTCTTGAAATAGAGAATACACTTGATAACCCCATGTCTCAGATTTAAGTGGTACACATTCGACAGTAAACAGTTATCATATTAGGCCAAAATACAACTGTTTAGGTGTTCTTACAATTTGGAAGAAATACAACTGTTTAGCTAGTCTTATTCAAAATTTGTGTCCCGAAGAAATACACATTATTTTACTTATATCTTTTATGTGTGATATGTAAATGACTGAATTTAGTACCCTTATGAGTTATATGAAGTCCTATGACTATGCATAGGATTGGGCGTAGGCAGATCAAATCCGTAGTTCATGTTTACTCACTGTGGTCATTCATGTTAGTTGTGCATGGTAAACTTGACTAAAACCGAAACAACATTTAAGTACTGTCAATACGACTGCTACCTATGGTCAGTACCCATGTACTCTGCAATGGTTAATGGTTTCCTGGCAGCCGAATAATTTCTTTGTAGATCATGTGCAACAAATTTCATGTCTTATTTTTATTTAAAAATTTTCATCCATATCATTTAACTGTCCATGGTTCACAAACAAATCATTACTTTCACTGCGCATCAGTTATTGTACTATATTTCTGCGTATGGTATACTACATTATTACAACGTTCATTATGTTCTACCGTTTTCTTGCACTACCAATTCCTTTCAGCAGCAAACTGTTCTCTTTCTGTATATATATCTGACAACAAAAACTGACATGTGCATAAAAAAACTTCCCCCTATGCATTTCATCGCCCTTTCCCATTTAGTAATGCCCACTCATTTTTTCTGTATGACTCAGTTAGCACCGTAAATTTATGGTTTTGGTAGACGAAGTATTGTACGGGTTTCAACATTGGTTTAGGGTAAATAGGTCGTTCATATACTTGCTGCATCTCATAACTGGGAGGGGAGGCAGTGGTATTGTTCACCCACACGATATCACAACCACATTTATATCTCAGCCTGAATTCATATCTCAACCATTTAGTCCGCCTGCCAATATACATGTTGTCATATTACTTCTGCTGTAGTTTGTTTTAGAAATAATCACGTACAATATCTCAGTCTGAATTCCGCACGAGCGAAGGACAAAATGCAACTGCTGTACTTAAATAAGCCAGCCCAGTAGGCAGTCATATTGGATGAATAAATATTAACATACAGTAGGATATCTTCTTTTTATATACAGTTTGACCTACAAATCAGTATTCATTTGCATACAGTTTGATTGCTGTCATATTGGAAAATAGTATGCTTAACTCTCTTCAATATCATGTTCTCCTTTTTTACAATCATTTATGGAGGATTGTTGTATTACAAATTAATTAATTATCCCTCTCTACGCTCAAAATATGATGTTAAGATGACAATCTTTTACTTTCTGCCATAATGCCTTCCACAATGGCCACTTAACTGATGCCAGAGTTCTATGTTCTCAATGGGCGCTTTTAATTCTGTCTTAACCTTTTTAATATATTACATCCTTTACCTGGGTTAGTATAATTTGGTTTGAATAACTGAATTTCTTCATTCTATGCTTGGTTAATATAATTTGTTCATTTGTTTACGGTTTTTCAAATGGTATACCCACAGAAAGTATACCAAACTGCACCATGTTATCATAGTGCTGTGCTTCTTTTATTACCCTGTTGCATTGATAGTATAAAGGTAAACAAAAATAAGGGTGGTCCATTTCTGGCAGTTTAAGTCATACACTGAATATACTACACCCGACAACTCTGCTGTTTATCTACTGCGATATTACACACATCTTTTAATTTATGGTCTATCTTCAACCCTCCATTTACTGCTGACATTTTCATTAAATATAATGTACTTGCTTATTTTATCTACCGCTTTTTCCCTGCTTGCTTACAAAATCATTAGCGGATGCTTGACTAGAAATTAAATAAAGGCACTGTAATATTTGACGTAGCATGGAAGTAGATCTGAACCAGCGGTCAAATCTATCCAGGATCCAATTATGAATTGCGGAAAAATGAATCGATGAAACAAGATAAATGGATGAATTGATGATACCAAGTGCCCAAATCTGTTGATCTCTCGAGATACCGGATTCTAGCTATCTTCAACACGTTGATCGCGCACGATACCGCGTTAAGATCTATGATTCTTCGACGTTGATCTCGCGCACGAGATTCCGTGAATCGGCTTCAAAATCGTTGATTCGAGCGCACTCGAATACCCGAAGTTGGAGAAAGGAGATCACACTCAACTTCCAATTTTAATAGAGGCACAAAGCTCTCAACAAATTTTATTCAAAATTCAACTACTTTTTCAAATGACAACACACCCCTATTTATAGGAAATTACAACACACACATTCGAATCAACACATGCAACTCACGACTTAACATCATATGAGTTACAACATCATATGACTTAACAACATACGACATAAGAACAATGCGACTTAACAACATACGACATAGTACAATGCGACTTAACAACATACGACATATCATCATTGCGACCTAACAACTTGGGCAGCGACATAAGAGACTTCGCGACCTACTAAGGATTTGCTTGCGACCAATGTCAGACGACTTAGGAATTCTGGAGCGACCTTCGATGGAAGCGACTTAGGGCTTCGCGACTTATGGTATGTCGAGCTGCATTCCGGAGTGGCCTTCGATGGAAGCGACTTAAGGCTTCACGACTTATGGTATGTCGCGCTGCATTCTGGAGCGACCTTCGATGGAAGCGACTTAGGGCTTCGCGACTTATGGTATGTCACGCTGCATTCTGGAGCGACCTTCGATGGAAGCGACTTAGGGTATGTCATTCGCGACCTAGGTGGAAGCGACTTAGGCTGTTCGCGATTTAAGGTATGTTGCGCTGCATTATCCTCCCCTGGTTGAAAAGAATTCGACCTCGAATTCACACTTTCCTCTTCTTCGACATGCTTATTTTCATGATATGGAATCAAGTGTTTGACGTTGAAAACGTCAGCAGTATGGATATGATCTGGCAATCTTAAACGATAGGCATTCTCGTTAATCTTCTTTATGATTTCCAAAGGGCCAATGTTTCTAGCAGCCAGTTTGTTGTAAGTTCCAACAGGAAATCGATCCTTAGTCAATACTGCATATACAAAATCTCCTTCTTTGAACTCAACATTTCGTCACTTAATATCCGCGGATTGCTTATATTTCTCATTCGCCTTAAGCAATCGTTCCTGCACGACCTTGTGGCACTCTTCCAATTCATTCACAAAATCACTCGCTCGTTTGATCACTCCTTTCTGCTGTGGCACTGTAGATAAATCTAATGGTCCCTTAGGCATTGTTGAGTAAACGATCTGGAATGGACTAAACCCAGTGCTACGATTAACTGCATGGTTGTGTGCAAACTCAGCTTGACACAGCTTGGAATCCCAACTCTTCAAATTGTCATTCACGAGGCATCTCAATAGATTACCTAGGGATCTATTCACAATTTCTGTCTGTCCATCCGTCTGTGGATGATAAGCACTACTGAATTTCAGCTTTGTTCCGACCATTCTCCATAGACTCATCCAAAAATGACTTAGAAAACGAGTGTCTCTATCCGATACAATAGATTCAGGCCACCCATGAAGACGATAGATCTCTCTGAAATATAAATGTGCGACATTAACTGCATCTGCCGTCTTCTTGCATGCGATAAAATGTACCATTTTTGAAAAACGATCAACCACCACGTAGAAAGAATCATTGCCACGTTGCGTTCTCGGCAATCCCAATACAAAGTCCATACTAACATCCATGCATGGTTTAGTAGGTATAGGCAACGACATATATAAACCTGCATTTGTTGCGGTCCCCTTTGAAACTTGACAAATATGGCACATCTGAACGAACTTTTCAACCTCCTTCCTCACTGACGGCCAAAAATAAGACTTTGAGATCAACTGCATAGTACGGTCACGGCCCACGTGTCCTTCTTCATGTAATTCTTTGATGATTTTCATTCGCAGACTGCAATCTGGAATACACAACTGATTTCCTTTGAATAGAAAACCATCAACCAGCATATATCCATCCATGTTTCCCTGCTTGACTTTGTCTAGGATCTTGGAAAAATAAGAATCTGAAGTAAGCAAATCTGGAAGTAATTCAAAACCCATCACCTCTACTCGCATGGTTGTTAGCAAATTATTCCTCCGACTCAATGCATCGGCGACGCGATTAGTTACTCCAGACTTGTGCTTTACGACGAATGTAAATTGCTGCAAATAAGCTATCCACGATGCATGCATAGCTGCAATTTTATTCTACCCTTGTAAATGTTTCAATGCTTCATGATCCGTATACAAAACAAATTCTTTGTGGAACAAATAATGTCTCCAATGTTTCACGGCCTACACAATAGCATAAAATTCCACATCATAAGTACTATATCTCATCTTTGCTCCAAAAAGCTTTTCACTGAAATAGGCAATTGGACGACCCTTCTGACTCAACACTCCTCCAACTCCAACTTTGGACGCATCTGTATGTAACTCAAATAGTAACTGAAAATCTGGCAACACTAGAATCGGTGCTGATGTTAAAAGTTCCTTGATCTGTTCAAAAGCAGATCCTGCCTCTTTCGTCCACAAATACTACTTTCCTTTCATACAATCGGTAATAGGAGCCGTCACACTACTAAAGTGCGGTATAAATCTTTGATAAAATGAAGCTAACCCATGGAAACTTCTAACTTCTGTTATAGTTTTGGGCTGTGGCCAATTTCTGATTGCGGCTACTTTACTCTGGTCCACTTGTATCCCTTCCTTGGACACGACATAACCCAGAAATAAAACACTCGGCGTCATGAACACGCATTTCTTCATTTCTGCATAGAACTGTTCTTGACGAAGAATAGTTAACACCTTAGGCAAGTGTTGAACATGCTCCTCTGTGTTAGCACTATATATCAAGATATCATCAAAGTAGACTACAACAAACTTCCCGATGTAAGGTCTGAAAATTTGATTCATCACCCTCATAAATGTACTTGGTGCATTAGATATACCAAATGACATGACCAGCCATTCATATAATCTTTCCCGAGACTTGAATGCCGTCTTCCATTCATCACATGGTCTTATGCGAATCTGATGATAACCACTCTTAAGGTCGATCTTAGAAAAGATTACAGACCCACTAAGTTGATCCAATAGATCTTTAAGTCTTGGCATAGGAAATCTGTATCTGGAAGTTATTTTGTTGAGTGCCCTGCTGTCTGTACACATTCTCAACGAACCATCTTTCTTTGGCACCAACAAAGCTGGTACAACACAAGGACTGAGACTCTCTCGAACACGCCCTTGCTCAAGCAACTCATCAACCTGTCTCCTCAACTCTTCATGCTCTTTCGGACTCATACGATAATGCGGCCTATGCGGTAAAACAACACCTGGCACTTGATCAATTTGATGTTGTATGTCCCTTAGTGGCGGTAAATCCTTGGGTAATTCCGCAAGAAAGACATCTTCAAATTCATTTAACACCGGTCTAACCTCCGCAGGAATTTCAAGATCTTCACTTGTTTCATACCCAATCAACATAAACAATTCAGCACTATCTTCCACTTCTTTAACAAATTCTCTCGAAGATAATAGACTAGTTGGTTCCACTTTCTTCTCTGACTTGCTTTCACTTTGTTAACGCTTCTTAGGAACTAAGGTGATTTGAGTGCCTTCGAACATGAAACTATAGCTGTTGGTGCGACCATTATGTTGTACAGCTCTATCATATTGCCATGGTCTTCCCAATAGTAGATGACACACATCCATATCGACAACATCACACCATATATCATCTTTGTATTTCTTCCCAATAGAAAATGTAACAAATGCTCGTCTTCCACTATCACTTCTCCACCTTTCCTTAGCCATGCCAGTTTATAAGATCTAGGGTGTTTTTCAGTCTTCAACCCTAACTTCTTGACGGCTTCTTCAGAAATAATGTTATCGCAGCTTCTCGCATCAATAACAAATTGACAAACCTTTCCCAAGATAGTACATGTAGACTGAAAGATATTGCTCCTCGGCCAACTAGAATCATTCTCATGCTTTGGCGTTAAACAAGACCTCCTCATCATCAAGTTACACCCTTCGTCTCCTGACACAACTTCTTCATCTTCATCAAACTTCGGTGGATGATAATAATCAATTTCAGCTTCCACATCCTCATACTCACATTCCCATGCAACTAATGCTCTCTTCTTTGGCTTTGTACATTCATTACTTTTATGGCCAAACTCCTGACAATTATAGCACTTGATACTGTTATTGACCTTTGCTTTAGCGGCTTCATTGACAATTGGTTTATTGACTGCCTTGGAAACATTAGCACTACTACTAGCACCCTTATTCTGGTTGTTGCAACTTGTAAACACACCACTTCCTCGCCTCCCTTGTTTCTCCCAAGCTAGAGCTTTCTGATGTGATTCAGCAACAGATATTGGATTAAACATATTAACCATGTCTTGAATTTGCATTCGTAACCCTCCAACATATCTAGCCGTTAGCTGTTCCTCGGTTTCCGTAATATCATTCCTTGCAATCAATTGATAGAATTCACTTGCATAGTCATTCACTGTCTTCGTCCCTTGTCTCAAATTCTGCAAACGTTGATACATAAGAGATTGATAATTGTACGGCAAAAAAGTCGCTTTCATCATCTTTCTCATCTTCTCCCAAGTAACAACTTTTGATTTTCCCATTCTCTCCCGAGTTAGTTTAGTTTGTTGCCACCAAGCCATAGCTCTTCCCTTTAGTCTTGTAGCAACTAATTGGACTCTACGATTCTCAAGCACATCCTTGAATTCCAAAATTTCTTCAACATTCGACAACCAATCAAGAAATTCTTCTGCTTGCATACCACCTTTGAATTCTGGAATTTCCATCTTCATACCTGACTCCCATTTACGATCATTTTCTGAATCTCGATACTGATTTCGCACTTGGCCTTGATTTCGATAATGACTACTACCTCCATCACCATCTTCCTCAAAATCAGATGTATTTCGATATCGATCCTGACCATCTGCATCCCTACGACCACGCATATCCCTTCTACCCTGTCTTTCAGCATTACGATATGGTTCATTTTCAAAACCACGTTGAGTTCTTCCCTCTGCATTTTGGTACCCATTGTGGTCTCGGATCATTGAAACTGCTGATTCTCTCTTATCTCGATAAGCTGGGGTGACATCCTCCTTTCTTTCGAAACCGATGGCGAAACCCTGTTTCCACCCTGGTTCGAAACTGGTGACGTTATCCTTTGATTTTGATTCATGTCGTTCATCAATTTCTCCAATTTTTCAATACCCTCATTGAACTTTTCATTGATACGCTGCTCCATCTGCTCAGCTTCTTGTCTTCTATACAAATCTTCAATATTTTGATAGCGGTTAGCATGTCTCGGAGGCATGATCAAATCTTCAACAAATCCAAACACAAACTTCACACCCAACGACCTTGGAAAAGTTCATCTCCTTGCTCTGATACCAAATGACACGACACGAAAGTAGATCTGAACCAGCGGTCAAATCTATCCAGGATCCAATTACGAATTGCGGAAAAATGAATCGATGAAACAAGATAAATGGATGAATTGATGATACCAAGTGCCCAAATCCGTTGATCTCTCGAGATACCGGATTCTAGCTATCTTCAACACGTTGATCGCGCACGATACCGCGTTAAGATCTACGATTCTTCGACGTTGATCTCGCGCACGAGATTATGTGAATCGGCTTCAAAATCGTTGATTCAAGCGCACTCGAATACCCAAAGTTGGAGAAAGGAGATCATACTCAACTTCCAATTTTAATAGAGGCACAAAGCTCTCAACAAATTTTATTCAAAATTCAATTACTTTTTCAAATGACAACACACCCCTATTTATAGGAAATTACAACTCACACATTCGACTCAACACATGCGACTCACGACTTAACATCATACGAGTTACAACAACATACGACTTAACAACATACGACATAAGAACAATGCGACTTAACAACATACGACATATCATCATTGCGACCTAAAAACTTGGGCAACGACATAAGAGACTTCGCGACCTACTAAGGATTTGCTTGTGACCAATGTCAGACGACTTAGGAATTCTGGAGCGACCTTCGATGGAAGCGACTTAGAGCTTCGCGACTAATGGTATGTCGCGCTGCATTCTGGAGCGACCTTCGATGGAAGCGACTTAGGGCTTCGTGACTTATGGTATGTCACGCTGCATTCTGGAGCGACCTTCGATGGAAGCGACTTAGGCTGTTCGCGATTTAAGGTATGTTGCGCTGCATCAATATTACAGGCTAGAGCGTTAATCGTATTATATATGCGGTTTCTTATTCCATTTTTGATATTTTAACTGTTGTCACCAACTGCGTTAAACAATTTTCTTTTACGTGGTTATTTATCTATCCATTGAGTTACATCTGTTTTAACAATTAAACCTGTTGTCGTACTGCTGACGGTGGAACCGAGCACTCCATGTCAGTTGTCGCTTGCAATCCATGGAACTAAAGAGCTCGATACTCGATTAGTGGGATCATTGCAAGAGCCGAAGTATCATGACATCAATGTACCCCTTATTACTAATTCTGCCAACTAATGTACTCCTTATTCCAGTTTACACTTTTTGTTACGATTATATTTACTGTCAACTGGTCTCTTTGTTCGATTGAATTTTTACGGGTTTGCACTGATATGTTTGGTTTTTGTTTTCCTAAAAGAAATGGGTAGAGTAGCTCATACATGTTAATGCTGCTCTGTGTTGTACAACTGATTCACTGTCTGGTTTTATGCTGTGAATTTGAGTTTTCGCATTTGTTATTACTATATACTACTGTAGTTAACATAAATGTTGGACTACGCATTCAGGACTGCCAACTGCTGTGGATTCCTCATCCTACTCTCTCTCTCTCAGGCCAAAGAATGTTACCATGGTGTGTGGCTCTTATTTGCAAGTATTTACTCCAGAAAAATGGTGTGAGGCCAAGGCTCATCTCATATTTCAACTCTATATATAAAAATATACACACAAAAACCGACCCACACATGGAGACTTCCTCTATGAAAAGTTAATGGCAGATCCATATACAGAATTGTCATAATTTGTAGTGTATGAAAATATTAACAAAATAAATTATTTAATCAATGTAAAATAAGCAAGGGTTAAATTAAAGTGTTTTCTTTCACTACATAGCTTTACTTTCTATCAACAAGATTATGCTTATTTTTTTATTTCCTTCTTCATTGCAGGAAAATTTAAAACCATAATGTGGATACTCCACAGGAAAGCCTACTGGCTATTTAATTTAAATTCATGGTTATTAAATTTCCTCCTATTATGAAAATAGTAGCGCTTTGCGGAAGCTTTTATCAACAGATATTTGTCACCCAAATCACAAAGAGATAAGTTGGATTGAAAACAAGACGGAATTGAAATCAAAACGCAATAACACAAAATATTCCACCCAACCACCCACTTTATTGATTCACCAAAATTTTGTTTATAATTAATAGAACAAAGCTAAAGTAAACAAAATACCATTGAATCAATAACCAAATTGAGAAAGAGAGCAAATATCTATATGGCTAAAATTGTTGGAGAAAAAGAACAAAGATGAAGAAGAGAAAATTAGCAAATGGATTTTCCACCACACTTTTACCCTTTCTTCTAGTCTCTATTTATATAATCAATTACTTAATGTCCAAGTTAACATTAGATGGCAAAAAATAATTTGATTAGCCAATTAGAAAGAGAAATAAACATACTCAAATATGCTTATTAATTAGAGGAAACAAAATCTCCTCTTTCTTTGTTTTGCATATTTATTTCCCTCTATTTGTGATTTTGTATCACCAAAATTTAACACTCCACCTTGATGCAAAATCACATATCTCCAACATATCAAGCATGTTATATCCAGATCTATCACAAATCCCCATATCTCAACCACATTAAATTACAAACCACAACCACCGTCTACAAGTGATGCATCTCCCACATGAGGTGCACCATAGAAATCCGGTCTCAAAAACGTTTGTAATACCACAAAGATCTCCATTTTGTCTTTGTGGTTTTTGCAATTCGACACCCGTCTATAACTCGATATGAGCTCATTACCTGATCAATATCGATCCCTCAAGCATCATCAACATGAAGACGCCCATCTAAAATATGATCCTCAATGCTAGAATCATAAGCAGTGACCACATTAACCTTTCCACCTTGCTGTGGATTAAGTCCTTCAACCGTCACTCGCTTTCCATTGTCGACTACAGAACCAACCAAGCTATAAAGGTTTCCTTCTTTCAATACTCCTTGCATCCTTACACGACCACCTTTCTTCACTCTCAAAACTCCACCTTGAGTCTCATAAGTGCAACCATGGCGATCAAACTGGCCGAGAGAAACAAGATTATGCGAACAAGTGGATATATGTCTGTCTCCAGAGACTTCTCTAACCAAACCGTCATGCATACGAAACCGGATAGATCCAATACCACAAATCAGTAGCTCTTCTCCATTGGTTGTCCTTATCATGCCGACATTCTTCTCATAAGAAGAAAAACAATTCACATCTCTACAAATGTGAAAACTGGCTCCCAAATCCATTTTCCAATGCTTATTTTCACTAAAGAGGGCATCACAAGAAGCATCACTATCGGTACCTTCAGCAAAACCTGTATGTGTATCACTACTAGTATCACTATACGCAGCCTTTTTCTGATCTCTTTTATAAGCATAACACTTGCTGCGTATGTGACCTTTCTTATTACAATAATGACAAGTGATAACACCTTTACCATTAGCGTTCTTCTTCTTCCAAATTGTATCTTTCTTCGAGTCCCTTGCCACCATAACCTCACTTTGAATTGATTTCATACCTGACCCTTTTATTCTAAGCTACTCATTCAAAAGACTGATTTGAACAGTTTCCAAAGAGATAGTTCTTGTTAACTCATATTTTTCAGCAGACCTAAAACTCTACGACCTAAAAAGCAAACGACCTAAAGGGAGCTACGACCTAAAGAAAGCCTGCGACCTAACTGCTAAAGGAAGCTGCGACCTAAGAGAGCTTGCGACCTAAAGAATGTTGCGACCTAAGGGAGCTTGCGACCTAAAGAATGTTGCGACCTAAAGAATGTTGCGACCTAAGGGAGCTTACGACCTAACTGCTAAAGGCTTCGCGAGCTAACGACCTAGAGATGTTTACGACCTAACTCCTGAAGCAAACCCAGTGACCTAAAAGCCCTCGACCTAAAAACTTCACGAGCTAAAGGCAAAGAGAGGAGCACGACTTACTTTAAGTCGTTCACGACCTACCACTTCTTGAGATGAAACCGCATAAAGCTGTCTCAGGCTTGTTACCTAAGTCAAGAGAAGACTGTGACCTAGCTTAGGTCGTTCGCGACCTACGACCTAACTTAGGTTGTACGCGACCTAAGACTTAGGGAAAACTTCTGTCCAGAATTTAGCTCCTATAAATACCCCCCAAACTCCAACAAGGAAGGGACTTTTGGCCGATCATTTCTTGAAGCAACGTTACTCTGCCGAACTCTCCACTCATTCAACAGTTGAAGATCTTCAAACATTCGAGACACTACAACAAGCTAAGAGAGGAATTCCATACATCCAACACGGATTCATCGAGTTTCTTTATCAAAGTTTGAGCTAGTAATCAAGAGTGTCTTTGTGATCAAATTGTATTGTTTTCATAAGAGTATTGTATTGTCTTGTAACCAGATTCAGTAATAATGAGATTCAAAGTGGACGTAGGCTCGATCTCAAGCCGAACCACTATAAACTGTTGTCGTTTACCGCTTTTTCGCTATTTTACGGCTTAATTCCTTTTCCCGTCACACGGGTGGTGCTTTCACAATTCTACTACACACATCGGTTGTTAGCGTTCACTTTTCAGCGTTAACATTTTGGTGCTTTCACTGAGAACCCAACTCAGGCGATCATTCACCATTGCTTCACGGAAGTTTGTTGAAAGAATTTCCTTCAAAACCAGAAGCCTATCAGACATAATGGCTCCTGGAAGAAAATGCAAGTCCGTCCAATCTGATGATGACCGTGACAATACTGCCACTTCTCTTTCTCTAAGTCAGGCAGCTCCAAGCGTCGGGGTGACGCGAGAAGAGTTGGATGCTGCTGTGTCCGGACTGTACCAGCAGATTGAAACTCAGAATAATCTGATGATGGAAAAGTTGAATGCTCTGCTCGGGGCTAATCAAAGACCAGTAAGTAATGAAGAAAACTTTGCTAATGCTGCTCCCAATTCCGAAGGGAGAAATATTCCTCAAGGGGGATCAGGTGCTGCTGAAGGGGCACCCCTCCAGGCTGAAGGATCCAGGCCGTCACCGATTCTCCGTGAGGGAAAACCTCAGAGAAAATGGCCGAAGTCTATTTCGCAAAATCTCTAAACAATGAGGAGTATCTCTCTAGCATGGTTCGGCAAATAATGAAGGAAAGCATGCAGAGAAACGAAGATGAGAATGATTGGGGATTCGCTCCGAGTAAAACTCCATTTACTGAAAGGATCCTAAAAGCTGAATTTCCCAGAAAATTCGTTCCACCTACCATTCCTTCTTATCGAGGAACGAGTGATCCGAATCAGTTCCTTTACAAATATGATTGGCACAAGACTGGCGCCAGAGCAACTGACGAGATTAAATGCCGGTATTTCCCGGTATACTTGGAAGGAGTGGCGTTACTTTGGTTTACCAAACTTTCGGTGCGATCTGTTGATAAATTTTCCGATCTGACTCGAAAATTCAAGGAACAATTCAGATTGTACATTTCAAGAGCAAAGGATATAATGTCTCTCTCAAGTCTTGAACAGAATCCTGGAGAACCCATCAAATCCTTCCTGAATCTCTTTAATTTAGCCCTAGTAGAAGTTGATAACGCGGAACAGCGAATGATGTTGACCTACTTAATGCGGGCTATTGACAAGTCAAGCAAATTTGGAAAATGGTTAAAAATGAAGGAACCAAATTCACTCGAAAAATTCTACAAAAAGGCAGATGAGTTCATGCACCTAGAGAATCTCTCCGCGTCAGCTAAAGTTGTGACAACAGTGGTGGAAAATAATGCTACAGTTCAGAACAAGAAAGAATCTACAAATCAGAAAAGGGAGATTAGTGGTGGAAAGAAGCAGAAAGATCTCAAAAAGCCCCGCTTTCTCAAACCTTCGGATTTTACCCCTCTGACTGATACACCAGAGAATATTATCATCGCCACTAAGGATGCTGTTGAATTTCCAAAACCATCGGTAGTAAAAGTTGGGAAAAATGCTGTTCAAAGCGGAAGATTTTGCAAATTTCATAATCAACCAGGCCATGATACCAACGAGTGCCGCCACTTGAAAAGCCTGATTGAAGAATTGTTGAGAGAGAATAAGTTGCAACAGTATGTGAAAAGAAATAGAAAAGACCCTTCTTCATCTAACCAAGGACAACTACCCCCAACTCATTCATCTGGTTCGGGAGAAAGGCCTGCTGAAAAGGAAAGACCTATTATCAATGTGATCACAGGAGGACCTCATCCGGCTGGCAGGAGTTGGGGTGAGATGGAAAGGTATGCTAGAGCTTTGAAGTATGCCCCAACTGAAGAAAGTGTCTTAATCGTGGAAGATGCTACACCTCTAAAGCAGCAGAAGACTTTTCATGATGATATTATGTTCAGAACCAGAGATTCTATTGATATGGAAGCTCCTACTGAGGACCCTTTAGTTGTCTCTGTTGGTATTGGGCCGGCTATTGTCAGAAGAGTGCTGGTTGATAGTGGTGCCTCGTGTAACATACTCTTTAAAAACACATTTAACCAAATGAAAATTCCAATGACAGACGTACAAGCTTCTTCACACAAGATTGCCGGATTTACAGGAGAGCTGAAACAGCTAATTGGAACGGAGGACTTGTTTGTTGAAATGGGCGAAGGACATAAGAAGTTGATTCGGAAGCAAACTTTTGTAATTGTTGATGGATTCTCCGCCTATAATGCTTTCTTGGGTCGGCCTACTCTTGCTGCTTTCAGGGCCGTCCTCGCTCCGTGGTGTTTAACAATGAAATTTCCCACTGATAATGGGGTTGTTGTCAATAAGGGAGATCAGAACGCGGGGCGAGAATGTTATCTTGTAGAGCTCCGAGAGGCCAGAAAAAGAGAAATGGGGAAAGATGCGGCAGCTCCGCTCCGCATCAAGGAACCAACCCTGTAGCAACTACGGAGTGGCCCCTGTACTGGCGAACACAGCAATGCAAGGAAAGAAATGGATCCCAGGAAAGCCAGTACAGGGGAGAATAGAGTGGTACCCATGGAGGTAACGGTACCAATATCTGTTGACTCAAAAGACCCAAACAAAGTACTCAATGTGGGTTCGCAGCTAAGCATAGCAGTTCAAAACACGCTGATATCATTCTTAAAGGCCAATCTGGATGTGTTCGCCTGGTGTCATGCTGATATGTGTGGGATCTCCCCGGAAATTGTTGTACATACTCTGAACATTGATCCAAAATTCACGCCAGTGAAACAGAAAAGAAGAACTCAAGGCCCAGAAAGGTCGACAGCGCTGAAGGAAGAAGTCGATCGGCTCATGGAAAACGGCTTCATCAGAAACTCCACTTATCCAAATTGGGTTTCAAATCCAGTACTGGTTAAGAAGGCAAATGGGAAGTGGAGAGTCTGCATCGATTTTTCGGACCTAAACAAAGCCTGCCCCAAAGATTGCTTCCCGCTGCCCAGAATTGATCAGTTGGTGGATGGAACGGCTGGGCATGAATTGTTATCATTTATGGACGCTTACTCTGGGTACAATCAGATTATGATGCATGAGCCGGATCAGGAAGACACAAGCTTTATCACAGATGTGGGTCTCTACTGCTACAAAGTTATGCCTTTCGGATTGAAGAATGCTGGGGCAACCTACCAAAGGCTCGTCAATGCAATGTTCAAACCTCAGATTGGCAGAACCATGGAAGTTTATGTTGACGATATGTTGGTAAAGTCGAAGAAAGCTGTAGACCACATGGGTCACTTGGAGGAAATGTTTGCAGTTCTTCGAAAGTACGGGATGAAGCTCAATCCATTGAAATGTTCGTTCGGAGTAGAATCTGGGAAATTCTTGGGTTTCATTGTGAGCGCCAGGGGCATTGAACCAATCCTACTCAAATCACAGCTCTAAGGGAGGTCAAAGCCCCTAAAACAAAGAAAGAAATGCAAAGTCTCAATGGAAAAGTTGCTGCTCTGAGTCGTTTCATTTCCAAGGCCACAGACAAATGCATTCCCTTCTTTGACGCTCTAAAGAAAGGAAAGAAATTTGTTGAATGGACTCCCGAATGCCAGAATGCTTTCGATGAACTAATTCGTCAAATGGAAATGCCTCCGGTTCTTTCCAAGCCTAGTGATGGTGAAGATCTTTTCATCTATTTAGCAATTTCATCTCATGCTCTTAGCGCAGCACTTGTACGTGAAGATATGAAAATACAACG
Source organism: Allium fistulosum (assembly GCA_030737815.1). Lineage (NCBI taxonomy): Eukaryota > Viridiplantae > Streptophyta > Magnoliopsida > Asparagales > Amaryllidaceae > Allium > Allium fistulosum. Next base: position 260,902,569 of record CM060904.1, on the reverse strand, counting down.
TCCAGTCTATTACATCAGCAAACGGTTCACTGGGGCAGAGATGAATTATTCGAAGATAGAAAAGCTCGCCTATTGTTTACTAATTGCTTCCAGGTAATTGAGACCATACTTTCAAGCTCATCCTATCAAGGTTCTTACTGATCAACCTCTAAAGAAAGTCATGTTTCGTCCTGAAACTTCGGGCCGTCTTTTGAAATGGAACATTGAACTCAGCCAGTATGACATCACTTACCATCCCCAAAGAGCAATCAACGGACAAGCTTTAGCAGATTTCATCGCAGAATCTACTGACAAAGGTGATAGTGAGAATGAAACAACTGATGGCATTCCAATCCAGTGGAAGTTGTATGTTGACGGATCAAGAAATGATTACTGTTCTGGGGCAGGGGTTGTGCTCGAAACCCCCGAAGGACGATCGTTGTGTTATGCATTGAGACTGGAATTTCCTTCATCAAACAATGAAGCAGAGTATGAAGCTCTCATTGCCGGTTTAAAAATTGCCAAGGAACTAAACATCAAAGTGTTACAGATCTTCAGCGATTCTCAACTTAGTGTTTGCCAGGTAAAAAAAGAGTTTCAAGTTAAAGGTGGAAATATGCCCGCATACTTGTCAAAGGCATGTGAACTTCTCGAAGATTTCGATCATTATACGATAAGTCATATTCCTCGGGTAGAAAACATGAAAGCGGATTCTCTAGCAAAGTACTCAAGTTCTAGAGAAGCTCAGTTACTGGGATTAGTTCCTGTGGAAGTTCTGTCAGCTCCAAGCATCGATGAAATGGATGTTAATTGGATTATGGCTGTGTCTCAAGAGCATGAATCATGGATGACTCCAATCAAAGAATACCTCCTCAATAATTCGCTGCCAGAAAGTTCTAAAGAACGCCGAAAACTATTGAGGAAAGCATCAAGATATATAATTCAAGATGGTCGATTATACAGACGGGGATTTTCAATGCCACTGCTCCGATGTGTAACTAAGGAAGAAGCCAAGACAATTCTAGCTGAGATACACGGAGGAGAATATGGAGATCATTCAGCCGGTCAAACTCTAGCTAAGAAAGTTCTCCGATATGGATATTTCTGGCCTGACATTAATCGAGATGCTGCCATTTACTCCAGAAAATGCGACAAGTGCCAAAGATTTGCAAAGATCCCAAAAGCGCCTTCCACCGCACTCACACAAATGGTCAGCCCATGGCCGTTCGCCATTTGGGGAATAGACTTGATTGGACCTTTACCGATCGCTAAATCTGGAATCAAATATGCTATTGTTGCTGTTGATTATTTCACAAAATGGGCTGAAGCTGAACCCTTAGCCACTATTACCTCTAAAAAGATGATAAATTTCATAACTAAAAATATCATTTGCAGGTATGGTGTGCCGCAGAAAATAATCACAGACAACGGCACTCAGTTTGAAAGTGAAGAATTCCAAGACTTTTGCAAACGGTTCAGAATTCGAAAAAGCTTCTCAGCAGTGGCTCATCCGCAGGCAAATGGGCAAGTGGAAGCAGTAAACAAAATCATCAAGTCAACCATCAAAAAGCAACTCGAAAAAGCAAAAGGTGGTTGGGTTGATAAGCTTCCATTAGCACTATGGGCATACAGAACTACTCACAAAACTGCGACTTGGCACACTCCATTTTCACTGGCATACGGATCAGAAGCAATGATTCCAGTGGAAGTAGAAGTTCCTTCACACATGAGAATTCATTTCAACGAGACTGAAAACGAAAAGCTGCAACTTGAAGCACTTGATGTTCTTGATGAAAAAAGAGAAGAAGCTAGGCTCAGAGTTTCAGCTTATCAGCAAAGGATAGCCATGCACTTCAACTCTAAAGTTCGCAACGCAGCTTTGAGATCGGAGATTTACTCTTGAAAAGGATCATGACAGCAACTGGGGTGTTTGGGCCAAACTGGGAAGGGCCATATGTTATAGGCAATAAATTTCTTGATGGCACTTTCAAACTCGTAACTGTCGAAGGAGATCCAATTCCAAGAGCCTGGAACAGCAACCACTTACGTCCTTATTTTACTTGAAAAAGCTTTGCTCAAAATTGTAAAATAGTGACGAATGTATCAGTTGTATTGAAAGACATTGTAAATCAGTGTAAATGAATGAAAGCTATAAAGTGGATGTAGGCCCGATTCTTGGCTGAACCATTATAAATCTTGTGTTCTTTACTATTTCATAATACCTGTTTCATTTCGATATGTAAATACTTTAAATGTATTGCTAAAATGTCGATTCAAAATTGCAGGACATTAAAACAATGCTTGCTCGTCACAAAGCCATGCGACCTCTATAAATCACCTATTTAGCAAATACCAAGCGACAAAAATTCCAAATTCAAATCCTATACAAGAAGAACTTCACATAAAAAGTTGGCGACTCCACTGTGGCAAGCCTTCGTTAACTGGTTGTGATTGTCAATATGAACAGACATTCAACTAGGTAACTCGCGTTTGTCCCGTGAAGTCGTTCAACAGTGAAGTCCACTTCTTCGAATAAGGCAATCTACTTGCAAAAGGAAAGAAGATGCGCTTGGAAACAATAATAAAAGATCGCTAATGAGCAGATGATAAGAGAACATGGCCAAGCAAACAAAGAAGCAGCCAAAAGTAGGTATGCCTCTCAATAAAAGGGCCGGTAGAACCACCAAAGGGACACCTTCCTAAGCAGAAGGAACAGGGCCCTTGCTAACTGATCGTGATGCATCCGATCAGGCAGCTTGCGTCCGTCCCGTGGATCTACTCGCCCCTGAGACGCAACTTTCCTGGCACACCAACCAACCGATGCTCCTTCCCAAAGGTCAACAAAGCCCTCTAACGAGGCACGCCAAAAAAATGAAAGTGCTTCTCTCAATCAAAAAAGATTGGTGGAACCACCGGAAGGGCACCTTCCCAAGCTGAAGGAACAGGGCCCTTGTTAATTGATTGCGATCGTTTGTGCAAACGAATATCCAATCAAACAACTTGCGTCCGCCCCGTGGATCCATCCAACCATGAGAAAGTAACTTCCGAGCAATCAAAAAGCCCTTTTCGGAGGAACAAGCCCTCTTCGGAGGCACACGCCCTCTACGGAAGCGAAAGCCCTCTCCCGAGGCACCATAAGCCCTCTTCGGAGGCATACGCCCTCTTCGGAGGTGAAAGCCCTCTCCCGAGGCACCACAAGCCCTCTTCGGAGGCACAAGCCCTCTTCGGAGGCACAAGCCCTCTTCGGAGGCACAAGCCCTCCTCGGAGGCACAACTCTTTTAAGAGGAGCCCTCTTCGGAGGCATGTCCCAAAATAGAATACTAAAACAAAAAGCCTTCCCCGGAAGCATATTTCAACTCTCAAAGGAAGGTTAACTTATTCATCTCAAAAAGGTTCTTCCTAAAAAAGTTGAAATGCTACAAAAAAAAACCTCTTCGGAGGCACACTTCACCGTGCTCGAAGTACCAAAAATAAGCCCTTTACTGGGGCACAAAATCAAAATCTTCTTCAGATGCTCATTTCACTGCGTAGAGAAATCCACTTTTTAACAAATAAAAGTGATCATCTCTGAAAGTTGAAGTGTTCTTCAAGGAAGAAAGAGAAAGTAAAAATTTCTCCAAAAAATGAGATATAATCTATTAAAAGCAGAGTGATTCTTCCCTTAAAAGCGGAATAGTTATTCTCTGAAATAGGAATATCAGTCTTAGAAAAGTTAGAAATGTTGCAATGAACTTGTGGTATGGGGGCATCACTATACAATTCAGTTATATTAATAAAAGTAACACGCAAGCAACATACCACAAATTCATTGCAATATCATGAAAAATAGATGTGGAATAAATACATTCTCAAACACAGACAAAAAAGTTTGTACAAGTAAAAAGAATCGTTTATTCTACACTAAAAATGTGAAATAAATATACTCACATATACATAAGCATTTGTACAAATGAAGGAACTATTTTATTCAATACTATGAAAGTTCTTTACATGTGCAGATATCTCAAAAAGGCAAAAGCAGGGACCGGTACCTGCACAATCTCCGGTCAATACATGCAGAAGGCAAAATAAGAAAAGAAGAGCCTAGCTTGTCACTCCTTCTTCTTGCTACCGTTATTACCATGGCCTGGTTTGATAATTAGTTTTGAAATCCGGCGTGGACGGGTGGGAGAGGGAGGAGGAGGAAGAGCAGTCTGATCTTCCTCTGCTTTATCTTCTCCAGCGGAAATACTTTTCTTCTCCTTCTTCATGACACGCTTCCCCTTCCGCTTTGAAGAAGATTCGCTCCCTGGAGTAGCAAGCAGTGTAGAGAGCTTTGTGTCATCATCAAGAGACTGCTCTGGGGTCTTCTCCGTTTCATCAAGATCCTCCGCCTTCTGCTCTTGTGAAGCGGCCGGATCATCCAGACCTTGAAGAGCTTCAATTTTCTCTACCTGTGATCCCGGCTGAGAAGCAGAAGGAGGAGTAACTTGGGAAGGTGGAGGAACGGCAACTAGAGGAGTGGAAGTTTGTGCAGTATTCGGTGCTTCCGCTATAGAGAAAAGAAGTTAAAATCAGTATTCTCCAGAAAAAGTAAAGATGTTGGTTCAGTGACACTTAAGTAACAATTGAGAAATTCATCAAACTCGGTTGAAGCAAATAGGTAGTCTGCTAGACTTGGATCAACATCGAAGTTACCTAGAGAAGTTGGTTTAATCACATTGATTTCAAATTGTTCTGCTTCAACGTCGTCTTGAGTCTCCTCTTCATCTTGAGCAGTGGAAGGCTCAGGAGCTGTGATTTTAGCTTCGGCATTTGCAGGAAGTGAAGAATGGGAACTAGAGCCAATGTTTCCGGGATCGACCGAAGCTGGAGGACAAGCAGAGTCGGTTACAATTTCTTTTTCTAAACATTCTCCTCCCGCTGCCTCGGCTCGCTCCCTAGCAAGCTGCCCTTTTCCCCTAGCTAGGGCGGCGCGCGCCTCATCATCCAGATAAGTCGCTTCAAGATCTGCCTCAGCATATCCAGCACCTCCAAAAATGTCCATTATTGCTTCCCACACTTCGGCTAAGGTAGTCTCATATTTTGGTCCCAAGAATGAGAGACTACCACGCCCTAAAACGCTGTGGATGTAAAAGTCAAATAGAGTAGAATCAATAATGGCTTTAGTAGCTTTATGAGATTCTTCAGCTGCAACTTGTCCAGCAACTGCATCGTCGCGCTCTTTCTCAACTTTAAAAAGTCGAGCTTTTGACATCTCAATCTCCGCGTTTTGGGAAACAACTATACCCCGCAGCTCAGCATTTTCTTTGCGGTATTTCTCAATAATGTGCTGCTCGGCTGCAAGCTTCATCTCGGCATCCCTTTGCGCAGCATGTGCATCTCGCACTTGCTTTTGGAAGGCTTCTTCTTTTTGAGTTTGCAATGCAGAAGAAGAGGCGAGTTCTTCTTTAAGTCGCTTGACTTCAGATTCAAGCCTCGCGTTGTCATCCGCGATGCTCGTCATCTCCGCGTCGTGCTGCTTGCACCATTTATCCCATTCAGCCTTATCATTCTCCAGAGTCAGCATGTTTTCGAGATTCATATGGTTGACTCTTTGGAGTTCATCAACAAGCTTTTTCCATTGCGATATCCTCTCAATGTCAAGCCTAACTGCGTCATGATTTCTGAGCATGGCTTGTTTATCAATCGGAACTAGATCTAAATCAAAGCGCAATCCTCTTAAGCACCAATTCGGAAATCGGCTTTGAAGTGTTGGAGGGCCGTCTTTAACTTGATACTGGGGCCTGTTGATGATCGCTTGGATGTCGGATTTCTTTAAAGGAGGAGAGCTGGCCGGGATATTAGAAGAGATAGGCGCATCAGTTTTTCCAGAAATTGCAGACGCATCCGTTTCATCAAGTCTAACCCGTTTACTCAGGTCTCCGGCAGCATGGCTTTTCCCTTTATCATCATGATATTTCCTTTTATGGAAGTCATCTTCCCTTCTTCTCTGTTGCTCCTCATATGCTCGCCTTTCTTGAGTTTTTCTAATTGCTCGCTCTTCGTCAGTTTCTTTGCGAGTGGGGAGATAGCGTCCGTAATCATAAGAATCGCGCCCTCCGTAGCGCCGAAAGTTGTCGAAATATGAGCCACTTCGCCCCATTGTAGAACCTGAAATTGAAGAAAAGAGACAAGTCTTAGAAATCTCCAAATTGAAGAAGCAAAGTGCGTTTAAGTGCTAAGCATCCTAGGTGTGTGTGATGTGCGAACTACACGCGTCAAACTACAAACCACTCCTTGGTTGGGGAGTGATAACAGATTGAGAAGCGGGAGTTGATGTTTGAGCTGACGAAGTTTTCTACAAAGTAGATGTCGCTTCAGTCACAGGAGATGTAGCTTTAGTTATATCATCTTTGAAAAGTTCATGTGAAGTGATTATTAGATCACTCAAGCCATCAAAGTTATCGTCACCATCGTGTTTCGTGGGGCTTTCTTTCTCGACTCCTTTATCATCAACTTTCTCGAAATGTTGAGAAGTTTCTTCTTCTTCAATAACGGGAGAAAGTGCTAATTTGTTGGATGATCCCACAATGTCGGTAGAAGTAGAGCACTTTACCAATGAAGTCTCAATGGTAAGTCCTTTCGGTGAAAGTTCTTCAGCATGGACTGGGGCATCCGATGTTTTAACTGGAGAATTAGGGACCTCATAAGGTTGGGTAGATCGGGAAGAGTGTAAAAGTCCATACTGATGCAAAAATTCATCTTTCAACAGAAATTTGGCGCTTCTTTCTTCCGCCGCCACAGCATTTAAGGTTTCAAGTATTGACTTGAGGCTGGGATTTCTGAGCGGAGGAGGAAGTGCTGGAAGAAGAAAAAGAATGAAGTTAGGCATTTGATAATTCGGGTTTCGAAAAACTCATGAGATGAACGGCAAAAGACAATCTTACTTCCAACTCTCCAGACAGCATAGAATCCTGGAGGACATCGGACAAAGAAAAATTGACTCAGAAATCCGTGAGCGCTTTCGGGCAAATCCAAAATCAATTTCCGGTTTCTGGCACCTCTTACGAGCACGATTGAAGGATGGTCTTTGTTCTTTGAAAAAGTGCATAAGTAGCAAATTTCGTCAAAGCTCGGGAGACGGTCAAGCGTCCTCCTAAACAGAACACATAACCCCATCAGAACAGCATAACCGTTTGGGTGTAGCTGGAAGGGCGAGATAGCTAATCGAAGAAAGAGTTCACGAAGAAATTCGTTGAAAGGCGAAATAACCCCGCTTAAACACATCTGGCGGTTCACTGTGACAAAACCGAGGGGTGGCCTGTTAGCTGTGTCGCTTGCTCCAGGGAATATAGCATCTGATTCGGCAATACCGAATTGGACACATAGTTGTCTAAAGACTTTGTGGCTCAGAGTAGTCGGAGTTCTCTCCGGAGGATCGATCAGTGGGTTGGCTATCGGGAAAGCTTCTCCAACTGGTCCTGAATCTTCTTGTTGAGATGTCATTCTACACAATCAACTGGATATTTAAATATGAAGGTGCACGTTTCCTAAAAAGTGTGAAGTGTTGTGCAGAACTAAAATGATAACAAGCAAGCATAATTGAAATTGAGGTAGTTGACATTCGTCGATTATAAAATTTCGAGGCTTGTTATTTCAAGTTCAAATACAATGTTGCGTTGAAGCGAACAAGTCAATTTAGGTTGATTATTTCAGCTTTGTTTCAATATAATTTGTCATTTCACAGCATTTCATCCGCAGAATTCATTTAAGTTATTTATTCATTGTCAACTAATCTTTCATGCGATGTGGGCAGTCAATGGCAGTATATTTGTCCCGTTTTTCTGCAAATGTTGTACTTAAATAGGTTATTAGCATGAAAGTCAAGACAATCTGAAAAGAAATACAACATAGTCCAAATTCAAAGCTCAATCAACTTCTGGCCAAACTTCTAAGTCCTAGGTCGTCCAGCGACCTATCATAGGTCGAGGCATACTTAGGTCGTGTATTGCAAGTTAAGTTGTTTAGAGCAACGCAGAGTTTGTCAAAGTCTTAGGTCGTTCAGCGACCTATCATAGGTCGAGGCTATTTTAGGTCTTTAGGTCGCACTGCAAAGCAAACAGTTCGAGGCAGTGCAAATTCCTCTAAGTCCAAGTGGCTCATGTCCTAAGTCGCTCACGACCTATCGTAGGTCGGCAACCACTTAGGTCGCAAAATAAGGTTCGGATTCATGTAGGTCGGTCAGTTTTCTTAAGTCGTAAGGCTTAGGTCGTGCAAGTCCCAGCGCAACCTAACTGATAGGTCGTCCAAATCTGGTAGCTTGCTAACTTCCTCCCCACGTAATCATCTACTAGACCCGATAACCCAATAGCGCCACTACAAAGAGCTCCATCACCCTCTTCGTGAATTTCATTCATCACCACAAAATGCCCAAAAAATTGTTTCCAAATCCCTCTGATCCATTGCAAATTTTACCGTGTCTTCGTGAATCGCAACATCATACAAACAACGACCAAGAATCAGTTGTAATGATCATTTGAAACGAACCACGACACATGAAGCTGGATTCGGGTCGGAAAATATGGATGCACAATCGAGCAGCGTTTATGATGGAATGGAGATCGAATTTACTTACGAATTATGTTGGTGAGGAAGAATCGACAGTTGAGTGGATTGAATTCGCTTTGGAAGCTCGAAAAATCGTCAATGGCGATGGAAGCTCAGAACAATAAGGTGAGGAGGAAGAAGCGACCTAACTAATTTATATGAGGCTGAGAAAGGGAGGCGAACAGGCGTGCAAGTTTTAGGTCGATCGCGACCTAGCAAGGTTAAGTCGAAGCACACGACCAATGGCATAGGCCTGCACTTCGATGGGCAAATGTTAACTCATATTTTTCAGCAGACCAAAAACTCTGCGACCTAAAAAGCAAACGACCTAAAGGGAGCTGCGACCTAAAGAAAGCCTGCGACCTAACTGCTAAAGGAAGCTGCGACCTAAGAGAGCTTGCGACCTAAAGAATGTTGCGACCTAAGGGAGCTTGCGACCTAAAGAATGTTGCGAACTAAGGGAGCTTACGACCTAACTGCTAAAGGCTTCGCGAGCTAACGACCTAGAGATGTTTACGACCTAACTCCTGAAGCAAACCCAGCGACCTAAAAGCCCTCGACCTAAAAACTTCACGAGCTAAAGGCAAAGAGAGGAGCATGACTTACTTTAAGTCGTTCACGACCTACCACTTCTTCATATGAAACCGCATAAAGCTGCCTCAGGCTTGTTACCTAAGTCAAGAGAAGACTGCGACCTAGCTTAGGTCGTTCGCGACCTACGACCTAACTTAGGTCGTAAGCGACCTAAGACTTAGGGAAAAATTCTGTCCAGAATTCAGCTCCTATAAATATCCCCCAAACTCCAACAAGGAAGGGACTTTTGGCCGATCATTTCTTGAAGCAACGTTACTCTACCGAACTCTCCACTCATTCAACAGTTGAAGATCTTCAAACATTCGAGACACTACAACAAGCTAAGAGAGGAATTCCATACATCCAACACGGATTCATCGAGTTTCTTCATCAAAGTTTGAGCTAGTAGTCAAGAGTGTCTTTGTGATCAAATTGTATTGTTTTCATAAGAGTATTGTATCGTCTTGTAACCAGATTCGGTAATAAAGAGATTCAAAGTGGACGTAGGCTCGATCTCAAGCCGAACCACTATAAACTGCTGTCGTTTACCGCTTTTTCGCTATTTTACTGCTTAATTCCTGTTCCCGTCATACGGGTGGTGCTTTCACAATTCTACTACACACACCGGGTGTTAGCGTTCACTTTTCAACGTTAACATTTTGGTGCTTTCATTGAGAGCCCAACTCAGGCGATCATTCACCATTGCTTCACGGAAGTTTGTTGAAAGAATTTCCTTCAAAACCAGAAGCCTATCAGACATAATGGCTCCTGGAAGAAAACGCAAGTTCGTCCGATCTGATGATGACCGTGACAATACTGCCACTTCTCTTTCTCCAAGTCAGGCAGCTCCAAGCGTCGGGGTGATGCGAGAAGAGTTGGATGCTGCTGTGTCCGGACTGTACTAGCAGATTGAAACTCAGAATAATCTGATGATGTAAAAGTTGAAGGCTCTACTCAGGGCTAATCAAAGACCAGTAAGTAATGAAGAAAACTTTGCTAATGCTTCTCCCAATTCCGAAGGGAGAAATATTCCTCAAGGGGGATCAGGTGCTGCTGAAGGGGTACCCCTCCAGGCTGAAGGATCCAGGCCATCACCGGTTCTCCGTGAGCATTTACCTGGGCAAACCTCAGAGAAAATGGCCGAAGTCTATTCCGCGAAATCTCTAAACAATGAGGAGTATCTCTCTAGCATGGTTCGGCAAATAATGAAGGAAAGCATGCAGAGAAACGAAGATGAGAATGATTGGGGATTCGCTCCGAGTAAAACTCAATTTACTGAAAGGATCCTAAAAGCTGAATTTCCCAGAAAATTCGTTCCATCTACCATTCCTTCTTATCGAGGAACGAGTGATCCGAATCAGTTCCTTTACAAATATGATTGGCACATGACTGGCGCAAGAGCAACTGACGAGATTAAATGCCGGTATTTCCCAGTATACTTGGAAGGAGTGGCGTTACTTTGGTTTACCAAACTTCCGGTGCGATCTGTTGATCAATTTTCGGATCTGACTCGAAAATTCAAGGAACAATTCAGATTGTACATTTCAAGAGCAAAGGATATAATGTCTCTCTCAAGTCTTGAACAGAATCCTGGAGAGCCCATCAAATCCTTCCTGAATCGCTTTAATTTAGCCCTAGCAGAAGTTGATAACGCGGAACCGCGAATGATCTTGACCTACTTAATGCGGGCTATTGACAAGTCAAGCAAGTTTGGAAAATGGTTAAAAATGAAGGAACCGAATTCGCTCGAAAAATTCTACAAAAAGGCTGATGAGTTCATGCGCCTAGAGAATCTCTCCGCGTCAGCTAAAGTTGTGACAACAGTGGTGGAAAATAATGCTACAGTTCAGAACAAGAAAGAATCTACAAATCTGAAAAGGGAGATTAGTGGTGGAAAGAAGCAGAAAGATCTCAAAAAGCCCCGCTTCCTCAAACCTTCGGATTTTACCCCTCTGACTGATACACCAGAGAATATTATCATCGCCACTAAGGATGCTGTTGAATTTCCAAAACCATCGGCAGTAAAAGTTAGGAAAAATGCTGTTCAAAGCGGAAGATTTTGCAAATTTCATAATCAACCAGGCCATGATACCAACGAGTGCCGCCAATTGAAAAGCCTGATTGAAGAATTGTTGAGAGAGAATAAGTTGCAACAGTATGTGAAAAGAAATAGAAAAGACCCTTCTTCATCTAACCAAGGACAACTACCCCCAACTCATTCATCTGGTTCAGGAGAAAGGCCTGCTGAAAGGAAAGACCTGTTATCAATGTGATCACAGGAGGACCTCATCTGGCTGGCAGGAGTTGGGGTGAGATGGAAAGGTATGCTAGAGCTTTGAAGTATGCCCCAACTGAAGAAAGTGTCTTAATCTTGGAAGATGCTACACCTCTAAAGCAGAAGAAGACTTTTCATGATGATATTATGTTCAGAACCAGAGATTCTATTGATATGGAAGCTCCTACTGAGGACCCTTTAGTTGTCTCTGTTGGTATTGGGCCAGCTATTGTCAAAAGAGTGCTGGTTGATAGTGGTGCCTCGTGTAACATACTCTTTAAAAACACATTTGACCAAATGAAAATTCCAATGACAGACGTACAAGCTTCTTCACACAAGATTGCCGGATTTACAGGAGAGCTGAAACAGCCAATTGGAACGGTGGACTTGTTTGTTGAAATGGGCGAAGGACATAAGAAGTTGGTTCGGAAGCAAACTTTTGTGATTGTTGATGGATTCTCCGCCTATAATACTTTCTTCGGTCGGCCTACTCTTGCTGCTTTCAGGGCCGTCCTCGCTCCGTGGTGTTTAACAATGAAATTTCCCACTAACAATGGGGTTGCTGTCATTAAGGGAGATCAGAACACGGGGTGAGAATGTTATCTTGTAGAGCTCCGAGAGGCCAGAAAAAGAGAAATGGGGAAAGATGCGGCAGCTCCGCTCCGCATCAAGGAACCAACCCTGTAGCAACTACGGAGTGGCCCCTGTACTGGCGAACACAGCAATGCAAGGAAAGAAATGGATCCCAGGAAAGCCAGTACAGGGGAGAATAGAGTGGTACCCGTGGAGGTAACGGTACCAATATCTGTTGACTCAAAAGACCCAAACAAAGTACTCAATGTGGGTTCGCAGCTAAGCATAGCAGTTCAAAATACGCTGATATCATTCTTAAAGGCCAATCTGGATGTGTTCGCCTGGTGTCATGCTGATATGTGTGGGATCTCCCCGGAAATTGCTGTACAAACTTTGAACATTGATCCAAAATTCAGCCAGTGAAACAGAAAAGAAGAACTCAAGGCCCAGAAAGGTCGACAACGCTGAAGGAAGAAGTCGATCGGCTCATGGAAAACGGCTTCATCAGAAACTCCACTTATCCAAATTGGGTTTCAAATCTAGTACTGGTTAAGAAGGCAAATGGGAAGTGGAGAGTCTGCATCGATTTTTCGGACCTAAACAAAGCCTGCCCCAAAGATTGCTTCCCGCTGCCCAGAATTGATCAATTGGTGGATGAAACGGCTGGGCACGAATTGTTACCATTTATGGACGCTTACTCTGGGTACAATCAGATTATGATGCATGAGCCGGATCAGGAAGACACAAGCTTTATCACAGATGTGGGTCTCTACTGCTACAAAGTTATGCCTTTCGGATTGAAGAATGCTGGGGCAACCTACCAAAGGCTCGTCAATGTAATGTTCAAACCTCAGATTGGCAGAACCATGGAATTTTATGTTGACGATATGTTGGTAAAGTCGAAGAAAGCTGTAGACCACATGGGTCACTTGGAGGAAATGTTTGCAGTTCTTCGAAAGTACGGGATGAAGCTCAATCCATTGAAATGTTCGTTCGGAGTCGAATCTGGGAAATTCTTGGGTTTCATTGTGAGCGCCAGGGGCATTGAAGCCAATCCTACTCAAATCACAGCTCTAAGGGAGGTCAAAGCCCCTAAAACAAAGAAAGAAATGCAAAGTCTCAATGGAAAAGTCGCTGCTCTGAGTCGTTTCATTTCCAAGGCCACAGACAAATGCATTCCCTTCTTTGACGCTCTAAAGAAAGGAAAGAAAATTTTTGAATGGACTCCCGAATGCCAGAATGCTTTCGATGAACTAATTCGCCATATGGAAATGCCTCCGGTTCTTTCCAAGCCTAGTGATGGTGAAGATCTTTTCATCTATATAGCAATTTCATCTCATGCTCTTAGCGCAGCACTTGTACGTGAAGATATGAAAATACAACGTCCAGTCTATTACATCAGCAAACGGTTCACTGGGCAGAGATGATTTATTCGAAGATAGAAAAGCTCGCCTATTGTTTACTAATTGTTTCCAGGTAATTGAGACCATACTTTCAAGCTCATCCTATCAAGGTTCTTACTGATCAACCTCTAAAGCAAGTCCTGTTTCGTCCTAAAACTTCGGGCCGTCTTTTGAAATGGAACATTGAACTAATCCAGTATGACATCACTTACCATCCCTGGAGAGCAATCAACGGACAAGCTTTAGCAGATTTCATCGCAGAATCTACTGACAAAGGTGATAGTGAGAATGAAACAACTGATGGCATTTCAATCCAGTGGAAGTTGTATGTTGACGGATCAAGAAATGATTACTGTTCTGGGGCAGGGGTTGTGCTCGAAACCCCTGAAGGACGATCGTTGTGTTATGCATTGAGACTGGAATTTCCTTCAACAAACAATGAAGCAGAGTATGAAGCTCTCATTGCCGGTTTAAAAATTGCCAAGGAACTAAACATCAAAGTGTTACAGACCTTCAGCGATTCTCAACTTATTGTTTGCCAGGTAAAAAAAGAGTTTCAAGCTAAAGGTGGAAATCTGCCCGCATACTTGTCAAAGGCATGTGAACTTCTCGAAGATTTCGATCATTATACGATAAGTCATATTCCTCGGGTAGAAAACATGAAATCGGATTCTCTAGCAAAGTACTCAAGTTCTGGAGAAGCTCAGTTACTGGGATTAGTTCCTGTGGAAGTTCTGTCAGCTCCAAGCATCGATGAAATGGATGTTAATTGGATTATGGCTGCGTCTCAAGAGCATGAATCATGGATGACTCCAATCAAAGAATACCTCCTCAATAATTCGCTGCCAGAAAGTTCTAAAGAATGCCGAAAGCTATTGAGGAAAGCATCAAGATATATAATTCAAGATGGCCGATTATACAGACGGGGATTTTCAATGCCACTGCTCCGATGTGTAACTAAGGAAGAAGCCAAGACAATTCTAGCTGAGATACACGGAGGAGAATGTGGAGATCATTCAACCGGTCAAACTCTAGCTAAGAAAGTTCTCCGATATGGATATTTCTGGCCTGACATTAATCAAGATGCTGCCATTTACTCCAGAAAATGCGACAAGTGCCAAAGATTTGCAAAGATCCCAAAAGCGCCTTCCACCGCACTCACACAAATGGTCAGCCCATGGCCGTTCGCCATTTGGGGAATAGACTTGATTGGACCTTTACCGATCGCTAAATCTGGAATCAAATATGCTATTGTTGTTGTTGATTATTTCACAAAATGGGCTGAAGCTGAATCCTTAGCCACTATTACCTCTAAAAAGATGATAAATTTCGTAACTAAAAATATCATTTGCAGGTATGGTGTGCCGCAGAAAATAATCACAGACAACGGCACTCAGTTTGAAAGTGAAGAATTCCAAGACTTTTGCAAACGGTTCAGAATTCGAAAAAGCTTCTCAGCAGTGGCTCATCCGCAGGCAAACGGGCAAGTGGAAGCAGTAAACAAAATCATCAAGTCAACCATCAAAAAGCAACTCGAAAAAGCAAAAGGTGGTTGGGTTGATAAGCTTCCATTAGCACTATGGGCATATAGAACTACTCACAAAACTGCGATTGGGCACACTCCATTTTCACTGGCATACGGATCAGAAGCAATGATTCCAGTGGAAGTAGAAGTTCCTTCACACATGAGAATTCATTTCAACGAGACTGAAAACGAAAAGCTACAACTTGAAGCACTTGATGTTCTTGATGAAAAAAGAGAAGAAGCTAGGCTCAGAGTTTCAGCTTATCAGCAAAGGATAGCCAGGCACTTCAACTCTAAAGTTCGCCAACGCAGCTTTGAGATCGGAGATTTAGTCTTGAAAAGGATCATGACAGCAACTGGGGTGTTTGGGCCAAACTGGGAAGGGCCATATGTTATAGGCAATAAACTTCTTGATGGCACTTTCAAACTCGTAACTGTCGAAGGAGATCCAATTCCAAGAGCCTGGAACAGCAACCACTTACGTCCTTATTTTACTTGAAAAAAGCATTGCTCAAAATTGTAAAAAAGTGACGAATGTATCAGTTGTATTGAAAGACATTGTAAATCAGTGTAAATGAATGAAAGCTATAAAGTAGATGTAGGCCCGATTCTTGGCCGAACCACTATAAATCTTGTGTTCTTTACTATTTCATAATACCTGTTTCATTTCGATTTGTAAATACTTTAAATGTATTGCTAAAATGTCGATTCAAAATTGCAGGACATTAAAACAATGCTTGCTCGTCACAAAGCCATGCGACCTCTATAAATCACCTATTTAGCAAATACCAAGCGACAAAAATTCCAAATTCAAATCCTATACAAGAAGAACTTCAGATAAAAAGTTGGCGACTCCACTGTGGCAAGCCTTCGTTAACTGATTGTGATGGTCAATATGAATAGACATTCAACTAGGTAACTCGCGTTTGTCCGGTGAAGTCATTCAACAGTGAAGTCCACTTCTTCGAATAAGGCAATCTACTTGTGAAAGGAAAGAAGATGCGCTTGGAAACAATAATAAAAGATCGCTAATGAGCAGATGATAAGAGAACATGGCCAAACAAACAAAGAAGCAGCCAAAAGTAGGTATGCCTCTCAATAAAAGGGCCGGTAGAACCACCAAAGGGACACCTTCCTAAGCAGAAGGAACAGGGCCCTTGCTAACTGATCGTGATGCATCCGATCAGGTAGCTTGCGTCCGTCCCGTGGATCTACTCGCCCCTGAGACGCAACTTTCCTGGCACACCAACCAACCGATGCTCCTTCCCAAAGGTCAACAAAGCCCTCTAACGAGGCACGCCAAAAAAATGAAAGTGCTTCTCTCAATCAAAAAAGATTGGTGGAACCACCGGAGGGGCACCTTCCCAAGCTGAAGGAACAGGGCCTTTGTTAATTGATTGCGATCGTTTGTGCAAATGAATATCCAATCAAACAACTTGCGTCCGCCCCGTGGATCCATCCAACCATGAGAAAGTAACTTCCGGGCAATCAAAAAGCCCTTTTCGGAGGCACAAGCCCTCTTCGGAGGCACAAGCCCTCTTCGGAGGCACATGCCCTCTACGGAAGCGAAAGCCCTCTCCCGAGGCACCACAAGCCCTCTTCGGAGGCACACGCCCTCTTCGGAGGCGAAAGCCCTCTCCCGAGGCACCACAAGCCCTCTTCGGAGGCACAAGCCCTCTTCGGAGGCACAAGCCCTCCTCGGAGGCACAAGCCCTCTTCGGAGGCACAACTCTTTAAGAGGAGCCCTCTCCAGAGGCATGTCCCAAAATAGAATACTAAAACAAAAAGCCTTCTCCGGAAGCATATTTCAACTCTCAAAGGAAGGTTAACTTATTCATCTCAAAAAGGTTCTTCCTAAAAAAGTTGAAATGCTACAAAAAAAAACACCTCTTCGGAGGCACACTTCACCGTGCTCGAAGTACCAAAAATAAGCCCTTTACTGGGGCACAAAATCAAAATCTTCTTCAGATGCTCATTTCACTGCGTAGAGAAATCCACTTTTTAACAAATAAAAGTGATCATCTCTGAAAGTTGAAGTGTTCTTCAAGGAAGAAAGAGAAAGTAAAAATTTCTCCAAAAAATGAGATATAATCTATTAAAAGCAGAGTGATTCTTCCCTTAGAAGCGGAATAGTTATTCTCTGAAATAGGAATATCAGTCTTATAAAAGCTAGAAATGTTGCAATGAACTTGTGGTATGGGCGCATCACTATACAATTCAGTTATATTAATAAAAGTAACACGCAAGCAACATACCACAAATTCATTGCAATATCACGAAAAATAGATGTGGAATAAATACATTCTCAAACACAGACAAAAAAGTTTGTACAAGTAAAAAGAATCGTTTATTCTACACTAAAAATGTGAAATAAATATACTCACATATACATAAGCATTTGTACAAATGAAGGAACTATTTTATTCAATACTATGAAAGTTCTTTACATGTGCAGATATCTCAAAAAGGCAAAAGCAGGGACCGGTACCTGCACAATCTCCGGTCAATACATGCAGAAGGCAAAATAAGAAAAGAAGAGCCTAGCTTGTCACTCCTTCTTCTTGCTACCGTTATTACCATGGCTTGGTTTGATAATTAGTTTTGAAATCCGGCGTGGACGGGTGGGAGAGGGAGGAGGAGGAAGAGCAGTCTGATCTTCCTCTGCTTTATCTTCTCCAGCGGAAATACTTTTCTTCTCCTTCTTCATGACACGCTTCCCCTTCCGCTTTGAAGAAGATTCGCTCCCCGGAGTAGCAAGCAGTGTAGAGAGCTTTGTGTCATCATCAAGAGACTGCTCTGGGGTCTTCTCCGTTTCATCAAGATCCTCCGCCTTCTGCTCTTGTGAAGCGGTCGGATCATCCAGACCTTGAAGAGCTTCAATTTTCTCTACCTGTGATCCCGGCTGAGAAGCAGAAGGAGGAGTAACTTGGGAAGGTGGAGGAACGGCAACTAGAGGAGTGGAAGTTTGTGCAGTATTCGGTGCTTCCGCTATAGAGAAAAGAAGTTAAAATCAGTATTCTCCAGAAAAAGTAAAGATGTTGGTTCAGTGACACTTAAGTAACAATTGAGAAATTCATCAAACTCGGTTGAAGCAAATAGGTAGTCTGCTAGACTTGGATCAACATCGAAGTTACCTAGAGAAGTTGGTTTAATCACATTGATTTCAAATTGTTCTTCTTCAACGTCGTCTTGAGTCTCCTCTTCATCTTGAGCAGTGGAATGCTCAGGAGCTGTGATTTTAGCTTCGGCATTTGCAGGAAGTGAAGAATGGGAACTAGAGCCAATGTTTTCGGGATCGACCGAAGCCGGAGGACAAGCAGAGTCGGTTACAGTTTCTTTTTCTAAACATTCTCCTCCCGCTGCCTCGGCTCGCTCCCTAGCAAGCTGCCCTTTTCCCCTAGCTAGGGCGGCGCGCGCCTCATCATCCAGATAAGTCGCTTCAAGATCTGCCTCAGCATATCCAGCACCTCCGAACATGTCCATTATTGCTTCCAACACTTCGGCTAAGGTAGTGTCATATTTTGGTCCCAAGAATGAGAGACTACCATGCCCTAAAACGCTGTGGATGTAAAAGTCAAATAGAGTAGAATCAATAATGGCTTTAGTTGCTTTATGAGATTCTTCAGCTGCAACTTGTCCAGCAACTGCATCGTCGTGCTCTTTCTCAACTTTAAAAAGTCGAGCTTTTGACATCTCAATCACCGCGTTTTGGGAAACAACTGTACCCCGCAGCTCAGCATTTTCTTTGCGGTATTTCTCAATAATGTGCTGCTCGGCTGCAAGCTTCATCTCGGCATCCCTTTGCGCAGCATGTGCATCTCGCACTTACTTCTGGAAGACTTCTTCTTTTTGAGTTTGCAATGAAGAAGAAGAGGCGAGATCTTCTTTAAGTCGCTTGACTTCAGATTCAAGCCTCGCGTTGTCATCCGCGATGCTCGTCATCTCCGCGTCGTGCTGCTTGCACCATTTATCCCATTCAGCCTTATCATTCTCCAGAGTCAGCATATTTTCGAGATTCATATGGTTGACTCTTTGGAGTTCATCAACAAGCTTTTGCCATTGCGATATCCTCTCAATGTCAAGCCTAACTGCGTCATGATTTTTGAGCATGGCTTGTTTATCAATCAGAACTAGATCTAAATCAAAGCGCACTCTTCTTAAGCACCAATTCGGAAATCGGCTTTGAAGTGTTGGAGGGCCGTCTTTAACTTGATACTAGGGCCTGTTGATGATCGCTTGGATGTCGGATTTCTTTAAAGGAGGAGAGCTGGCCGGGATATTAGAAGAGATAGGAGCATCAGTTTTTCCAGAAATTGCAGACGCATCCGTTTCATCAAGTCTAACCCGTTTACTCGGGTCTCCGGCAGCATGGCTTTTCCCTTTATCATCATGATATTTCCTTTTATGGAAGTCATCTTCCCTTCTTCTCTGTTGCTCATCATAAGCTCGCCTTTCTTTAGTTTTTCTAATTGCTCGCTCTTCGTCGGTTTCTTTGCGAGTGGGGAGATAGCGTCCGTAATCATAAGAATCGCGCCCTCCATAGCGCCGAAAGTTGTCGAAATATGAGCCAGTTCGCCCCATTGTAGAACCTGAAATTGAAGAAAAGAGACAAGTCTTAGAAATCTCCAAATTGAAGAAGCAAAGTGCGTTTAAGTGCTAAGCATCCTAGGTGTGTGTGATGTGCGAACTACACGCGTCAAACTACAAACCACTCTTTGGTTGGGGAGTGATAACAGATTGAGAAGCGGGAGTTGATGTTTGAGCTGATGAAGTTTTCTGCAAAGTAGATGTCGCTTCAGTCACAGGAGATGTAGCTTTAGTTATATCATCTTTGAAAAGTTCCTGTGAAGTGATCATTAGATCTCTCAAGCCATCAAAGGTATCGTAACCATCGTGTTTCGTGGGGCTTTCTTTCTCGACTCCTTTATCATCAACTTTCTCGAAACGTTGAGAAGTTTCTTCTTCTTCAATAATGGGAGAAAGTGCTAATTTGTTGGATGATCCCACAATGTCGGTAGAAGTAGAGCACTTTACCAATGAAGTTTCAATGGTAAGTCCTTTCGGTGAAAGTTCTTCAGCATGGACTGGGGCATCCGATGTTTTAACAGGAGAATTAGGGACCCCATAAGGTTGGGTAGATCGGGAAGAGTGTAAAAGTCCATACTGATGCAAAAATTCATCTTTCAACAGAAATTTGGCGCTTCTTTCTTCCGCCGCCACAGCATTAAATTTTCAAGGATTGACTTGAGGCTGGGATTTCTGAGCGGAGGAGGAAGTGTTGGAAGAAGAAAAAGAATGAAGTTAAGCATTTGATAATTCGGGTTTCGAAAAACTCATGAGATGAACGGCAAAAGACAATCTTACTTCCAACTCTCCAGACAGCATAGAGGAGGACATTGGACAAAGAAAAATTGACTCAGAAATCCGTGAGCGCTTTCGGGCAAATCCAAAATCAATTTCCAGTTTCTGGCACCTCTTACGAGCACGATTGAAGGATGGTCATTGTTCTTTGAAAAAGTGCATAAGTAGCAAATTTCGTCAAAGCTCGGGAGACGGTCAAGCGTCCTCCTAAACAGAACACATAACCCCATCAGAACAGCGTAACCGTTGGGGTGTAGCTGGAAGGGCGAGATAGCTAATCGAAGAAAGAGTTCACGAAGAAATTCATTGAAAGGCGGAATAACCCCGCTTAAACACATCTGGCGGTTCACTGCGACAAAACCGAGGGGTGGCCTGTCAGCTGTGTCGCTTGCTCCAGGAAATATAGCATATGATTCGGCAATACCGAATTGGACACATAATTGTCTAAAGACTTTGTGGCTCAGAGTAGTCGGAGTTCTCTCCGGAGGATCGATCAGTGGGTTGGCTATCGGGAAAGCTTCTCCTACTGGTCCTGAATCTTCTTGTTGAGATGTCATTCTACACAATCAACTGGATATTTAAATATGAGGGTGCACGTTTCCTAAAAAGTGTGAAGTGTTGTGCAGAACTAAAATGATAACAAGCAAGCATAATTGAAATTGAGGTAGTTGACATTCGTCGATTATAAAATTTCGAGGCTTGTTATTTCAAGTTCAAATATAATGTTGCGTTGAAGCGAACAAGTCAATTTAGGTTGATTATTTCAGCTTTGTTTCAATACAATTTGTCATTTCACAACATTTCATCCGCAGAATTCATTTAAGTTAATTATTCATTGTCAACTAATCTGTCATGCGATGTGGGCAGTCAATGGCAGTATATTTGTCCCGTTTTTCTGCAAATGTTGTACTTAAACAGGTTATTAGCATGAAAGTCAAGACAATCTGAAAAGAAATACAACATAGTCCAAATTCAAAGCTCAGTCAACTTCTGGCCAAACTTCTAAGTCCTAGGTCGTCCAGCGACCTATCATATTTCGAGGCATACTTAGGTCGTGTATTGCAAGTTAAGATGTTCAGAGCAACGCAGAGTTTGTCAAAGTCTTAGGTCGTTCAGCGACCTATCATAGGTCGAGGCTATTTTAGGTCTTTAGGTCGCACCGCAAAGTAAACAGTTCGAGGTAGTGCAAATTCCCCTAAGTCCAAGTGGCTCATGTCCTAAGTCGCTCACGACCTATCGTTGGTCGGCAACCACTTAGGTCGCAAAAGAAGGTTCGGATTCATGTAGGTCAGTCAGTTTTCTTAAGTTGTAAGGCTTAGGTCGTGCAAGTCCCAGCGCGACCTAACTGATAGGTCGTCCAAATCTGGTAGCTTGCTAACTTCCTCCCCACGTAATCATCTACTGGATCCGATAACCCAATAGCGCCACTACAAAGAGCTCCATCACCCTCTTCGTGAATTTCATTCATCACCACAAAATGCCCAAAAAATTGATTCCAAATCCCTCCAATCCATTGCGAATGTTACCGTGTCTTCGTGAATCGCAACATCATACAAACAACGACCAAGAATCAGTTGTAATGATCATTTGAAACGAACCACGACACATGAAGCTGGATTCGTGTCGGAAAATATGGATGCACAATCGAGCAGCGTTTATGATGGAATGGAGATCGAATTTACTTACGAATTATGTTGGTGAGGAAGAATCGACAGTTGAGTGGATTGAATTTGTCTTTGGAAGCTCGAAAAATCGTCAATGGCGATGGAAGCTCAGAACAATAAGGTGAGGAGGAAGAAGCGACCTAACTAATTTATATGAGGCTGAGAAAGGGAGGCGAATAGGCGTGCAAGTTTTAGGTCGATCGCGACCTAGCAAGGTTAAGTCGAAGCACACGACCTATGGCATAGGCCTGCACTTCGAGGGGCAAATGTTAACTCATATTTTTCAGCAGACCTAAAACTCTGCGACCTAAAAAGCAAACGACCTAAAGGGAGCTGCGACCTAAAGAAAGCCTGCGACCTAACTGCTAAAGGAAGCTGCGACCTAAGAGAGCTTGCGACCTAAAGAATGTTGCGACCTAAGGGAGCTTGCGACCTAAAGAATGTTGCGACCTAAAGAATGTTGCGACCTAAAGAATGTTGTGACCTAAGGGAGCTTACGACCTAACTCCTAAAGGCTTCGCGAGCTAACGAACTAGAGATGTTTACGACCTAACTCCTGAAGCAAACCCAGCGACCTAAAAGCCCTCGACCTAAAAACTTCACGAGCTAAAGGCAATGAGAGGAGCACGACTTACTTTAAGTCGTTCACGACCTACCACTTCTTCAGATGAAACCGCATAAAGCTGCCTCAGGCTTATTACCTAAGTCAAGAGAAGACTGCGACCTAGCTTAGGTCGTTCGCGACCTATGACCTAACTTAGGTCGTACGCGACCTAAGACTTAGGGAAAACTTCTATCCAGAATTCAGCTCCTATAAATACCCCCCAAACTCCAACAAGGAAGGGACTTTTGGCCGATCATTTCTTGAAGCAACGTTACTCTGCCGAACTCTCCACTCATTCAACAGTTGAAGATCTTCAAACATTCGAGACACTACAACAAGCTAAGAGAGGAATTCCATACATCCAACACGGATTCATCGAGTTTCTTCATCAAAGTTTGAGCTAGTAGTCAAGAGTGTCTTTGTGAACAAATTGTATTGTTTTCATAAGAGTATTGTATCGTCTTGTAACCAGATTCAGTAATAAAGAGATTCAAAGTGGACGTAGGCTCGATCTCAAGCCGAACCACTATAAATTGCTGTCGTTTACCGCTTTTTCGCTATTTGACTGCTTAATTCCTATTCCCGTCACACGGGTGGTGCTTTCACAATTATAACCCGGGTGTTAGCATTCACTTTTCAACGTTAACAGTTCTATTAGCATTGGAATTACTCAATGAAACAACCAAAGTTTTCCAACTTTCTGAAAGTGAACTCATTAATAAAAAAGCATGTAACTCATCATCAAAATTTACCTTCATATTTGCTAATTGATTTATTACATCTTGAAATTCATTCAAATGCTCCGCAACAGACTTCTCTTCATCTAATCTCAGTTGTACCAACTTTTGAACCAAAAAAGCCTTACTAGTAGCACTCTTTGACTCATACAAAGACACCAACTTGTCCCATAAAGCCTTTGCGGATTCACAACTGGCCACATGATGGAAAACTGAATCATCAAGATACTGGTGAATCAAAGCAATCACCTTCTTATCTATCTTCTTCCATTTTCCCTCATCTACATCAGATGGCTTCTTTCCATCTCCATCAATTGGATCATGAAGACCATTGAGGTACATAATATCCCCCATCTTAGGCTTCCAAATACCTCAATTTTTCCCATCCAAAATAGCCATATTCGAAAACGAAATCATATCCGACATCAATAATTTTTCAAACCAAAATTACTCTAAGCTTTACGATGATCTGTGCTCCGATGCCAAACTGTTATGAAAATAGTAGCACTTTGGGGAAGCATTTATCAATGGATCTTTGTCATCCAAATCATAAAGAAATAACTTGGATTGAAAACAAGACGGAATTGAAATCAAAACGCAATAACATGAAATATTTCACTTAACCACCCATTTTATTGATTCACCAAAATTTTGTTTACAATTAATAGAACAAAGCTAAAGTAAACAAAATACCAATGAATCAATAACCAAATTGAGAAAGAGAGCAAATATCTATATGGCTAAAATTGTTGGAGAAAAAGAACAAAGATGAAGAAGAGAAAATTAGCAAATAGATTTTCCACCACACTTTTACCCTCTCTTCTAGTCTCTATTTATATAATCAATTACTTAATGTCCAAGTTAACATTAGATGGCAAAAAATAATATAATTAGTCAATTAGAGAGAGAAATAAACATACTCAAATATGCCTATTAATTAGAGGAAACAAAATCTTCTCTTTCTTTCTTTTGCATATTTATTTCCCTCTACTTGTGATTTTGTATCACCAAAATTTAACACCTCCTTTCAGAACAACATGGATTTTGAAAATAAAGCCTGCGAAGCTAACTGCTCAAACGGAAGCTAAATCTAGAGTTAAAGGTGGAATAATCATAGAGGTATTGTATCATTGACAATTAAAAATGATGCATTGCTAGAACATGTAGTAACTGAATAATCTATTCTTTTGGCTGACACAAAGAAAGATGAAGATGTGAATAAGAGTCAGGGTAGAAATAAGGATTGAAAATAGAAATAGCTTTGAATAACAATGCTCAAGCTGATTTACTACTATTTACTAACTGGTTTTGTATTAAAGTATCCATTTCTGTAAGCAACATTGTCTTTTGCTTCCACGTTTAATATAGCACCTATGTATCCACCTTTTTTGCTGCAAATGTAGATTCCATATTAACTACTGTGTTTTTTTCATCTGGTTCAGTATAGCAACTCCTTATCAATCACGCTTACTGTTGATGTTAAAATGAATCTCTACTGCAAATTTTGATTTTACCATTTTGGAATACATACTGTTTTCAGTATGACCAGTTATTGATAAACAGTCGATTACTTTCAGCCAGCTTTCCCATGAAACTATGAGTTCCCAGTAACAAAACGTGTTTATCTATTTGTCATGATTTCCAGTGCATCAACTGAAATATCGGTTTGCTCTTTGCATTTCACAGTATTTACCTTCAAAACACTTTGTCTCTTAATTAAATGTTCGTATTACTGAGCATGCTTTAACATACTGCGTTTTGTAATACAATGAATAAAAAAGTTGTACAAGCAATATACATTTTTTACAAAACCATGAGTAATTTAGGCTGATATATAAGATAACAAAGCAGGTTAAAAATATGAGATAAAGATATCCTAGAATAACAAATTGAATTCAGGAATCCTGTCCACTGCCCATAAAACAAAATTTCATTACTAAACGAAAAGGAGAGCATTCCACTCTTAACTTTCTTGCATACTACTCACAAAAGTATACTTCATACAGTAACATTAAAAAAATGATTCATTATTTTTTTTCTACTTTAGCTTGAATTAGTTTCAATCAGAAATATCCACCTTTCTAACAGTGTTAAATGAAGAAAAAAATAAATAGACAACAATTAGAAACTAGAAATACTGATTAAACCCAGCATAATTAGCAAACAGATTAGCTTTGTCAGCTAAGTAACTTAAAAAATTGTTACCAATATTATCCCTTGGTTATTACATAAATCACTAACAACAAACTACCATGTGAGTATAAAATTCAAAATACTATAATAAATACATAAAATATACAACTGAAAATAGTAACTGATACCTAAAGAAGTACACACATCAATGCTTACTCATTTATCCGTGTGAGTATCAAAGACTGTGACTCTTATTTGCAAATATTTACTCCAGAAAAATGGTGCAACTACTTTGACTAATATGTACAACCGTTGAATTTTTATTAACCGTGTCTGTTTACACTCATATATTTCTATTATTTCACTGTTTTGATTGGTACTTAAAAAATACATTAACATCACTCACCAAACACACCTGCGTACTGACTGTTGCACGTATTGAGCACTCTGTGTTGCACATAACCTAAACAGTAAATCTAATACAAGAAACACAAAACAAATATACACAATATATTTTCATACACAAACTCCTACAAGTTATAACTCAGCCTTTCTCCACTATAAAGTTAATCTATTTTAAACAGTAATATTCGTACGCACTTTGTAAATATAATAATTGACATTTCCCCTGTGCACAGCTATATTTCTATGCTCAGTTTGGTGATACAGTGCATTGGTTATGATGTATAAATTTTCAGTCAGCAACATTTGGATGTTATATTTTGTTTTCCACCCAAGACCGTAGGCACCATATCATTCAAAAAAGCATGAACACCGTTCAGTTTATAACTTATTCTGTTTTAATACAACTATTTCGGTCAGTGAACAGTTATGAATGCATGCTGAAGCCAAAACATTTGCTTTACTCCATAATTTGCATGCTCCGTTTTTGCACTCATCCTATTAGCATGTACATTTATATGCACTTCGTCTTCATCTGGTTTGTCAGGTTATCTATTGTTGTAAAATTTTCAAATATTGTTTTGGGGCTTTGGGTTTTGATTTGGAAGAGAAGAATAAAAAGGGAAGAAGAAATCAATTAGTCCCACATGCTAGAAAATTATGCAATATATTTGTATAAATATAACTTTCTCATGTGAAAGTTGGGGCCTTGGGGCTCCCACATGTTTGTTTGTTCTGAAGAGAGAAGTCATGCAACACCACTTGCGCTGCCGCCGTCCTTCCGACCGAACCGGGCGGGTTCGGATCCAAAAATATTTTTGGATCGAATGAAAACAGTAACGGGTTAGATTTCAGCCCGTTAAGAATGCAAACCAAAATTTCTGAATTTAAATAAAGGGCGGGAAATTTGTAATATTTTCTGAACGTTGCAAAATGAATAGATGCGACGTTATACTCAAATGTATGTGATTGTTAGCAACGGTTTTGAAACCTTGGGAAGGGACGCAACCCTTCACGAATGGAAAGTGTTAGGAACGAATTCAGATTCTTCTTCTTCCTACATAGATTTGCAACGCCAGAGAAGTGTTGCTAATCGCTGCACTTCCATTGCTCTATATTTTGTAACATCTGCAAGTTGTTGCCAACGCTGAATTGTTGCAGATTTGTTTCTTCTTCTTCTTCATTCTATTCTACACAAATTGCATCATCAAAAACCATTAACTAAAGTGTTCTTAGTCGGATCAAAGGCGTACAAACTTTGAATCCGATTTCGCTGTTATAGGGCTTCATTGAATCCTAAAAGTCGATAGTTCGATAACCCGTTTGTACCTGGTAGGTTGAACTATTGTCTGAAAGAATCTATTCCATAGATCCTTGAAGTTGGAAGTACAACATTATCTTCTTCACAATCGCCATCAAATTTGTCTCGAACCGAAAAATTCACAACAAATTTCAGACAATACTTCAACCATGGAAGGTTCGAGCGCTCTACAAGTTATGAATCAGCATCTAACTCGATTAGAGCAATTTGATGGCGACAATTTCACTCGTTGGCAAGAGACGATGAAGTTTTTCTTGGTCACCGTCAAGTTGTTCTACATTTTGAAAGATGACTTGGAAGAAATCCCATAGGAAACTGATAAGAATGATGCTGCTCTAAAGGCTAGTCGTGCAAAGCGCAAAGAGGACGATTTTCTATGCAGAGGCCATATTCTGAATGCGCTATCTACCCCAGTCTACAATGCTCATAGGATCTTGGAAACAGCGAAGGCACTCTGGACTGCACTGGAAAATAAGTACAACATATCCGAGGCAAGTAATAAAAAATTTCTTATTTCCAATTTTATGGATTTCAAAATGGTCACCAATAAGTAAATAATTGGACAAGTAAGCGAAATCTTACTATTGATGAATCAACTTAAAGATGCTGGAATTGATCTCCCTGAATCTTTTATTGTTGGAGTTATAATTTCTAGACTTCCGCATAATTAGAATGATTATAATAAAAAGATGAAGCATGCAGGAATGGATTATAATTTAGACAGTTTACAACGTCATCTTCGTATTGAAGAAGACTCTCGCAAACGCGATCTAGATAATAATCCGCAAATTGAGTCCCATTCTAAGGCAAATAATGTTGAAATTACTGATAAGTTAAAGCCAAAGAATGAGACACAGTTTAAGAACAAAAATCATTCCAAAACCAACAACAAAAAGAAAGGTGCTTGTTATTTTTGTAACAAGCCCGACCACTATGCCCGAGACTACCGTCTGCGGAAGAAACAACAAAAAGTGAATGTGGTCTAAGACTCGCTTGTGGCTATAGTGCAAGAGGCGAACTCCGTTAGCGTCAATAATAATGATTGGTGGTTTGATACTGGTGCAACCATTCACATTTGCAAAGACCGTAATCTGTTCAAAAGTTACGAAGAAAATAAAGGAGTAGCTGACGAAGTTACTAGAGCAAATAAGGTTCCAAGCAAAGTTCTGGGAAAATGCACTATAGAACTTACTTTCACCTTTGGAAAAGTTCTTACATTAGTGAATATATTTTATGTACCTGATATGTATAAGAATTTGGTCTCTGGATACCTTCTTAACAAAGGAGGATTCAAGATGGTGTATGATTCTGATAAGCTAGTGTTGTCTAAGAATGGTAGATACATTGGACAGGAATACTCTTGTAACGGCATGATTAAGTTGAATCTAATAAAGAAATCTTCTGTTTATATAGTTGATTCTATTAATTTATGGCATGGTAGATTAGGATATGTTAATTATAATTCCATTATAAATATGCATAAATTAGGATTAATTTCTGATTGTGATTTCGATACCATCTCTAAATGAGATATATGTGTTCAAGCAAAAATACACCGAAAATCCTTTAAATCCGTAGAAAGGAAAACTGGTTGGCTTGATTTGGTATATAGTGATGTGGGTGACATAAAAAGTCATATCACCTATGGTGGTAACCAATACTATATAACATTCATTGATGATTATACTAGATATGCATATATATATATATATATATATCTAATGAAAACTAAAGATGAGCCTTTTGATAAATTCAAAATTTACAAAGCAGAGATCAAAACAAAATTAAGTGTTAAAATTAAAATATTACATTCAGATCGTGGTGGTGAATATTTCTCAAATGAATTCACCTTGTTTTGTAAATAACAAGGTATAGTTCACCAATGTACTGCCCCATATACACTACAACAAAATGGTGTTGCTGAAAGGAAGAATAGAACTTTAGTAGAAATGGTTAATGCCATGCTCATAAGTTCTAATTTACCTTATAACCTATGGGGTGATGCTATGTTATTTGCATGTTATATTTTAAATAGAGTACCACTTAAAAAGAATAATATTTCCCCTTATGAATTATGGTTAACAGGAAATCTAACCTAACTAGACTTAAAGTTTGGGGTTGCTTAGCATATGTTAGAAAACCAGACACTAAATGACCAAAGTTAGGAAATAGAGCATTTAAATGTGTTTTCATATGATATTCACTTAATACTATAACTTATAGATTCCTTATTCTTGACACCCTAGAAGTTATAGAATCTGTAGATGTAGAATTTTTGAAAATCAAACTTTTGAGATCCCATTGAGATCATCTAGTACAAAACCTAGTATGGCTAATGATATCAATGACGATGATTATGCTCCTGCTCAAAACAGCAAGGGAGTATCAGTACCAGATAATAGTACTGAACAACGGAGAAGTAAAAGAGCGAGAATAGAGAAGGACTATGGTCCTGACTACATTACATATCTTGTAGAAGGCAGTAAGGATGAAGTCCTTAATGTGACTAAATATGTAATGAACGTCGATGACGATCCCAAAACATATACTGAGGCTATAAGTTCTAGAGATTCCAATTTCTGGAAAGAAGTTATCAATAATGAAATGAATTCCATACTGTTAAACCAAACTTGGGTTTTAACTGATTTACCTTCTGGTGCTAAACCTAAAGGATGTAAATGGATATTCAAGAAAAAGTTGAATACAAATGGATCTATTGATAAGTTTAAAGCCAGATTAGTTGCTAAGGGGTATAAGCAAAAGCAAAAACATGGAGTAGATTACTTTGATACATATGCTCCAGTTGCTCGCATATCTTCTATACGCTGTCTAATTCCACTTGCATCAATTCATAAATTAGTCATACATCAAATGGATGTAAAGACTGCTTTTCTAAATGAAGATTTAGAAGAAGAGATATATATGGAACAACCTGAAGGTTTCAAAACCCCAGGCCAAGAAAAGAAAGTTTGCAAATTAGTGAAATCTCTTTATGGCCTGTAGCAAGCTCCCGTGCAATGGCATGAGAAATTTGATAAAGTTGCACTGTCATATGGATTCATTGTTAATGATGTTGATAAATGTATTTATAGCAAATCGGATACTAACGGTAGTGTTATAATATGTTTATACGTTGATGACATGCTAATATTTGGTTCCAATATATCCTGTGTGAATGAAACTAAAAAGTTTCTGTCTTCTAAATTCGATATGAAAGATCTAGGAGAAGCTGATGTAATTTTGGGAATTAAAATTGTAAGGAAAGAGGGGGAGTTATTACTAACTCAATCTCATTACATAGAGAAATTCCTACAAAAGTATGGTTATTACGATGAAAAACCAGCATTAACTCCTTTAGATCCTAGTATTAAATTAGAAAAGAACACTGGACATACTATCTCTCAACTAGAGTATTCCAGTGTTATTGGGAGTCTTATGTATGCTATGCATTGCACTAGACCAGACATCGCACATGCTATAAGTGTATTATGTCGATTTACGAGTAATCCACGTTTCGAACATTGGAAAGTTATTTCTAGAGTTTTAGCTTATTTGAAAGGAACCATTGAATATGGTTTATCTTATAAAGGATATCATGCTGTAATAGAAGGATATAGTGATGCAACCTGGAACAATGTAGAATCCAAATCCAAGTCTACTACTGGTTGGATCTTTACATTAGGATGCGTTGTTGTGTCTTGGGCTTCCATGAAGCAGACCTGTATTTCTGACTCAACAATGTTGTCAGAATTGATTGCATTAGCAGATGCATGTAAAGAAGCGGAATGGCTTAGGAATTTATTAATGGAAATCCCTTTATGGAAGAAGCCATCTCCAGCAGTCTTAATTAACTGTGACAATCAAGCAACGATATACAATGTGTTTAATAAGACATATAATGGAAAGTCTAGACATGTGAGTCTAAGACATCAAATGGTGAGACAGTTACTCAAAAGAGGAGTTATAACTGTTGACTACATAGAAACGAAGAAAAACTTGGCTAATCCACTTACAAAGAGTCTTCCAAAGGCAATGGTTTCTATAAAGTCAAAAGAAATGGGACTAAGGTCTGTGAATGAAGGTTGATCATCCTTAACAGAAACCCAACTTATGTCTTGAAAAGGGTAGACAAAGTTCAATTGGTACCAACAAGTTAAGAGAATGATTATGGAACACTAAATCGATAATCCCATAATATTTAGTGTTGGATTCTCCAAGAACAAAGGATGGATATATATCCTTAATAAGTCTAGAAACCTTAAAAGGTGAATCGCAGAAACAGCTTAAGAGACTTACCTATAGGAGTATGGAAATCGGGCTGTTTCCTAGGAAAGTAAGACCGCTTTCTAAGTAGACTCATGAACCAGGATTTAAGCACATGGCCATTAACGTGCTGAGCAATACATAACACTTTACCTAAGGAAATCAACATGTGTGATTGTTCCGGTTTTATCATTAGCGATACTTGGTTCAAGATTCGTTCATCATAGAATCCCGAAAAGGCTTTAAATGATTTACACTAAGTAAATGTTCAAATCCAAAAGATACCTTTTATTTATGTGTTGGTTTTCATGATGATGCAAAACTTGATCTTAGAACTACATAGGCTTGATCCCACTTGGGTATGTAGGAAGTCACTCTAGTGATGCAGCCGTCCTATTTATTTAATTTTCTTATTTGAAAATTAGGGGAGATTATTGTAAAATTTTCAAATATTGTTTTGGGGCTTTGGGTTTTGATTTGGAAGAGAAGAAGTAAAGAGGGAAGAAGAAATCAATTAGTCCCACATGCTAGAAAATTTTGCAATGTATTTGTATAAATATAACTTTCTCATGTGGATGTTGGTGCCTTGGGGCTCCCACATATTTTCTTTGTTGTAAGGAGAGAAGCCATGCAACACCACACGCGCGCCGCCGCCGTCCGTCCGACCGAACCGGGCTGGGTACGGGTACAGGTCCAAAATTATTTTTGGATCGAATGAAAACAGTAACGGGTTAGATTTCAGCCCGTTACTGACCCAGAACCAAAATTTCTGAATTTAAATAAAGGGCGGGAAATTTGTAACGTTTTCTGAACGTTGCAAAATGAATAGACGCGACGTTTTAACTCAAACGTATGTGACTGTTAGCAACGGTTTTGAAACCTTGGGAAGGGACGCAACCCGTCACGAATGGATACCTCTTCACATCTATATATAGCAATGCCCAGAAAGTGTTAGGAACGAATTCAGATTCTTCTTCTTCCTACACAGATTTGCAACGCCAGGGAAGTGTTGCTAATCGCTGCACTTCCATTGCTCTATATTTTGTAACATCTGCAAGGTGTTTCAAACGCTGAATCGTTGCAGATTTGTTTCTTCTTCTTCTTCTTCATTCTATTTTATACAAATTGCATCATCAGAAACCATTAACTAAAGTGTTCTTGGTCGGATCAAAGGCGTACAAACTTTGAATCCGATTTCGCTGTTATAGGGCTTCATTGAATCCTGAAAGTCGATAGTACGATAACCCGTTTGTACCTGGTGGGTTGAACTATTGTCTGAAAGAATCTATTCCATAGATCCTTGAAGTCGGAAGTACAACATTATCTTCTTCACAATCGACATCAAATTTGTCTCGAACCGCAAAATTCACAACATCTATAATATACTTTCAGACTATTAAAAGCGTGCCACCTTTTGCTACGTACACAATATATTTTCTTACACAAACTACTACAACTTATTAATTAGCCTTTCTCCACTATACAGTTACTCTTTTTAAACAGTTATGTTAATACGCAATTTGTTTGTAAATATACTAATTGACATTTCCCATCTGTGTCGCTCTATTTTATATGCTCGGTTTGTTTACACACTTCATTCGTTTTTATGTACAAATTTTCAGTGAGTAACATTTGGATGTTATATATTACGTTTTACATCCAAGACCGTATGCACCAGATCGATAAAAAATAGCATGAACACGGTTCAATTTATAGATTACTCTTTTTTACGATGACTATTTTGGTCAGTGAACAGTCATGCATGCATTTGATGCCACAATATTGCTTTACTCCATAATTTGCATACTCCGTTCTCCTGCTCATCCTTTCAGTATGTACATTTCTATTCACTTCGTTCTCATTTGGTTTGTAACTTTAACTACAACACACTTTCAGGTAAATTAAAACGTGCCACCATCTCCTACACTCTACCCTCTAAACTGCATATCATGCATTACAACTGACGTGTCACTTCATATTAAATTGCGCAGTAGTTTTATTCCGGTCATCATCATCTTAAGGCTCTCTACTATATCTATACATTGAAAAAATTGACCGACGGTATATTCGATAATTTACTTGGAACCATGTGCATAAAACAATTTCATTTTACTTGGTAATTTACCTATTACGTGAAACTCTATACACATCTTACTTCGACTCATAGTGGTTGACAAAAGCGAACTACCTCTGATAGTTACTGTATGTTGTGACAGTTATTCTCATTTTCATGTAGTTATTTACCGCTGCTCTGCTGTTCAAACCCACTTCCTACAATAACTTAACCCACTTAATACAAATTCAACGTCCGTACATATTCCATTCATATTCCACTGTAAAAATGCAGTAGTAACACTCCTCACTTTACCCTTATAAATAATTCAAACAGTGCTTTTCCACCCTAACTCTCTTCAACATCAGTCTGTTACGTCCAACTTTTTACTACTCCCAAGGTACGTATGCACTAAAAATTCTTCTCTTCTTGCTTCCCATTCTGTGTACCAACTAGACATCCCTATGCCCCTCCAACTTCTATGTCACTTTGTCCGGTACAGGGCAGTAAATTTCTGTCCGCTATGTTACTTTGCAACCCTTATTCTACTACTGTACAACCTTTATGTTACCCCCTTTTGTTCACTCTTCATCCATTTTGTGTGCCAGATATAAGCATGGCCAACAAACATCAGCTACTCTTCGATTTAACTTTCGTTCCAAACTGGGATTGCATCCATGTCAGACTGTCCAGGATGTGGAATTCAATCTCTAAAACCGCAAAAGAGGTTTACTCCACAAATCTTCACCTACGTGATGTAAAGGTTTGTTTTCATCCCGGTTGACATATTTACATCTTATTTCCCAATTACTTTTATGTTACAATAGGATGACAATGCATTCCATTTTAGGGTAACCAAAAGCATGTTGTCGCGCCAAAGAGTTTGGTGGACAAATACTTAACACACGTTTGAAGAACAGTGTATACGAGATTGACTCATTCAACATCTACCCTTCACAACCTACCTATTGTCCTATAGATGAGGAGTTGATGACCATCTTCCGCCAAGATACCCAAGTAAAAAGGCTGCCACCTAGACTGCACAATTTTCTTAGATACATATTTGATTTTGTTGATGATGACACTCTCGCTAAACGCATAGATAAGGTGACTCAACTGACAAGTGAACACTATTTCCGTATCCATACATGCCGTGTACTATTAACCCACCATTTGCAGTTACACAACACCACATATTTCCTTGATCTTCCCATTTTCTCCCTATATTTTATAGATATTGGTGGTGTTCTACGAAGCATTTTTGATGTTGTTCAACTCACAACAAGGGCCGGCTATCAAACTTCTAAGAGAGACCTTACCTTTTGCAATGGAAGGTTACAATTTTAACGCTTTCTTATATTTATCTCTACTTATCTTACTATAAACACCCTCCATTTTATTTTTATGCAGTTCAGAAAATATATCTATCACTTCGTGGGCTGACAAGATAAACCGCACAGATCTGGCCGCTACTGAATTGGAAAACCAACCACCATCATTGATATTCACTTCTATGTTAGTAAAACTTTTTAAAGGTAACGTTGTAGTACTGAATTATATTTTACTCTGTTTTGTCAACCTTATAAACAAACTGTTTATTTTAGGAGAGTTTACCTTTTCATCAACCAATGCTACGCAAATGTACTCAAACATTGACTGCCCAGAGTTAGCTAATTTAATTTCCAGGTTTCTCTCCTATTTGGTTATATCAACTACTACTACTGCCTACTTTATGTGCACATACTAACCCTTTCTATTATGCATTCTAGAGTCACGGAAAGTGGAGGAAGTACAGTTACAACTGTTGAGCGTCATCGACCATCGATTTCAACAACTTATGATCACGAAATAAAAAGTACCATAGCTAACATATTAGACGACATAAGAGCTAATGATTGCCACATAATGACTTATTATTTATTTCTTCTTCTATACTACCTTAATTATTTTACTAACATTTTTCTCCACTTCTATGCTTTTTAGTCTAAGAAGTATGTAGTGCATGCAACTTTAATGAAGATTAACACACCATCCGGATAGAGTTATCTTTCCTGTCCTGTCGAAAGACTGTGACAAAGGAAGCAAACTATTTTACCTGCCCAAAATGCAATAATAATATTGCCCATGCTGTGAACAGGTATGTGTCATTCAATCTGCGGTTCACTTTGAACTCGCTAACTACCAACTATATGTACACAGGTATCAGTTATCAATGGAAGTATTCGACCACACTAGTTCTGCTACTATGATTGCGTTTGACAAGCACCATTGTCCCAGTGGTTAAGTGATTCGGCTTTGGTGTGAGAGGTCACAAGTTTGAAACTTGCGTAGCGTGGTTTGAGGTTTATTGACATATGATATGTTGTCCCCGTGACATGTCGTATATAAAGTACCATTTCAAAAAAAAGAAAAAAAAGATGTTGCCTGCTTACTCAAACGGAGCGTGGATGAAATGATGGAACTATCGACAACGGTACACAAATTATATAGTACTTTGGTTTATAATTTGAACTCCTAATTTTCAACCATTTAATCATAATATATAAATGATGTCCTGTTACACCTATCACACGCAATTGCAATTGAATAACACGACTATTTATTTTCTTTTAGAGCAATGCGGATGAACTGATTGGTACAGTCTTCAAAAACATAACTGGTTCAGAAGCTCGGTTCGAATTCAGACCTTCCACCTACGACATCAGCAACCATGGAAAAACATTGACTGTAGCAGAATTTCAAATATTCACCGTCCGTACAACTCCATGAATGACCGACCTGAATCTGTGGAACCGACCGATACAACAGAAGTTGAGTTACACAATTAACTACCGAGTCAAGCACGGTTCAAAGACTGAGTAAGAATCTCTCTTACAACTCTTTCTACTCTTCATCACAAACTGTATACTTTAATCTAATTACCATTGCTACTCTTACAATACACAGGTTTGGATAGTTAAGGAAAGAAGAAAACTAAGCAGGTTTGTATTTCAACACACACTCAACAGCATTAGCCAACTAACACATTAACTAACTAACCTATTCGCTCTGCATTCCTGTAGGAGCCCGACGGCTTTTTACCCACTGCATTCATAAACGAAGACACTGTTGGACCTGCGACTAAGCCTCAATGCGGCATGCTTAATGGTGTTAAGTATCGAAAATGTGGACGTAGTACAGACAGGAAGATAAAGAAGTAAGTGGTCACAAGGATAAGCGCAA
The DNA here is from genome assembly GCA_030737815.1 of Allium fistulosum. Taxonomy (NCBI): domain Eukaryota; kingdom Viridiplantae; phylum Streptophyta; class Magnoliopsida; order Asparagales; family Amaryllidaceae; genus Allium; species Allium fistulosum. The sequence goes on along the minus strand of CM060904.1, from coordinate 260,865,912 downwards.
CATGAACCATCTTCTTTCCACAACATCAACCAATATATGTTTTCACCCTGTTCGTGGTTCCCTTATATGTTCCAACTTTCCTCTCTCCGTATTCACTATTGTACTTACTTCTCTGTCTCCCTCTACAAAGAGAATTGTATTCTCATTATGTACCTCACTTTATGTACGACAATCCATATATATTACTGTTTGTACCCTTCTCTCTCTGTGAACTGTTCAATTGTAATAATTATAACATTATTACCCTGTTACACTGTATCTACCGTATGCAATCTTCAAATATTCAACTATCCCCATTTCTACTTATACCTGCAATATCATATAAATATATAAACTATTTGTGTATTTCACCGTTCTTACTCTTACTTGAAGCTTTCTCTTCTCTCATCGCCCTTTGAGTTTTGTACGCTTTGTTTTCCTCTATTGTTGGACATGCCTACTTTGCCTACAAAATATTTGTATCTAATTTCTTTCATGCACATCTCACTTTATTTCTGACAGCCAACAATTTACCACTGTGCTTCCCAGTTTGGTGCATGTACTTTCCTTTGTAGACAACAGTGTATGCAACTCAGTCAACATGTTTAACCAACCTCACTGACCAAACTACGCATGCTATAAGGAGAATAGTATCCTCATTTTATGCAACTTGTGTGTCCCTCCCATTTTCGTCTTCATTACTTCATACATCTACCATATGTTGGTCAGTATATACTCATTCACTTCACTGTCAGTCATAGAAGTTCCATGCTCCGTCCATTTACAACTCACAGTATAAGCATTGTTACTTCGCAATTACAGCATACAACTCATGCAGCTGTATAACGATTAATATGAATTTTGAATGGTAATGTTGCTCTCTGTTGTACAACTACTTCCTGTACATCTCCCCAGTTCTTAGCGCACTACCTTCGATTATAACGTTCATTATTGAAGCTCCAGCTCTGCCATTTTTTGATTAAATTTTCCACCCCACATTCGATTTTTTTTCAACTGTCATACACACTTATCAATATTTACGGTTTGCGTACTTACCCTCCGTACTAATCTACATGCTCATTGAAATACTACAAACATGGGTTTTAAAGTAAACATTGAAGATGTCAATTTATATACAGACTGCGCTATATTAAACAACAAAGCTCTGAATTTCTCACCATACATTAAACATCTCCCTGCATTTACTATCGCTCAACTACCACTTACACATCACCTCCGTGCTGCTTAACTCCTTAGCTTACATTATTAATATTAATATAAATTTACATAAAGATATGTATATCAACTGCATCAACTAATAAATTCATATATTACACGGTCTAACTACGCCTTTTATTATTCATTCCAATAAGTAAACTGTGGTTGATTACAAACCACTCACATTAACACATATACCTCAACGTATACTACATCTCCCCATTCCTCCCCTATATAATATGCCTTTAAGTTAATCAACAACACTGTACACTATCTTCCTCTATCCACTTGTTTACCGAGACTGCCTACGTGCGTAGCACGTGCCATACACTAGTTACTTTAAAAAGTTAAAAATCAGTTTTTACAAGAATCTGCTGTTTCGCCACTTTCCACACCTGCTTTCAAAGTAGTACTTCCGCCTCCATCCTGATCAAAACCAATACACATAGTATCAAATACTTTGGTACGTAGTGGATTGGGCATAGACAAAAGGTAGTGAGTAGAAACAGGTAGTTCCAAAGGGATTGAAGCGTTTCTTTGTTTTTAAGAAAATACGCCTGCTTTGTTTTCGAAAGGAGTGCTTTCGACTTGGTTAGCTTTCGATTGGGTCAAATTGTTTTAAAAGAAAGGTTTCGAATGAGGTTGCGCCTTTTTTTAAGCAAATGCTTTCGAAAGGGTCGAAACCCATTGCTGCAGCTTTCTACCTTTTGAAGCAAATGGTTTCGAAAGGGTTACTTTGTTTTGAAAACCTAGCCGCTTCTCCAATGCTCTTGAAGAGTTGGTTTTGACACCATCACTTCTTTACTTAGGAAATAGCTTTCGAAAGAGTGCTTTCAATTTAGTTGTTTTATGACCCTTTTGTTCTATAGAAAGTTAAACCCAAAAGATGTCGAAAGGAAAAGTTTTAAATGGTTTCGAAAGGTTGTTCAACATGTTTTTCTTGAACCCAAATGCTTTTGAAAGGTTGATGTACGTAAAGGATTTTAATGCTTTCGAAAGGTAAGATTAAGGTTTCAAAGGGGTGGTTCCCCAATGTTTTCAAAAGGTTTTAAATGGAGGTTTTCAGTGGTTTCGAAAGGGATGTCTTCAATTTTTTTCGAAAGGTTTAATAAGAATGGTTTCGAAAGGTATGTTTTGGCCTTTCGGCCTAAGGATTATAAAGAAAAGTAGTTTACTTGGTTTTGAAAAGGGTACTTTCAATGGTTTCGAAAGTGGTACTTTCAAAGGTTTTGAATGCTCCCATCAATAATATTTTGCGTAGTATATATAACATGGCAAGGTGATTTGCGTAAAGCATAGAATATGTTTTTCTTGTTTAAGTATGATTTAAAAGTTTAAATCAATTTGAGAGAACATGTTTTCAAGGAAAATTTTAAGGGTAGATTACCCTAAGTAAAATGGCTCAGATATTAGAATACCAGATGAGACTAGTATGTGGTCACACCCTATACTTTAGCTAGTAGCCCCTATCTAATATAAGTCAAAAATTCTAGTGTATAGGGCTTTGTCATAGGTAAGACTGAAATAATGTTACACACAGAAAGGAATCTAAAAAGGAGAGATAGGTTATTGGTGAGCGCGCAAAACCATTAGAATCATTTGACCCTGGGAGAAGTTAGGGACAAACCGTCCAGAAGAGGAGTATCTAACAGAAGATAGATTATCTATTTATTTTGTCTAATAGGCCCCAGTCATCTAAAGGTTAGTAGTTAGCCAAACAAAACTATAGTTTTCAGACAAATAGTCCATTTATTACATGATTTGTATGCATACGTGATATTGCTTTATTATTTTAATCAGTTTTGGTTGTAGGATTATGATTTGCAAACGATATGTTTTGAAATGATATTAGTGAGGGAACCCATTCCGCTAAGCGGCGTGGTCTCACTTAATATTAAATAACCGAGATGTATAGTATCATTCACACCAGGCCTTAGGTATAATTCGAAGTTTATGTTTTTCCTCTTAAACTCTTGGTTGCTCAAAATTGATTTGAGTAGGCTGGAGGTTGAGTTTACAGGTTTTAGTAGGATGACGAATAAAGCTTCGGAGGTGAGCAGGAGGCTGATGATTAGCTACCTAGTGGTTGTTTTATATTGTTCTGATGTATTATATTAAGTCAGTTATGACTATTTAGTACTCTGGTCAACCAAGAGGGCATCTTCATATATCGCTTTTAGCGTATTTATATAATAATTATATTTTATTTGAGCCTAGGAAATGATATGGGATTATGTAATTTGGATATGAAACATGTTTTGTGAAATGTAATCAGAAATGATATTTTTGAGATATGTGATTTTGTTTTATATTCATGTGCTTATGATATTATGGATACCATTAGCTTTATCGTATTTTGTCGTCAGAAGTTAATACTATAGATGATTATAACATCTATAGCGCTTAGCTTTGGGCCTCAAGATAAGGGATGTTACAACTTGGTATCAGAGCATAGGTTTATGAAAAACTTTAAACTGAAATGATTATTTAAAACATAATCCTAAGGAATTATAGATAAGATTGGTGTATGGGATAATGCTATAGTAACGTACTTGTATTTGTTATATATAAGTATACGCTATATCTCTATTCTCCTATCTCTCATAGGCCATTCTTCTGTATCTTATGAGACTCGAATGCAGATATGGATGCCAGAAGTGGAAGAGTTAACCTTGGGAGAAGCACCACAACAAATGGAAGTGCCCAACCAAATACGAGTAAGAACCAAGATTAGGCACAAGTTGGAAATGTGGGTGCTGGAGTCACGCAAGTTGACATGGGAGCCATGTATCGGTTCTTTGTCAACATGATGCAAGCGGGTGTTGCTGTTGGAGTAGTCGGAGGAAATGCTGGAGTAGAAAATCAGGGAGCTTCAGTAGTCAACAATTATGTTGTTTTGAGTAGAGACTATGCTAGGATGGGAGGAAAGCAATTCATTGGAACTTAAGATGCTATTAAAGTAGAAAATTGGTTACTGCACTGTGAGAGGATCTTTGCAAATTTGGGGCTCAATGATGAGTAGAAGAGAAGGCTTGCTTCGAGACAGCTTCAAGAAGCAACGTTATATTGGTGGAACAGTGGGACGATTAGAGTTAATGAAGAGATGATGACATGGGCTGAGTTCAAGAGCAGGTTCGAGGAGAGTTTTATATTTGGGATTGCGAAGTCCACTCTACTCGGGAAGTTTGCTGAGTTAGAGCTGGAGGATATGACTGTGCTGGAGTATGCGATAAGGTTTGAGGAGACGACAAGGTATGGTTATGCCATTGTTGGTACTATGATTAAGAGGAATGAGAAGTTCATTAAGGGATTAAAGCCTTAGCTTGCTAAGGCCATGTTATCGCATATAAGAGACATATGTGATGTTGTTGTAAACGACCTGGATTTTTCCATCATTTAATTTTGAATATTTAAATGATTTTAAATACTGGATTTGGGATATAAATTGATTTTTGAATATGAAGATTTTGGTTGAAATTATAGAATGAATTTAAATTTCAAATATAGTGAATTATCGAAATACGAAAATGGTAAATAATTGAAATTTGAGTTGAATATGAATCAGAACGATTTAGTTAATAAGTTTTTAAATCTGAAATTTTAGGTAATTTCATCAATTTTTGAAACCGTCGATTTAATCGACGCGTTAAAATAGCCTTCCGGGGCACAGTCTCGGAATTCGACGAAACCTGTTCCGTTGGATCCATAATAATGCATTATTATTGGATTTCAAATTTCATAGTATTTAGAGTTACCGTTTGTTTGTAAGGGATAAAAATGCGTTGAAATTAATATTGAAAATTTAATATAATAATTGGATTCAAAAAGCTATCTTCTCCATATGATCGAATTAGGCTCGAAATTTGTTCCATTGCGTTCGGAATAGAGGTATAACATTAGGAACGCTAGGCGGCACGTTCCGATTTGGGTCCGTAATTATTCAGCGAGATATTTTGATTTTTTTTAATAATATATTTCTTTCGATATGATTTCTCAATGCCTTAAAATTTTTTATCAGCAGGCCTATCTGAGCAGCCGCCCTAAATCGTGATCGAGCCACTATATTATCTGATTTCGCTGCTTCCACTCGTTTAAAATCACATCTTCTACCCTTTTCTTATAAAATGAATCAGTTCGAACTCGAAAGATATATTCATACATATATATATGTGTGTGTGTGTGTGAGTGTATGTATATAAACGCGGCGATGCTTTGGATGGCTGCGCGAGGTCGATGTCACGCTAGCCTAGGGAGACAAACATGTGGGCGCCGCGCTTGGAGGTGGAAGGCTCGAACGGCAGTTTTTTGAGGCAACGTTAGTGGTCTTCCGGCTAGAGGAGCGGGGGCGTGAGGAGGAGCGGCAGTATATTCACGCTCGTCGATCGAGCATCAGGCTCAAAGTCGCGATCTTTAATGGCAGTTTTGGGTTTGATTTCAAGCAAAAAGGCGACCTCTCTCTGATAACCCACAGGTCCAAGTATCAGTCGTGATAAGAGTTTGATCTCAATTTGCTCAAAGTCGGCAGCAGGCGTTGGGTACATGGGTGATGGTCGGCGACGCTGGTTTGGGCAGTAGTGGTCACGTGTCGTTCTGGGTATCACGATGAAGAAGATTTGGTTTTCATAATTTCGAGATTTCATATTAATGAAGGTAATTAACGTTTTATAATTAATTGATTAAATTAATTAATTGGTAATTAATTGTTTTTGATAAATTGAATCTTATAAAATTCGTAAATTGCTTGTACGAGGTCGGAATTTCGCGAAACTAGCGGTGTTGGATCCGTAATGATGTGAGCTACATTATGGAATTAATTTGGAATTAATTTGGAATAGTAGAAATTTTAAGTTAAATCGACGCCGCTCGATTTAATTTAAAATTAGAACAATTTGCAAAGAAAAATAAAGGTGAGTAAATCTCACTCATTTTGGATTGCTGGATTTAATTTATAATATTAAAATTTATTATTGGACGATTGATTGAATTGATATATTATTATCAGTTGAATGTTATATTATATATATTAGTATTTATATTAGTAGTTGGCTATATTTACCGCCGATTGGAACGGATGAGACACTACACGCCCCGCATAATAGCGGATGACCTTATATTACCGCGATATCTCGCCTCGAAGCGGGATTGATATTCTATGTTCTATAACATTTGTGGATGCAGGAAAAACAGGTTGGAGGGATCCAACTGGATTTTTCAAAAATATATTAATTGTTTTTTCATATATCGTGAGGTATGATGTAATTGAATAATCGGTTATGGATTGTTCTATGATTTGAATTATTGTGTTATAGTAGCACTGGCCTTAATTTTGGTATTTTAAATACCGTAAATATTATTTTAAATTTGAAGAAATTTAAAGGAGATTTTGGATATAAAAATATTATATCGAAATTTGGATTATTTTAAAGGACATTGATTGGATAAAACAATGATTTGATTTTCGATTTATACTTAACCATTCGTAAAATGTTTTAAAGAGAGATTTTTAAATGATATTTCTAAAAAATATATAAGGGAGTTGAAATCGATATTTTAAATAGATTTGTAAAATAAATGAAATTTATAAAGAAATGTATTTAGAAAATGAAATTTTATAAATGAGATTATTTTTATAAACAAGAAAAACCCAAATGAGTTTATAAATTTATGAACGTTGTTCATAAATAAGGGAAAATGGTATCAGTTGATAAATTGGAATATAAATTCACAGTGTGAATTTATATCGAGATATGGAAATCGGTTTGGGAAAAATAGTGGATTCTATTTTTGAAAAGTGAAAATGGTTAGAGAATCAGAATGAAATTGATGTGTTATGAATCGAGATGGATTTATAAAATGAAATTGGCTATTGAAATTTTAAAAATATATTTTTATCCAGAAGTTAAGTTTGTTTTAAAAAGGGAAATTTAATTTAATCAAACTATGTAATTTTAAAGTTGTTAATTATTAAAATACTTCGATAAATGGATTTTTAAAATATTTAATATTAATTGAAATAAATTCTATTTTTTATAATAAGCTTTGTGAACCGATTATTATTACTAATAAATGTTTAGAAATTAGTTATTGTCGTCTAATTAAAAGTGTTTTGATATAATAAATAATTACTTAAACATGTTTTAAAAATAAATTATTATTCTTTAAGAATACTTATCATATATATAGGGTTTTGAAATGATTGAAATTTATTTATAAATACTCTCAAGGTTTGTAAACGGGGTTTATTTAATGGGTATGATTTTGATAAGAGAAATCTTATAATGAAAGTCTGGGTGCTTAAGGAAATTCCAAAGTGTTTAAATACAGAACTTCGAAAATGAATTAGAATTCATAAAAGGAGTTAGAAATGAGTAGTTGGAAATTTAGACAGGTATAATCAATTTTGGAAATTCTAAAGGTAGTTAATTAATAAATTCCAGAAATTTATAGGATCCGCTATAAATGAGAGAAGGAAGTGGCAAGTAAATTGTAAACGATTTGAGAAGTATGAAATAAATGAAATATTTCCTATGTATTGGAAATAAAATGATTTGGAAAAATATACTTACTAATATTTTCCTAAGTATTGAACTAAAAGGGTTTGAAATATTTTAACTACGAGATTATTATTATAGAAATATTTTCAAATTGTTGAATTATAAATGGAATTAGAAGAAAATATTTCTAAGTATTGAGATGGTTTGAAAATATCCTGTTATGGATATAGGTATTTGAATTTGTTTTTCGAATATTAAAATATTCTGGAAGAGATTTGAATATATATCTTTGTAAAGATAATTTAGAAAGAATATTTTGAAAGATTTATAAAATCGAGCCTAGTGACTGCTTATGTGTGAAATTTGATAGTTAAACAACCGACTATCAAATCTGGCCAAATTCGTCGATCGTTTCGAAGAGACCGGGATCAGATTTAATTATTCGAAAACCACTTCGATCTGATTTGTGCATTGTGACTTGTGAAATCTCGAAGATAATGGAGATGGTGATCTTGAAGGAGATTCAGTTTGTTCAGACCCAGAATAATTTGTATGGATGAATGCTATCATTTGCATCGTGGTCTGGAAGGCAGTTTTAGCACTCCAAGTATGAATGTTATTCAAAAGGTAAAACATAGCCTCAAGCCTCATTAACCGGGAATGAATATAACAGGGGAGATTTATCAGGGCTAAGTGGGTCGCACCAAAGTAGGGTATGTTATCACTTTTCTAGATACCCTCGGATATATTATAATTATGGATATGGTTGTGCATGGAAAGGAGAGCGCTCGATATGGTGGGAACACCCCGGGTGATAACATATTTGGTACTATCCAGTAAGAGGTAGGCCGGTCCTATGTTGGTAGGAATCGTTAGGTACAACCTCGGTACATTTTTCTTGAGGTGTACTGTGATGGGCAGTACCCCAATAGCCCGGTCATTATATGGAATCCAATATCCACTATGAGCCTGTACGGTTTTGATTGTGTCTAACTATGCTGAAACGTGAGATGCAATCATTTCAGCTATTTTCTAGTTTATTTTCTATAGACACTATTATAATATCAGATGATTTTGATATAAATATTTTGGTTATCATAAGGTAAAAACCCATCGTATTTATGAGTGGCGTGGTCTTACGAGAAACCTTTGTTTTTCAAGGATTTTGATAAATGTAGTAATTCAAATTGAGTGTGTTTTCTCACGCTGGTTTTCCAGGCTGACTAGGGTGTTATTTTATTATAATGCTGGGGTCAGACCTAGTATTATAGATTCAGGTTAGGATGCTATGGAGCTCAGGAGACGAGCTAGACGATTTCAAGCGTATTTCATGTACTTGGTTATTTCCGCTGTGTGTGTTATACTGTATATTCAATACATGTGAGGAATAGTTATTATAACTGTCCACATTGATTGTTGACTATTGTATTCTGATGATTGTATGTATATTACAGTTTCTTTGTATAAAGATATGTTATTATATATTATATTGTGTTCTGCTGTGATTGTGAGATTCGGTATTGTTGTTTCTATTCTTCTTCTATCCTCTTCTTTCTCTTAGTTATTCGTCTTTTCATACAATTTGTGTTGGACAAGTGTGATTAAATGTTATCTCAAAGGGTACGGAACGACGGGTCTCTACAGTTGTATTTGAAATGGCTTTGAAGGATGATGGGATGCAAGCTTTTCTTGAAATAAACAAGACAAAGGAGGCTCAGGGATGGCAGAGTCAGAAAAGGAAATTTTTTCATAAGAAAGGAGCTCAGAAGAGTGGAGCCACAAAAAAGGGAAAGTCGGAGGTTGTCTGCTTTAAGTGTGATAAGAAAGGGCATTTTGCGAATGAGTGTTGTTCTAGAGATGTGAAGAAGGAGATTGTGAAAAAGAATATCAGATGCTTCGACTGCTATCAAATTGAACATTACAAGAACCAGTGCAAGAAGCCTGCTAAGGATGGAAGGGACAAAGTATTAGCATTGGAGCCAGCTACCTCGAGGCCAACAGCAGAGGAAAAAGGAAAAGATGTGTTGGGAGGTAAGCTTCTGATTCATGGTATGTCAGTTAGCATTCTGTTTGTACTGGTGCATCACATTCTTTTGTAGCTCATTTTTGGTAGAAGCATAATATAGAACCATCGTACTTAGTTACTTCCTTAAGGGTTGCAAATCCGACAGGAGGGCATGCGACACTTGGGATGAAGTGTGACCACCTAGAGTTTGATTTGTTTGGTCATACCTTTGTTTGGTCATACCTTTGTTTGTAGTTTCCATGTGTTTGATTTCATAAAGTTCAGAATTATTTTGGATATGGATTGGTTAAGTAAATACGATGCTAGAATATTTTGCCATGAAAGGAAAATATCGCATAGACATCCTAATTGTAGTGATCAGATTGTATATATTATAGAAAACCCAAGCTTTGAGGTGAATGTTTTATTGGATGTTGTGGAGTTGGAAGACGAATTGAATCGAGTTTTCGTGGTTGGAGAATTTGCGAATGTTTTTGAACCAGTAGTAGGATTGCCGGCGAAACGAACCATTGAGTTTCAAATAGATTTGGTGCCGGGAGCAGAACCAGTGAGTAGACTGCCAAGCAAAATGACACCTACCAAGATGAGGGAGCTAAAGGTGCAGTTGGTGAATTTGGAAGGCAAGAATTTTATTAGACCAAGTAATTACCTTGGGGAGCAGCCGTAGTATTTGCTAAGAATTTGGATAGATCGTTAAGGTTATGTATCGATTATCGTAAGTTGAATGAGAAGACGATAAAGAATTGATATATGTTGCCTAGAATTGACAATTTGTTTGATCAGTTGAGTGGAGCCAAGGTATTTTCTCAGGTGGTTTTAGCGACAGGGTTTCATTAGCTTAGAGTGGCATAGTATAGTATTACTTTGACGACGTTTAGAACCAGATATGGATCGTACGGATGGTTAGTGATGTTGTTCAGACTTACTAATGCGTCGGTATTCTTTGTAGATTTTGATGAACTGAGATTTCCGAGAGCACGTAGATTGGTTTGTGTTGCTTTTCATAGACGATATCTTGATATATTCTAAGGACGAAAAGGAGCATGAAGTTCATCTTAGATTTTTGCTTCAGACATTGAGGCAGCATCAGCTAAAGACGAAGTTTTCGAAGTGTCACTTTTGGAAGAAGGAAGTGAAGTTCCTTAGTCATGTAATCTTAGAGAAAGGGTTTTATATAGTTCCGACTAAGATTGATGTGGTGAATAATTGGAAGAGACCCGAGACAGTGACTGAGATAAAGAGTTTTCTCAGATTAGCAGGGTATTATAGGAGGTTCATAAAGGATTTTTCATGGATAGCAGCACCAATGACTAAGCTAACGCAAACGGAGGTGAAGTTCATTTGGACCGATAAGTTTGAAGAAGCATTTTATAGATTGAAACACTTATTGACTAACACACCTGTGTTGGTTGTTCCGAAAGGGAATCAAGATTTGGTGGTATATTCAGATGCATGTGGAACTAGGTTAGGAGCTTTGTTAATGCAAAGAGGTAAAGTGATTGCCTATTCTTCTCGACAGCTTAGACTGCATGATGTTAAATATCCAACGCATGATTTGGAATTTGCTGCGGTGATTTTTGCATCGAAGGTGTGGAGACATTACATTTTGGGAGAAAGATTTGAGCTATATACGGATCATATGTCACTGAAGTATGTGTTCTCTCGGAGGGAGCTGAACATTACTTTTAAAACGATTAAGTCCATATTCAAATCTCAACATAAATCATTTCTATATTTATAAAACTATGTTTATAAATCACTTTTTTATTTTATAAAACTTTTTTTTATAAAGTCTCTTTATTTATAAAATTCTATTTATAAATGTCTTTATTTTATAAAATCCCATTTATAAATCCATTTTATATATATTCATAAATTCCATTTATAAATCTATTTCTCTATTTACAAATCATCACTTTTATAAATAATTTTTAGAAACCATTCAAAAATCTTGATTTAAAGTATTTATCAAAACTATAATTTTATAACATCAAAAGTCATACGTAATTTCTATTTAGTTAAAATAAATACATGCCTTTTAATAATTCGATAATAATTATTAAAAACATATAAAATGCCCAAATCATTTTAAAATCATTTCAATTCAAATTGTTATTTTATAGTATTTCAAAATACTAAATTAAGGCCCATGCTACTACAGTACTAAATAGGGGAAATCGTCCATGCCATCAAATATGGCATCCAACACATTATACGTCATAGTATTTGAAAAGAAAAATCAATAAGGTGAAGAATCCAGTTGAATCCCTCCAACCTGTCCCCCTACATCACAAATTAAATGTTACAACAAATATATAAATATGTGTAAATAAAAAATCAACAATGGGGAGGAATCCTATTGGATTCCTCCAACCTGTTCCTCTACATCACATACGATATATAATCAAATAATATAAATTAACCGCTTTGAGACGGGATTGTATACAAAGAGTCATCCGCTCTTACACAGGAAGGTAATAGGGTCTCATTTGGTCCAATGGCGGGAATATGTCCAAACCAACTGATAAATGGTAAATCATCCAAACAAGCAGCAAATAGCAACAATAAAAATATCCATACTTCTATAAAATATAAATGGGCCAGAGAGGTGAGTTTAACTCATCGAAATTCCAGTAATTGTTGAAGCGTTTCGATTTGAATTTAAATCGAACAAGCATTCAATTTTAACCCAAATTCCTACTAGTTCCAAATCCATCCAATTCAACTCTATATCGTAGTATTTGCTAATATAATCGCAATGCAACTCGTCGCTTTCAAATCTAACCTCGTATGAAAGAGTTATTGATTATACAATAATCACAAATTAAATAGTATAACTATTTTAATTTAATTACAATCAATTACATTGATTATCGTAATTAACTACCCTAATCCTTCAAATGAGCATTGTTTCTAGGTCGTGCCCAAATCAAAACCCATGCATATGACTTCGCCGAGCTGTTCACTACTGTTCATCCACCTACCTCCATCTCATCACATTTAAATGGAGCCCCGACCTTTTAGCTCCGATTGCCACCATCGCCGACCCTCTTGAGCGCCTCCGTCACTGATAAAACCACCCAAAACTACCACGACATTGGGGAGCCCTAGCTGTCACCGTGCTTAATCAATGATGATCATGATTGTTGAATAGCTTCGTATAGTCGAGATCTACATTTCATTAATTGAGGTCGGAGCCTAAAAGTTGATGGAGTGGTGCCTTTGACGGTGGATCGTTAGATGTAGTTGAGCTAAAAATGGTAGCTAAACTTTCTTTTTAGGGTTTTGGAAAAAGTGAGGATGTTATGTCCTTTTATATAAATTTTACGAAACACTATTTACACGTTAAATTTCCGAACTCCAATCAAGGCATGTTGCCTAACTTTCTATATGTAATACCCCTATTCCAAACACAATGGAACTATTATCGAGACTCAATTCCACCATATATAGAAGTTAGCTTTTCAAAATCAAATTATATTCCTTTAGTTAAAATCTACGCATTTCGACTCACATAATCAAACGATACATCCGAACGCATGAAATTCGACGGCGTACAATTATGGATCCAATGGAACTGGTTTTGTCCAAATCCGAGATAGTGTCCTAGAAGGCTATTTTTACATGTTAATTAAAATGAAATACTAATAGAACTAGTTTATTCATTTTTAATTCAAATTCAGAAGTTTACTATCTTTATTCTTATTTAAATAGAATTTAAATCAACTTTCAAAATCATTTTTATTCATATTAAATTCAATATTCAATTATTTAAACAATTCTGATTATTCTAATAACCCTAATATTTGAAATCTAATCTATTTACCTTATAAAATTAACTTCTAAATATTTAAAATCAATTAAATATTTCAAATTCAAATGACTGAAATTCTGAGTTGTTAATTCTGAGTTGTTACACATTACTTCTTTCCTTGTCAGCTTAGTCATCGATGCTACTATACATGAGAAATCCATAATGAATCTCCGATTATAACCAACTAATCCCAGAAATCTCCTTATCTTAGTCACTGTCTCGGGTCTCTCCCACTTATTAACTACCTCGATCTTAGCTGGATCTACCGACAACCTTTCCTCTGAGGCTACATGACCAATAAAGTTTACTTCCTTCCAAAAATGACACTTTGAAAAACTTTGCTTTTAACTGATGCTGTCACGGTGTCTCAAGCATTATCCTAAGATGAACTTCATGGTCCCTTGCACCCTTGGAATATATCAAGATGTCGTCTATAAACACCAACAAGAATCTATCCAAATTCTCTTGAAAGATCTGATTCATTAGGTTTACGAAGATGGCTGGCGTATTAGTCAATCCGAATGGCATACCAACCACTCATACAATCCATACCTTGTTCTAAATGTCGTCAAAGGAATACTATCCACTGCCACTCTTAGTTGACGGAAACCTGTTGTCAAATCTAGTTGAGAAAACACTTTGACTCCACTCAACCGATCAAACAAATCATCAATCCTCGGCAATGGATATTGGTTATTTATCGTCTTTTCATTTAACTTACAATAATCGACATATCGCCTTAATGACCTGTCTGGTTTCTTAACAAACACTACAGGTGCTCCCCGATGCGAACTACTTTGTTTAGTAAAACATTTCCATTCTACATCCACTATTTGCACCTTTAACTTGTTCATTTCGATAGCTGCCATCATATTTGGTGATCTACTAAAGGTTCAGCTCCTGCTACAAGGTCTATATGAAATTCAATAGCTCGTTTCGACGGTAATCCTATTACCGGTTAAAAGAAGTTTACGAATTCTCTCACAACAAACACTTGGTTCAACTTGTCTTCCTCCTCCATTACACCCAACAAAGCATAAACATCAAAACTCGGGTTTTCTATAAGATATATAACGCAATCACTACTATTATGGTGTTTTAGTGATATTATCCTATCGTGGCAAAACATCTTATCATCATATTTACTTAACCAGTCCATATCCAAAATAATTTCGAAGCCTACGAAATCAAGCACATGCAAACTGCAAGAAAATATATGACCTAACAATTCAAACTCTAACTGGTCAAATCTCATCCAAAGAGTTGCATACCCTCCTATAGGATTAGCAACACTTAAGGATATAACTAGGCATGAGGGTTCTAGGCTAAGCTCATCTACCAAACAATGAGATATGAAAGAATGTGATGCACTGGTATCAAATAGAACTCTAATAAGAATACCATGAATTAAAAGCGTATCTGCCATTACAGCTTTTTCTATCTCCTCAGATATTGGTCTCGAGGTAGTTGGTTCCAATGCAAACACCTTGCACTTTTCAACTTTAGCTGATTCCTTGAACTGATTCTTATAATGATTGATCTAATCATAATTGAAGTTCTTAATGTTTTTCCTCCCAATCACCTTTTTTCTTCTCTAAAATGACATTCATTTGTGAAATGCCCTTTCTTATCACACTTATAGCAGATAATCTCATATTTTCCTTTCTTGGCAGCTTCACTCTTCTGCGCTCCCTTCTTGTGAAAGAACTTTATCTTCCTCTTCTACCCACCTTAAGCCTCCACTTCTTTGTTACTACCAAAGAAAGCAAGCATCTCTTCATTCCTTAAAGCTATCTCTACCAATACATCACACGGATCCCAAAGATGTGCAAAGTTGCCCATGTAAGCTCAGGTCTCAGTCCACGAATGAACTGCTCATTCCTCTTAATTACTTTATCGACTATAGCATAATCATACCTCGATAACTCCTCGAATCTCGTAGAATATTCCTGGTATCCCGCCTTTTGGCAAGGCCGTGACACCAAGGAATTGACTAGTAACCAATGACAGTTCATCTTAGAGATCGGTTATACACAGGCTCACTATGGATATCGACGAATTTTGTTCGAGTTCGGATCGAGCCAAAATTGATATGACACGACAAGCGAGGCTATGAAAGCCAACATTCCAAATTTCAAGTCAATCAGAGTTTGTATGCTCAAGTTACGATCGATACAAGATTGGATGAAAACCAGCCACTATTCGAATCGATCGAGTTCGAATCCATCAACTAACCTCTGTTCGAATCGATCGAGTTCAAATCCATCAGGGAAGCTTACTTCAACTCGATCGGCTCTGCATCGATCACCAGGGCCTACTTCGACTCGATCAGTGCCGCAACCATCACCAAACCTATGTTCGACTCGATCGAGTTCGTATCCATCACGAAGCCTCTGTTCGACTCGATCGAGTTCGTATCCATCACGAAGCCTCTGTTCGACTCGATCGAGTTCGTATCCATCAGGAAGCCTTTGTTCGACTCGATCGAGTTCGTATCCATCAGGAAGCCTCTGTTCGACTCGATCAGCCAGTGACCACTTCACTTTCATCACCAGAGTCTACTTCGCATCCATCGCCAGGAGAGCTCTGTTCGAATCCATCAGGCTTCTATAGTTCGTATCCATCAGATGACCTTACTTCGTATCCATCGAGAAGCATTTGTTCGCATCGATCCACGTCATGGTTATTTGTATCGATCGATAGCTAACAGTGTTCGAGTCCACCTGGCCACGTCAACTTCGTATCGATCAAATGGAGCCATTTCCAATCGATACGAACAAGGCCACGTAGTCGAGTTACTCCATATGCTCTCCATCGACACGAAACAAACACCACCTTCTATCGATTCAAACAACACAAGTGCCTCAATACGAATAGAGCGAAAGTCCTAGAACGACTCGATCGACTTAGCGAAGAAGGTGACTCGATCCGAAGAATGCTCGCCATGTCACCACTTGATCACACGCAGCTATCGAGTCGAACGGGATCGAGTCGAAAAGATGGAGTCGAACGAAACAGCCAACCGAATGTCCTAATTCGTATCGATCATATCTCCTAATCTACAAGTCCAAATGCTATGATATTTTGACAGAAGCTTACGTACATGCTAAAGAATGTCCATGCCAAATTTCGACTCCATTGGATGAAATCTTGATCGATACGAAATCCATTCGTATCAATCACGGATCGGGCCGAAACTTCACGGACTTGGGCGTGCGGGCCTAGTCACGTGTCAGGGGGAGTCTCCCGAGATCTGAGCGAAATATCAGCCTCCTACACCTATAAATAGAGCACCAGGGCATACAGAAAAGGGGGCTTCTTCTTCTTTGAATTCTCCAACGCCCAGACTTTGCCGGATCCAGATCTAAACTCCATAGCTGCTGCCACTAACGAATTTCACTGCTGTAAATCATCATTATCTGCTATAACTCGTTGATTCACTTGTAATCATCAAAGAAACATCAATAAAGCAATCAACTTCATAGTGGATGTTGGTAGCACGCCGAACCACTCTAAATTCTTGTGTTTCTGTGCGTTCTTATTATTTTCATTATCTGTTTTTTGGAGTTTTTGTTAGATAATCCTCTTTTTCCATTTAATTTCTTCATTTTATCTCTTCAAAAACTTCCGAAGAGTGTTGTGCCCAATTTTGGTACAAACACTTTGGTGCTTTCACTAAGAAAAAACCCAATTTTTCTCCTGCTCCTCAGATCTCCTATCGATACCGGATTGCATAAATCTAAAAAGAAGATCCAGATCTTAGACTTTGAAGCCCTTCCATTCTATTTAGATTTGCCACCAGATCTAGGAAAGGACTTCATCATTTCACCATGGTAAGTACACGAACTACCTCTACAGCTGCTGATTAGGGAGGACGGGACATGCAGAATTGTAACAACCCTATATTTCTTCATATATTTAAATTTGACTTTATTTTATTTTAATTTATTTTTAAACTTGTTTTATTTCAAATATTTCATTTCTAAATATAAATTTTGATTGTTGTGTGAATTATAGTTTCAAACTAGTATAAATTGGATATTTCACTGAAAAGTGAATTTCTGTTCAAACTGGTCAAACTTTGACTTTTAACTTTTAAATTTAAATATTCAAATTCTTATATTTTTATCTATTATTATGAAAATATATTTAATAACTTGAATACAGCTTTTCGTTTCGTTGGAAACGGAGTTAAATTGTGAAAGTTATGTATATTTCAATATTGTGTGTAAACTGATGTATTTAGCAATATTCTCTATTTTAAATTATATTTTATTTGTCATATTTTGTTCTAATATGTGTTAATATTTTATTTTATGTATAATTTTGTCTTTTAATAATTTAAAGTGATTATATAATTTTTCCAAAGCTTATTGAATTTATTTTCTAATTTTAAAGCCTAGTTTCTATCTTATATGCTATTTTCTTAATTTAATTATATATAATTAAACTTTATTTATTTATTTTATACATTCACTTTTATTTGCTGTGTTTTACTCTATTTATATTCATTTTACATGTATTTAAATGAAAATAGTTTTTTCCAAAGTGTATTGAATTCATTTCTAATTTTTATAGCCTAGTTTGCAATTTTAAGCCATCTTCTTAATTTAAAATTCTATTTAATTATTTATTTTCTTTTCTGAGTTGTTATCTTTATTTCTCAGTTTATATGTGTATTTATAAGTTACAAAATAAATAAAAGAAATTTTGAAAGGTTTGAGACCTTTGATTTTCCCAAGTCCTTTTGTATTCCACCGTTTCATTTTAATCAATACATCTTTTATTTTATTTTTGCCATCCTTTTTCATCATCTTTTCCAGCCGACTTTCTCATCTTTTTCACGCAACAAATCTTCTCATTCCTCACAAAAAAACTCACGGCCATTGCTTGAAAAGAATTTGGTAAAACTCTTCTCCTTTTTCATGTTTTCCTCTCGATTTACATTGATTTGCACTTGCCTTCATCCCCTTCTTTGGATCGGCCTGCCCTCATCCACCACCTTAGCCGCCTCCACCACCATCCCCTCTGACCATCACCTCCTCCAGCCCCTCCCCATTCCATTGCCTTGAGCCATAATGAAGAAACTCGACCAAAGTTTTGAACAACATCATCCATACATGCCAAACCGAGCCTACCTAGTCATCACCTTTAAACTCCTCCTTGCCGCCACTTGCTCCACCTCCACCAGCCAAATTCTGACCTGAGACACCTCTTCACACCCACTACTGACCACACCTAAAATATCCATGCCTTCCTTAGCCTTGGCCGAGCCCAAAGTGGCATAGAAAATCCATGCTTTTGCTAGCCCCTTGCATCACCAACTAGTGCACCTAGACTTCACCGTCTTCAAACACCATGCTAGGTCGACTGATGCAGGCCAGGATAAAATCATAGGTCGAAGACGACCTAACAAGTCAATAAGTCAAGACCGACCTAAGAAAGATACCACCGAGTTAAGAATTGGTGAGCAATGTTGGGAAAATGAAGTTCTAGGTCGCAACCGACTTATGGGAGGATATCCGCGACCTAACGAAGGCTCTAAGTCGACACAGCGACTTAGTATAACTCGGCACCGAGTTAACTCAAGTCCGCGACCTAACGAAGGAGTTAAGTCGTTCCAACGACTTAGTGAAGATCGGCAACGACCTATTGAAGCAGGAGTTAAGTCGCAAGGCTTAGGTCGCAAGGACTTAGGTCGCGAAGGCTTAGGTCGCATAAAACTTAAGTCGCAAAGGTCTGATGCCGCTTTTATCTTAAGTCGCGAAGTCTTGGAAACCATTGATGCGTCTGCCGAGTTAATCTCTGCCTTTGATACCTGATGCCGCTTTGCTTTAGGTCGCAAACTACGGATGCCGTCCATTCTTTAAGTCGCTGAAATATGATGACCGTTGATTTCTTTAAGTCGTTGATGCCGCCTATTTTTAAGTCGTTGAAGCCTGGTGCGTTGATTCTTCTACGAGTTAATCTAGGTCGTTGGTTTGTAAGTCGTTGTATGCTGTACTAAGTCGCTGCCGACTTAAGTTGTGTCGCTGAGTTGTAAACGGTTATAAGTCATAGGTCGTCTGGGTTCATAGGTCGACTGTTGTTAAGTCGGAACCGACCTAAATACTTGTAATATTTTCGAGTTTTCTGAACTGTGTTGTAAATAGTATACGACTTATGTTAAGTCGGAGGGGTTGTTAAGTCGGTTGCCGACTTAGGAGTTATCTTTTTTTCTGCTTTGCGTGTTGTAGCCTATAAATAGGTAAGTTGTTTCATTTGTAAAGGTTGTTGATTTTTGAATAAAATTCTCTTTTGATTGCTTTGTGCTTTCATTCCAAATTGGTAGTTGAGTGTAATCTCCTATCTCCTCTTTCGGATAATCGAGTGCGCTCGATTCAACGATTGTAGAAGCCGATTCGCGGAATCAAGTGCGCTTGATCAACGCTTGAAGAATTGAAGATCTTTGAACCCGGTATCGTGCGCGATCAACGAGTTCGAGATAGCTAGAGTTCGGTATCTTCGGATCAACGAATTCGGGCAATTCAGCATTCGTCAATCCATCGACTGCTACTTTCACCGATTTACATCATTTTTGAAATATCCGCTGCGTCAGTTTTGGTATCAGAGCTTGTTCTAACCAATCATAGTTAGATCGAGACTTGGAGCCTATTCATTTGAAGATTTGAGCTTGTGTTCATCACGGCCGAGAATTTGAAGAAGTGGGTCGTG
The DNA here is from genome assembly GCA_030737815.1 of Allium fistulosum. NCBI lineage: Eukaryota > Viridiplantae > Streptophyta > Magnoliopsida > Asparagales > Amaryllidaceae > Allium > Allium fistulosum. Next base: position 260,845,667 of record CM060904.1, on the reverse strand, counting down.
TATACTTTTGAAGTTTGAAGTTTGGATTTGTGATTTGACAAGTCGTGTTCATCGTGTTCATCGAGATTTGCAACAAAGTGGAAGTTTTCAATCCGTTTCATTTTGAATCAAAGTCCGAATTGTGTTTGAATTTGAAGTGTTGAAGAATTGTGAAGTTTTCAAGTATGCCGCCAAGGAGAGCTAATCGTCACCAAAACGTAGAAGCTTTATATCGAAGAGAAGAGGCTGATGAGATGGAGCAAAGAATCAATGAGAATTTTAGTGAGAAGCTTAATGAAGGAATTGGCCGGTTAGAGTGGCTTATGACGGAGATGAATCAAAATCGGAGAAGGGTTTCACCCGAATCTAACCATGGGGGTAGTAGAGTCTCGCCACATTCCAATCGAGACAGAAGTGTTGAAAATGATCAAGGACGTGGGAGGAACGTGAATGATCGTGAACGGAGGAATGTCGATAGAAGGGATGATGGTGGAAGGCGTAATGGTAGTAGAGATGTTGGTGGTCAGAATCGACATCGTTATGCATCTGATTTTGAAGAGGAGTATGATGGTGGTAGTGTCCAAGGAAGAGGTCATGAAAGAAACTATTCTGAGTATGATCACAAATGGGAGTCGGGGATGAAGACAGAAATTCCTGAATTCAAGGGTGGTATGCAAGCAGAGGAGTTTCTAGATTGGACAGCTAATGTTGAGGAGATTTTTGACTTCAAAGAAGTTCCAGAACATCGTAGAGTGAAGTTGGTTGCTACAAGGCTGAGGGGTAGAGCTTTGGCATGGTGGCAGCAAACCAAGCTTACACGTGAACGTATGGGAAAGTCAAAAGTTGAATCTTGGGAGAAGATGAAGAAATTGATGAAAGCAACGTTCTTACCTTACAATTATCAATCTTTGATGTATCAACGTTTGCAGAACTTGAGGCAGGGCACAAAGACAGTTAATGACTATGCTGATGAATTCTATCAACTTATTGCAAGGAACGATATTATGGAAACAGAAGAGCAGCTGACATCTAGATTCATTGGGGGGTTGAGAATGCAGATTCAGGATATGGTCAATATGTTCGATCCAAGATCTGTAGCGGAAGCACATCAGAAAGCGTTGGCTTGGGAAAAGCAAGGGAGACGAGGAGGTGGTGTGTTTACTAATTCTAACAATCAAGCGAAGGGTGTTGGAGGAAATTCTAATGTTTCTAAACCTATCAGTAGACCAGTGGTGAAGGAGGCTGAGAAGACAAGGGTTAACAATGGTTTCAAATGTTACAATTGTCAGGAATTGGGTCATAAAAGCAGTGAGTGTCCAAAGCCAAAGAAGAGAACCATGATTGCAGAAGTTGACAATGAGGATGTTGATGAAGATTGTTCTAATCCAGCTGAGGAGGATGAGCAGGATATTGCGTCAGGAGATGAAGGTTGTAACCTAATGCTGAGGAGATCGTGTTTAACACCGAAGCAGGAGGAAGCTAGTTGGTTGAGGAGTAATATCTTTCAGTCAACGTGTACTATTCTGGGGAAGGTGTGTAAGTTTGTGATCGACGCAGGAAGCTGTGATAATATTATTTCAACCGAAGCTGTGACGAAGTTGAAATTGAAGACAGAGAAACATCCGAGTCCATACAAGTTAGCATGGTTGAGAAAAGGAGGAGAAGTGAAAGTGGATAGACGAGTTCGTGTACCATTCTCTATTGGGAAGAAATACAAAGATGAAATATGGTGTGATGTCGTAGAGATGGATGTATGCCACTTATTATTGGGAAGACCATGGCAATATGATCGAGCAGTACTACATGACGGTCGGACCAATAGCTACAGTTTTATGTTTGAAGGCACAAAGATTATTTTAGTTCCGAAGAAGAGATCACAAGAAGAAAGTAAGTCAGAAGAAATCGAAGAGCTGAAAACTTTATTATCTTTGAAAGAGTTTGTTAAGGAGGTTGAGGAAGAACCGGAAGTATTCTTGTTGATTGGGCGTGAGAGCAGTGAAGAAGTTGAAATTCCTGAAGAAGTTAAACCAATCTTGAAAGAATTTGACGATGTATTTCCAGAGGAGTTACCAACGGAGTTACCGCCGTTAAGGGACATACAACATCAGATAGATCTTGTTCCAGGTGCTGTATTGCCACACAGACCACATTATCGAATGAGTCCGAAGGAACATGAAGAGTTGCGGAGGCAGGTAGAGGAATTGCTTGAACAGGGGCGTGTGCAGGAGAGTTTAAGTCCTTGTGCTGTACCAGCTTTATTGGTACCCAAAAGGGATGGAACGTGGAGGATGTGCACTGACAGTCGAGCATTGAATAAGATTACCGTGAGATATAGATTTCCAATGCCGAGGTTGGATGACTTGTTGGATCAGATAAGCGGAGCTACTATCTTTTCTAAGATTGATTTGAAGAGCGGATATCATCAAATTCGTATCAGACCAGGAGATGAGTGGAAGACTGCTTTTAAAACCAGGGAGGGTTTATACGAATGGTTGGTCATGCCGTTTGGCTTATCAAATGCACCAAGTACTTTCATGAGGGTGATGAATCAGATTTTTCGACCGTTCATTGGAAAATTTGTGGTGGTGTATTTCGATGATATTTTGATTTACAGCGGGAGTCCAGAGGAACATTTGAATCATCTTAGAGAAGTGCTGATGGTACTGAGACAAGAACAATTCTATGCTGCAACGAAGAAATGCGTGTTCATGACGCATAGTGTTTTATTTCTGGGGTATGTTGTTTCAGAGAAAGGAATACAGGTTGACCAAAGTAAAGTTGAGGCGATCAGAAATTGGCCACAGCCCAAGACGATAACGGAAGTTCGTAGTTTTCATGGGTTGGCTTCATTTTATCGAAGGTTTATCCCACACTTTAGTAGTGTGATGGCGCCTGTTACAGATTGTATGAAGTACAAACAGTCTGCAGATTTGAAACGACGAAATGTTGGGTTTAATGAAGGAGACATGGTTTATGCAGTATTAACGAAAGATCGTTTTCCAGTAGGCGCTTACAATAAATTGAAAGCACGGAAAATTGGTCCGGTGGAAGTTGTGAAACGAATCAATGAAAATGCTTATAAACTGAAGCTGCCAAATGATGTGTATACATCTGACGTGTTCAATGTTAAGCATCTCGTACCATATCACGGGAATGAACGAGCTGATGAAGATGAAAGTACAAATTCGTGGACGAATTTTTCTCAACCTGGGGAGGATGATGCAGGCCAGGATAAAATCATAGGTCGAAGACGACCTAACAAGTCAATAAGTCAAGACCGACCTAAGAAAGATACCACCGAGTTAAGAATTGGTGAGCAATGTTGGGAAAATGAAGTTCTAGGTCGCAACCGACTTATGGGAGGATATCCGCGACCTAACGAAGGCTCTAAGTCGACACAGCGACTTAGTATAACTCGGCACCGAGTTAACTCAAGTCCGCGACCTAACGAAGGAGTTAAGTCGTTCCAACGACTTAGTGAAGATCGGCAACGACCTATTGAAGCAGGAGTTAAGTCGCAAGGCTTAGGTCGCAAGGACTTAGGTCGCGAAGGCTTAGGTCGCATAAAACTTAAGTCGCAAAGGTCTGATGCTGCTTTTATCTTAAGTCGCGAAGTCTTGGAAACCATTGATGCGTCTGCCGAGTTAATCTCTGCCTTTGATACCTGATGCCGCTTTGCTTTAGGTCGCAAACTACGGATGCCGTCCATTCTTTAAGTCGCTGAAATATGATGACCGTTGATTTCTTTAAGTCGTTGATGCCGCCTATTTTTAAGTCGTTGAAGCCTGGTGCGTTGATTCTTCTACGAGTTAATCTAGGTCGTTGGTTTGTAATTCGTTGTATGCTGTACTAAGTCGCTGCCGACTTAAGTTGTGTCGCTGAGTTGTAAACGGTTATAAGTCATAGGTCGTCTGGGTTCATAGGTCGACTGTTGTTAAGTCGGAACCGACCTAAATACTTGTAATATTTTCGAGTTTTCTGAACTGTGTTGTAAATAGTATACGACTTATGTTAAGTCGGAGGGGTTGTTAAGTCGGTTGCCGACTTAGGAGTTATCTTTTTTTCTGCTTTGCGTGTTGTAGCCTATAAATAGGTAAGTTGTTTCATTTGTAAAGGTTGTTGATTTTTGAATAAAATTCTCTTTTGATTGCTTTGTGCTTTCATTCCAAATTGGTAGTTGAGTGTAATCTCCTATCTCCTCTTTCGGATAATCGAGTGCGCTCGATTCAACGATTGTAGAAGCCGATTCGCGGAATCAAGTGCGCTTGATCAACGCTTGAAGAATTGAAGATCTTTGAACCCGGTATCGTGCGCGATCAACGAGTTCGAGATAGCTAGAGTTCGGTATCTTCGGATCAACGAATTCGGGCAATTCAGCATTCGTCAATCCATCGACTGCTACTTTCACCGATTTACATCATTTTTGAAATATCCGCTGCGTCATCGACCCTATGGACCCAAGACCAGATCCAAACTCAACCCTTGATGGTACATTTCAGACCTGTAGCTGAAGTATAGGAGGTTGAAAGCAAGTGCAATGATTTGGATTGGTTTTATTCAATCAATTCTAGCATTGTTTAATGGTATCTTGTGTTGAAACTTATGTGTTGTTATACTTGTTTTGTTGGATGTATCCAAGGAGATTCATCTTTGGCTCTCTCACTCAAATCATATTCATGTTGTCGTGCCTTCGAAGATTATGTGTTGTGTGTTTTGGTCGTCATCTCCATCTTAAACAAGTGAGTAATTCTCACCAGACGATGTGTACTTATATAACTAGTAAACTGACACCATTTGAATCTGTAAAATTATATCATCCTATTATAACTGTTATATTATGATCATATAATGTTTACCCCTGTTATTACACCTGCTATATCATCAATTACTTTTATATGATGTTATTCTGTTCATTTTATCGGTTTATCACACTGCAAGTTCCTTGTAGATTAGGTTCACTATGGGTTGAAATGATACATACCCGAACGGACTTTAGAATAGGGAAAGATCGTTATGGGCTGAAATGATAAGCCTGAGTGACTTTTTATTTAACTTGGGATTTCAGCTTTGAAATGATAGAACCCGGTTTTTCTTTGTAAACTGCGGATTGAAATGATACATATCCGTATCACTTGACCTAGGCTAGAAAATTTTATACAGACCCGTGGTTTATATATTTTTCTGAAAATTTTAAAATATTTTAAAAATGTAAATATTATGATATTTTGATTTAAATTTTTATTAAAATGATTCCTATAAAATATTTGTGATTTTCTACAAATTAAATAAGTGAATTAAGTAAATGGTGAAGTAGAATTTGAAATATAAGTTAATTTTGGAATTTATGATTTTGTTTATAAATGGAATTTATGTAAAGTATGAATATATGACAAATTTGATTTAAAAGATGAATTTAATGATTTTTATCAAGTAATAATAATTAAAAAAAGAAATGTTAATGATTTTGTATAAATTAAAAAAATGAAATAAATGAATATTTAAGCTGAATTTGGAAATATAACTTAAATTGAATTTTTGTGGAATTTGTTTTAAAGGTGAAATTTTAATTAAGTAAAATAAATGAAAATAAGTTATATTTTTTAAATTTAAACTTAGTTGTTAAGTTAATAATTTAATTAAAGAAATGAAAATTTAATTGTTATTCAATTTGATTTTTGAATGGAAATTTGACTTTATAAAATCATAGAAATAAAGGTATTAGATGATTGTTTTTAAATGTGAAAATATAAGAATTTATAAGTTAAAATGATTTATATTAAAAGTTAATTTTGTGTGAAATTGTAAATAAAACTCTGAATTTGATTTGACAGCATTTTTGAAATGTAATGTAAAGATATTACAGCATTGGAAAATGCTGTAGTTGTTTTAAATGAACCAAATAGCAAATTTGAACTAAGGGTTATTATAGCACTTTGTTAGTGCTATAGTTGTTAAATTTAACTAAAATTTTAATTGAAACTAAATTAAGATATTACAGCATTTTAAGTGCCGTCTTTTGTTAATGAACTGTTTTTTTAAACATAACATTTCGCAGCATTTTCTAAGTGCTGCGAAAGTTGAATTTTCGTTGTTTAATAAATTAAAATGAAAAAATGATCTTTGAAAAATATTAAATTTTGGAAATTAAATATTTAATTATTAAATATAGTGAATTGACTTTAAATGATTTAAATGGAATAGTTGATTTGTGAAATACAACTATTTTGAAATTTGATTAAATGGTATTTAAATTTAAATCAAATAAATGATATTAAATCTTGGAATGAATAATTGAAGTTTATATTAGTATGAAAATATTTGGTTTACTTGTAATTTGAATCTATTTAAAAGATATTAGACTTATGAAATATAGGATAATAAAGCTTTGGAATTTATTTTATAATTTGAATAGTTATTTTGTGGATTAAATCTGTATTTGAAATTTATAAGATTTGAAATGGTCTATGGAAATTTAATTGAAATAAATGATTGAATTGAATTGAAACTTTGGAAATTTTAATACTTGATTTGAAAGTATAATAATTACAATTTTAAATGGTTTAAATGAATTATTTTGATTGAAATATAAACTATTTAAAAAGGTGACTTGAAATGATAATAAATGAATGATATCTTTAAATTTAAAAAGTATTTAAAGTTGAATATTTAGATTTGAACTCAAATGATATTTTGGTATATTAAAATGATTTGAAATGAAGTTTGAAAAGATATGATATTTTGATATATTAAATGATTTGAAATGAAGTTTTGTAAAGATATGATATTTTGATATATTAAATGATTTGAAATGAAGTTTTGGAAAGATATTATATTTTGATATATTGAAATGATTTGAAATGAAGTTTTGAAATGATATGATATTTTAAATATATTAAAATGGTTTGGAATTGATTTAATCTTTATTTTGATAAAGATTTGGATTTGAAATGATATTCTATTCTGAAGTATAAACTATTTTTAAATTATAACCACGGGTTATAATAACGATTGGTTGTTAAAGAGACCGGGATCGGATATGGACATACTCTCTGTCAATACCGAAAACCACTTTGACAACTGTGTATGCGGTGGAGTTTCCAGAACGAAGTAGGATGGTGACGACGATCCTAAGGTATATATACGTGAACCCAACTCCCGTGAGTTGGCATAAGGTGGCTAAAACAGGAGCAATCTCGGACCAGTTAGGTAGCACCTCTTATCGAACACGCTTCTTCGATACCATTCTATTACTTGTGATTGATTTGGTGCGCACCCTTGATTTTAGGACTGTTGTTCGAGGTGGAGCGGTAGTGGCTGCTATGCGTTTCCATTAGTCCGTGTGCATAATTGGTATATCTACCCTGGCATTACCTTTTGTGCTGTGTCACCTACCATATCGAGCTTTACTACGATTTATGATTTCTCCCGTAGCCTGTGGAGTATCGGGGGTAGCCCCCATTTTGGGAGTATGCTAATACTGGATAGACTACTGGGACTATTACGTGTTAAGGGGAATATTGGGTCACTCCTTAATGCTATTTAAAAGTATATTTATTTTATATTAGACATTATTATAATAGCGAATATTACTGCATAGTAGATAGTTTAACGGATCCTTAAATAATGGGCGATCCCAAGCATTCTTTAAGTTACTTGTACCTTATTACAGTTCACTTGAGTTGGTTTACATTATATAAGTATATATTGTCCTGACTCGAGTGTTTTGTGTTTTGCTTTACGCTCGGGTCAGCCTGAGTTATTCATAGATTTGGATTTCCACTCTCTTGGAGATTTGAATCGCTGGAGATTATCTGCTTGTCTTGTCCTATCTATTTCAGTTCCGCTGTTCTACTCAGCTTGTACTTGGTTACTTTATTGAGACTTCTGTTGTACTCTATTTCTTCTGTTATATCTTATGTAACTCTGATATATTTACATAGTAGCTTCATGAACTACTATTTCTTTTACTTCCGCTGCATTATTTTGCTCTGTGTTTGTGAAACTGTGATTATATTTATTTACTGTATATTTTGAGATTTGCCAAATTTTATTTACAACGCGGTATTTTGAGCAATTCAAGTCCGACATGTGCAGATGCGAATGGTTGAAAATATCGGGTCGTTACAAGAATCCCGCGCAATTGCCTCCATCAAACCAATACGCCGCCGGACATTCAGATCCATCAGGCCGGTTACCAGACAAGAGTTTCAGATGCTGCTCCAACAATTGACCCAAAGTCGGCAACAACTAACTAAACAACTGCGCACCAACACGGAGCTGACCAACCAGTTTAATCGCCAAAGGCGCAGAAGATCCAGAAGAGACCAAGGTTCTTATTCCTCCACAGAGAGTTCAGCCTCATCTGATGGTCATCACCGATCCACATGCCCGCGGCTGGATGTAAGCTACACTCAAGCCACAGGGCACCAACCTGCTTCAAACCTTGGACAACCTAGAACCGGACCATCCAGTAGTCATCATACAGGACCTTCATCCCGAGGAGGTGCTGCTCCTTATCATGTCACATGCAACATTGCTACTACCACCACAACCGAACAAGGAGTTGATGCTAGAAACCAAGCAAATCCTCATTGTAGCCAACGAGAACATACTCCTGAGTCTTATGTCCCTGAGAATGTTGAACCAAAGAGGCGAGGCACGGACCGTCGACCGCATCCGGTCAAGACTCGCGCTGTGGATCCCGACCACTCCTTGGCACAACATGCTCTAAGTATCCGGATGCCGAATATACCGACGATGATTCGTCAGATGATCCGTGAAAGTCAGGGTCTCACTAACGATGACTGGGGAATCTCCCGGAGTCATACCCCTTTCACCGATGACATATTGTATGCTGATCCACCACGGCGCTTTAGGATGCCAACTTTGCCAGTATATGAAGGAAGTTATGATCCCAATAAACATATCCTGAAATACGAATGGCTGATGAATGCTGTGAGAGCTGATGATGTAGTAAAGTGCCGTAGTTTCCCCATTTCCCTAGGGGGTATTGCTACCATTTGGTTTACTCGTTTGCCACCACGATCCATCTCTAGTTTTGACTAGATGGCCACCAAGTTTGTTGAACAATTCCGTATGCACGTGGCAAGGCCTAAAGATGTTAACACTTTGTCTAGTGTTACTCAAGCTCCCGGAGAAACACTTAGACGTTACTTAGAGCGATTACATGCTGCATGCGCAGAAATAAGTAATTCCAATGATAACTCTATCCTAATGGCATTGACTAAGGGGATTGATCCTGATTCTGTTTCCTAGAGATTTGACTAGGCAACTAGTGCTCGGCATCAGGTAGCACTCGGCATCAGAGAGCAACCGGCATCCAGGAGTGTTCGGCGAAGCACTCGGCATCCAGGAGTGTTCGGCGAAGCACTTGGCATCTAGAGTACTCTGCGTAGTACTCGGCTAAAAGAACGCTCGGCATCCCATGGCGCTCGACGTCAACCAATACTCGGCAGCAAAAGTGCTCGGCATACAAGAGTACTCGGCAGCAAGAGTGCTCGGCATATAAGAGTGCTCGGCATCAAGACTGCTCGGCATACAAGAGTGCTCGGCATCAAGACTGCTCGGCATACGAGAGTGCTCGGCGTCAAGACTGCTCGGCATACAAGACTGCTCGGCATACAAGAGCGCTTGGCATCAAGGAGAACTCGGCAGCATCTGGAGTTCGGCATACAGGAGTACTCGGTAGCATCAGGAGTACTCGGCAACAAGAGTACTTGGCATCTAGAAGAGCGTTCGGCTTCAACTGGCAAACATCCTGCACTTCCCAAACATCAACCACACCGTTCGGCATAGAAAGGACCGTTCGGCATCAGAGCGTTCGGCATACCTGGTTCGGCATACAGTGACCACTGTACTGGGGCTAGAGCGTTCGGCTATCCAGCCCAGTTGGGAAGTCCAGCCCATATTTGCCTATAAATAGAGGGGCAGGGTCATAGTGAAAAGGATCCTTTTTTGGAGGGAGAATACTAGGGAGACTCTGCCATTTTCGAGACTCATCTTCTCTACTTAAACAACTTCATTCAAGCATTTGATTCACAAATTGTATTTGTAATCAACTATAAAGAAGATCAATAAAGTTTAATCTCAAAGTGGACGTAGGCAATTACGCTGAACCACTATAAATTTGGTGTTCTTACTTTCTGTATTTAGATTAGCACTGTCTACTCTGTTTAACTTGATTTCATCACTTATATCTCTTCACAATCTTCTTCTACGAGGTTAGTGACCAATTTTGGTGCTAACACTTTGGTGCTTTCACTGAGAATTGAATTCTCAGACCTCAAGGATCTGCTTTGAAGCTACTGGATTGAACAAATCTCCCAAGGAAGATCCGACTCACTGATAGGACATCCGTTTATTCTACTCAGAGTTCATACCAATAGCTCTACAATGGCAGGACCACGAACCAGGTCAGCTTCTCATAATGCGGATGCCCGCGAGACTGCTAGCGTGCAACAAGCAGGACCTAGCAATCAACCAGCGATTCCGAGTGCAGGGATTGCCGCTCAAGAACAGACTCCAGTTGTCAACAGAGTAGAGTTCAATGACTTGATGAGAGAACTTAGGGAAAGCAGGAGACAACTAGGAGAACAGATGCAAGCTAATGCCAACCTGATGGCACAACTCACTCAACAGCAGCAACAGAATGCTGGGGGCAATCCCGCTCCTTACTCTTCATCTGACAGTTCAACTTCCTCTGATGAACCTCCCAGGCACAGACGACGTAAGACTGAAGCTGCACGAGCAGAAGCTGATGTTCAGACGACTGGGAACTTCAGGACCAGAGTACAAATGGAGGATGGAGGTCCAGATCATCAAAACGCTAACGATGTCGGACCTCAGGACGAACGATTGGCAGGTCGCCAGGAGAGGAGGCACCAGCATGGTCAGGCACGTAGAACAGACACTAACCTTCCGCCTTCCATACAGACACCATATCTGACAGCCATGATCAGGCAGTTGATGAAAGAAAATCAGGGGTTATCGAATGATGATTGGGGAGTGTCAAGAAGTCATACTCCATTCACAGATGTTGTGTTGCAAGCGGCGTACCCCAGGAAGTTTAGTATGCCTACTATCCCTGCGTATGAAGGGAAGACTGACCCCAAACAACACATCATGCGGTATGAATGGATGATGGATTCAGCTAGAGCGAATGATGCCACCAAGTGTAGGTGCTTTCCGATTACTCTATCTGGGATCGCTACTATGTGGTTCACCCAACTTCCTCCATGATCCGTATCAAATTTCGAGGAGTTGGCAAAGAAGTTTATTGAGTAGTTCAGGATACACACTACGCGCCCAAAGGACGTGATGTCTCTGTCAAGTGTAACCCAAAATCTCGGGGAGTCGTTGAAGGAATATTTACAAAGGTTCCACATAGCAGCAACTGAAGTCAGTAATCCCAATGACCATGCAATTCTGATGGCTGTAATGAGAGGTGTGGATCCAGACTCTGAGTTTGGAGACTGGCTAGTAGGAAAACCTCCGGCTACGCTAGAGCGTTTCTACTCTAAGGCACACCAGTTCATAAGAAGAGAGGAAGCTAGGTGGGTACGACGAGATAAGGCGCCAGGGCCTGTCCAGGAGTCAATAAAAAGCAACATTGCTGTGAAGCAGTCTGGAGACAGCTCGGGAAAGGTCCAACTCGGAGTATAAACATCTACTTAACTCCGTACTCCCAGAGTGCGAGACGGAGTATAAACATTATTCAACTCCGTACTCCTAGAGTGCGAGACGGAGTATAAACATTAATCAACTCCGTACTCCCAGAGTGCGAGACGGAGTATAAACATTAATCAACTCCGTACTCCCAGAGTGCGAGACGGAGTATAAACATTAATCAACTCCGTACTCCCAGAGTGCGAGACGGAGTATAAACATTAATCAACTCCGTACTCCTAGAGTGCGAGACGGAGTATAAACATTAATCAACTCCGTACTCCCAGAGTGCGAGACGGAGTATAAACATTAATCAACTCCGTACTCCCAGAGTGCGAGACGGAGTATAAACATTAATCAACTCCGTACTCCCGGAGTGAGAGACGGAGTTTAAACATTCTCTTAACTCCGTACTCCTAGAGTGCGAGACGGAGTATAAACATTAATCAACTCCGTATTTACAGAGTGCGAGACGGAGTATAAACATCTACTCAACTCTGTACTCCCAGAGTGCGAGACGGAGTATAAACATTAATCAACTCCGTACTCCCAGAGTGCGAGACGGAGTATAAACATTAATCAACTCCGTACTCCCGGAGTGTGAGACGGAGTTTAAACATTTGCTTAACTCCGTACTCCCAGAGTGCGAGACGGAGTATAAACATTAATCAACTCCGTATTTCCAGAGTGCGAGACGGAGTATAAACATCTACTCAACTCTGTACTCCCAGAGTGCGAGACGGAGTATAAACATACATCAACTCCATACTCATCCCTAGAACTGGGGGCATAACCAAAGCAAAGCATGCTAGTTGAACATTTGTCTAAAAGAAGATTGCAACGAAACGATTGAGAGACGACTGTCAAGCAATCAACTGAACGGAAATATTCAGCATGAAAGACTGCGGTTTTTCAAAGCACGTCATGTTTACACAAGACGTCCTTTGGGGGGCAAATGTTATCCCACCATTTGGCAAGGCCATGACACCAAGAACTTGATTAGAAACCAGTGACAGTTCGTCTTGGAGATCGGTTACACAAAGGCTCACTATGGATATCGATGGATTTTGTCTGAGTCTGGATCGAGCCACGATTAACAAGACATAACAATCAAAGCCAGGGAAGCCAATGTTCCAAGTTTCAAGACGATCTGAGTTCGTATGATCAACTTATGATCGATTCGAACAACCGACCATCCATCCATCAACCTCCACATTTGACTTGGAGACCTAAACTGCTTGGAATGAATATGGCCCGATCATCCACTCCAATCGAGTCATAGAACAAAGTTCGACAAAATAAAAATACCCCTCATGAAGCTCAGTGACGCCGGGATCCGTCAAAAGTGGACGTGATTTGATCATCTACACATCAAATCCTACCCTGAACACGAAAGGTTGTTCGAAAGCCCAACTTGAAGTAGCTATGGTAGACTGCGTACTCGCTAACCATCACTGTCAATATATGGACACGACTACACCTTGGAACATATGCAACTTACTTTGTCTACTCAACAATCTATTATCCTTATTTTCTAGAAGGAGATACGGAGCAAATTATAAGAGATTTGGCTATCTAACCCAACATGGATGTGATTCAACCATCTGTCATATATCTCCTTCCTTGACTTGATTGGAAGAGCTATAATCACCATGCGGACGAGAATCGATCGTCCATTTTTCAAATTTCGTCCCTCATCCTAGGGGGCGGAATCTCATTCCGTGAGCAAACGTGGTTCGATTGTTCATTCGACGACATTAGCCTCGATACAGTAGATGAATACAAATTAAAGAGTGGAAATACGACTGCTCTCAACTTAAACCTCCAAGTCCCCAGAGTGTGGACTGGAGTACTCTAAGTCCCCAGAGCGCGGACTAGAGTATAAATGACTAAAACCTCCAAGTCCCCAGAGTGCGGACTGGAGTACTCTAAGTCCCCAGAGTGCGGACTAGAGTATAAACGACTTAAACCTCCAAGTCCCGAGAGTGCGGATTGGAGTACTCTAAGTTCCCAGAGCGCGGACTAGAGTATAAATCACTAAAACCTCCAAGTCCCCAGAGTGCGGACTGGAATACTCTAAGTCCCCATAGTGCGGACTAGAGTATAAACGACTTAAATCTCCAAATCCCCAGAGCGCGGATCAGAGTACTCTAAGTCCCCAGAGCACGTACTAGAGTATAAACGATTCCAAATCTCCGAATCCCTAGAGCGCGGATCGGAGTACTCTAAGTCCCCAGAGCGCGGACTAGAGTACAACGATTCCAAATCTCCGAATCCCCAGAGCGAGGATCGGAGTACTCTAAGTCCCCAGAGCGCGGACTAGAGTATAAACGATTCCAAATCTTCGAATCCCCAGAGCGCGGATCGGAGTACTCTAAGTCCCCAAAGCGCGGACTAGAGTATAAACGATTTTAAATCTCCGAATCCCCAGAGCGCGGATCGGAGTACTCTAAGTCCCCAGAGCGTGGACTAGAGCATAAACGATTCCAAATCTCCGAATCCCCAGAGCGCGGATCGGAGTACTCTAAGTCCCCAGAGCGCGGACTAGAGTATAAACGATTCCAAATCTCTGAATCCCCAGAGCGCGGATCGGAGTACTCTAAGTCCACAGAGCGCGGACTAGAGTATAAAAGATTCCAAATCTCCGAATCCCCAGAGCGCGGATCGGAGTACTCTAAGTCCCCGGAGCGCGGACTAGAGTATAAACGATTCCAAATATCCGAATCCCCAGAGCGCGGATCGGAGTACTCTAAGTCCCAAGAGCGCGGACTAGAGTATAAACGATTCCAAATCTCCGAATCCCCAGAGCACGGATCGGAGTACTCTAAGTCCCTAGAGCGCGTACTAGAGTATAAACGATTCCAAATCTCCGAATCCCCAGAGCGCGGATCGGAGTACTCTAAGTCCCCGGAGCGCGGACTAGAGTATAAACGATTTCAAATCTCCGAATCCCCGAAGTGCGGAGCGGAGTACTCTAATTCCCCGGAGCGCGGACTAGAGTATAAACTATTTCAAGCCTCCAAGTCCCCGGAGCACAGCGTCAGCAAGAAGTCCAAGTACTCGAAAGATGTGGGACGAGAGGTACGCCATGTCCAAAAAATGTTTGAACAGCACAAGAATGGACCGGGAGATAATGCAACTCATAAGAACTTGAGTTATGGCTACAATTAGTCAGCAAACTAAGGAAAGACAAGAGAATCACTCAAGCGAAAAAGAAGCTAAAAACTTTATTCAATAAGTCTAAAATGGGGATACATGATCACTCCTACAAAATTCAGACCTCTCTATACAAACTACAAGTTGTGGAAGATAAAAGCAATTACAAGACTTAAGCAAAAAACTCGTTGAACGAGTGTATCGATTATTTCTTCGACTTCTTCTTCTTGTCTTCCTTCGTTGTTTCCGACGACTCCTCTCCTTCACGCTTTTTCTTGGACTTTTTGCTTGCTAGAGAAACGGAGTCGGGAGTAGGAGACGGAACATCTAGTGGTTTGGACCTGCCCGGGAGAATGATTTTCAAAGGTCTGTTCCGCGGGTCAGTGAGTTCCAGTATTTCAGACTCAACTTTGACTTTGACCTTTTTCTTCTCCTCGTCGGAGAGACGGTCCTTCATGCTCATCTCTGAAGTATGCTCAGAGGCGCCAGTGATTTCAATTCCATCGCTTCCTTCGGCAGGAGACGAAGTATCAAGCTTGTCATCATCTAGCACCCCGATCACTTGAGCGTCTGGACCGGGAGTTACTCCCGCATGAGCAACATCACTTGTTTTCTCTGCTTCCTCCTTGGCGTCATCGCTCCTCGGAGTTGGCTCGGCGTTAGAATAACCTACATGAAAATATAAAGAATGGGCGTTAGAACGAATAACCATTGCTAAAAAATGACGGGATCTTTCAACTTCTAGAAAAAGAAGAATTTCCTACCAGGTCCCGGTTAGCTATCGGTGGCGCGTGGGGTTTCACCCTCCAGGATAGGTGATAGCACATGAGCACTGAGCCCGGAGTCTTCGGGGTCATAACCAACATGCTGCTCAAATGGATCAAGTGTCGGCCGACTGGCCGATTGGGCAGCAGATTGAGCAGCAGTATGAAGAGCAGTAATATTAACCCCAGACGGGCCAGCTTCACCATCTTTCTCTTTTGGAAGGGGAGAGCCTTTGCTGTAAAGTGCCAATGCTGCGGATAAGTCTGATGGCTCATTTCCCTTAAGGAACTCCTTCACCAGGGCCTCCTCATCGACCTTTTCGGAGCCTGACTCGATCTTCCTGATCCTTATCAAAGTTTCCCAGGCCTCAGCTAGGGATTCAAGGTAGCCTTCGCCCAAGAATGTTAAGTCGCGGTGCATAAGGACGCGGGCTCCATATTCAGCAATTAACGGGTCAAACATGTTTTTGACCTCTTCCCTGCCGGCTTCCGTGGCCGCCTCGAGGTGAGAATCAATCTCCTCCGCAACCTCTCTTTTTCCCTCCTCACGGGCCTCATCCTTCATTTTCTCAACCCCAGCGAGTTCGTCATCGAGCTTTGTTTTCAGGAGTCGGGTAGCAACGATCTCGTCACAGTATCGTTGTGATTCTTCTTGAGCAGCTACCTTATCCTCCTTCTCCTTGGAGAGTAATTCTTTCAGCTCTTTGACTTGGGTGGCGAGTGCGTCCCTTTCCTTTTGGACAGAGTCTTTTTCTAGGGTGAGGGCACCGCTGCGCTGGACTGCTTCGTCAAGCTCTTTTTTGTGAGCCGCCTCTAAACGAGTAACTGCCTCGGTAGTATTTTTTGCGCTTTGTTCAGCGGCTTCTAGCTTTGACTTATACGAAGCAAGCTCTTCGTCTTGGAGTTTGATGATTTTCTTATCGCTGTCAGCCTCCAGATTCAGACGGTCAATCTCGTGTTGACGCTCAACAGATACTTCCAAGACCTTCTCCACCAAGTGCACAAACGCGTCATGTTGAACATAGACGTCGTTATTGCAGGCAATGGCACTCTGCTTCACATGCCCGGGAATATGATGAATGGCCGGGAGGAACTTCAGACCATCGAAGCAAATTTTTGGAAACTTGGCCTTAAGATCGACCATCTTTTCCGCAACAGTTGGTTCCACCGCAGGAGTAGGAGGAGGAGGCTTTGAAAACTCCGTTCTTTTACATTGCTCTCGAACTTGCCTTGTACTCGATGAGCTGGAATGTTGTTCTCGAGGAGCATCAGACTGATAACCCTTCTGTAAGGATTTCTCTCTATCCGGCTCAGTTGGAGGAGGAAGATCACGGGACTGGGAAGATTGAGAATGTGCTTTCTTACGGTGAGACGACTCACGGGGACGATTGTCCCTATCTTCATAATCGCCTCTGTCCCTGCGTCTGCCTGAACCAGAATCTCGTCCAGAGTGATGAAATATAAAAGAGCCCTGAAGGCGATCGAGTCCGTGAGAACGCCCCATATCACCTGCAAAGAATGGAGATAACAACGAGTTAAGGGAAATTCACGAGATAGGAAAAAAGACCTGAAGTATATTATGGAATGCGCATGTGCGTGTGTGTCCTAGTGTTCCCCCCGACGCACCCGTTCGTTTATCTTTGCTAATCGGAGTGGTATCTCCTTGGGCCGGGAGTTGAACTCTTGCATTGCCTTTCACGGGTAAAGAGAATTTGAGGGCTTCAGGACCATCAAACCCGTAATTAAGTATGTCTTCGGGAATAGAAAGGTTCGATAGACCCCTCAAGGAACTTTCCAGATGCTGCGAAGAAGCCTCTTTCTCAGGCGGGGTAGGCGTAACTTTTGAAGTGCCACAAACTTTCTCCTTTTGAACTGTATATTTCAACTTCTTCTTTCCCTTCGAAGGGGAGGATGATGTCTCAATATCCTGAACTTCGATTGCCGGATTCCAAGCGGGGCCCACATTCTCGCCCTGAGTCTCAGGAGCTTCGTCTTCTTTGCACTCGCCTTCTCCGTGCGTATCGGGAGTGCGGCGCAACGACGACCTAGCCTGTTTTTTCCCTTTACCAGACGGATGTTTGGGAATGGTGACAACCTCTGGAAGGCTGATTCGACGACCAGGGGCTAGCAAGCCAAACCCCGACAGCGATTCATTTGAAATGATAGTCCGGATGTCTCGATCCTCAGTAGGAAGAGCTCTAATGGCTTCAACAGCCTCAGAATATCCTCGGCCTTCCGGACGCGGGTTGATACCTGAAAAGATGAAATGAAGAGTTAGGAAAAGCATGACTTCGATCAAATACGAATAGTGACTCGGCAGAGAGACTTACTGCCTTCAACCCATCTCCTAGCGAAACCAGAAGGGCAGCGCACATAGAACCATTCCTGTTTGTACAGGGCGAATTTGCTACATGCCCCTGTCAAGATCTGGCATTTGTGGTATGGCTCGAGGAACATAAAGGAAGGACTGTCTTTCCGTTTCTTGAACATATAAATGTATCTGATATCACCGAGGGTTGGAGGTCTGGAGAAGACGGCCATGAAAAGTAAGTAAGTCCCGTATAGAAATGCATGGCCGTTCGGGTGCAGCTGCGACGGAGCTATGTCTATGTACTGCAGAACATCCCGGAGAAATAAATTGAACGGAGGCACGCTACCCATCCAACACATGAACTTGTTGCAGGTAGTGTACCCGACTGGGGGCAGATGAGGACGATCGTGTCTCGAAGGAACTAACACGTCGGTAAAAGGAATCCCATGAATGGAACATATCCATCGCAGAGCAGCTTCGTTGATCTTCGAGGCTTGTGAATCGATCGGATTGTCTAGTAAGATTGTTGCCTCCAGACCATCAGGTGCCAAGTTATGAGCAGGAGAAGTCGACAGATTAGAAGTATCAACGGCTCCTTGCCTTGATGATGGCCCAGGCCTATCGGATATAGTGGCGGAGCTAGATTTTCTCGACATCCCAAATAAATAACGAACCTGGCTAAGTGCTTGAGAGAACTATACTTAAAAAACGTTGAACGTTAGAATTAGCAACACGAGTTTTCCCCCCACGTGGTGTGTGAACTAGTGCAAGCAATTGTGTACAAGCAATAAGATTTCAAAGATATAAAAATGAGCTTCGAATCGTTGCCTTCGAAGACCGTCATCGTTGACCGTCTCAAAGAGCCCGCCTGGTGGTGGTTACAGTTCCAGATCTAGAAAATGTGTAATTTGTGAAGTCTCTGGCTTAAGTCTAACTTGACATTTATAACTGTTCGGCATTTAAATGTTGTTCGGCAATTGCATTGTTCATCCTAAGAATAAGTCGGCATGTATGTGTGTTCGGTTAAGTCATTGTTTTGTTCGGCTAAAGACATTATTCGACCTAAGGATTGTTCGGCAATTGTATTGTTCGGCTAAAGGCATTACTCGAACTAAGGAATGTTCGGCAATTGTATTGTTCGGCTATAGACATTATTCGACCTAAGGATTGTTCGGCAATTGTATTGTTCGGCTAAAGGCATTACTCGAACTAAGGAATGTTCGGCAATTGTATTGTTCGGCTAAAGGCATTATTCGAACTAAGGAATGTTCGGCAATTGTTTTGTTCGGCTAAAGTCATGGTTCGACCTAAGGACTGTTCGACTGAATTCAATGTTCGGCCTGAAGTCAATGTTCGGCATGTCAGATGTTCGGCATTTGGGTATTGTTCGGCTTTAGTTCGTTCGGCTCAATTATAGTTTGACATGTTAGTAAGCGTTCGGCCTGGGATTGTCCGGCCAGGGTAGTGCTCGGCGACTTCCCATTCCACCGTCCGGCGCATGACGACATACGCCGGAGCAGCGAACAGCACCTTTACCTCCTCCAACACCTTCATTCGATCCTCTTCCCTTTAACTTTGGTTTGACACAAAGAAGCTACGGCAATAAGTGGACATACTCCTAATCATTCCTCCTCGCTATATCGTTCGGCAATGCAGACGAGCTACACAAAAACCTTCTACACGACATCGTTCGAACATCTCGTTTGAATGAATGAGGAAAAATACCTAAATTTGCAGTTCGGAGATTGAGATGGTGTAGTTAAGTCTCGAATTAGGACGACATGACAGAATTGCAAAAACGATAGAAGTAAAAAGTAAAAGGGGAAAAGAAGAAGAGGACCTGGTTATATAGGGGGAAGGTAGAAGTGGAAAAGGTTATACCCGGTAGAACCGGTCAATATCGGAGTGTTCGGCATCATAGCAGAGTGACGTTCGGCACACGAGAATTGTTCGGCTTCAAGCGTATCGTTCGGCATCCAGGCCACGCTCGCCACACACCTTCGTTATAGACATTCTCGAGAAGGCAGCATCAAGAAAATTGAACCAGATTCAAAGCGCATCACGTTCGGCCACGCAATACACTTTGGGGGGCAAGTGTTTCCTGGAGATTTGACCAGGCAACTAGTGCTCGGCATCAGGTAGCACTCGGCATCAGAGAGCGACCGGCATCCAGGAGTTTTCGGCGAAGCACTCGGCATCTAGGAGTGTTCGGCGAAGCACTTGGCATCCAGAGTACTCGGCGTAGTACTCGGCTACAAGAACGCTCGGCATCCCATGGCGCTCGGCGTCAGCCAATACTCGGCAGCAAGAGTGCTCGGCATACAAGAGTATACAAGAGTGCTCGGCATCAAGACTGCTCGGCATACAAGAGTGCTCGGCATCAAGACTGCTCGGCATACGAGAGTGCTCGGCGTCAAGACTGCTAGGCATACAAAACTGCTCGGCATACAAGAGCGCTCGGCATCAAGGAGAACTCGGCAGCATCTGGAGTTCGGCATACAGGAGTACTCGGCGTAGTACTCGGTAGCATCAGGAGTACTCGGCAACAAGAGTACTCGGCATCTAGAAGAGCGTTCGGCTTCAACTGACAAACATCCTGCACTTCCCAAACATCAACCACACTGGTCGGCATAGAAAGGACCGTTCGGCATCAGAGCGTTCGGCATACCTGGTTCGGCATACAGCGACCACTGTACTGGGGCTAGAGCGTTCGGCTATCCAGCCCACTTGGGAAGTCTAGCCCATATTTGCCTATAAATAGAGGGGCAGGGTCACAGTGAAAAGGATCCTTTTTTGGAGGGAGAATACTGGGGAGACTCTGCCATTTTCGAGACTCATCTTCTCTACTTAAACAACTTCATTCAAGCATTTGATACACGAATTGTATTTGTAATCAACTATAAAGAAGATCAATAAAGTTTAATCTCAAAGTGGACGTAGGCAATTACGCTGAACCACTATAAATTTGGTGTTCTTACTTTCTATATTTAGATTAGCACTGTCTTCTCTGTTTAACTTGATTTCATCACTTATGTCTCTTCACAATCTTCTTCTACGAGGTTAGTGACCAATTTTGGTGCTAACAGATTCCGAGTTCGGAAATTGGTTAGCTGGAAAACCACCTGCGTCACTGGACTGTTTCTATTCCAAGGCTGCCCAATTCTTGAGAAGGGAGGATGCGAAACAGTCTAGGAAGCAGGATGACGCAGGGCCTAGCATCGAAGGAATCTAGAGTAACATCGCTGTTAAACAATCTATCGAGAGTTCTGGAAAGTTCAGTTGAACATACAAAATAAACAGAATCAACAAATGGACAATGGAAATCAAAGCAAAAAATGCGATCAGAATCGTGGTCCACGGCGTAGAGCTTCCATGTACGATAATTACACTCCATTGAACACGTCGTTGGAAAATGTGTATTTGCAGACCTGCAATACCATGCAATACAAGAAACCTGCCCCGAAACCACCAACTGAAAGACAAATCCAGAAAGGGAAGTTTTGTAGATTCCATGAGAGTTATGGCCATAATACAAATTGGTGTCGTCATTTACAAGATCTCATTGAGAAACTGATACGTGAGCAGAAGTTGGATCAGTATGTGCGGGTGCCGCAGTCAGGTGGTGTGGGCCCATCAAATCAGAATCATGCACCAAATCAAGAAAGGCAAGAGGAACCCACTCGAACTGGCAGGAGGTTGGTTATTAATACAATAAGTGGTTGTCCTCATCTAGCAGACCGAAGCTGGAAGGAAATGGAGTCGTATGCCAGCTCTATCAGGCATGCGGACTTCGAGTGTTATAGTAGTTTTGATGAAGGGGCTCCGGCCAAGCAATAGAAGACGATGACAAATGACATCGTGTTCAGGAACAGAGACGTTGATAAAGTCGAAGCCCCCACTATCGATCCACTGGTCATCTCAGCTCAAGTAGGTCCCGCTTGGATGAAGAGGATCTTAGTTGACAGTGGAAGCTCTGTGAATATTTTGTTTAAGCGAGCCTATGATCAAATGAGAATGGAAGCCATGGACTTGAAACATTGTCAATCCCGAATCCATGGTTTCAACGGAAGTGCTACTATACCCACTGGAATGGTGGAACTGCCAGTAGAGTTGGGAGTTGAGAACGTCGGAGAGTACGGATGTTATAGTTCATTGTTTTGGACATAGACTCCCCTTATAATGCTTTTCTGGGCCGACCGGCCCTCGCTGAATTCAGGGCAGCCATTGCCCCGTGGTGTTTGACTTTAAAATTTCCCACTGATCATGGAGTGGGAATCATTCAGGGAGATCGGGCTGTTGGAAGAGCCTGTTATGTCGCAGAGCTGCGGGAGGCGTAGTGAAAGGAGAAAGGAAAGGGCGTAGAGGAATCTCTCTGCGTCCGCTTTGCTGATAATTGACAATTAACGCCCGGGCCTAGGCCCAAGCACCCCAACCAATTCCAAAGGGATATAGACCCAAGAGAAACTGAAGATGAAGGAGAATCTAAAGAAAGTCAAGCATCCCTGGCCGAACTGACGATTGATGTCCCAATTGACGGTGACGATGATTCAAAAATGATAAAGGTTGGGTATCAGCTAAGCCAGCAAACTCAAGAGGAATTGGTTGAATTTCTATGGGCAAATCTTGACGTATTCGCCTGGGCGCATTCTGACATGTGTGGGATCTCGCCGAACATCGCGAGCCACACTCTGAATACTGATCCGCGGCATGTCCCGGTCAAACAGAAAAGGCGTGGTATCGATCCAGAGAGATATGCTGCCCTTAAAGAAGAAGTAGAAAAGCTTAAAGCGAACGGGTTCATTCGAGATGCTCTATATCCTGAATGGGTGTCGAATCCCGTGCTCGTCCGAAAGCCGAACGGAAAATGGAGAACATGTGTCGATTACTCCGATCTGAATAAAGCTTGTCCCAAAGATAGTTTCCCGCTTCCCAGAATTGATCAGCTAGTAGATTCGACAGTTGGGCATGAGCTCTTATCCTTCATGGACGCGTATTCTTGCTACAATCAGATACCGATGCATTTACCCGATCAAGAACATACCAGCTTCGTGACCAATCTGGGACTTTATTGCTACAGAGTTATGCCATTCGAGCTCAAGAATGCCGGGGCTACTTATCAACGACTTGTCAATCGGATGTTTGCCAATCAAATCGGGAAAACAATGGAAGTATATGTAGACGACATGCTTATGAAGTCATGATTTTCCACTGACCATATTAAAGACTTGGAAACTATGTTCAGTATACTTCGAGACTACAGAATGAAACTCAATCCACTGAAATGTCATTTTGGAGTTGCATCCGGAAATTTCCTTGGGTTTATCATCAATGCTCGGGGAATCGAAGCTAATCCTGAAAAGATTTGGGCAATCAGAAATCTGGAGACTCCGAAAACTATAAAACAAGTCCAGAGTCTCAACGGGAAAGTAGCAGCATTGAGCAAGTTTATTTCAAAGTCCACAGACAAATGCATTCCCTTCTTCGATCTAATCCGAAAAGGAAAACGGAACTTTGAATGGACCACGGAGTGTGAGGGTGCTTTCCAAGCACTAGTTCAACATCTATCCACACCGCCTATCCTATCAAAGCCTATTGATCTTGAGAAGTTGTACGTATATTTGGCGATATCAGAAAATGCCATCAGCGCTGCCTTAATTCGAGAAGAAGACAGGATACAAAAGCCAGTATACTACGTTAGCAAACGATTGACTGGAGCTGAGAGGAATTATCCGAAGCTAGAGAAGCTGGCTTATTGCCTTGTTATTGCATCAAGGAAGCTCTGACCATATTTCCAGGCACATCCAATTATTGTTTACACCGACCAGCCGTTACGACAGGTCCTTTAGCGGCCTGAGACGTCTGGTAGGTTACTCAAGTGGAACATCGAACAGAGCCAGTTCGACATCACTTACACTCCAAGACGAGCAATTCAAGGACAAGTCCTAGCCGATTTCATAGCTGAATTTACCATTCCAGAGGACTTGCCCGAAACCAGTGAATCTCCCGAATATTTCTAGAAGCTGTATACTGATGGTGCCTCAAACGACCGGTGTTCGGGCGTTGGTGTTGTACTTGAAACTCTCGAAGGCCAGTCTATATGTTATGCTTTGAAGTTCGATTTTCATGCAACCAATAATGAAGCTGAATATGAAGCCCTCTTAGCTGGACTAAAGCTTGCCACAGATTTGAGAATTATTGCTGTGGAAATTTATTGTGATTCATAGTTAGTTGTGTGTCAAGTACAGGGAGAGTATCAAGCGAGAGATCGAAGGCTGGCTGCTTACTTTGCTCGAGTTCAGGAAGTGCTAAATCAGTTTGATTATTATGCCATTTATTGTATACCTCGAGAATGCAACCAAAAATCCAATTCATTGGCGAAGTTAGCCAGCACAGGTGAAGCTCAGCAAATGGGACTTGTTCCCGTAGAGACGTTATCTTCTCCAAGCATTGATCGGGCAGAAATAGACTGGGTATGCAAAATCGGCACCGAAAAGGATTCTCGGATGACTCCACTCATAAATTACATTGAGCACGGAACCCTGCCGGAGCGTAGGAGTGAAAAGAGACAAGTCCTTCGGAAGGCTTCACGATTCACCATTCAGAACGGAATCATGTACAGGAGAGGGTACTCTGTTCCTTTACTCCGGTGTATCACTCATGATTAAATTAAGCGAGTATTGCACGATGTACACGAGGGAGAATGTGGCGATCACACCGGGGGGCAAGCACTTGCCAAGAAAATACTTCGATATGGATATTACTGGCCTACTGTGAATCGCGATGCGTCGGATTATGCAAAGAAATGTGATAGGTGTCAAAAGTATGCTCGAATTCCTAGAGCCCCTCCTACCGAGATAATGCGATTGGTCAGCCCATGGTCGTTTGCAATGTGGGGATCAACATCACTGGTACTCCACCTCTGGCAAAAGGTGGTGCGAAATACGCCATCGTCGCAGTTGATTACTTTACAAAGTGGGCTGAAGCTGAAGCTCTAGCTACCATAACGACGAAGAAAGTAATCAACTTTGTAGTTCGCAACATCATCTGTCGATTCGGTCTCCCACACACCATTATTACGGACAACAGAACCCAATTCGACAGTGCTGAATTTAAAGATTTCTACAACCGATTTCACATCCAAAAGAAGTTCTCTACAGTTGCACACCCTCAGGCGAATGTACAGGTTGAAGCGGTTAATAAAGTTATAAAGTCCATTCTGAAAAAACGACTGGAAAAGGTCAGGGGCAAGTGGGTCGATGAACTTCCTATGGCTTTATGGGCCTACCGAACAACCCACAAGACCGCGACCGACCACACTCCATTCTCTCTCTCTTATGGTTCAGAAGCCGTTATTCCAGTTGAGCTAGAAGTACCTTCTCATCGTGTAACATACTATGATCCAAAGACAAATGCTATATTACTTGCTGAATCTCTCGATCTACTAGATGAGAAGCGTGAAGAGGCTGATTTGAGGGCAGCCGCGCATCGAAGTCGAGTCGCCCGATTGTACAATTTCAAGGTCCGCCCGCGAACCTTTGAACTAGGTGATCTCATCTTGAAAAGAATTTATCTCGTTCCTTCGCATATGAAGCCGACATGGGATGGACCGTATATTGTTGAACGAAGGCTCGGAGAAGGCACATTCAAATTATCGACCGTTGACGGTCTTACTCTACCAAGAGCCTAAAACAACGAAAGTCTTCGTCGCTACTACACATGACAGGCTATGTTTATTCATTTAGTTTATTTCCCATTTTGTAATTTGTTTCTTCATTTCGAAATTAGAATTTGTAATAAGGTAACTGACTTTGACATATTTTCTTATTTCAGCAATAAAATGCGATCTCTTCGAGCCAGAGCTGTGATTTACTTGAAAAGCTTCATATGATCATCACTATTCACAGAGAGCTAAGTCTCACCATACGGTGGGATTTATTAAAATAGGGAGTGACTATGATGCAACCGGTCACTCACTAAGTGAAACCCAAGCTTGGGGACAAGCCATCACATCAAAGTCAAAAATGGGTTGATACACGACAATCCCTCACTTAACTCCCGGTTTCTAGAGTGCGAACTGGAGTATTAAAATACGTCTACGAAGAGGGTGGATCCGTCCGCCTAACGACTTTGTCCGTATCTGAACCAAGTTTGAGGAAGGTGTACCCGTCCATCTAACGACCTCACTTTTTAATTCAGGGTGGATGCGATCCGACCATCCACGATCCTGATACATCTTTCGTTCCCAGAGTGAGAGCAAAATCCAAAAAAACATACAGCAGATGTGACTGACCGTCTGCTTATCAACTCCGAATTCCCAAAGTGTGAAACAGAGTATAAACAACAACTCCGAACTCCCAGAGCGCAAGTCGGAGTATAAACATCAATTCCGGATTCCCAGAGTGCGAAAGGGAGTATAAACAACAACTCCGAACTCCCAGAGCACGAGTCGGAGTATAAACATCAACTCCGGATTCCCAGAGTGCGAAACGGAGTATAAACAACAACTCTGAACTCCCAGAGCGCGAGTCGGAGTATAAACATCAACTCTGGATTCCCAGAGTGGGAAACATAGTATAAACATCGACTCTGGATTCCCAGAGTGCGAAACGGAGTACAAACGTCAACTTCAAGTTCCTAGAGCGTGAATTGAAGTATAAATATCAACTTCGAACTCCCAGAGTACGAGTCGGAGTACAAATGTTGATTCCGAGTCCCCAGAGCGCGGACATATGATTTAAACTTAAGCCGGCGTGACCAACCGCCAATAAATAAATGAGAATCCCCGGAGTGTGGATATGATCGTCGACAATCGGACAAGCGTGAATAAACTGCTCAATCTCCGCTTGTCTCAAACATCCATTCAGTGGCACTAGACTCAACATATTATAAGTGAGAAGCAATCGCTGACTGATGTTCTACAACTCATCCCCGAGACTGGGGGGCAGGACTTAAGCATCAACCATCAACTGAAGCGGCGCGACGTCAAAATTCAACTCGCTTCACAGTCGCGAACCATGTCCGCAGTTTCCAGACTTGGTGCGAAAAGACAAACTTAACTCGGAAGCTGGAACTTTACAAGTGCATTTTGAACATTTAAACACTTAAGCGAATACACAAGAAGCTAAAAAAGAAAAGTTTCATTCCTACTATTTATGAAAGAAATTCATGTACAAGTTTGTTCCCAAAAAATTCCTACTAGCAGGGGCCGAACCCGCATCTATACATGGCCAGCAAAATGAAAATCAAAATAAACCGAAGAAGCATGTCTAATCTTTCTTCTTCCTCGGCTTCCTTCTCGGTGTAGACCCGCTGGAGCCACCACTACCCTTCCTCTTTGAGCCTTTGCTTTTCGGTGGCCGGACTCCAGGCAAGGGCATGATCTCAACATCCTCCGAGCTCGTATGAATAGGAATGCTACCTGCGGGCGGAGTCGGAGGAACCGGATCAAGTGCAGAAGGTAGAATGGGCACGCTGGTGATGAAAACTGTACCACAAGGAGATATCATTCTGAGCGGAGTTGGACTGGGCGCCGCCATCCCACCTCCAAAACTTCCACCATAAGCCGCTGCTGCCATTTAAGCATCAATTTGTGCGAACATCTCCTCTTCAGTAACCGCTCGAGCCTCGCTGGGGGCATCAGCAGTTGGCATTGAAGAACTTGTAGCATGAGCAACTCCGTCCATGACAAATGGCAAGTCGGCTAAAGGATCGCCATGACGGCGAAAGAGTTCTTGCATTAACTGCTCATCAAACACAAGCGTGCTTCCCTGCGTATCGTCAAGTGGGGCAGTTGTAGTTACAGTGATCGCTTAGGTAACAACAGCCTCCTGCGTCCGATATGATTCTTGAGTAACAGGAGGCCCCATAGGTGCAGCATCGATCACTGGACAAAGAATAAGAGAACCGTCAGAATTTAATTCAAATAAAGATTCCGGCTTAAGGCAGATGTGTGGAATGTTCGGAATACCTTCCTCAGTTTGGTTTGTATGCGGCAAAACGGCTTCAGTAACATGCACTGTAACCGGAGACATCTGCGGCTGATCCGGATTGTGGGCAGGAACAGCTTGGGGATCGACCGCAGACGAGGATTTGGGCTGGGTTGACGCTGGAACTTCAAGACTTTTCTCATGATGTTCAGCCCCTGAACCCTCTCCTATTTCGAAGCGCTGGGGGCCGAGCTTTTCCTTCTCATGTAGAATCATTGACTCGTGGAGAATCTTCCTTTCATCTTTAGTCAGAATGCGATTCTCGAGTTCAAATTCATCTACAGACTCGCCCAGATGCGCCTCCTTCTCTTCTTCAACCAATCGGTCCCAGGCGTTGTATAAATGCACCGGATAATCATCGAGCCAGGCTAGACCCCTGTGCCTCAGCACGTTAGCGTTGTAAACAATGAGAAGGTCTTTGATATCAGCCTCCAGCCTGGACTCAGCCGACTTCACTTTCTCCTCGACATTAGTCTCCATCTTGCGGACTTTAGCCACAGCCGCATCCCGTTCACCGCTAAGCAGAACCGCTTATTCACACGCCTCCTGGGCTGCGTTATTCGCATCATCCTTTTCCTTGGACATGTCGGAGAATTTAGCCTTAAGCTCGTTGAGTTCCTTGACCGCCGTGTCCCGTTCGGCGGTGACTGTAGTATTCCGATGGCCTATCTCCTCCACCAAGGAAACATGTGTTTGCCTCAACCTCTCCATGGCCACATTCGCTTCATCAGCTTTTTTGGTGGCCTTGATTTTAGATTTCCGAGAAGATTCGGCCTCAGCAGTGAGCACTTGAATGATCTGATCCCTTTGAGCGAGTTCGTTCTCCATTTTCTCAAGCGCTTTGGCTCGCTCAAAGGCCACCTTAGAAGCTTTCTCTGCAGCCTTTACTCACTCTCTATTTTGGGTGTAGATTTCATGAACATAATCATGCATCGTGTTTTCCACCCCTTATGGGATTCTTTTTAAGTGTGGTGGGAAGACATAGCCATCGAAGCAAATATTCGGAAAATCCTTCCTCATCTGAGCCAATTTAATGGCCCCTTCTCCTGTGGGCTCACCTGGGACCTGCTCTGCAATTATGGAGGCCGTGGTTTCGACTCTCTAGAGATGAGTCTTGGATCTAGAAGTGTGAGAAGATGGCCTGTGACGTGGAGGCTTTGGTGGATGTGGAACAAGAATGGGAGGTGGAGATGGAAGTCTAAGAGGAGGAGAGCGTGATCTAGACCGATGTCTATATTCTTTGTCCCTGTCACGCCCATACCTATCTTGGTTAGAGTACTCGTGATCGCGGTCTCTATCTGAGTCCCTCCTGTGGGAATCGTAATAGGTAGAAGACTTTCGGGCTGAGCGAAGATTCCCGAGCATTGATCCTCTTCCGGACATCATACCTGAAAATGAGAGACGAAGGAAAAGTTAGTGATTTCTTAAGTTGGACGATTTACAGTTATGAATCATGTAGTGCAGTGAAGTGTATGCATGTGCAACCCCTCGACCAACCGGAAATGTCGGCCGCACTCATAGTAAGCGACCAGCTCAGCTCAAGAGCATTGTCAAGCTCCTCCATCTCGGTGTCGTGTTGAGACGACACATAATCCGGAATCGGAATATCAGCAAGCCCTTCAAAAGGATTCTCTACTGGCGGGGGAGGAGCCTTCGAAATTCTAATCCCCGGGACGGGCAAGGACATAACCACGGATTTTAATCTCTCGGATTTAGAATGCTTGTCAACAACAGCCTTCCCTTTCTCCTTCCTCCTGAATCCTGGACATCGGAAGAAGGCCTAGCTTGGAGCTCGTCATCGGTAGGCGTTCTCTCCGGATCAACTTCTTCGGCTATTACGACTCCGGGCGCTTTGCGCTTCACCCGTTTCTTCGAGACCACTCTAAGTGTTCCTTCCATCCGTATGCTCTGCCTCCGTTCAATTAGCCCGACAATCCTCAAGTTTCTGTCGGTCAGAACCAAGTTGATATGCCTCTCTTCGCCCGGAACCGCTTGGAGGATCCGAACTAGCTCTCTAAAATATCCACCATCGGGTCGAGAAATTGCGGCTGTAAGAGAAGAGAAGTATGTCAGTTTTGAGGTCGGTTATTACTATCTTGATTATTCAAGAGAAAGATTGCAACGCTTACGTCTATCCAACCATCGCCTAGCAAATCCAAGGGGGCACCAAACGTAGAACCATTCAGTCTTAAATTGACTCAGCCTCCCCCAGGACCCAGTTACTATTTGACAGTTCCCGACCGCTTCCAAGAAGTTGAAAGAAGGGATGTCTCCACGACTCTTAATGTTAAATAGATATCTGATCTCAATCGGCTTTGGTGGTCGAAAGAGAATCTCCATAAACAAAATGAATGTGCTATTCAACAAAGCGCACCCGTTGGGGTCTAGCTGGGATGGAGCTATTCCAAGAAATGATAACATTACTGTGCCATCCGGTATCTCCGAAGATATGCTAGGATGGATTTGTTTAAGGCACGGCTTGTTGCTCGATGACATGTTACTGCCTGGGCCAAATGACAGGCCACATGATCCCCCGGAGGGGTTTACTGGTTTTAACCGTCATGCGTGTAAGGCGGGAACACTTCCTCCTTTCAAACAATATATAAGGGAGATGTTATCATTTTTTTAAGTTCCAGTTCCAGTTCTGTCGACGAGCTTCGATAGGCAATTAGAAATGCGGTGAAATGAGTAAGTCCAATTATGCAAGTTTGAAGCTCGTCGGAGTCAGTTGTTCAAGTGTGCAAGGAATTACAAATTCTTTAACGTCTAGTTTGTATCGATCACAAGAGCCTTGTTCGCATCGATAAATCATGTTCATCTGCGTGCTAGTTTAACTCAGTCAAAAGAATGGAGATTTCGAAACGATCCCGAGTAATCATTTCGCATCCATCAATTGGGTCGCATTCGTATCGATCCCTGGTGCATAATTCGAATCGATTGAAAACCCTGGGTTTCGAATCCATCAGACGCAGCCTCTTCGTATCGATCAACACACTCGAGACACTCATCGATACTAACTAACTCGATGCAATAACTTAGCCATCGATCGATACGAAGGCCTCCATCTCATCATCTCGAAGCCCTTATTCCGAATCGATGCGAAAACGAGGACCAGAAAATCATTTTATCTCCACACTCCTTCTTCCCCAGATCGATTCGAACAACATTCTATCCTTCCTCGACCTCGCACTTTATCTACTGCCTCGAGCCATGTTCAGGCACGAGTTCGAATGGAATGGCAAGAGAACCTGGATCTCATTGTTCTAGGATTGATTTTGTTCAACTGATTACCTGATTTCGACAACTGGTTAAAGGGATTAAAGATTTTGGTTTGATTCGAAGTCGAGCAGTTTTCCTTTCTTTGTCTCAGAAGCGATACGAAAGCAAGGCACAAAAGTGAAAAGTGGCTAAGTCCATAGTATTTGTATGGACACGAGCATGAAGGCAAAAAATGATTCGCATCCCCGTAGATTCGACCGGTTGCAAAACATCACCCCGGGATCGATTCGAACAGGCCTTTCGAATCCATCAACCCTCAGATGACTACTATTTCGTATCGATCGTGGGACTTCTGTTCGAATACGTTGAGCATTGCGCTGTTCGAATCCATCTACACGAGCCTTTATCGAAGCGAAGTTGCCAACAAAGGCTTTTTTGAGTCACCCAAATCCATCGATATGAAACCACTGTTCGTATCGATCATCTTCGACTCCATCCCCAATTTAGCGACATGAAGTGTGCAGTTCGAATACATCGAACCAAGGCATCTAGAGGTCAATATTCATCGATACGAAGGCACATTTCGTATCCATTTTAGTGGCTTGCGCCAATTCAAAAGTGAATTCCACCAAAGTTCGTAACCATCGATACGAAAGTTAATTTCGTATCCATCGAATCTTAGATCCACCGATACGAACGACCGCGTCGTATCCATCGAACTCCACATCCATCGATTCGAAATATTTATTTCGTATCTATCAATGCAATGAAAATCGATGCAAAGACAATGTTTCAACCCTTCACATCGATTCAGGAGAGGATCGATACAGAATTCAATATAAAATAAACTGACAACGACTCATGAACGTCAGCGAGAGTCAGATTAACGTATATGCATATACGTCGGACTAATATTCAATATTCTAGATTTACAAGATTTGGAAACTCATTTGGTAATAATTACAGCAACAAACGGCTAACCATTAGCATACAGCAATCAATTGCGACAATACAGGGTACAACAGTTGATAGTCAATAGTTTACATTATCGTGAAAATCAGTCAAAGATTACAGCTATCATCGAAAGGACGATAACTATTCAGAATGAAGATTGCAGCATTTCAAAGCACATCATGTTTCCACAAGATGTACTTTGGGGGGCAAATGTTATCCCGCCTTTTGGCAAGGCCGTGACACCAAGGAATTGACTAGTAACCAATGACGGTTCGTCTTAGAGATCGGTTATACACAGGCTCACTATGGATATTGACGAATTTTGTTTGAGTCCGGATCGAGCCAAAATTGATATGACACGACAAGCGAGGCTATAAAAGCCAACGTTCCATATTTCAAGTATATCCAAGTTCGTATGCTCAAGTTACGATCGATACAAGATTGGATGAAAACCAGCCACTGTTCGAATCGATCGAGTTCGAATCCATCAACTAGCCTCTGTTCGAATCAATCGAGTTTGAATCCATCAGGGAAGCTTACTTCAACTCAATCGGCTCCGCATCGATCACCAGGGCCTATTTTGACTCAATCAGCGCCGCATCCATCACCAAGCCTCTGTTCGACTCGATCGAGTTCGTATCCATCACCAAGCCTCTGTTCGACTCGATCGAGTTCGTATCCATCAGGAAGCCTCTGTTCGACTCGATCAGCCAGTGACCACTTCACATTCATCACTAGAGTTGTAACGACCCGTATTTTTAACACTTTAAAAATACGAATTAAAATAAAAATTTTGGATAAAAATCCGAAGGAAATAAAATGTTGTGTTGTTAAATGTGAATTACAAGTTAAAATACAAAACTGAATTCTGAAATAACTTATTTGTAAATTAAATATGGATGTTAACTTGTATTGAATGAAAATAATGAATTGAATTTGATTGTAAACCAAATTGGTTATGATTGTAAACAAAGAATAAATAAAATGGTAGATTTAATAGTGGAAGTTTATGTTATTGAAACTAATATAAATAAATGTAACTTAATATTACAGTTGATTGAAATCAGATAATAACTGAAACTGTAATTTGATAAAGATGTTAACTTGTAATTGAACGTAAGTAAAGATTTAAATTTGAGTGTAACAAGTAATTGAAATGAATTGAATTTGATTGTAAACAACGAAATAAATAAAATGTTACATTTAATATTGAAGTTATAATATTGAAATCAATGTAAATGAATGTAATTTAATATTACTGTGAATTTAAATAAGATGATAGCTAAAGAAAATGAAAGTAAATGAATTATAAACTATTGATAATAATGTATAAGTAAATGGTTGATTCAATAATGAAAGTGTAAATCGAAATAAAAGAATTCCATTGGAATTAAATAACTTGAAATTGAATTACAATATAATTGAACGTTGAATCTAATGTAATCTTTTATACTGGATTTATAATGGAAAATTGCATTGTAAAAGGTTGTTAATTATTGTGAATTTAAACTGAAATTTGTGAACACTTGAAATTTGATTTAAAAGTTAATAATTTAAAATTGGGAATTTTATATTGTAATTAAACAGTAGAAATAGCCATTTTTACAACTATCTTGGATTTCGATGAAACCAGTTTCATCGGATCCGTAACAGTGAATTATTGTAAGGTTTCAATTTTCATAGCAATCGGAGTTGTCGTTTGGCCGTGCGAGCTTAAAACGCGTAGAAATTTAATTTCGTATTTAATTAAAATAATCGACTTAAAACGCTATCTTCCACATACGATTGAATTAGGCCTTGGGACATGTTCCATTGTGTTCGGAATGCGGGTAGAACATTACGAACGCCAAGCGGCACGCCTCGTTTGGAGTTCGTTTGAAAAATCTTGAATTTTGGAAAATAATATTTTAATAATTGGCTTATACGTATATATTCACGCTTGCTTCAGAGAAACCATAGCTTATTTCGTGGCCGCAACTTAATAGTTTTAATGGCCGAAACTTAGCGACCTTTCTCCCTCCAAATCTCTTGATCCACGCCCCTATGGCCTTCGACCTCAACTAGTGAAATGTCGGCGACGTCGAGCTCTTGCATTCCAACGGTTATGATGGATTTTCGAGCAGCGATGTAGTGGCAATCCCACCTTGAAGCGTGCACGTTCGCGAACGATTTCTGAGGCTACGTCAGGGCCGAGCTTCGTGGTACCTTGGCCGAGGGTTGTGCTCGCTTGGGGCTTCGATTTGATGGTCTCCGATCGAGTGTGAGTGGAACGATGGAGGGGCGGTCGGTGGTCAAAGCTTGAGGGTGATGGGTTTATCTTGCGTGCGTTCTACTGGAGTGAGATGGAAGAAGGAGGAGAGTCGGCCCTTGATCTCGGATCTGAAATTCTGGACGGCCGTGATTTGTTTTGGTAAAAAAAACAAAAAAAAAAGAAAATTTGTTTTAAAATTATATTAATATATATGCAATCTTGTAAAACTCATATCTCATCCATACTTTATCAGAATCGGATGAAACTTTTTGCGTTGGAATCGTGGTGGCAAGCTCTACATCATGGGATTGATTTGGGATGTTTGGAGCTAACTAAAATTTTAGGTTAAATCGAATGTCGTTCGATTTGATTTAAAATCGTAGAATCAAGGTGAGTGTTTATACGCTCACAAATTGACTAAAATAATTTTTGTTAGTTAAATTTATATTCTGAAGTGATATGAAATTTATTGGTTGTTGTTTGGTAGGTTTAGTTATCATTTATATTGATATATGAATTAATTGATAGAATTTAAATTGACCGTTAAATTAAATTCAAATTTAAATTGGCAGTATATTACTCGACATTGATAATTATAAAATTGTTGTGAATGTTATTGGCTTTATGGTTGATTGGTTGTGATGGATGCTATTGGTCGATATTGGTTGTTTATTTATTTTGATATATCATGCTATCATCATGTATATTGTTTATTGCATATAAAACTGTAAACTGAATCATTTCGAATAAATTAAGGAATAGGTTGAAATGATATACCTATGACATCTTTTGGATTGAAATGATATATATCCATCCTTGAAATTAAATTTGAAATAATTATCCACTTGGCCATAGGTTAGATAATTTTATACGGACACCGGGTTGGTTAAATTAAATGATTTTAAAAGTTGTTTTGAAATTATTTGAATGAATTGATTTTAAGAATAAAATCCAATTTATGGGAATTATTTTGAATTGAAGCTCGAGATGTTGGAATTTAGACTTGGTAAATGAAATTGTTTAATTATTCAAAGTTTAGATTTTTAAGAAAAAGATTGAAATACGGCGTAAATTTTCGAAAGTTGATTTGTTTTAAAAGAATGGACTTTTAATCGAACTCTGAATATTTCTAAGAAAATTTATATGAAATGATATTTCAAGTTTGAGTTTGGAATTGAAAATTTATTTGAAATTGAGATTTAATTAATTTGGAATTTAATCGAAATTCAAAGAAATTTGTGAATTGGACTAAATTGAAACTATTGAATTAAGTTTGAAGATAAAATTGATTTGAATCGGATTTGAACTGAAATTGATTGGAATATAATAATTAAATGAATTCTTGAAATCTGAATATTAATCTAAGTTTATTTAATTGGAATTGTTCCAGAAATTAAGTAAACTACTTAATACGGATGTTTAATTTGAAGAATGTTCTAATTTGAATAGGAAATGGTTTTAAAGCGAATCTTATATTCTTATATAAATATACGAACTGTTTTGAAATGTGAAATATTTAAAGTTTCGAAATATATTGGAAGCGAAATTGTTTATTTTGTGGTTCAAATATGTATTTGAAATTGATAAGTTGAAATGGTTTATTGAGAATCTGAATCGAGTTGAAATTGATGATTTGAGATTTGGTTAAATTTTAAATTTTGGAATTCGAGTTTATGTGAATCGTTTTATGAGATATTTAGGCGAAAATGATTTTGAAATCGAAATGAGATATTTAGGCGAAATTGATTTTGAAATCGAAATGAGATATTGAGGCGAAAAATGATTTTGAAACGGAATCTTACATCTTGAATAGATATGATGATATTTGAAATGGATTTGATTTTGAAGCGAATATGATATTTTGATATCAATTATGAATCGATTTGAAATGTAAAAGAGCCACCGGTGTAATAATACGTAGTTATTAAAGAGACCGGTATTGGATATGGACATACTCTCTGTCGATACCAAAAACGACTTTAATAACTAGTATACGCGGAGTGTTGATCTAGAATGAAGTGGATGGTTTTGGTGAACGCGTTGACTGAAGAAAGAGAACGATTTTGGATGACCCCTGACATGACTAAAACAGGAGCCGCGCCGGGCCATTGAGGATCGCCATCTCTAGCGGACACACTCCCTCGTTACCATGTCTATTAATTTTGTGATTCGATTTGGGTGCACCCCTCGATTTTTGGAGTGTTGTTTCGCGGTGTTGGGGTAGTAGCTGCTATGCCCAACATCAGTTTGGATCACGCAACTACTAGTATCCTAGTTGGTATTGCCTCATGTACCTTGTCATACTGATTATCCTATTCGCGACCACTACGATTTTGGTTTGTACCTTTAGTATATGGATTGCCCTCTGGTGACTTCCGGTTTTGGGGAAACTACGTTCTTGTATATGCTCTTGGGAATAAAAATGTGTTAAGGGTGGAATGGGCCATGGCTTAACGCTAGTTTGACATTTTACTTTGTGATAGACATTATTGTATATAGCGTATTCTATTATATAGTAGACAGTTTAACGGATCCTTAGGAGATGGAAATCCCGAACATCTCTTAAGTTAATGCACGCACGTTAAACACTGGATAGGAGGTGTCTAAAACCCATAAACATCTCCGACGCCGTCACACTCATATTTACTTATTCGATTTAACTTACATGAAATATTTTAGTCCTGACTCGAGTGTTTTGTCTTTTCATTACGCTCGGGTCAGCCTGAGCATTTCAGATAAGGTTGAAGATCTATTATGGAGGACGAAGACGGAGTTTGTATTACATCATTTGTATTCTACTACTGTATTATTTTTCCGCTGCATTGTTGTATTATCTCTGATGTGTATGTAACTCTGATTTATGATGTATAATAATAATCAAATATATTTATTTAACAGCTTCATGAACTGTTATTTTATTATTATATCTTGTTCCTTCCTCTGTGAGATTCTGAGTTTGTTTTTGTTCTTTCTTTTCTTTTCTTATTTAACCCCAATAACTATCTGTATTTTAGATTGTTTGAGTTGGCATGTGTGTATGTTTTTTCGACTTGAATGGTCAAAAATGCCGGTTGTTACACTTGGTATCAGAGCTTTGGTTTAGATTACCTTGGCTCTAGTGGGGAATAACTCATTGAAATAGGGTTAAACCTTATGAATGAGTTTGAGTGTATATGAGAGAGCGTATTTGTAACTTTGATATTAAAAAGATTTTATATTGTGTTAGTTTGTTCCGTTGAGTATTTATGAATTCTGGTTGGTACTTGGGACGCCAAGGAATCGATAGGAATTTCTAAACACTCGAATAGGACAGATTGACATAATATTGTTTTGGATTATATTTTATATATATAAAAGAATTATCTTGAAAAATTATAAATTTTGATTGTATTGGTTGTTAGGAGATGATAATATTAGATTATCATCGTTTAGTGTTGATTAGTCAATATTTCTAACTATTGACTAATGGATGATTTTAAGAAATGAAACTTGTAAATATGATTGACAATGAATATAAATGGTAAATAAAATAAAATAAAAATGAATTTAAATTAAGATGGAGAATTTAAATTCCGGTGGTTTGAAAATTTATTAACAAAAAAATTTTGAAATGTATAATATAAGTATTATATGATAGTATGTTCGATTACAAATTGTTTTCAAAGGATTTTCAAATGAAGTAAGTGTTATACTCCCCTCTTGACACTAGAGAATGATTTCGGTGATGAGTGCACGCGTCATCGACGTTTATTTTCGAGAGTCCAAGTGGGGGAGATCACTTAATAGTTTTTCTAAACTTTGTTTTGATTAAAAATTGTAATTTTCTAAAGTATGAAATGAAAATAAGTATATATATATATATTTCAATGCTGATTAAAATTCTTCTAAAAAGTATGATTTGAGATATAAAGATATTAGTGTGTATATATATATATATATATTTATTTATTTAAAAAAAATGTTTTAAATCGAATCCGGAGTTGAAATTCTTAAGTTCTCTAATAAGGAATGATTTTAATTATTAAACTAAAGTAAATCTTGAATTGTTAGAAACTTATGAATTGAAAAGGTGAAATTGAATTTAAGTGAAGAAAAAAAAATTAAAGTTAAAATTGTAGGAGTAACCTTTAATTTGGAAAATAATAAATTGGAAATTTATTTAATAGGTATAACACTCAAACTGAATGAAATGAAGTTGTATATTGTTTAACTACATTCTATTTGCATAGCTATAACTTACCAAATACTTAGAAAGTTTAAAATGCTAATAAGGATAAGTAAATAAATAATATACAAGTGTGATTGCGAATAATAAAATGTGAAGATCTATTGATAGTGTAAATATAAAGGAAATTTAAGTTGTAAAATGAATTAAATTTAAAATTAATTAAATATAAAATTAGTAAATGGAAACTAATTAAATTTGAAAAAAAACTAAATGTCAATTGTTTGCACAAAAAATGGACAAACACCTCAAAGTTGTATGATTTAGTAGATCTTATGTTATTCTTAGTGATTTGGGTGATTTATGCAAATATATGAAAAGCAGGGGCTAAACTGTAAAAAGACACGCAGATTTATAGTGGTTCAGCCAGAATGTGCCTACGTCCACTTTATATGTTATTTCTCTTCTCTTGTTTTGATTACAAGTACAAAGCTTTGATACAAGTAAAAGAAAGTTGTTTGAAAGTTCTCTCCGTGCTTGAGCTCTCAAACCTGTCCCCATTGTTGTATCCCTGCCCCTCTATTTATAGAGTGAAGCTGGGGGTAGGGGTCTTGGAGGTATATAGCAGCTGGCGGGCCTGGGCTGAGACAATCCGGCCTGGAACACCTTGGTTCGGCATCCCTTGATTCGGTGGTAGGTTGATTCGGTGAAGAGTTGGTCCGGTCGTGTAGTTCGGACCGGCGTGTAGGTTGATTCGGCATAGACTGATTCGGTGGGGAGTTGTTCCGGTCGTGTAGTTTGATTCGGCGAGGAGTTGGTCCGGTCGTGTAGTTTGGACCGGCGTGTAGGTTGATTCGGCATAGACTGATTCGGTGGGGAGTTGAACATGGTGGATGTTTGGTCCGGTAGGGTCAAAATATACCCAACACTTGCCCCCAAAGTAGGGTAGGTGCATGCACGTATCCTGCTTTGTTTTTGACCATCCTAATTCCCCGTTTTTATCTGGTCCGGTAGCCCGCTTTTGTCTATAAGTAGATGGTTAGGGCCTTCGTTTTTCCATCTACCGAACCATTCCGTTGTCTCTTGCCGAATCAAAGTGTATCCGAATCAATCTCGAGCGTTTGCCAAATCCAAGCAATTTAGCCGGACCAAGCAACTTAGCCGAACCAGGTGAGATTTTTTCTGCCGAATGAGACTTCGTAATGAGAACACCGAATGAGTTTTTACCGAATCGACTCATGGATACCGAGTGCCGAATAAAATCCCATTCGTGAATAGCCGGATGAACTCGGGTAACCCGAGATTACCGAATGAACTGTGCATCTGTTTCCCGAATGAACTTGTACCGAGTGAACATGTGTTTTATACTTCGATCTTCCAGTGAAATTCCAAATTATACTG
Organism: Allium fistulosum; assembly: GCA_030737815.1. Classification (NCBI taxonomy): domain Eukaryota; kingdom Viridiplantae; phylum Streptophyta; class Magnoliopsida; order Asparagales; family Amaryllidaceae; genus Allium; species Allium fistulosum. Next base: position 260,805,796 of record CM060904.1, on the reverse strand, counting down.
CTTGTATATTCTAACGATATATTTTTCCCATTTTTGCAGATAAATGTCTCGAAAAGTTGAAACTCGATCAGATAAGAGGAGATCCGGGGGTGAAGGAGAGTCCTCGGCCGTGCCCCCAGCTCAATCAGGATCGGAGCGTCATGGGCCTGCCCCAAGGTCATTAGTGGATGGATATGGTCCCCAAGAGTTGCTGGACTCCCCTCCTGACTGCTTTCCTAGCTCTCTCAAAGAGGAGCAACTCGATGTTATATCTCGTTCCTTTGGGATCGATAGAGCCCTCATGCTGCTGCCGGGCCCAGGAGTCATGCCATACAGTCCTCCCGAAGGATACTTTGCTTATAGTAGGTACCATTGCATGTGTGGTGCTATCCCGCCACTCAATGCTTGGGTAGTCAGCTTCATCACGTACCTGAAGGTGGCCCCGTTCCAGCTTCACCCCAACTCTTATGCCATATTGGTGAGTCTCTTTGTTATTTTTCAGAGGAAGTATGGTCGCGCCCCCTCCAACCGGGAGATCCGGTACTTGTATAATTTAAGGGGCTATAAGAAGGGGTCCCCATATGTTAGCTTGGAGTCTGCTGTGACCTTCAAGCCGGTCTTGGACCTGTACTCTAAATTCAGCATGTTCAAGAAAGAGTGGTTCTTTGTTAGGGACGATTCCGTCTCCATCCGGCGCTTTACCTCTGGATGTAAGTTGATGCTTTTACTTATAATTCCTATTCCGATTGCGATGCTTCTTCTCATACTTTCTCATTTTTGCTAGCGACAGGTGGTTTTCCGGTTGTGGAGACTGACCGCCTGGTTCAGATGGCGGCGGAGATAGAAGCCATTCTTGGGAAATACAGATCATCTGCCTACTTGATTAGAAATGCGATTCTTCTGGAATATAACTTGATCCTTCCGCAGCAGTCTGTATTTAAGTTGAGGGAAACGGCGGAAGAGAGGGCGGCTGCTCAGGCGGCAGAGGGCGGAAAGAGAAAACCATTTACGAAACCTCCAGCCGTCGGAGGTAAGAAGCTTAAGAGGTCGGACGGTCCTTCTCCCAGCAATTGTCCACTTACTCAGGGGGAGATAGATGCGGAGGAGGAAAGAGGTGAGGCGGAGGGCGGAAGTGACGTTGAGCGTCTTGGTGACGAGGGTGGCGATGGACAGGGTGGAGATGGACAGGGTGGTGATGGTTCCAGGGCTCTGTCTTCTGGGCAAGTAGGCGAGATGCAAGAGTGGACGGATGATGCTCTCCGTCAAGCTTTTGAGGGGTTGGGTGATGATCCGGCTTTGGTAGAGAAGACCGGGGAGGCGGACAAAACCGGGACTGGTGCAAGTGAGTCTTCTCCGACTATTCCGGCCAAGGTGGCTCTGACAACTCAAGGTGAACTCTTGACCCCTGCATGCTTCACTAATGATAGGGACTTAGGAATATTTTATGACCCGCTCCCGTCCTGGAATGAAATCCGGGACTTATTGCAGTATTCCACTCCTCCCCAGGGTTTGTACAACCACAGCTGTGTTTCTTTTCCTTTTCTAACTTGTAACCTACCGCGTTTCTTGAATCATATAGTAATGTAAGATTATGACACTTGTTCTTTATATCAGGAGCAGGCAAGACGCCCAAAGCTTCAGACCTTCGACACAGGCTCGAGCAATATAAACTTTCCAAAATTTCTGCTAAGCCGAAGCCCTCAGCCCAACGCTCCGGGGATGTAGTCGGGTACCGTCCTCTTCTTGGGGTCATCGAAGAGGGTATTCAGCAGAGGAAGAGGAGTCACCCTTTATCCGAAACTTCGCTCGGTCCTCAGCCTCCGGCTCAGCCTATTCATGACATTACTGAGGAGGGTAGCGAGTTTGTACCCTCTCCACACCCGTCCGGAAACCCTTCTGTTATTCATATCGACCGTCCCGACTTGGCCCGTAATCCCTTCGCGGGTCATCCTGATCTGGATCCAGGTTCTCAGGATATTACTTTTGACGAAGCTACCGGTGAACACCTTCTCCCCCGTAACCCCATGGTACGAGTACTTGACGAAGCCAAGTCCTTAGACCTCGATCTACTCACCACTCGTATAGTCACTATGGGAGACGAGGCCAAAGCTAATATTGATCGGGTGGCAGAGGAGGCCAAGAAGCTGATGGGGCATCATGCTCGGTTGGTTAAGGCCGGAGAGGAGATAGGGAGCGCCAATATCCGACTTCGATTGGTGGTCTCGGATCAGGCCAAGCAGCTTGCGGATCAGGCTATCCAGATCTCTCAGCACGAGGCTGCTACTGGGCGATTGAGGAGAACCATGGAAGAGGCCAGTCGAGCCGAATTGCGGAAAATGGAAGCTGCTTGCAAAGAGCGGATTGACATGGCTATTACCACGGTGGATGAGGTTCGGAGAGCGGATCTCGAGCAGGTGGAGGATTTGTCCGAGAAGCTTGAGGCTGCAGAACTTGCTCAAGCTAAGTTGAGGGAAGAGATGGAGGTGATGCGGAGGTCCCTTCAAGCTGATTGCTCGAGATACAGACTGGAGAGAGATGCTGCCGTGGAAAGGTTGTCGGCCTCCGATGCCCGGATGAGGGAGTTTGAGGAGAACGAAGGAATGATGGATGACATGCTCCAGGACATGTATTTCCGGACTTGGAAGCAGGGTAACCTCTCTTGGATGGATGATTATCCCAGAGTCATGGCCAAGACATATCTTCGGGCTTTGGAGGAGGCTAAGGCTGATGCAGATAAAGAGGGTGGAACGGCCTTCAGTATGGATGTGGTCACTGCCCAATTCACCAAGGAGGAGAAAGTGGCGGTAAAGGAGGGTATGCGGCTGCTTGCTGCTGAAGAGGCGGGCGTGCCGGTAGAAGATGACGACCAGGATGGTCAAGAAGCTAGTACTGGTAAGTCTTCCTTTCTAGTCTTTCTGTTAACTTGGTTACTCATCACTAATGAATCCTTTTTATGACCGGACAGGCGGGCAAAGGAACAAGGACAAGACTTCGACGCAACCAGCTCCATGACCGAACCTGAAAAATTCTTTTTGTAGGCTTGGCATTGTTGTATCTGTTAGTCTTAAGACAGTAGAGTAACTTCTAAGTTGTAATTCTTGCTACTTGTAATAACATTATTCTTGACGTGTAATTTTTTAGCTCAAGTTGATTTTGTCATTTCTTTGAATATTTGTTGCTATTTCGACATATCGTATGAGAAATGTAGCTATGTGTATTCTCGTAATTAAATTGTGTTTGATGTTAGATTCTGGTTTTCAATCATAATCTCATGACTTGCAATGTTAGCGTGTGGTGTGAAAAAATCAAATTATAGTCATGCATTTGTACATAAAGGAAGAAAATACCGCCTTTCATGTTCTGTTTGTAAATGGAAGTTTCGAATATCTTGTATGACCAAGCATGGAGAGCAGTTGACTGCCCCGCCATCTGATTGTGAATCTCTGCATCCATTGGCGGGTATCTCTTACCCTGCATCCTGTACTTTATGGTTTGTTATAGAGGATAGGAGGAAAGTTTTTTTTTTAAGTAAAACTGAAATATGTGGAATAGTAAAACTTCCAGTCACGGAAGGCCTTCGATGTGCTTAAGTTCGTGGCAAACGGGTTTTGTAGTCACTTTCCCTAGCTGTGGGTCTTGGAGACATTTGTCACCCATCTTACGCCTCCGCGGGGAGTTAATTCTTTTTTACCACAGCCGCACTTAAGACACACCGGAGCCGAGATCGCGCACAGTAACTACCCGGGCCATTATGGCCCGTACTCATGGGTATTATTCGACTTACTGTGGCCGGCTAGCGTGGGTGCCGATCGTCAACTGTGAACTGCCCCTGGCTGGCCACACCTTATGTTGGGGCTTATAATCGGTTCACAGTCGCCGGCGAGCCTAACGCCGTAATGAGCTGCCTCGGCTATAGTCGGCCTTCTCGGTGGCTTATAATCGGCTCATTACAGTTGGCTTTAAGGGCCGTCGCGAGCAATGAGTTAACCCGCAGCAGAGGGATGCTGGAGCAAAAGTGTCTCATTGGCGAGGGCATAGATTCGCATAGTACCTGTTGGGGCTTGTCCACGTGAAGTTGCATTGTGGAGTGCTTTGAATAGAAATGCTATATGCTCAGGATTTTGTTCAACAGAAAAGGATAAAGTTAACAAGCAGCCAAGATACAAAGGAACAAGTTAAAAAAGAGACAAGGCTTTTTTAAAGTGGTTCGGCACGAAAAAATGCCTACGTCCACTGATTCTCTTCGTTAATTTGCTTCATATGGGCAATACAAGTTAAGAAAAGTATCGACGGAGGTGTTGGATGTTCCATGCCCTCTGGAACACCTCTCCGTCCACTGTTGACAAAATATAGGCTCCGTTGTGGAGATCTTTATGAATTACATATGGTCCATCCCAGATTGGGTCTAGTGCTCCGGGGCGAGGGAAGATTCGCTTAAGGACAAGATCCCCTTCTCGTAAGGCACGGTGCTTGACTTTGGAGTTGTATTGTGCTGCCACCTTTTGCTTGTGGGCTGCTGTTTTTAGGACTGCATCATTCCTTCTCTCCTCGACTAGATCCAAAGACATGTTGAGGAGCTCTTCGTTTTCTTCTGGGTTATAGTGGATCCTACGGTGGGAAGGCACAATGGTTTCAACTGGGAGCATAGCCTCCGATCCGTATGCCAAAGAGAAAGGAGTGTGCCCTGTTGATGTTCTGAAAGATGTGCGGTAGGCCCATAGTGCCGTAGGGAGTTCATCCACCCAAGCGCCCTTTGACTTTTCGAGCTTCTTTTTGATCAGAGTTTTCAGAATTTTGTTGACTGCTTCGACTTGTCCGTTTGCTTGGGGATATGCTACGGATGAGAAGCTTTTGTGAATTCCGTGTTCTTGGCACCAGTTGGCGAATTCCTCGCTGTCAAACTGAAGTCCGTTGTCTGATATGATTTTTAGTGGGACTCCGTACCCATTTGGTGAAATAGTCGACTGCTACTATAGCATATTTGGCGCCGCCTCGACCCATTGGCAGTTCACCGATTAAGTCAATTCCCCATACTGCAAAGGGCCAAGGGCTGGTCATCTGGGTAATCTCGGTTGTTGGTAGCCGAGGGACCTTAGCAAACTTTTGGCATCTGTCACACTTCTTGACGAAATCTAAGGCGTCCTTGCCTAAGGTGGGCCAGAAATATCCGTATCGGAGTATCTTTTTTGCTAATGTTTGCCCTCCGGTGTGATCTCCGCAGCTTCCTTGATGAATGTTGGATAAGATTTCCTTGGCTTCCCTTCCGGCGACACACCTTAATAATGGGTTAGAGAACCCACGCCGATAGAGGATGTCTCCTTGTATTGTGTAGCGGGACGCTTTCCTCAAGATTTTCTTGACTTCGTTACGCCCGTCGGGTAGTGTGCCATTTTGTAGGTAGTCTCGGATGGGAGTTATCCAAGTTGCTTCTTCGGTTGCAGCTATCAGATTCACTTGTTCAAAACTCGGGATCATTTGCTTTGAGACAGTTACTGCCCCGAAGATGGCGACGTCTCTCATACTTGCTTGCTTTGCCAATTCGTCGGCCTCTTGGTTCTCTTCCCGAGGGATGTGTTTGACTAAGTAGTGGTCCAATCGGCTGAGAAGTAACTTGGTCTTCTTTAGATATGCTATGAGTCGTTCTTCTCGAGCTTGGAATTCCCCTAGTATTTGATTAACAATAAGCTGAGAATCGCTGTGAAGACACAAAGAATTGGCTCCGATCTCGATAGCAATTTCTAATCCGGCTATTACTGCTTCGTATTCTGCATCGTTGTTGGTGGCAGTGAACTCCAACCTTATAGCATAGTGCAGTTTATTTCCCCTGGGAGTGATGATTACCACACCTGCCCCCGAGCCTTGTTCGTTAGATGCACCGTCCACAAAGAGATTCCACTTGATATCTTCTGTTATTTCCAGTTGCTCCTTATCCTCGTTGGTAGTGAATTCTGCAATGAAATCAGCCATGGCTTGTCCCTTGATGGCGGTGCGAGGGTGATAGGTGATATCATATTGACTCAGCTCAATACACCATTTAAGTAGTCGCCCGGAAGTGTCGGGACGATGGAGTACCTGCCTCAGTGGTTGATTGGTTAGAACCTTGATGGAATGGGATTGGAAGTAATGACGTAGCTTTCGTGAAGTGATTAGTAAACAGTATGCTAACTTTTCAAGCTTAGGATATCTGACTTCTGCCCCAGTAAACCTTTTACTGACGAAGTAAACTGGTCGTTGCGTGCGGTTATCTTCCCTTACCAAGGCAGCGCTTAGAGCGTGAGATGACACAGCAAGGTATAGGTATAATTCTTCGCCTTTGCTTGGGGTCGAGAGTACCGGTGGTTTCTGGAGGTGTTCGATTAGGTTAAGGAAAGCGGTCAAGCATTCGTCCGTCCATTCGAACTTTCCTTTATCTTTCTTTAGAGCTTCGAAAAAGGGGACGCACTTGTCCGTTGCTTTGGAGATGAATCGGCCTAGGGCAGCCACTTTTCCATTTAGGCTTTGCATTTCCTTTCGGGTGGAAGGTATCTTGATGTCTCTTAATGCTCGGACTTGTTCAGGGTTTGCTTCTATCCCTCGGGCATGGACGATGAATCCTAAGAATTTTCCTGATGACACTCCGAAGGAGCACTTCAGTGGATTCAACTTCATTCCATACTGTCGAAGTACCTGGAACATTTCGCCCAGGTGGCTTACGTGATCTTTGGCTTCCCGTGATTTTACCAGCATGTCGTCTACGTATACTTCCATTGTTCGTCCTATTAGCCCTGCGAACATCTTGTTGACGAGGCGCTGGTAGGTGGCTCCTGCATTTTTAAGTCCGAAAGGCATCACTTTGTAGCAGTACAAACCCCGGTCGGTGATGAAACTAGTGTGATCTTGGTCGGGAGCATGCATAGGAATTTGGTTATATCCCGAGTATGCATCCATAAAAGACAGGAGTTCGTGCCCGGCTGTGCTGTCTACAAGTTGGTCGATTCTGGGAAGCGGAAAGCAATCCTTTGGGCAGGCGTCATTTAGGTTGGAGAAGTCAATGCAGGTCCGCCACTTCCCATTAGCCTTCTTTACTAGTACCGGGTTGGCGATCCATTCTGGGTAAATAGCTTCTCGTATGAAGTCATTGGCGAGTAGATTCTTTACTTCTTCATCGAGGGCTGCTGATCGCTCTGCCCCCATACTTCTCTTTTTTTGTTTTACGGGTGCCTTGGTAGGATCAATTTTTAATACGTGGCACGCTATGTTGGGGGAGATTCCGGTCATGTCAGCGTGTGACCAAGCGAATACATCCAAGTTGTGGCGGAGAAAATCAACGAGTTGTTCCTTTAATTCCGTTTTCAGCTGCGACCCAATTTTCAGTAGCCTACTTGAGTCGTGCTTGTCTACAGATATAAACTCCATAGCCTCTGCAGGCTCGGCGGTGGCCTCCTCCTCTTTGTCCCTAGGGTCTAATTCATTGAAAGGGTCGCTGGTGTATCGAAGAGGGGGGGCTTTCTTTAGTTGCTATGCTTCAAGGCTTTTTGTGCAGAGGGCAATCTCTACACCTTTCCCTTTATCTCTCCTGTGGTTGTTGCGAAGTTCGGTTACATAGCAGTCTCGTGCAATATCCTGGTCTCCTTCCACTTCCCCTACCCCATTGTCTGTTGGAAATTTCATTTTCAGGCACCACGGGGCTAGGACAATCTGGAAGTCAGATAGGGCTGGTCTTCCTAGGAAGGCGTTGTAGGCCGAATGGTTTTCTATCAGCACAAACGTCTGTTTCCTTACAACGGAGCGGGGATGGCTTCCAATTTCAACGAAGAGGTCCAGCTGCCCGATGGGCATTTTCGCATCTCCAGTGAAACCGTGTAGCGGTTTATCGCAGGGAGATACGTCCTTCATTGACAACCTCATTTTGTCGAATGCGTGTTTGAACAGGATATTTACAGAGCTTCCAGTGTCTACCAGGATTCGGTAAACTTCGGCGGGACCGAGTCGGGCAGAGATAACCATGGGATCCATGTGAGGGTACTGTCTTCCTTCTAGGTCGCGTTTACTGAATGTGATGTCATCACTTTCTTTCCGCTTTGGGTGGCGCTCTTCTATAACCGTATTGACGCAGTCTCTATTGTCTCTGAGCGACTTCCCATATCTTTCCATCTCTTTCCAGCTTCTGTCTGCGATGTGTGGACCTCCTGAGATGGTATGGACCACTATCTTCTCTTGACTAGAGCTGCTAGCGTTGCGGTCGCCTCTGCCGGTCCCTGGTGAGGGTAGCCTTGGGTTTTCATTGGCAGGAGCTGGAGTCCTGTCTTGACTTTTTACATAGCGCTCCAGTTTCTTTCTTCTGATGTGTTCCTCAATCAGATCCCGGAGATGATGGCATTCGTTGGTATCATGTCCGTGGGATTCGTGGAAGCGGCAGAATTTTCCAGATTTCTGTGCGCTATCTGATTCCTTCTTGTATGGTGGGCGTTTGTATCTAACTTCGCCTTGGGTGGCAAGGAAGATGTTTTCGACGGTCTCGTTCAAAGGGGTGTAAGAGTCGAATCTTGGTCCTGGCCGATATAGGCGTTTCTCTACTTTCTTGCCCCCAGCATTGTCTCTGGAATCATTTCTTCGAACGTCCCTTGCCACAGCAGGGGCGTTGCCATGGGTCGTCTTACTTTGTTGTCCTGACTGCCCCTCAATGGCGGCATCCTCAAGCCTCATGTATTTCCCGGCTTCATGGAAGAAATCGGGTAAAGTAGCTGGTTTTTCTTTTGTCAATCTCCTAGCAAATTTAGTGTCCGGATGCACCCCACTGCAGAGGGCCATTAGGATAAGCTTCTCATCGGCATCTTGAACTGCGGCTGCTGCGGCGTTGAATCTGGTTAGGTATTGCTGCAGCTTTTCTCCAGGTTTCTGTTTGACGCTGGATAAGGAATAAGCGTCCTTAGGTTGCTCCACATGAATGCGGAACTGACTGATGAATTTTTCTTTCAACATTTCCCACGAGCTGATGGATCCTTGGGGTAGATGACAGAACCAGGAGGTAGCAAGATCTGCTAAGAAGAGCGGGAAGCATTTGCACAGCACTCCCTCTGTTGCTCCACTCATGAGCATATGCTGCGTGTACCTCTGTAAGTGTACAACGGGATCGGAGGTTCCTTTGTAAGGTTCCATTGTTGGCATCTTCCATTCTCGGGGGGTGATAGCAATTTCGATATTGCGGGCGAAAGGGCTGGTTACCCTAGCGCCTATCCCTCGATCTCTTTGCTCCCGTTGGACACACTCTCTGAATAAGCGTGCCATCCTTTCATCAGAATTTGGAGCGGACAGAAATGAGTTTGGTTCCGTTCTGTGGGGTTGATTCCGACCAGACAACCTGTAGGGATGGTATCGTCTATCATTCCTCATATTTTCCAGTGGCTGCCTTTGATCTTCTGGGAGCATGCTTGGATCAGCTACAGTTGGCCCTTGCCTTGATCTTCCCCTGTTGGGTTCTGATCTAAGCACTTCCTCGGGTCCAACTTCGGGCTGAACTCTAGCTCGGCCCCGTTCACTGGTGTTTCTGTGGTTAGGCAGCATGACAGGCTCAGCTGCAGTTGACCTCCGCCCGGTACCTTCCCCGTTGGGTTCGGCACCAAACGTTTCCTCAGGCCTAACTTCGGGCTGAGCTCGGTCTCGGCTCCTACCACGGCTACTCCTGCCGTTAGCTCCTTCGAAGAAGGAAGATCTTTGCTGTCTCTGAGATCCTCCAGATTGGGACTCGCCCCATGATTCAGTGTTGCGGTTGGATTCTTCAGCGTCCCTCAAGCGTGACATGAGATGGTCCACCAAGGCTTCCTGCTGGGACGTGAAGCGGTTAGTCACTTCAACAACAACTCTGTCCAAATCTGCCCTAGTAATTGCTGCAGGCTGTTCTGTGGCAGGAGTGGTGGGGTTAGCCTGTCCTCCATTTGTTACCGTTGCTGGAGGAGGAGGATTTACTTGATTTGCGATAGTTGGATCAGGAAGGCTACTGGATGCGATGTTTTTTCCTTTGTTAACATCTTTTCTCTGTTTGGGAGGCATGTTTTCCAAGTGGCGGATGATGCTGTTAGGAAAACTTTCTAAGCGGATGAAGCTGGAGCTTCGAGCTTCAACCTCTCAGTGAAAGCACCAAAAATGTTTGCACAAAAAATGGACAAACACCTCAAAGTTGTATGATTTAGTAGATCTTATGTTATTCTTAGTGATTTGGGTGATTTATGCAAATATATGAAAAGCAGGGGCTAAACTGTAAAAAGACACGCAGATTTATAGTGGTTCAGCCAGAATGTGCCTACGTCCACTTTATATGTTATTTCTCTTCTCTTGTTTTGATTACAAGTACAAAGCTTTGATACAAGTAAAAGAAAGTTGTTTGAAAGTTCTCTCCGTGCTTGAGCTCTCAAACCTGTCCCCATTGTTGTATCCCTGCCCCTCTATTTATAGAGTGAAGCTGGGGGTAGGGGTCTTGGAGGTATATAGCAGCTGGCGGGCCTGGGCTGAGACAATCCGGCCTGGAACACCTTGGTTCGGCATCCCTTGATTCGGTGGTAGGTTGATTCGGTGAAGAGTTGGTCCGGTCGTGTAGTTCGGACCGGCGTGTAGGTTGATTCGGCATAGACTGATTCGGTGGGGAGTTGTTCCGGTCGTGTAGTTTGATTCGGCGAGGAGTTGGTCCGGTCGTGTAGTTTGGACCGGCGTGTAGGTTGATTCGGCATAGACTGATTCGGTGGGGAGTTGAACATGGTGGATGTTTGGTCCGGTAGGGTCAAAATATACCCAACATCAATAAACTTGGAAGTGTATGAAATTAAAATTTTGACTTGGAAATGTATAATTGATTTTGTGTAGATTTTGGATGGATGTTAATGTTGATATGCATTGGTTGTTATATGGATGGTAATTGATTAAATAGAATTCATTAGTGTAAATGGAATTGAATAAACGGAATAAAAATTTTAAATAATTAAATTCAAATCTGAAGCAAAGTGAAATTAAATATAATTGAATTCAAAATAAGTTGAAGCAAATTGACTTGAATTTAAATTATGAATGAAACAAACTTGAATAAATCGGAAACAAATCGAAGGTAAACTTATTTCATGTATAAATAAGAAAATAAACGACATTGTGTTTATGATTGTTTCTTTAGAAAATTTGAAGTTTGATGGTTTGTACTTTGAAATAATAAAAGCAAAATTTGAAAAATCCAAAATTGTCCAATATATGCTGAAACGAAAATAACCATAACTTTTAAATGGCTGGACGAAATTTGACGATCTTAGACTTGTCGGAAATCATAGAAACTGTAGCACGACTTTTCTTTAGAGTGTCTTGAGAAATTCCTTCATTTACTTAGTTAAAAATTTGAATCTTCTCGCTGGCCTGTGAAAAAAGGAACCAAAATCAGTAGCATATATCCTTAGTATATTCACCATAACTTTTTACTGGTTTATTGGATTTTGATGATCTTGCCCTTTCTGGAAAGCTTAGAAGTTAAGCTAAAACGTTTGTTTTAAATGTTTTGTGTTTTGCTATCATTTAGATGGTCGAAAAGGGGAGTGAACGTCGCTGACCTGCGTAATTCATTGCCCAGGCTGAGGCGTAACTTTTTAGTAAACCGACCGTAACTTTTGAACGGATGGTCCGAATTCGATGATTTTGGACATTCCGGAAAGCCTGAAACGAATGAAATAACTTTTTTTTAGATTCCATTGCCAAATTTTATCGGTTAGGTGACCAAAAACTACGATTCGTTTGCTGTCCTAGAATTGGAATTTCAGTTTTGAAGCTAAACATGTTATATGTATGTTGTTATGCTAAGTATATCGATATATCTTTATATGCATGGTTCGAACTTGGTTATTGAGCATTTTAGTAGGTAGCAAAGGGGTTGCGCTTCGTTGTGGAGCTCGCTTCTACGCTAAATGCAAAATGTAAGTTAAAATGCTAATAAACGCTTAATAAAATGTACGTTCTCGGATTACGGTTTATGTTGTGGTATATTGTTGTGTTCCCCATGTTTTGGGATGTCTCATTCTTGTAATGAGATGTATATCATGCAATTATTACCACTGTGAAATTTTTCGGTCCAAGCCGCGCAAAAGAGGTGCTGCCGAAATTTTTCAAAAATCCGGGAGTTAGAAAATTTTGAGATTTTAAAAATCCTATAACTAAATTTTGCAAATAAGTCGAATATTTTGAATGAATTATATCTAAATGATGGTTTCCCCTTCTCCGTTCCTTTTCGAGGATGAAAAGTTTTAAGTGGGGAAGAATGTAACGACCCGTATTATTAACACTTTAAAAATACGAATTAAAATAAAATTTTTGGATAAAAATCCGAAGGAAATAAAATGTTGTGTTGTTAAATGTGAATTACAAGTTAAAATACAAAACTGAATTCTGAAATAACTTATTTGTAAATTAAATATGGATGTTAACTTGTATTTAATGAAAATAATGAATTGAATTTGATTGTAAACCAAATTGGTTATGATTGTAAACAAAGAATAAATAAAATGGTAGATTTAATAGTGGAAGTTTATGTTATTGAAACTAATATAAATAAATGTAACTTAATATTACAGTTGATTGAAATCAGATAATAACTGAAACTGTAATTTGATAAAGATGTTAACTTGTAATTGAACGTAAGTAAAGATTTAAATTTGAGTGTAACAAGTATTTGAAACGAATTGAATTTGATTGTAAACAACAAAATAAATAAAATGTTACATTTAATATTGAAGTTATAATATTGAAATCAACGTAAATGAATGTAATTTAATATTACTGTGAATTTAAATAAGATGATAGCTGAAGAAAGTGAAAGTAAATGAATTATAAACTATTGATAATAATGTATAAGTAAATGGTTGATTCAATAATGAAAGTGTAAATCGAAATAAAAGAATTCAATTGGAATTAAATAACTTGAAATTGAATTACAATATAATTGAACGTTGAATCTAATGTAATCTTTTATACTGGATTTATAATGGAAAACTGCATTGTAAAAGGTTGTTAATTATTGTGAATTTAAAAATGAAATTTGTGAACACTTGAAATTTGATTTAAAAGTTAATAATTTAAAATTGGGAATTTTATATTGTAATTAAACAGTAGAAATAACCATTTTTACAACTGTCTCGGATTTCGACGACCAGTTTCATCGGATCCGTAACAGTGAATTATTGTAAGGTTTCAATTTTCGTAGCAATCAGAGTTGTCGTTTGGCCGTGCGAGCTTGAAACGCGTAGAAATTTAATTTCGTATTTAATTAAAATAATCGACTTAAAATGCTATCTTCCATATACGATTGAATTAGGCCTTGGGACACGTTCCATTGTGTTCGGAATGCGGGTAGAACATTACGAACGCTAGGCGGCACGCCTCGATTGGAGTTCGTTTGAAAAAGCTTGAATTTTGGAAAATAATATTTTAATTATTGGCTTATACGTATATATTCACGATTGGTTCAGAGAAACCCTAGCTTATTTCGTGGCCGCCACTTAAGAGTTTTAATGGCCGAAACTTAGCGACCTTTCTCCCTACAAATCTCTTGATCCACGCCCCTATGGCCTTCGACCTCAACTAGTGAAATGTCGGCGACGTCGAGCTCTTGCATTCCAACGGTTATGATGGATTTTCGAGTAGCGATGTAGTGGCAATCCCACCTTGAAGCGTGCACGTTCGCGAATGATTTCTGAGGCTACGTCAGGGCCGAGCTTCGTTGTACCTTGGCCGAGGGTTGTGCTCGCTTGGGGCTTCGATTTGATGGTCTCCGATCGATTGTGAGTGGAACGATGGAAGGGCGGTCGGTGGTCAAAGCTTGGTGGTGATGGGTTCATCTTGCGTGCGTTCTACTGGAGTGAGATGGAAGAAGGAGGGGAGTCGGCCCTTGATCTCGGATTTGAAATTCTGGACGGCCGTGATTTGTTTTGGTAAAAAAAAAGAAAGAAAAGAAAATTTGTTTTAAAATTATATTAATATATATGCAATCTGGTAAAACTCATATCTCATCCATACTTTATCAGAATCGGACGAAACTTTTTGCGTTGGAATCGTGGTGGCGAGCTCTACATCATGGGATTGATTTGGGACGTTTGGAGCTAACTAAAATTTTAGGTTAAATCGAACGTCGTTCGATTTGATTTAAAATCGTAGAATCAAGGTGAGTGTTTATACGCTCACAAATTGACTAAAATAATTTTTGTTAGTTAAATTTATATTCTGAAGTGATATGAAATTTATTGGCTGTTGTTTGGTAGGTTTAATTATCATTTATATTGATATATGAATTAATTGATAGAATTTAAATTTACCTTTAAATTAAATTCAAATTTAAATTGGCAGTATATTACTCGACATTGATAATTATAAAATTGTTGTGAATGTTATTGGCTTTATGGTTGATTGGTTGTGATGGATGCTATTGGTCGATATTAGTTGTTTATTTATTTTGATATATCATGCTATCATCATGTATATTGTTTATTGCATATAAAACTGTAAACTGAATCATTTCGAATAAATTAAGGAATAGGTTGAAATGATATACCTATGACATCTTTTGGATTGAAATGATATATATCCATCCTTGAAATTAAAATTGAAATAATTATCCACTTGGCCATAGGTTAGAAAATTTTATACGGACACCGGGTTGGTTAAATTAAATGATTTTAAAAGTTATTTTGAAATTATTTGAATGAATTGATTTTAAGAATAACATCCAATTTATGGAAATTGAATTATTTTGAATTGAAGCTTGAGATGTTGGAATTTAGACTTGGTAAATGAAATTTTTTAATTATTCAAAGTTTAGATTTTTAAGAAAAAGATTGAAATACGGCGTAAATTTTCGAAAGTTGATTTGTCTTAAAAGATTGGACTTTTAATCGAACTCTGAATATTTGTAAGAAAATTTATATGAAATGATATTTCAAGTTTGAGTTTGGAATTGAAAATTTATTTGAACTTGAGATTTAATTAATTTGGAATTTAATCGAAATTCAAAGAAATTTGTGAATTGGACTAAATTGAAACTATTGAATTAAGTTTGAAGATAAAATTGATTTGAATCAGATTTGAACTGAAATTGATTGGAATATAATAATTAAATGAATTCTTGAAATCCGAATATTAATCTAAGTTTATTGAATTGGAATTGTTCCAGAAATTAAGTAAACTACTTAATACGGATGTTTAATTTGAAGAATATTATAATTTGAATAGGAAATGGTTTTAAAGCAAATCTTATATTCTTATATAAATATATGAACTGTTTTGAAATGTGAAATATTTAAAGTTTCAAAATATATGGAGTGTTGTTTCGCATTGTTGGGGTAGTAGCTGCTATGCCCAACATCAGTCCGGATCACGCAACTACTAGTATCCTAGTTGGTATTGCCTCATGTACCTTGTCATACTGATTATCCTATTCGCGACCACTACGATTTTGGTTTGTACCTTTAGTATATGGATTGCCCTCTGGTGACTTCCGGTTTTGGGGAAACTACGGTCTTGTATATGCTCCTGGGAATAAAAATGTGTTAAGGGTGGATTGGGCCATGGCTTAACGCTAGTTTGATATTTTACTTTATGATAGACATTATTATATATAGAGTATTCTATTATATAGTATACTAGTATGTAGCCCGTGCCGATGGCACGGGTTTAGGTTTTGCTTGACATAACCTACCTAGGTTATTTGTTGAGTACGTGTAATTTGATTGGTGGTAGATTTGTTAACAACATGATTAGTCAGAATTATTTTTTGTAATCTTAGAACGCATACAACATGCACCTATTTTTTTTCATTTTGTACAGTATGAAAACCAATAGAGTGTAGTAGTAGAATGAATTCACTTGTTTTAGAATCCGTATAATAAAAGTGTAGGGACAATAAAAATTTAACACCAGAAAACTGCATTTTCTTCTACAACGAAAGATTTAACAAAAAATTAAGTAAAAGCACAGATGTTTCATGCTATCTCAATTGTGTGATGACAATAATGAAAATGTAGACTTGCAGTTAATTAGAGTGAAAAAAAGAAGGATGTTGATGAGTTTGTCCAGGGCAATAGCATTTTTTTTGTTCCTGATCTTCTGCAGTGGAAATGAAAACCTGAAAAAATAAATGTTTGTATTATTTTGTAGAAAAATACATGATGGTTTATTAAAAGTGAACGACAATGTACGGTTTTAGTCTGACCTTTCATGGAGAATCACAATAAAACCTCTGGGTAAACGATATTTGCAGTGGTTGTTGCTTCAGGTGATGGTAGTAAGATTGAAATTCTACTAAACGTAGTACATCTAGATAAGGCAACATACAATTGTCCATGACTAAACACTTCGGTGCGTAAATCAATACCGACGTACTTCACGGATTGACCCTGTGCTTTATTGATAGTCAGTGCATAAGAAAGCTTAATAGGAAACTGACGCCTTGACATGTTTATAGTTAATTCAGAAGATGATGGTTGAAGAGATATTCTGGGTATGAAAACAAAATGACCAGCTTTATCCCCAGTAAGTATTTGAGCTTCAATAATCCGTGTTGCACATCGGACTACTATTAGTCGTGTTCCATTGCAGAGTCCTTCTTTTGGAGCTAGGTTTCTAAGTAGCATAATTGGGCATCCAACTTTAAGTTCAAGTTTGAATGGTGGTAATCTAGTGCATTCTAATGAATTTAGGAACTCGCTTGGATAACGATCATTTTCCTCATTTTCCGCTAACTTATCGGCAGCAAGGAAAACTGAAACATCACCCGGGCATTTTTGTAGACATGCATAATTTATTGCGCTCACATCTTCATTACGTGCTGAGAGAATAGTTCTCTCCTTTAAAAAAGTTGGAGATCCTTGTTCGACAGTAAGTTGTGGGTAAATAGTGTCAATTAATTTAGCAAGGGTATTGCATTTGTGTATCATTGATAGATCAATGATTTGTTCAGGCGTTGATCCAATCTATATAAGAATAAAATTGTAAAAAATAGAGTATATTAAACATTAAAACATTGACATATTTAGGTTAATATGAGGGTAATAGTAGGTCATGATAAAAGTTG
Source organism: Allium fistulosum (assembly GCA_030737815.1). NCBI lineage: Eukaryota > Viridiplantae > Streptophyta > Magnoliopsida > Asparagales > Amaryllidaceae > Allium > Allium fistulosum. Next base: position 260,788,752 of record CM060904.1, on the reverse strand, counting down.
TACCTTGTTTAAATATTCAGCAAAAGCACGACTCTCAACCTCTTCCAAGTTTAGCAGCATGTTTTTTTTAGTGATAATACATGAATAAGAGGCCACAATGTTGATCGTCGCAGGGTTGATGCAACGATATCTTCACGTGTTCCCTTTGGGATAACTGGTAAAATTTGACAAAAATCTCCTCCCAAAACAACCGTAACTCCACCAAATGGCTTCGTGCTATCTCGAATATCTTTCAACGATCGATCAACTGTTTCAACACAAAATCGATGTTGCATCGGCACTTCATCCCATATAATGAGGCGTGTTTGTCTTATGAGCTCGGCTGTGACAGATTGTTTTGTAAATCCGCACACTGAATCTTCTAAGATATTCAGCGGAAGGCAAAACGTTGAATGTGCTGTTCTACCCCCTATAAGTAGTAAAGAAGCAATACCAGATGAAGCAACGTTAAGAACGATATGTCCTAGACTTCGACATTTGTCTGCAATTGTGTTGTATAAGTATGTTTTCCCAGTCCCAGCTCCTCCATTTAGAAAGAAAGTTTTTCCATCTTCGTTTTGAACAGACGAAAATATTGATTCATATGCGACCGTTGATCATCGTTGAAGGTAAGAATATTTACTTCTGCCTTTACATCTTGTCCTTCATACTGTAGTTGTCTATGTTCTGCTATAAGTCTGTTTTGCACAATTACATCCCAATTTCTAGTATGTAGAGGCATTGGAGGAAAATCTAGTAGACTTTTTCCAGATTCTTGGAGTAATTTGTTTAGAATATGTAAACCAAAGTCTTGGATTTCATATTCTGTAGGATTAGGAATGTGGAATAGTTTTGTAATGACGTAACTTAGATCATCACATATGTGCATAGCGAATTTTCTCCAAAGGTTATGTGGTTGTAAAGGGTAGCATTGAGTGAGGATAATAGAAAAAAGTCTTCTTAGTTGATATCCAGTGTTCATAACTGATGCCTCTTCTAAACATGTGACCCATTCTTCGTCGTCTTCAAGCATGCCTTTAGCAACACATGCATCTTTGAATGTTTCATGCACCACACCATTTATTGTTCGTAAATCCTCAAAGGATGTTGGACCTTTAGTAACGGTAAGTAGAAGTCGTAGAAAAAATCGCTCACCGGAGTTTGGGCTTGCGAAATACATTCTTCCAATTGCAGTGGAGTTTGAAATTCTGGGGGACCACATATGCGTACCTTTATTCCATGTGTAATACTCGGGAAACTGTTGATATGTATATTTCGTTGCATCTGGGTGTGCTTTGTAGAAGTTGAAGAATTCAATCAAAGTAGATGTTTGGTTTTCTGCTCTTAATTTGATAGCATCCACAGAGTCTGCTGGGTCAAAAGTGACCTGATGCATTCCAGGAAGATGAAGTTGTAAACGAAAAACTGATGGTTTTTCTTCGTGCATATGGAAACCAAAAATATGCCATGCTGCTTCAGGAGGGCTTATGTATCTTGAGTCAAGATACTGCTTTATTTCATCTTCTTGACCCATCACAACAGTTGCTCGATCATGGCCTTTGTATATATACTTGTGTATATATTTGACAGCCCGTACGCTCGCACATCCTTCAACATTTATGTGACAGTTAAACATCTCCGAAAGTTTTGGATTATAAGGAACAACATCTCTATTATCTACAGGCATTCCCTTCACTTCAAAATAATTCCCATCATTGCGTCGACGATATATTGGATATCCGTCTTTATCCATTGTAGTATTATCAGCCCAGTCCCTTGGATAACGTTTCGAACATTTTCCATTTTCCATACATGAAGCGAGCTTGTTACCCTTACATGGTCCATGTACCATACACTTTTTAATGGTTTCAAAAAGTAATGGACGTTCCTTTTCATCAGGGAATTCTACAGAAATCAAATTATTAACTTGATCCACGGTTCGTAATTTATCCGCGGATTCTAGGAAAAAAAGTGCATGCATATGTGGCAAACCCCGTTTTTGGAATTCTATGGTATAGACATGTGCAGCAATTGAACCAAAAATGCGGTTTTTATAAATTTCATCCATTAAACTTCTTCGTTTTAATTCAAACACCCGAGCAATAATGTCTGGATGATCATTCGGTCTTTGTTTTGGTTTCAAAGCTTGTTCAATTTCTGGCCAGTTAGGATTTGCAGTTATTGTTAAGAAGATATCTGGGTGATTGTTATATCTTGTTATTGCTAGAGAATCTTGATATATTTCATACATATGTCTAGGAGTACCAATATAAGTGGATGGTAAGATAAATCGCTTACCAATTTGATCCGCTTGTAAGACGTCTGACTCAATATCAGTAATTCCGCAGTACAGATCCTTACGCAACTCGGTTTGATGAGTCCTAGCCCAATATAATCGATTTTGTTCAGTACATGCCCAACCATCTACAACAAATTCTTGGAATAATTTACATGCACGCAAAATTGTGGAATATTCACCCTCTCTTTCAAAGAGCCGATAACAGTAATATGGAAGTTGAGTCAATCTTTTACTATCAGGACAGTTTAAAGATGGATTCCATATCATATGATTAATATCCCAGCCAAGATCACCTTTTGGAACAAGTAGAACATAGTGAAGGGGTAGGTAAGCGGGATGGCATTCACTAATCCTTTCCAGATGTGTACCTCCTTTTAGGTGTATTACAATATCCCTAGTTCTACTGATTTCAGATCCATCGCCAGGTAAGATAATAGCTATTTCATCAGTTGTTGGCATGTTATAGACACGTTTGTCATTTGTTTTATTATATTGAAGTCGTAAGGGTAAATCATGGCCTTTGTTAGCTGACTTTATTAAAATATCATATGCTTGACGATATAATTTTGTAAAGTCATTGTCTCTAAGAAGAACCTGTTGAATTATTTCCAAAACTTGCTTACTAAGTCGTTTATTTCTTTCATGTCTAAAACTCAAGGCAGTATTTGGATCGTAGATATAAAGTTGTGAATAGACAGGTGGACTGCCAATATCTGGTACTAATGCACCTGTCCTATGTCGTAATTCTCCATGTATTGTAAAAGACTTGATCCCTCGTGTACTAAGAATTCTATCATCTAATTTGCAACCAAGACTTGTAAATGCATTTGCGGCATTATATTCTCGAATATATTCCAAAAATGAATTAGACAGTGAATCATTTCCATCATATAGTTGTTGGAACTCTAGTGGAGGTGGGGTTAGCGAAGGTAGTTTAACTTTACCAAATTTGCAACATATTCCAAAAATAGGGTTACATATAGAAGTACCTTCCAAACGTTCATCAATCCAGTGAAGAGCTCTACAGAAAGGACATGGTATGTTCATTATTCCAAGAAAATGACGTTCGATATGTTGCGGATGATAAGCAATGTTGCCTTCTATGATGTTTGATTGTCCCATTAGTTTTGAAACCCTTTCTCTTTCCCTGCGTCGCTTTTGAGCAATGGAGCGGTTTGATGATGTAGTAACCATGTCATCATTTATAAACCTAATAAGATAAAGTAAAAGAGGAGGAGAGTATTTAATTTATATTCAGGATATAGCTTTGTAATTAATTTATTAAACGTATGTAAGTAGTGGTAGACTAACGTGTTGTTGTTAGCTTGGTTAGACATATGATGACTAAATCTATCCTCTTTACTGTATTTGTTTGCTTCTTCAGCAATAGTTCGAAAACATTGGGTTGCATTTGCATTGTTTGAGGTGGAACATGCGTATGGATGATTGAGCGAATAGTTTGGAGCTTCGATGGTTGAAGTTGTATTAGTTGTCAATTTTTCTTTTTGTCTACGCAAGCTTTGAGCAATCGAACGATTTGATCGTGAACTTGGCTCATGACTACATATTGTTGGTAGCGGCATGGAAGAAAGTGTTAGAGAATCACTATTTACAATGACATTTGTAATTAAGAAGAATAGTACTCACCTCGAGGTGTTAGCGGATCTTTGGCTAGTGCTGTTGTGACTCGCCAAAGGAGTATTGTTAGTCTGTGGAAATTAACGTCATGGGTGAGTTTTGTAGAATTGATGTAAATATAGCTTGTACACTTAACAAACCTTTGCACGGTTAGAGTTTTCCGGATTTGAAGTGGAACGATGGTTGATATTTGAAGATGAAGTAGAATTGTCATCGGTTGCCATACCACTTGATGTCAGTGTTGAATAAAACTGTGGGCTATCTGTTGTGCATTAGAGTTGAAATTAACATAACTTTATGGTCTTGGTAAGGTGTAAAAAATGCAATTTTATAGACCGAAAACTAAATTTGATTTCTGAATGAGATTGTACCTTTGACTACTACTATGATTTCACAATAAGTTACTATAATTCGACATTCAAACTCTTTGTTCTACTTTGTTGTTCTCATATTTCTGTGAAAACAAATCTGATCGTCCTTTGTCTCCTGTTTGTCTCACCAAGCTCTTTTATTATATACATACATAGGTTTTCAAATATGGATGAGTTTTACATATATAATGTATATATTGGCTTTGAAAGAATGAGGCCATATATATATGTGATTTCAGTGTTGAAGTATATGTACAGTTTTGAGGGTATTAGGTTCATTAAAATGTAAGTTTTGGTTATATAAAGCATCATATGCATATAGCCTTGAATATAATGTAACTGAGGGGTACCGAATTGAAAAGGTAGTGGTATATGACTGTAGGAATTCTTAATATTTATCCAAAAAAAAGTAAATACATAAATTGTTAAACGTTCTCATAAAAAGATAGCTACAATAAAAAATTACATTCTCTTAATAATCCAATGGGAGGAAATTCTAAAAAAAATCAACATAGGTAATGCGAATACAGGAAAAACATAAAAGTTTGATTCAACATCATTCACTCAGTATTGAAGATATTAAGTTATATCGCACTGTTTGAAGTATAACACAATTGATTATTGTCATACCACGCATAAGCTATTAAATTCATTAACTCCCTATGAATGCTTAACAGCTTTTTCCAATTTTTTACATTTAAATAACTATACCATTTTTATTCTAATAATTTAAAATATGATTCAATTTATGTTATGAATAAAAAGGGGCGTCATTTATTCATGTTATCATATTTAAGAACATAAATCACATGTCTCTTAAAAATTTAGTCTATATGTATCAAACTTTAGTTTCAAATATATGTGATTTCTTACATTTATCAAAATTTTCGTACGTGCGGTTTAATTTATAGTAACTGAAAATTTTACCTACATATATTCATGATATTACATATAAGTGGAATGCAAAATCTTACAGTTGTAATTATTCTTGCATGTGCAGGATCGACTCTGGACTCATGACTCGATCGGTCTTTTAATTCTTACCATGGTATTATATTACAACCGCTTCAGAAATTGTGTACAAAAAAATTACAACTGATGAGAAATGCCAATAGGCTGAGAAACAGAAGGAGCTTGGACTGGCACTTTTGACCAATGGCCTCCATTCCCATAGCAGATATATGTACAAACAGTAAATCCAAGTCAGTGACGTGGATCCCAGTTGCAATGAACGTTGTTCTCTAATATTTGTGAAAGAAAATTTTTAAGCTCGCTACAATTTGAAATTTATTTTGTATTCTTGAATAGTCAGTAATGGATAAGTGGTCGTTGTGTGTTGCAAACTAATACCCTAACTTGGATCTTTTGTGATAGCAATTGTTGTCATGCTTCAAATTGATATAATTATGTAAAATGAATTTAGATAAAAGTAAAATTGTTGTTTTTATACTGTACAATGACTAATCAAAAATAGTACAGTTTCGAAGTTTGCCTACAACAGTGTTAAGTTGATGAAATGTTGCATCCGTACAAAACATAAAATCATAATACCCATGCCATAGGCATGGGCTTCATGCTAGTGTATATATATACACATATATATACATATATATCTGAAGTATATATCGAGTTTGAATGTATATTGAGTATTAAAATTTATGAAGTTCAATGTGTCAGTGTCAGATTTTGAGCGTATAATGATTTCGCACCCTATGAGATTTCAAATATTTATGGTCTTGCCCTGCTAAGCATATGAGTTTTGTATGTATAATTTTAAGTATATCAAGCTCTTGGAGACATGAGCTTTAAATATATATAGTTATGTACATAGCAAATAGCAATGTACCTTCAAATGTGAACAATTCCAGATGCGTCAACAGATAGAGAATGAGAATATTGAAAAGGCGCCTGGGTAAATTGAAAATGACGAAATAATTTACTTTTGTTAGGTTAATGAATTAGGCCGAAAACCGAATCCTTTTGTCATTTTTATAAGAAGTTTGTAGGTAGAATTAATGTGGAAGGGAGAGAAGAATTGAATGCTGGAGGTGTTGGGGTCAAATTTGTAACTGCTTTCAGGTAGTGGGAATGAATATAGACGTCTCTCCAGCACAAATATACCACATCGCCTATAATCATGTCATGCGGCTGTGGTTGTCATATTTTCTACATTCATTTTTTTACTTAACAAATGATGACGTGTTGTTTTTATGGCCGATTATTTTGAAATATGTTAAACGATGCTTCACTACATATATTAATTCATGACGTGTTGTAAGTTTAGTTTAGTTGTGTTGGTTTGTAATTTTATTTTTTTAAATGCAATGATGCTTATAATACATTGGCTACCATTTGTGTCATCTTACTGCACATTATTTTTTGAGTCTTATTATACTGCATATTTTCTACCCATAGAAATTGATGTTAGTAATGTGCATCAATAGTGTTAGTAATATATCATGTCCAAACAACCATCTCCAGCATCATAGATTCCCAGTAATATATAAAAGTGGTTAGAATGAAGAGTTGTAGAACATTTTTTTGACCACACGTAGCAGCGTGTAATTGTCGATCACAACTTCCTTACGCTAGTGACCTGCTCGTACACCCAATTGGAAGTGAAAAAGTGAGCAAGTAAATAATAAGGTTATTAAATATTTTTGCTACTGGATGAAGCACATCATCTTCTGGTTGCATAGCCATAGTTTTGTAAAATAGTTAATTTCCACCGAAATTTATCACTTTGATAAAATGTGTGAATAAGTGGTGGAGATATATTTAACTGTAAGAAGAAAGCAAGACATAGTGTGATATCCCGGAATTTCGAGAAGTTTAAAATATGATAATCTCTTAATTTAAATTATTTTAATTGATAATATTGTTATTTCAAATATAAATAACCAAATAATAATAATGTGATGTATTAATTATGATATAGATTGAATTATAATAAGGATAATTATTTAATTATGTTATTTTATAAATTTGATTTTAAAAGTAAAATTTGAATTTGAATCTGAGTTTAAATTTGAATCTTTAAAAGATAATTTTTTTAATATATTTGGATATAAAATATATGAACAAGACTTTTATTTAAAATAAGATTTTTGTTTTATTTTTGTCTTCCTTGAAGAGATTTTTGTATATAAATTTAGAAAGTATTTATTTAATAATAAATAAATACAAAAGGTATATTTACACTTTAAATTGACTTAAATATATTATATATGATTTTATTATAATATAAATGGGTATTATTTTATTTTATTTTAAAAGTTTCCATTTATTTATAATATAGGAAAGCATTTCCTAATTAAGAAATGAATTTATTAATTAAGAAATTAATATAAAAGTTTTAAAACTCTTTTTAAAAATAATATAAGATTAAGGACAAGTGTTAAATTTTTAAAACATGTAAAATACATGTGTAAGGTAATTAAACAATGTATGGGACATGTGTCATAAGTTTACTTCTATTTTCTTTAATTTTAAAGTAAATCTAAATGAATTTATTTAAGACAATATTATTCCTCTCTTTCATTTCCTGTTTTAACTCATACATCCTCAAAAACCAAAACCAGAAATGATCAAACCGTAATCATCTTCAAAACAAAACTGAAATTCTTCTCAAACCCAAAATGAAATTTCCTCAAACCAGATCAAAGCTAAATTCTCAAATTCAAGACCTGTAACCCTTTGTTCTTGCAAGCCTGTAATCTGAAATCTACTCAAACCTGTTGACATTGATCTGATCAAAAATCAAGTCCTGTAAACAAAAAGCTGTAAATCAAATCTCCTCAAACCTGAAATTCATCTTCAAAAAGCATAATTCTCAAGTTCAAAAGCCTGTTAACATTTGCCTGTTTCAAACAAAGTCTGTGATCCTTTCCAAGTGCATGCAACTGCAAGCATTTTCTTCCAATCTGGAAATTATCTAAAGCAAGCATGCATGTCGTTTTCAAGTTTTCAAGAGCAAGAAGCATTTCAGTTTCAAACATAAGCAAGCATCCTAGTTTCAAATTTTCAAAGTCCAAATACCAGTTTATCACTTCCCTGTTCAACAGTAAAAAGGTGAGTAAACTATATTTTTAAAATTTTAAAAGTTAAGTAGAAATTTTCTGATTGCATGTGAAATATGTGATGATTGCCTGCATATGTGTAAATAAGTGTAGAAATTTAGTATATATGATTTTATTGAAGTGTGCCTGTCTGATTGAATCCATATTGAATTTATGTTTATGACTTGAATTCATATTTATAACTTGATAATTCATTTTATAGTTCTAATCATAGAAAGCCCTGTTTTTCTGATAAGCAAGATCTGTGAGTAAAATATTTATTTAAAAGCCTAAGTAGATAGATGTCTGTTGCATGTGAAATTCTATGTTGAAGATTGCTTTGCCTGTATATATATAAGTAAATCCCTGAATATATGTATCTGTTTGAAGTGTACATGTCTGATTTCATATGTATATCTCTGTTCATAATTCAGAGTTTAAAGTTTTGATCAAATTTCAAAATCTTTTCATCTGTTCTCTGTCAGGCTTTAGAATTCAAACAAGATTTGTTTGTTTAATTCTAATCTAAGTTTTGAAAATTTTAATTAAGCAAGAAAAGTTAGAATATCACCTGTAAAAGAAAAATGACAGTAAGAATTTTATTATATGTTAAAATTCAAACTATATAATCTTGTGATTTTCTTTTATAATATAAATCCTTGTCTTAAACAATGATTTTTAAGAGTTAAATCATAAATTTTAAGATAATATTGATTGAGATATCCAAGATTGTTTAGAAAGTGGGTTTTTGGTCTTCTCTGTCGATCTAGGAAGTTTGAGTGGCCAGTATCTTTTCTGGTGATGGAGTGTTGATCAAAGTTGCAGGGAAAAATGGTAGATGTGTGGATAGTTCACCGTGGCGATAGCAGTAAGTCGAACTAGAATTTTAACCTAGTTTGGTACTGTGTCGAAATCATAATCGAAGCTTCGTCTCTGATGGATCGAGTGGCTCGAGACTGTGGGATTTGGTGGCGTAGGTGATCGGCAAGTCGTGGATGAAGTGGTGCAAACTCCGTTGGTCAGAATCGATTAGGCGACGTTTTCTTTTTCTGGCAATGGTTGAATTCCAGTTCAAATAAATGGCTCGATTTTGAATCGAAGCGTATGATGATGTTGTGATGGTTGGAATGGGTTGCTGGAGTGTTAGTGGATATGTGGAAAGGACTGGCGGTGATCGGAAGTTCACCGATGGTGGTGCAAGGTGCACAGGGAAATGGAGATGTCAGTGTTTAGTTTTGGGTTTCATGGGTGTTTTACTCGAAGGGGTCTCGGGGAAGAAGGCTTTTGGTCTCGGAGTTGTTTAGGGTTGTACGCGAGTTTGTGTGATAACTGTTTAAGTTTAACAGTTTAAATTTTTTTAAAGCAAACAGATTTAAATTTACTCGGGGAAGAAGAGCTTTGGCAGGGGATTATCTTCGGGTTGTTTGTGAGTTAAGTAAAAACCAGTTTTAACAGTTCAAAGTTTTTATAAATCAAACTCTCTTATAAAAAAAAAAGAAAAAAAAAGAAAGGAAGATGTATTTGTTTTGTTCAAGTATATGAGTTAAAACCAAAGATAATATTAAACCAGTTTTTAATATTTAAAATAATAGTAAGTTTTAAATTTTAATAATCAAGTTAAAATAAATTGTCTTGGAAATTCATTACTTTGTAATAAATGTTTTGACTAAATTAAAGTTGTATGATTTATTTAACTTAATTATATTAAGTTAAATTTTTAAGTTATTTTCAAACTTAATTGGAAATAAAATAAAGAAATGTTTTATCTTAAAACTTAATTTAAGTTTGATAATAAATGGAAATAATAAAGAGTGATTTATAATTAAATTAGTTAATGGTTAAGGATGAGTAAAATTAACAATTAAGTTTTCAAGTGATTTATTAACTTGTAATTAAGGATGCTTAATTAATAATTAGAGATAAGTAATTAATGATTATTTATTTTAAAACTTAATTAATGATTTTAATTAAGTAAGTTAATTATTAAGATCAAATGTTTTTAAATGATAATGTTTTATCTCAAGATTTAATTAAGATTTTCAATAAGTTGAAATTAATTAATTTAATTAAGAATTTAAGTTTAATTAATTAATTTAATTAACAAGGATTAATTAAGTAATTAAAGGTTAATTAAACTAGTAATTAAGAAGTACTTAATAAAGTTTTATTAAGTAATAATTAAGTTTTCTTAATTAATAATTAAGAAATTATTATCTAAAATTAAAGTAATTAAGGATTGATTACTTTGTATTAAAGGATATTGATTAATAATTAAGGTTTATTAATTAATAGTTAAAGAATAATTAATCAAGGATTAATTAATTTGTTTAAAGGGTAATTAAGGATGAGTTACTCAGTTATGATTTAGGAATAAATGTGATTTATTTAAGTTAATTAATTTGTTAATTAATTAAAGATAGTCACTTGGTAATTAAGTATAATTACTTAATAAGATTGGATAAGTGTAATTACTTAGTATAAGTAATTGATAAATGAATTACTGTATGTAATTGGTTTAATTAATCAAAAAGGATTTATAAAAGAAATTAAAGTAATTAAGAATAGTTAATTACTGTTGATGATTATGTAAGGTTGATAAATGAAAGTAATTAATTAATGCATGATTAATTAATGTAATTAATTAAAGAATAATGTAGTTAATTATAGTTAATTAATTAAAGGAAGTAATTAATTAAGGATCATTAATTATTGTAATTAATGAGAATAATTAAAGGTTAATTACTGTTAATGATTAAGAATAATTAATTTGTGAAATTAATTAAAGGATAATTACTTTATGTAATAAATAATTAATCAAGAGTGATTAATATTTAATGATTAATTAATTAAATGGATTGTAATTAATTAATGTTGATTAAGCAAGAATAGGAATTAATTCTTAAGTAATTAATTTAATTTAAGTTGATTAAATTAATTATAATAGAGATTAATAAATGGTTGCTTATGAATGATGGTTGAGTAGAATGTCTGATTCGGTTGATATCTATTGGATGATATACTATGATATTCTGTGATATGATATTAGATATATCTTTGATAAATGTGTAATATTTATCTATGTTAAAGCTGTGTGAATTCAAGTATTGAATTGAATTGTTTAAACCTTTAAACAACTTGGCCTTAAAAGATACGTTTTGGATTTCGATGAGACCGGGATCGGGTTTCCGTATACCGGATTTCCAGGTCTGGAGACCCGAATACCACATCGATCCAAATTAACAATAGGTCGTGAATCTCAAGTGAAGATGAAGATTCAGAGTGCAAGGGTTATTGTCGTTAACTCTGAGGGTGATTCCAAAACGAGTGTAACGAGATAATGCCTTCGGTTTCGTTCGAACCCGGAACGAACTTGTATGGATTGAATGCTTTCAAAACATCGTCAGGTGGACGATGAGCATTCTAAGTGATGTGTTCTGATTAAAGGTAATCGTGACCTCAAGCCTCATCAACCGGGAATGGCTAAAACAGGGGAGGTGCAGCAAGGCTTCGTGGGTAGCGCCCACTGAGAGTAAGGTCATCCCTGTCTAGATGTCCCTTTCTATTTTCGACTTAGTGGTGCGGTTGATGTACACAACCGTGGGGTGATTTTATTCGGAATTATCCAGTAAGGGATGGTTCCGGCTTTGTGTTGCAGGGGAGCGGGCGTACTCCTCGGTACGGTGATCTAGGCCACGTACTATGACGGGCGGTACCCCAGTAGCCCTGCCATTGTATGGAAATCCAACTTCCAATAAGTGATAACGGTCTTGATTGTATACTTATGTATGCTGGAATTTAATAATGTAACAATTTCGGCTATTTCATATTTATTTGAAAACCCTAGACCTATTATAATATAACCAGATTTCCTATCAAGTTTTGGTTAGCGTAAGGTAAAAACTTTTCCATGTTTATGTGTGGGAAGTCTTACGTGATACCTTTTGATTTCAAAGGTTTTGAAGTTAAGTAAGTTAACCCGTTTACTCACACCAGACCCATGTCTGACCCAAGTGTTTATTTCTGTTTTATATAAACTCTTGGGTACTCAAATTTTTACGAGTAGCCAAGAGAGTCAGGTTTGCTTTGACGAGTTATCTGGAGGAGCAATGGAGCAGGAGGCTTCAGCGCTGTAGAGATATAGTAGTTCCACTGTATTGATCTCTGAGTCATTGTTATCTGTGTTGTATCTTATATTGTAGAAACTAGACAGGTGTTTATAACTGTCTAGTATGTGTTGTATATGTTGTGTAACTCTGATAGTTGTTGTATATGATACTATGTAATAGTTTATGTTATTAATATAATTTATTCGTTCCGCTGTTTAGATTCTGTTGTTGTTTCTTTCTTTCTTCTCTTCTTTTCTCTTTCTATCCCTTTCTTTCTTATGAGCGATACGACTTTCTGGTCGATGAAAGCCGGGTCGTCACATTTGGTATCAGAGCTATTGGTTGAGCGAATACCTAAGCTCTGGAGTGGTGTCTATCTTAAGAGAGCGTATTTGTAAATTTTATATAACTATATATATATCTATTCTACCTATTTGTTGGATTATCTGTTCGGGTTTTCCAAATAAGTTATAAAGGTAGATAGGGTAGTGGTGTGTGTAACACGACTACAAATGGTTGGAGTTTGGATGTTTGAGATTGGAAGAGTATATTTGTCGAGACTGTATACCCAATACCGTCTCGAGTGAGTTTTGATATGGTGTAAGGATTTCTCTGATCTCTGAAGGAAACCTGTTAAGGTTCGGAGTCGATCATTGAAGTATAAGTTTGATCGTGCTCGTGCGAGTGGATTTTCAGGAGTTTGGATCTGTTGGTTGAACAGAAGCGAGTGATGGTATCTTGGGTAACTCAGGAGTAGTAGCTGCGTGATGAGATGCAGTAACTATGGATATCTCCGACGATGTTTCTGTTTGGAGAAAGTTTAAGGAAGTATATCTGCATTCGGTGATGTGGCTGAGTTCAGCATGATGTTTGTGTTCGGTTTGAGGTCCGAGTTTCTTTAGAAGCTTTGGATAAGGAGTCTTTGGCATCTGTGGCAGCAGTGCAGCTCGAGTGTTCTGTGTTCCTGTCAGAAGGTCTTTTGGCTTAGCAGTTTCGTAGAGTGGAGTTCAGAAGCTGCAGAGTAGATTCATTTTTCAAATGGATTGGTCAAGTGCTAAGACTGTTCTGATGGGTAAAGAAAGAACATTATTTTTGGATATTGGATGGATAGGATCGCAAAAGTGACTTGCGATAGTTTGAGTATTCTCTTGGGAAATCTTTTGCTTGAGTTTGAGGCATCTCTAGTAGATGTAGGAGTTATAGTGTTGTCAGAGATTTTCTGGAATGTATTGTCTAGTTTGTGCTCGAGTTCATCGACGACATCCAGATCAGAGTTGAGCAGCGAAAGCTTGGTAGTAGTTGTTCTAGAGTGGAAGCAACCGGAAGTTGCAGTGTTTGGATTAGAGGGTTCCTACAGGAAGCTTTTCAAGATTTGAGGCCAGATTGGCAGGTGCATCTGTTTTGTCTTTTCCGGATAGGAGAAGTATTTGGAATCTACCGATGATTGTGGAGTAAGGTTTGTATTCTGGATTTCTGTAAATCTTGAGAGGATCCGTTATTGGATTGTTTTTGGTCCTGTTTGTTTTGAGAAGCGTCAGCGAAGATTGAGCTGATCAGGAAGGATGAAGGAAACCCAGAATCGTCAAAAGAGTTCTGTGGATTAGAGATGGAGGATTTGGAATTCGAAGTTGGAGACTTCATTATTATTTCTTCGGTAAAGGAAGCAATTGAGTTTGGGTAAGACTAGGAAGATAGCTTCGAGTATATTGGATCTTTCTGAGTTTTTGTGAGGATATGTGTTTGGCTTCGGTATTGAATTGCCAGTTTGGATCTAGTAGAGCGAGTAACCCAGTATTTGTATCGGGGAAACTCGGGATAATATTAGGTAGTTTATCCGAAGCTATGTTCGGATAGCTAGAATTGTTGTTTGTATGAATTGTTTGTTTGGATAAAATTGTTTGTTTGGATGAATGGTTGTTTGATTGATAGTGTACGGTTGATATGTATGCTTGGATTTTTGAAAATAAAATAAAACTTTTGGATTATCTTTTGCTTTAAATTTCGAAGACGAAATTCTTTTAAGGGGGAAGGAATGTGATATCCCGGAATTTCGAGAAGTTTAAAATATGATAATCTCTTAATTTAAATTATTTTAATTGATAATATTGTTATTTCAAATATAAATAACCAAATAATAATAATGTGATGTATTAATTATGATATAGATTGAATTATAATAAGGATAATTATTTAATTATGTTATTTTATAAATTTGATTTTAAAAGTAAAATTTGAATTTGAATCTGAGTTTAAATTTGAATCTTTAAAAGATAATTTTTTTAATATATTTGGATATAAAATATATGAACAAGACTTTTATTTAAAATAAGATTTTTGTTTTATTTTTGTCTTCCTTGAAGAGATTTTTGTATATAAATTTAGAAAGTATTTATTTAATAATAAATAAATACAAAAGGTATATTTACACTTTAAATTGACTTAAATATATTATATATGATTTTATTATAATATAAATGGGTATTATTTTATTTTATTTTAAAAGTTTCCATTTATTTATAATATAGGAAAGCATTTCCTAATTAAGAAATGAATTTATTAATTAAGAAATTAATATAAAAGTTTTAAAACTCTTTTTAAAAATAATATAAGATTAAGGACAAGTGTTAAATTTTTAAAACATGTAAAATACATGTGTAAGGTAATTAAACAATGTATGGGACATGTGTCATAAGTTTACTTCTATTTTCTTTAATTTTAAAGTAAATCTAAATGAATTTATTTAAGACAATATTATTCCTCTCTTTCATTTCCTGTTTTAACTCATACATCCTCAAAAACCAAAACCAGAAATGATCAAACCGTAATCATCTTCAAAACAAAACTGAAATTCTTCTCAAACCCGAAATGAAATTTCCTCAAACCAGATCAAAGCTAAATTCTCAAATTCAAGACCTGTAACCCTTTGTTCTTGCAAGCCTGTAATCTGAAATCTACTCAAACCTGTTGACATTGATCTGATCAAAAATCAAGTCCTGTAAACAAAAAGCTGTAAATCAAATCTCCTCAAACCTGAAATTCATCTTCAAAAAGCCTAATTCTCAAGTTCAAAAGCCTGTTAACATTTGCCTGTTTCAAACAAAGTCTGTGATCCTTTCCAAGTGCATGCAACTACAAGCATTTTCTTCCAATCTGGAAATTATCTAAAGCAAGCATGCATGTCGTTTTCAAGTTTTCAAGAGCAAGAAGCATTTCAGTTTCAAACATAAGCAAGCATCCTAGTTTCAAATTTTCAAAGTCCAAATACCAGTTTATCACTTCCCTGTTCAACAGTAAAAAGGTGAGTAAACTATATTTTTAAAATTTTAAAAGTTAAGTAGAAATTTTCTGATTGCATGTGAAATATGTGATGATTGCCTGCATATGTGTAAATAAGTGTAGAAATTTAGTATATATGATTTTATTGAAGTGTGCCTGTCTGATTGAATCCATATTGAATTTATGTTTATGACTTGAATTCATATTTATAACTTGATAATTCATTTTATAGTTCTAATCATAGAAAGCCCTGTTTTTCTGATAAGCAAGATCTGTGAGTAAAATATTTATTTAAAAGCCTAAGTAGATAGATGTCTGTTGCATGTGAAATTCTATGTTGAAGATTGCTTTGCCTGTATATATATAAGTAAATCTCTGAATATATGTATCTGTTTGAAGTGTACATGTCTGATTTCATATGTATATCTCTGTTCATAATTCAGAGTTTAATGTTTTGATCAAATTTCAAAATCTTTTCATCTGTTCTCTGTCAGGCTTTAGAATTCAAACAAGATTTGTTTGTTTAATTCTAATCTAAGTTTTGAAAATTTTAATTAAGCAAGAAAAGTTAGAATATCACCTGTAAAAGAAAAATGACAGTAAGAATTTTATTATATGTTAAAATTCAAACTATATAATCTTGTGATTTTCTTTTATAATATAAATCCTTGTCTTAAACAATGATTTTTAAGAGTTAAATCATAAATTTTAAGATAATATTGATTGAGATATCCAAGATTGTTTAGAAAGTGGGTTTTTGGTCTTCTCTGTCGATCTAGGAAGCTTGAGTGGCCAGTATCTTTTCTGGTGATGGAGTGTTGATCAAAGTTGCAGGGAAAAATGGTAGATGTGTGGATAGTTCACCGTGGCGATAGCAGTAAGTCGAACTAGAATTTTAACCTAGTTTGGTACTGTGTCGAAATCGTAATCGAAGCTTCGTCTCTGATGGATCGAGTGGCTCGATACTGTGGGATTTGGTGGCGTAGGTGATCGGCAAGTCGTGGATGAAGTGGTGCAAACTCCGTTGGTCAGAATCGATTAGGCGACGTTTTCTTTTTCTGGCAATGGTTGAATTCCAGTTCAAATAAATGGCTCGATTTTGAATCGAAGCTATGATGATGTTGTGATGGTTGGAATGGGTTGCTGGAGTGTTAGTGGATATGTGGAAAGGACTGGCGGTGATCGGAAGTTCACCGATGGTGGTGCAAGGTGCACAGGGAAATGGAGATGTCAGTGTTTAGTTTTGGGTTTCATGGGTGTTTTACTCGAAGGGGTCTCGGGGAAGAAGGCTTTTGGTCTCGGAGTTGTTTAGGGTTGTACGCGAGTTTGTGTGATAACTGTTTAAGTTTAACAGTTTAAATTTTTTTAAAGCAAACAGATTTAAATTTACTCGGGGAAGAAGAGCTTTGGCACGGGATTATCTTCGGGTTGTTTGTGAGTTAAGTAAAAACCAGTTTTAACAGTTCAAAGTTTTTATAAATCAAACTCTCTTATAAAAAAAAAAGAAAAAAAAAGAAAGGAAGATGTATTTGTTTTGTTCAAGTATATGAGTTAAAACCAAAGATAATATTAAACCAGTTTTTAATATTTAAAATAAAAGTAAGTTTTAAATTTTAATAATCAAGTTAAAACAAATTGTCTTGGAAATTCATTACTTTGTAATAAATGTTTTGACTAAATTAAAGTTGTATGATTTATTTAACTTAATTATATTAAGTTAAATTTTTAAGTTATTTTCAAACTTAATTGGAAATAAAATAAAGAAATGTTTTATCTTAAAACTTAATTTAAGTTTGATAATAAATGGAAATAATAAAGAGTGATTTATAATTAAATTAGTTAATGGTTAAGGATGAGTAAAATTAACAATTAAGTTTTCAAGTGATTTATTAACTTGTAATTAAGGATGCTTAATTAATAATTAGAGATAAGTAATTAATGATTATTTATTTTAAAACTTAATTAATGATTTTAATTAAGTAAGTTAATTATTAAGATCAAATGTTTTTAAATGATAATGTTTTATCTCAAGATTTAATTAAGATTTTCAATAAGTTGAAATTAATTAATTTAATTAAGAATTTAAGTTTAATTAATTAATTTAATTAACAAGGATTAATTAAGTAATTAAAGGTTAATTAAACTAGTAATTAAGAAGTACTTAATAAAGTTTTATTAAGTAATAATTAAGTTTTCTTAATTAATAATTAAGAAATTATTATCTAAAATTAAAGTAATTAAGGATTGATTACTTTGTATTAAAGGATATTGATTAATAATTAAGGTTTATTAATTAATAGTTAAAGAATAATTAATCAAGGATTAATTAATTTGTTTAAAGGGTAATTAAGGATGAGTTACTCAGTTATGATTTAGGAATAAATGTGATTTATTTAAGTTAATTAATTTGTTAATTAATTAAAGATAGTCACTTGGTAATTAAGTATAATTACTTAATAAGATTGGATAAGTGTAATTACTTAGTATAAGTAATTGATAAATGAATTACTGTATGTAATTGGTTTAATTAATCAAAAAGGATTTATAAAAGAAATTAAAGTAATTAAGAATAGTTAATTACTGTTGATGATTATGTAAGGTTGATAAATGAAAGTAATTAATTAATGCATGATTAATTAATGTAATTAATTAAAGAATAATGTAGTTAATTATAGTTAATTAATTAAAGGAAGTAATTAATTAAGGATCATTAATTATTGTAATTAATGAGAATAATTAAAGGTTAATTACTGTTAATGATTAAGAATAATTAATTTGTGAAATTAATTAAAGGATAATTACTTTATGTAATAAATAATTAATCAAGAGTGATTAATATTTAATGATTAATTAATTAAATGGATTGTAATTAATTAATGTTGATTAAGCAAGAATAGGAATTAATTCTTAAGTAATTAATTTAATTTAAGTTGATTAAATTAATTATAATAGAGATTAATAAATGGTTGCTTATGAATGATGGTTGAGTAGAATGTCTGATTTGGTTGATATCTATTGGATGATATACTATGATATTCTGTGATATGATATTAGATATATCTGTGATAAATGTGTAATATTTATCTATGTTAAAGCTGTGTGAATTCAAGTATTGAATTGAATTGTTTAAACCTTTAAACAACTTGGCCTTAAAAGATACGTTTTGGATTTCGATGAGACCGGGATCGGGTTTCCGTATACCGGATTTCCAGGTCTGGAGACCCGAATACCACATCGATCCAAATTAACGATAGGTCGTGAATCTCAAGTGAAGATGAAGATTCAGAGTGCAAGGGTTATTGTCGTTAACTCTGAGGGTGATTCCAAAACGAGTGTAACGAGATAATGCCTTCGGTTTCGTTCGAACCCGGAACGAACTTGTATGGATTGAATGCTTTCAAAACATCGTCAGGTGGACGATGAGCATTCTAAGTGATGTGTTCTGATTAAAGGTAATCGTGACCTCAAGCGTCATCAACCGGGAATGGCTAAAACAGGGGAGGTGCAGCAAGGCTTCGTGGGTAGCGCCCACTGAGAGTAAGGTCATCCCTGTCTAGATGTCCCTTTCTATTTTCGACTTAGTGGTGCGGTTGATGTACACAACCGTGGGGTGATTTTATTCGGAATTATCCAGTAAGGGATGGTTCCGGCTTTGTGTTGCAGGGGAGCGGGCGTACTCCTCGGTACGGTGATCTAGGCCACGTACTGTGACGGGCGGTACCCCAGTAGCCCTGCCATTGTATGGAAATCCAACTTCCAATAAGTGATAACGGTCTTGATTGTATACTTATGTATGCTGGAATTTAATAATGTAACAATTTCGGCTATTTCATATTTATTTGAAAACCCTAGACCTATTATAATATAACCAGATTTCCTATCAAGTTTTGGTTAGCGTAAGGTAAAAACTTTTCCATGTTTATGTGTGGGAAGTCTTACGTGATACCTTTTGATTTCAAAGGTTTTGAAGTTAAGTAAGTTAACCCGTTTACTCACACCAGACCCATGTCTGACCCAAGTGTTTATTTCTGTTTTATATAAACTCTTGGGTACTCAAATTTTTACGAGTAGCCAAGAGAGTCAGGTTTGCTTTGACGAGTTATCTGGAGGAGCAATGGAGCAGGAGGCTTCAGCGCTGTAGAGATATAGTAGTTCCACTGTATTGATCTCTGAGTCATTGTTATCTGTGTTGTATCTTATATTGTAGAAACTAGACAGGTGTTTATAACTGTCTAGTATGTGTTGTATATGTTGTGTAACTCTGATAGTTGTTGTATATGATACTATGTAATAGTTTATGTTATTAATATAATTTATTCGTTCCGCTGTTTAGATTCTGTTGTTGTTTCTTTCTTTCTTCTCTTCTTTTCTCTTTCTATCCCTTTCTTTCTTATGAGCGATACGACTTTCTGGTCGATGAAAGCCGGGTCGTCACACATAGGGAAGAACGTGAATAGGAAGATTTATAATGCAGCTAAGAAGGTGGGAAGTTAATTTGCTAGGGGAGATAAGTTTTTTACTTTTGTAAAGTTGATTTGATGTATGCATGCAAAATATAAATGTAGTGTACTATAATAACAGAAGCATTAATTGATTGTACATACAGAAACAAACATCTGAATACATTGCAGAGGAAACATATTTGTATCTTGGATGAAAATTGACCTCTTTTGATAAAATTACATGAACAACTAACTTTATGTGTTTGCAGTACTTCTGAATATTAGATGTAAGTGCAGGTGTGTTAGGATTTTGAAGGAGAGAAGAACGAAATCACGATTTTCAGGTGAATAAATATCACTCACATATCTATGTCTAAGTTAAACCTGATAGTTTGAGTTTAGTGTATGAATATGCCTAAGTTTATCATTGATGTAAGTTAAATGAAAAGGCTATTGATTGGCTTCCGGGCTAATCGATAAGGTTTTTCGTGGATTCGTCTATGCATACATCTATGTTGCTAGTAAGTGTGTTTGGGTGTGTTTGTGTGTTTTTGTGTGCGTATGTTTTTACATTATCGGTACACTTAATTTTAAGCTAAACATTTACATGTTGCCATATATTCTTGCATTATCTACATTACTGATACCCTATGCTTTTATATTTATAGGTGTGCGTGTTGTATTTAAATGATGTGCGTGTGTTAGAGGTGTTAAAGCATGAACTGTCAAAAGTTAGACTGCATATATATAAATGCATGTGTCCAAGAATTAACACATGAGTTGAATTAATATGTAAATGCCTGTGAACTTTTATGCACACGTGTAGGTTGCTAGATCTTACAGAAATCATATAGTAACCTTAGTTGCTTGATTATTTGTTTTACTTGATTAATTCAATATTTTGGTCTTACCTGTTGCTATGGAAATCATTCATAGGAAAGAAGCATTAATATATTATATTTGGTGCGTTTATATCCACAGGAGTGGCCTTGTACGTGTGTAAATAGGTGTGTGTGTGAGTGAAGATGGTGAGTGTGCTGTGTTTCCTCAAATGTGTTGCAGTGTGGATGTGCTAGTATGAGTTAATTTGGGTGTACTTTTGTTTATAGCTTTCCAATGATTTATTTATATGCATTACTTACATATATTAGCATTCCTACTTTCTAACCTTGCAGTTGTTTAGCTTGTACATATATATATATATATATATATATATATATATATATATATATATATATACAGATATATATATATACTTGCTAACTGTTTCACTCTTTGCATTGCATTTGCCCTTCTATGTTAGTATGTTCCATGTATCAATATATAAGAGTCTGCACATCTTTGTACCTTATGACATATTACTAAATATATATATTTTATAATTCAATATATTTAATGGTTCGGTTATTTTTGTATGAATTTAATTTTACACCCTTGCAACGGGCTTCCCTACCAAATAGCCAACCCAGAAGATATAATCTTGTGTGACTTTGATTGCTTTGATACAAATAAACTCATAATGCACACAAAATAAACTACTTCAATGGAATATTACACTACAACAACATGATCACATGTGAGCAAAATATGCAACATATCATACATAAAATATATGACGTGAACCGCATAAAGTATATAGCTAACATGTACTACAAAATAAGCATGTTTGGAAAATGAATTAGCATTAATCAATCGGATGGAAAAATAAACAAAAGGTCAAAACGTTTATTGACTGTCGGTGAAATAGGCAAGAAAACAAAGTTGCAGCAAATAAAGAAAGACAAAGTATAATACATGATAAATACATAATTAAAAACGTAATAATGAAAAGAGTAAATAAATTTCCACAATAGCTAATACAAAGAAGGTAAAATATATGTGAGGATAGGAGTGATTGAAATGTGGTAGATAGGTTAAAACCTATTTGTAGCATGTAAACATTTGTTGAAGTACACGTAAAAAGGTGTAGTTGTCGATGACCACGTCCATACTCCAATGTGCTGTTTGTAAGTTAAGCTGCAAATAGGAATAAGTAAACAAATGGTCAAAACCGACATAGAGTTAATTTATTAGTGAAAAATATAAGAAATAGATGGTTAGACCGAAATATTTTTTACTGGCCATTCAGTAGATTGCTTCATTTTTGCTATGTTCTCTCTGTGTGCTAATACAGCACAATTCCAAATCTAAAACAGGAAGTGAATAATGTATATTAGGAATCTATATAACTAAATTTCATAAGGGTATAATATGTTAATATTAGAAGACATACTTCACATCCCAGACTTGTTCTCTGTATTGGCCATGTGGTTTTTGGAATTTCCATAATCTGCCTTGGATAAACATGTCGGCCCTTCAAGATTTGGGTTAGTATTATATACTGCTAATTATAAATTAAAACATTTAAATATGTAATTAAAAGAAGAAAACTTACATAATTATCAAATACGTAGACATTGACTCCAAATTCATGTAGAAGATCTACAATTTCAGAAATAATCTCATCTCCATCCGCCCAAATATTGCCATGAATGATGAGGTTGCTAAATATTTTTGAAGCTTGTTGTCGTTTAGATTGTATGGTTGACATATTTGTAAAGGGATTGTTGTAATTAATTGTATAGTATATTGAGCGTGGAGAGAGAAGGAAATAATTTATGAAGGAACATATTTGGCAGTGGTAGAAAAGTTGAGGAAATTAATAAAGATGATACCTTTTGGAGGGAGAACTAAAATTATAGGAATAATGGCGGCAATAGGATAATTACTGCATAAAAAAATTGTTGCAATAAATATAAAACGGTTTGCAAATCATTTGTAAAATAGTGTAATAGTAAATTCCCTTTTTTCAGGTGGTAGTGGTGTAGGATGAGTTAAGGTAGTATGAGTTGGATTTGGTGCATTATGTGTCAGTAGTATAATAGCATAACGTAAGTGTGCTTGCTACAGCAATGTTTTACAACGGTTTGCAAATGTACTTATATTTCATAACGTAAATTTCTGATTAATGTAAATTTCTTGGCTCGGGTTGTCTTCTGTTTTCATTGTATATATAACAACATATTAAACAAATTGGAAAACAACAGATGATATAAAAATAGTTGTTATGTACCTCTGTCTTGTTCTATTTTCAGCTATTTTATTTGTTTTAGCCTATTCATATTTAGAAATAAAATAGCAGCTCTGTCTTGTCTTTCTATTATGATATATAAGTACAAGTCTTTTATGTAGCTCTTATTTTAAGTTTTGTATTCTAACAGTTTGTGTTATGCAGGTCTACAGTTTTACATACGTTTGTACCTGATAATTGCAATTCTTATGATATACTCTTACTGGCCTGACTCTCGTGCTTGCTTAAAAAAGGTTTTTAAGAATCAACTGGTATTAGCTTTTAAGTTTTGTGAGTCTGTTGTTGTCATGGAAATGTTTTTTTCAATTCTTTCTTTCTGTTGTTCTAGTTATACTGTAGTATCTGTTATGGTTTTGTTCTGATATATATTGCGTTTTATATTTCATAGTGATAGGTAATTAGAACTATTTTTACTCTTGTTAAACTCCTTTTTATACATGTTTTGAGTCTCTTAGTTGATGATGTCATTTGTATCCGTTAGAAGTCTGGGTTGTGATTCTATGTTACAGGGAAAGTCACTTTATTGTTGATTATTTGGGGTGAGTTGTTTGATTTATATTTGTATATCAAGTGGCCTGTATCTGTTATTTAATTCTTGTTTCTTTTCTTTAGTTATATATAGAGTTTTTAAATGTTAGGTGATAGTTTTTTGCATGTTTGCATGTTTCCTACATTTATTTTTTGTACATAATAAAATCACTTGTATGCCAGAACTAAGTAATAACTGACAACGCAAACTATTACTCCAGCCATATTCAAGTAACACCGAATGTGAAATATCATTCCACCTTCATATAGATGAGTAAAAAGGGCACTGAATTTGAGCAAAAAGGTACAACATGGCAAATACAAAGCACATGCAAATGTAATAATGAGGGGAAAAAAATTAGAATCTGCACAAATGTTGAGACATTACAGATGTGGAACAGAAATACTTCATTAACAAAAGTACATACATTGGACACAAATACTACAGAGACGGGAATACATGAAACCAAAAGTTACAACATGTAAAAAGAAACTAAGTGAAACAAAGTACAACGTAGAATAAATTTTGAAAACAAAGGCATGGACATGATGATCGTAAGACAAAGATGCGAAGATCAAACATGTGAAGGTCTAACAGAATTAGTAGCCGTTTTGTTCCGCCCACTCGATCTGTAAATGCAAAGAATTAAAAAAGATTAGAAATATTTGTCCCATTGTCACTTGAAGAAAATAAAAATATATTACCACTGCCTTAATAAACTCCTCATCTGAATCAATCCAATTGTAAAACACGGTTGTCTGCGGCTCTACTGGATCGATCTCTTCTGACTCATTCAGTTGAGTAACATTAGTGTTTTGCTGGTCTTGTGCTACAATATCAACTGAATTGTTGAGTTCGTTCATTTCAGTACAGGCAGGAAAAGTGGTAGTTTGTTGCTTCTGTGGACCACCATCATATGGTTCAACCTTAACCACAGGTAGCAGCAAAGAGTCGGCAGCAGGTTTGATCACATCTGTAGATGACAGTGAGTTTGTGGTTGAATTTTGAACAGTGCCCTTTGTTTCAGTGGTCGGTGGTGCTACTGCCGCTTTTGCGTCCCCTTTAGCTATTACTCTTTTCTGCAAATAACACATCATTTACAGTCAGAATAACATGAGATAATAATTAAAGGGTAAAGAAAGTCATATAGTTAAACCCGTTTCATTCTGATGTTCGTTCTCTGTAACCCTTAAAGCAAAGTTATATGCTGAGAATAAAATATTAGCACATTAGTATAATATGATACATATTGGTTGTAACAGGTGGACAAAAATTTCATATACATAATACAAAGAAGAAAGCATGAAAGAAAGATAAGATAGACCCATTGTCATAAAATTTTGACAAACAGTCCATAAGCAAGACAGTGAGAAGAAAGGAAAAAAAAATTGGATAAGTTCACAGCAGCATGTAGTATGAGAATGAAAACGTAGAGAAAGAATGAAAAAGAAAGCAAAAGGAAAAAAGTACATACTATTAATTAGAGAAATCACTGCCTGCGAACTGAAAGGAGGAAGAAAGGCATAAATAGAAGTTGAGAAAGTGGGTAGACAGGTGCGGAAACATGATGCGTGGAAGAAGTGGGAAACACATATTTTCAGCAAATTGTGGCAATCCACAACTCAGCATATCTATTAACTTTGCAGCCATCTGATGGGTACGTGGCCTCAATTACTGTGAAAATATATATAGATGCTTGTCATGGATGACGTGACATTGAGACATGACTTAATATAGCCTGAGTTAATGAGACATGGCATGAATTAATATATAAATGTTTGTCATGGATGACAGGACAATGTGCCAAAGGTGGTAGTGGGTAGTGATGATTCGAAATAAAGTATATATATTTCGTCAAATATGGAATGGAAAATGAGTTGATATAGAATATATACGGCCCACTATTGCATTTTCATGTATATCTTGCACCAACCAAGAAAAATATAACATTTAAAAAATCATGCATATCTATGGCTTACTGTTGCATGGCTTTAAGTTTGAAATTGCTAATTTGTACTGTTGTTCTAACTGTATTTTTCAACAATTATGTTTGTATTATTTTTTATTTCATGACACAAGATAGTCTATCTTTTGGCTGAGGTAGTTTTCTGGTTAATGTAAATTTGTTGGCTCAGGTTGTCTTCTGTTTTCATTGTATATATAACAGCATATTAAACAAATTGGAAAACAACAGATGATATAAAAATAGCTGTTATGTACCTCTGTCCTGTTCTATTTTCAGCTAATTTATTTGTTTTAGCCTATTCATATTTATTCATATTTAGAAACAAAATAGCACGGGTGCACGGGTTTGAGTCTCTTACTTGATGATATTTGAAATAAATAAAGAATTCATATACTAAATGGAATACTTACTTTATTTCTGACTATATTTATATATTTGTACTATTAGTTCCTAAAGTTAGACACGTAAGACCAGTATCAAAGTTTTGAATTTCATCAAAATAATGAATTTCAAGCGTAGCATAAGCAACAATGAAGTTCTGCAGTTGAAGTAAAGCTAAACTATTTTAAGTGTATCATAAACAACAATGAAGAAGATCAGCACTTGAAATAAATCTAAACTATGATTTTTAAGTGTAGCATAAATAATTATGAAAAAGATATGCACTTGAAATAAAGCACTGTCAAAATTGGCTGCATGCGAAACTATCGCTACCAAATCCAAGTTTTAAAGCTACTTGTTTAGTTGCGTATGAAATTATTGATATCAGATTCAGGTTTTAAACCAAATAAATAAATAAATTGTTTAGTGATCGTGCTTTTAAATGGTATTATTTTCAGTTTAGGTCTCATGGTCATAATACTTAATTTCCATTATTTTTTACTAAATTTATTTTAGAAAAAATAAATGACTTGCATTCATTTAAACATACAGTCTAGTTGCTTGTGCTTATCACATACTATTGGAGTCATGTTCGAATAGATGTTATGTGTTTTTTTAGCTTTATTTACAGTTTTTGGTAGTAGAGACATGATGGGGTTGTACCTGTATGGTCAACCATGACCTCTTCGAAATATCTTGTAAAAGGAATTTCTTTTGTTTAACAAAGCAGCATGCTATGTCAATTTGCAGTGATTAAATGGTAGCAACTGGTAGGTATAAAAACTCTTTTTTGAATTTTATGCATTAATTTCTATCATACTTTTTGCTAAAAAGGGCAGGTAGTTGAGCCTGTGCAAAACTGCGAATAGGTAAGGTACGTTATAAATTACAACATCAAACTTACCCACCAAAATTATCTAGTTCAGATTGGGAACAATAGCATTCCATCGAGGTCCTTCATCCATATTTCATCTTTAGAAATACTGTAAATTGAACCACAGAATTGAACTTCATGCATATATATGATTGAATATGTATACAAAAAGGATAAAGGATAATATAATCCACCCAAAATTCAAAAATTGTAAATCCGATATAATATAAATCAATCTTTTTACCTGAGTATCACAAATTTGAAAAATGACAGAACTCAGTTAGTTTAAATAACAATAACGTGTAGGCTAAAACCAATGCCTGGAAATAGCTTTATGCTATAAGGAGTGGTCTAAATTTGGAAAAAGAGGCATGAAAAATTGAATATGAATATAGTCTTTAGTTTAAAATACATGGTTTGAGTCTCTTACTTGATGATGTCATTTGTATCCGTCAGAATTCTGGGTTGTGATTCTGGGTTACAGGGAAAGTCAGTAACACTATTGATTATGTAGGGTGAGTTGTTTGATTTATATTTGTATATCAAGTGGCGTGTATCTGTTATTTTTTTCTTTAGTTATATATAGAGTTTTTAAATGTTAGGTGATAGTTTTTTGCATGTTTGCATGTTGTAATTTGTGGAAAATGAGAGACAAAGCGAAGCAGGAAAAGAAGTTTGATTAAAATACATGTAGTACAGGTGGAGGTATAAACTGGAGTTGAAAAGGATTGAAGAAAGTTTGATGAATATACATGTAGTACAGGTGGTGGTATAAAATGGAGGCGAAAAGGATTAAAGAAGTTAGAAAAGTTGAAAAGCAGGGTGGATCGTGGAATGTATTACGTGTAGTGGATGGGATGGAGAAACAAAAGCCGCATGACATAAATTGTGATGATAAATCTTGGCCACTCTTTGTCTATTGTTTATATACCCAGGGATTTTATTATATAGATAGTTTAACGGATCCTTAGGAGATGGAAATCCCAAACATCTCTTAATTTAATGCACGCACGTTAAACACTGGATATGAAGTGTCTAAAACCCGTAAACATCTCCGACGCCGTCACACTCATATTTACTTATTCGATTTAACTTACATGAGATATTTTAGTCATGACTCGAGTGTTTTGTCTTTTCATTACGCTGGGGTCAGCCTGAGCATTTCAGATAAGGTTGAAGATCTATTCTGGAGGACGAAGACGGAGTTTGTATTACATCATTTGTATTCTACTACTGTATTATTTTTCTGCTGCATTGTTGTATTATCTCTGATGTGTATGTAACTCTGTTTTATGATGTATAATAATAATCAAATTTATTTATTTAACAGCTTCATGAACTGTTATTTTATTATTATATCTTGTTCCTTCCGCTGCGAGATTCTGAGTTTGTTTCTGTTCTTTCTTTTCTTTTCTTATTTAACCCCAATAACTATCTGTATTTTGGATTGTTTGAGTCGGCATGTGTGTATGTTTTGTCAACTTGAACGGTCGAAAATGCGGGTTGTTACAAGAGTCTACTTCGCATCCATCGCCTGGAGAGCTCTTTCGAATCCATCAGGCTTCTATAGTTCCTATCCATCAGATGACCTTACTTCGTATCCATCGAGAAGCATTTGTTCGCATCGATCCACGTCATGGTTATTTGTATCAATCGATAGCTAACAGTGTTCGAGTCCACCTGGCCACGTCAACTTCGTATCGATCAAATGGAGCCATTTCCAATCGATACGAACAAGGCCACGCAGTCGAGTTACTCCATGTGCTCTCCATCGACATGAAACAAACACCACCTTCTATCGATTCGAACAACACAATTGCCTCGATACGAACAGAGCAAAAGTCCTAGAATGACTCGATCGACTCAGCGAAGAAGGTGACTCGATCCGAAGAATGCTTGCCACATCACCACTTGATCACACGCAGCTATCGAGTCGAATGGGATCGAGTCGAAATGATGGAGTCGAACGAAACAGCCAACCGAAAGTCCTAATTCATATCGATCATATCTCCTAATCTACAAGTCCAAATGCTAAGAAATTTTGACAGAAGCTTACATACATGCTAAAGAATGTCCATGCCAAATTTCGACTCCATTGGATGAAATCTTGATCGATATGAAATCCATTCGTATCGATCACGGATCGGGCCGAAACTTCAAGGACTTGGGCGCGCAGGCCTAGTCACGTGCCAAGGGGAGTCTCCGGAGATCTGAGCAAAATATCAGCCTCCTACACTTATAAATAGAGCCCCAGGGCATACAGAAAATGGGGCTTCTTCTTCTTTGAATTCTCCAACGCCCAGACTCTGCCGGATCCAGATTTAAACTCCATAGCTACTGCCACTAACGAATTTCACTACTGTAAATCATCATTATCTGCGGTAACTCGTTGAATTCACTTGTAATCATCAAAGAAACATCAATAAAGCAATCAACTTCATAGTGGACGTAGGCAACACGCCGAACCACTCTAAATTCTTGTGTTTCTGTGCATTCTTATTATTTTCATTATCTGTTTTTTGGAGTTTTTGTTAGATAATCCTCTTTTTCCATTTAATTTCTTCATTTTGTCTCTTCAAAAACTTCCGAAGAGTGTTGTGCCCAATTTTGGTATAAACAATTCCAACATAGTCATTTCTCCCTACACCAACTAAGCAAACTTTCTCAACAGGATAGACTTAGTGATGTCTGACATAAACCTTTCTTCAAACATTCTCCTAAATTCTGCCCAAGACAGGGTTTCCTCCGCTACTCCAATAGTAACATTGTTCCATTAGTACAACGTAGCTTCTTGTAGTTTCCTAGACACCAATCTTCTCTTCTGCTCATCATTCAATTCAATAATAGTGAAAATCCTCTCACAATGAAGCAACCACTTCTCTACTTTAATTGAACCCTAAGTTCCAATAGATGGCTTTCCTCTAAGTGTTGCATAATCCCTACTCAGCACAACATAGTTGTTGACACCTAAGGCTTCCTGATTCACTCCTCCAATATTTCGACCTAGAAGTCCAGTAGTAGCTCTTGCTTGCATCTTGTTGATGAAGAACTGATACATAGCTCTCATATCAGCCTATGGTGTTCTGACACCTACATAGCAGCTTGTGCCCGACCTGGATTCCTTCTGGTATTGGGTCTGGCATTTCCATTTATTTTGGTTCTTCCTCAATTAAGATTCACTCTTCCATTTCCTGCCTCCATATCTTACTTTCCTTTTAAATCGGCATTCGAACCTTAGTAAGACAGGGAAGAATGGTTTAAGAATGATGGGAGAGTAGAGATAAAGTGTATATTTATATATAGCAAATATAAATACGTTATTATAGCATTATCCAATACCCCAATCTTATTCTCTGATTCATTTATATTATGTTTTAAAAATCATTTTAGGTTCAAAATTCTTTTAAGTTTTACACAAACCTATGCTCTGATATTAAGTTGTAACATCCCCCATTTTAAGGCTCGAAACTAACTTTTACAAATGTTGTAGTTATCTATAGTATTAATTTCCGATGAAAAAATGTGGTAATGTTAATGGTATCAATAATATCAGAAGTGCAAGAATATAAAATATTTCAAACACAATTTTAAAACAACTTTTATCATTACATTTCAAATCAATATTTTATATTCAGTACATAATCCTATAACATTGCCCAAGTTCAGATAAATATAATTATTATAAATTATGCCAAGAGCGACATATGAAGATGCTCGCTTGGATAATCAGAGTTACCAAATAGATAGTCATAACATCTGGCATTACATACAACATTCAATCACAATGAAATAAATAAATAGGTTATCTCCTACATAACTAATCTTTTCCTCCTACACGCCTTCAAAAGCTTTATTCGCTAAAAACTACTAAAGCTGAAAACCTTAACTCTCAACTTATTAATTAAATTTTGAGCACCCGAGAGTTTAAGGGAAAAACATAAACTTCGAGTCAAATAAAAAGCCCATAGGAATAATAATATGACATCTCGATTTATTGATATTAGGTGAGACCGGTCCACCTAGCTGAACGGGTTCCCCTCACTAATATCCTTTAAAAGCGTATCTTTTGGAACTAAAATCCTGCAACCAAATTGGTTATAATAAACAATATACAATAACATGTATGCCTACAAAATAGGTAATCAATGGACTATTTGTCCCGATGCTTTAGTTTTATCAGGCTGACTATAAACCTATGGAGACTCGGGCCTATCAGACATAATAAATTTTCTACCTTGCTTTTAGAGAAAAACTAGACGGTCTTTGTTAACCCAAAAAATTGATCAACACCATGGTTTGAGAGTGAAAGCACCAACGCTATTCTCATATAGCAATAATATAAACAATAAATATAGAAAAGAGCGGAAAGAGAAAGAAGATAAGAAGATTTTTATAGTGGTTCGACTGTTAATAAAGCCTACGTCCACTTTATAGCTCTATTATAGACATATTGATGTTACAAGTGTTTGATTACAAAGCCCTTGATTATCCTTAGCTAGATTGAATCTCCAAAGTTAGAATCCACTAGAGAATCATAGTGAACTTCTTCGAAGATTGTTGTGAGGGAGGTGGAGAATGAAGACAGCTTCCAGTAGAGTTTCAGCAACCAGTCCGGTGGATCCCCTTTATGTTGTGGTTAGGATGGTATTTGTAGAGATTGGATAGCTAGTGGGCCAAGCCTATTTGCCAGTTATTTGCAGAAGGTCACGAGAAGACGTAGTAGAGATTAACATACAACCCGAGCCAAAATCATGGATCGCTAGCGATCCACGATCTGTGGATTGCTAGGGATCCATTGCATTAGGTCGAGTGCAAGCTAACTACTTATCCTTATTCCTCCGCTTCACTTAGTTTAGGTTGCGCTCATACTATGATACCATATGGATTGTTGGCGATCCATAGTGTATGGATCGCTAACGATCCATGCACTTAGCATATTTTTCGTCTTTGATTCCTGGAATGTTTTCGTTGACTTGTATCGACGCTGTTCATGTAGTCTCGTTGCAAGTCGCTTTGTTTTGATGACTATTTACTTGCTAGTTGTATTTAGTTATTGTTGAACTGGACGGATGCTTGTCTCTTAATTATATTAACTCAAAATCTCATCAAACTCAGTCACTACTTTTACAATATGGATTGGATCATGATGCAAGAGAAACAGTTAAACCCTGAGCTATCCCTATGAACCGCTAGCGATCCATAGGCCATGGATCGCTAACGATCCATGTCCTTAGTGGATTTACTCGTTCTCTTTTCTTGGCTCTCTTTGGCTTGTTGCTTTAGTCCTTTTGATTGACCTCTGAGTTGTTCTTACTCCACCAAGCTGTTCCTTCTCTTGGATTCTGCTTGGGTTGAAAATCCAGATAACATTTGCCCCCAGAGCTCGTCTTCGTTGAAAATAAGGTGTGCTCTGGAAGTAATTGCTTTTACTCTCTACTTGTTGAATTCAAAGTAATCATGTTAGAGTTTCGCGAATGTGAACTAGATTATGTTGTTGCTTGCTTAGTCTTGATCTCGATTGCCATTGCTTATCATAACAGATCAAATTTTCCTCTATAGCTTCTTGATGTGTCTTAAAGTCGCAAGTAGACGTCGCTAGACAATTTTTAAGTCGGAGACGTGCAACCTTATGGGTCGCTAGCGATCCATAGCAGATGGGCCGCTAGTGACTTGATCACTTAGAAAAAAAATTTCTCCTTTCCTCCCCTTATTTAAATCTTCGACCCGACCTTCCTCTTCACTTATATCGAGACTCGAGCCTCTTCTTCTTGAGGTCAAAGCCCCTGGCAGGGATTTGACCCTTCGTTTAATCGATTTAATCCATCACCTCTGGCTATTAGACCTCTTCTAAGCCTCCACCATGCTTCCTTCTACGCTGCAATCTCCAAAGCCTTGCCGCCACTTTTATAAGCCGCCTTCAGTCGAAACCCTAGCTCGCTTGACACCATAGATCGCCGTCGATTCATCCCTAGATTGCCACTGGCCTATTGTAGTTCGCTGATCGTAAAGCTTCAACCAACTTTGTGTTTAAGTCATTAATTCGAGGTGGGTTCGCTGATTACAATGTTCATTTAATGATTTGGTGGCAAGGTTTCATTCGTGATGTTCATCATAGAAAGTTCAAGTCGATTGCGATTTTATAGGGAAGATAGTAAATCAAGTCTTGAGTTATTCGTGGAATGACATTCGGGCCTTACTCGGTGCTTGACACGTATTGCTGTCTTTGTCCATATAAGCAGAATCGATTTGTATAGAGTTTCGTTGCAGATACAATACGACACATTGCGGATTGGCCTTGGCTCTTCTGAAGAGTTTGTATTATTCGTACTTTTTTTTGCTCGCTCGGTGTCCCTGTACTGAGAAGAATTTTCCATGTCACTTAAGATAACAGATCCATTATCGATCGTTGATTGATAACGGGTAAGTGTAGAGAAAGTAAAAACAAAAGAAAATGATACAGGAAGTTCTTTTATTTTTCTGCTGTGAGCGAACTATCTACATGGGATAGAGTGTTTGTAGTGTTTTAGACCCCAAGCTCACCCCTATAGACAATACAATGCACTTGCCCCAGTACATACTTGAAATCCGATGTATCAGCATGAATCAATGTCTCTTCGGAATTCAAGTGTTGTAGGGGAAACTATTGGTTTAGAATAGAATTACCTGACCGTTTTGGATGCAAGTTCTATTGTTTAGAATGAAGTATCCATTTTCCCACCGTAAGTCAAGTGGAGGAAGTCCAGCACTTTCAGAAGCCGAGTCGTCGTCCGTCACCCTTTCTCCTTCCAGCTCAAAGGCTGAGTGTGGCCAGTTATTTTCGGTTGGTGCATTCTTTGATCGAACTCCCTCTAATTTCAGAGTTCTTCTCATTCCGCTGGAGAGAGCTTCTTCTGTAATCTTTGCTAAGGTCCTACATAATATCTGCATGCAGCATGACGTACCGGAGGAAGACGTATGCTTTCCTGGGAAGAACGAGTTTGCTCACATGCCTCCTCCGGGATATACCGCTTGTCAATGGTATATGTGCCTGAATAGAGTTGTTCCCCCTTTTAACGAGTTTTTGCACGAGACTCTCTCGAACTTAGGCATTTCTCCATTCCAGATCCATTCAAACGGTTACACCATCTTAACTTGTTTGCACGTCCTATTTATGCGAACATTCAATCGTGCTCCGAGTTTTGATGAGTTGCGATACTTTGTTTCATTCAAGATAAGTGATGAGTGTCCATCCTTGGTTGTAATCAAAGCTCAAAGGAATCGAAAAATCATATTACAACCGCAGAGCAATCTATCCCAGTTCAAGACCCAGTATTTCTTTGTTAGATGCTCGAGGGGTTCAACCGTCTTTGGAAAATGAGGGGTAAGTTCTTTTCCCTACTTATTGAGTTCCCATGTGTCGCTATGGAGTTTCTAACAAGTCAAATACTTCTTGTAGTTATCCCGAGGCCGAATAGGGACTTGTCTCTCGATGAAGTTTTTCGAACCCTGAGGGCTATCGACGCTATGGAAAAATCCGTTAAAGTCATGTTGACCGACGAAAAATTGCTTCGATTTGGATTATTGCATCCGGGGAGATCGGCTGTTCCATTTGAGGTCCCTTCTCCTTCTCGATCTAGGGTTCGCATGCGATCCAACTCCTCTTCTTACGGTTCCGAAGAAGGCGCTTCTCAAGAAAGAGAAGG
The DNA here is from genome assembly GCA_030737815.1 of Allium fistulosum. NCBI lineage: Eukaryota > Viridiplantae > Streptophyta > Magnoliopsida > Asparagales > Amaryllidaceae > Allium > Allium fistulosum. The sequence continues at coordinate 260,754,021 of CM060904.1, read as the reverse complement.
CTTATCCGAGGAGTCAGCCGAAGAGACTCACAAGGGAAGGGATGCTGCTGAGACCAGAGTTAGCTGCCCGGCTAGAATGCCTTCGAATTTGGAAGAGGGAGAAGAGGAGTTCAAATAGAGAGATGGCAAAGCTACACTAGAAGCTGAAAAGGAGGAGGGTGATATTGATGGGGTAGCGATGAATCCTCCTCCAGTGATGATTATGACTTTGATGTAGATACAGATGGTGGAGACTCTGAATCATGCGATGAAACCCCGGGGATGAGCCCTATCATCCCGAGCTCTCCTCCTCCAAAGATAGTCAAAAAAGATAATGCTCTTGAAGCTGGACCATGTCGAATTACCCGATCAAAAACGCCAGTGTAGATTTCGGAGTTTCAAGCGACGTGTACATCGAATTCGATGCACTTATGGGGGAAGATCCTAAGTTCGGAGAGATGCCTCCTCGTTCGGGCAGTATTGCACCCGAAGTTAGCCTGATTCCTCATATGATGGCTACCCGATCTGGTTCGTGATGATGCTTTAGGTCTTCCCCCGAAACACATTACACGTTTTACTATGGTTACACTCACTTTCACACATATTGTTCATGCCTTTTATCCGTTACTAAGATCTTTTATTTATTCTTTATGTTAGGTATAATGAGAGGATGCAACCCTTATGATGATCTCGAAGTTTTACCAACTCCCAACGCTGGTCCAAGCATTCTTCCGGCTGTCACCAGCTCCGTGAGACGGAGGAGGAGTATAACAGAAGAACAGATTTAGATGCCAAAGCTCGTCGCCGAGACGAGAGTGAAAGGAGTCGAATTTACAAAGGTGTATATTAAAAGAGGAAGACTTTCGGCGAGAGAGAGGAGCCATCAAAGAGGTCTAAATTCGATCGCAGTTCACATTCTTCAGAAAAGCAAGCTTTCGCTTTGACGCTCTCCTCAGCGGGTAAGGAAATCTCGGTTACTTCTGTCCCCATTCCGTCTTCAACTTACATTCCATCATATTCCGTTGCTCTTGCCCCCGGTGCTTCACGCCCTCACCAGAGATCTACCTATATTCTTCCATCTAATCCTTCCAGGATTGAGGCGGCACTCCCTGGGTTGTTCATAAGGGAGGTTAAGTTTGATCGTGATCTCCAGTCGGTTCATAGAGATTCATATATGCCACGTATTCAGGCTATCCAGAACGATTTAGAATAAGCCGAAGGGTGGGAGAAATTATGTAAACAACTGGCAGATACAAGCCACAATAATTATTAGGAAATCCTTTCTTTTGGATCATAGAAGGATGATTTTGAAAGGGCATTGACAGAATGCGATGCCAGGATCAAACAACTGGAGGAGGAGAAAGAAGTGGCGCTTCGAGAAAGCAAAAGGAACACTGGGTTGCTAAAGGAATTAAAAGATGCGAAAGTGAAAATCGAGATCGTCCTTAGAGACGAAATCAAAAAAGCACAAGCTGAAGAAGTTAAACTGAAAGCGAAACTTGAAGCCCGCGATGCAATCATTGTAGCCCAGAAGAAGACTATCTCTGATCATGACAAGATCGTTGTAGATCACAATAGGAAGATCACCGAATATGGAGAAGTTGTGAAGTTGCGTGATAAAACAATTTCCGACCAGGCTGAGATGATTGCCATGCTCCAGGGCCGAGTTGCGTAGCTTAGCGCTGAGAAAACTCATGTCGAAGTTAAGAAGGCTGCCGTCACGGTAGATTATTTTGAGCTTCAAGATAACTTCGAGAAAAAGATGGAGAAGATAGATGAGACCATCTTGAATTTCTATATCAACTCCCTATAGCACCAAGGGAGTCTCAGCTACTTAGGCCCCAAATTCCCATGCACTCTCGTTGTGGTCTAGGAGGAAGTCTTGTCCCGCTTTTTTGATAGCGGTAATGTTTACACCGAGCGAGAGTTTTAGGATGCCTACCTTAACGAAGAATTAAAGAAGGCGTTGCGTGAGGCCCGAGAAATTTTATAGATTGAGAGAGAGAAAGAAGCCGCCGATGCCACCATGACAGAAGCCGCCAAAGCGCTTACGGATCCTTTTATTTCTGGTACTGGTGAACCATCGTGGTAGCTCCACAACCCGTCAACAAGTTCTAGGCTTGAGGCTTCCCTCAGATTGTAGAACCGTCGAAGGAGGGTGAAAGCGGTGAGGATGAAGTTGACATTCTTGATCATTCCTCTAGTGTAGGTAATCTTCTTGTTTCCCCTGAGTTCGGGAGCTTTCAGCTTACGCCGCAAGAGCAGGAAGAATTTAATGCTTTTGTTTTTGATCTTATAGGTCTGTCATCCTTATCTGTCGATCTGCCAACTTCCTCGGGGCCTGGACCTGCTGCTATTTCTACCACTTCCCTGCTTGTTTCTGTACCTCCTCCGGTCACCGTATCCGTGTCTGGCTCGCAGTCGGGGCCAGAGTCCGAGAAGATCGCCGCACTTCATGGCTTGGATGACCCTTCTATATCTTTGTAAGGTGACATAACGACGGCCGAACTTCAGGAGTAGGAAGTTCAAACTGAGCAGCCACGCAAGACTCAACAAGCAATTGTCGCTATCAAGAAAGAGAAAGTTGAAACGATCAAGGCCTCGAAGAGCTCCCAGAGGTCTCGGAAGCGTAAAACAAAAGGTGAGCCTTTTGAGAAGGTCGTGGAGAAGGAGGAATATGTTAGTGCTGAGGAAATAGTTGAAATTACTGGCGGCGAAACCACACCCGAGGCGAAGCAAAAACTCCGAACACATGGCGGGAAAGGGAGTGATGGAAAGAGGCGTTGAAGGATTTGGACAGTAGTTGTTCTGCTTTTTATTAATTTTGAGTTTTTTGTTCAAGTGCAGAGTCTGCACTTAGTGTTTTAGTTGTGGTGTATCTATTTTTCTTTTGTTGACCGACATTGTGTGGGTATGGCCCTCATGTTTTGACCTAGTATAAAAGAAAGTTATAAGTAATACATTGTTGATACATTGACTATAGTTTTACTTATTTGTTCATATGTGTTCTGTGCACTTATGCTCGTTTTGTTTACACTTATTTGCTTATGTGTGTTCTGTGAACTTACATTTACTCTATATACCTTCACTCTACTTCATCTAATCCTCTGATTATCGCCAAAATTCTTTGTTTAAAGTAATAGAACTTGTGAAATTATTGTTTTTAAGTATTTGAGTACCGGCGTATGCCCCCCAGTTCACAGGACTGTTTACTTCAAACAACAGACAAGTGGCCAGTAACTTATGGTTTAAATAGTTCGTATACTGAAACTTGAGATTTGACTAAGTCACAACTTGATTTTTTTTCTTTCGGAATTTTTGTAACTTTTGCATGTAGTCTAAGTTCTTCGCGATATATTTGTAAGTATGCAACATATGCATGTTTGAAATGCACACATTGTATGAGTTAAATGTAGGCAGTTACACATTATCAACATTAAATGTTATAATTAGTCACTTAGTGTCAGTAGCTGAAGTTTTCCGTTGGTTTGTAGCACTCCGATTTTGTTGGAATCATGCCCATTGCTTCCAATAATGGGAATGGATTGATTCCTTTTATTCCTGCGTAGATAAGTTTCCTGGTACTGCCTGTAACATCCCCTATCTAGAGACCCAAAGCAAAGCGCTGTAGATGATGCAATCATCCATAGTATTAACTTTTGGTGACTAAATACGGCTATGTTAATGGTATCCATAATATCAGAAGCACTTGAATATGAAACAAATCACAGATTTCAAAACAACATTTTTCCATTACATTTCAAAACATATGTTCCATATTCAGATAACACAATCACAAAAGGTTTCCAGACAATGATCAAATATACTTATTACAAAATACGCTAAGAGCAATATATGATGATGCCCCATTGGATGACCAGAGTAATATAGACATAATTGTCTTAATACACACAATGGAAATAAAACAACAACAAAACAAGAACTTCAACTCCTAATTAGCTATCCGTTAGCCTCATGTTCACCTTGGGTAGCTTTATTCGTCATCCTATAAAAACCTTAACCCTCAGTCTACTCAAATCAATTATGAGTACCCGAGAGTTTAAGGGGAAAAATATAAACTTCGAGTCAGACATAAAGTCTAGTGTGAATAAGTATACATCTCGGTTATTAATGTTAAGTGAGACCATGCCGCTTAGCGGAATGGGTTTCCCTCACTAACGTCCTTTCAAAATATATCTTTCTTTTACAAAACTTTTCCTGCAACCAAAACTGGTTAAAATCTATAAAGCATCATTATGTAAACATACATATTAGGTAATAATCTGTTCTAACACTATAGTTTTGTTTGGCTAACTACTAAACTTTGGCTAACTTGGGTCTACCAGACAATATCAAAAAATTTCTAACATCTGTTAGACACTCCTCTTCTAGATGATCTGTCCCTAACTATCTGTTAAATACTTCTCATCTGGATGGTCTGTCCCTAACTTAACATCTCCTAGGCTCACCGGATCCTAATGGTTTTGCGGGCTCACTAATAACCTATATGTATACAAATATATATTCTCGTCTATGTGTAATCATAATTTTAGTCTTATCCGTGACAAAGCCCTACACAGTGGAATTTTGGAAAAAAATAGCTGGGGCCAATAGCTAATGTATAGGGAACGACCATATACCGGTCCCATCTTGTATTCTAATATTCGAGTCATTTTTACTTAGAGATCCCTTCCCATAATTTTCCTTGAAAACCTTTTTTAAAATGATTTAAAACCTTTAAATAAAACTCACTCAATGAAAATACATATATACTTTATGCTTTATTCAAAATCACCTTGCCATGTTACATATATACACTTTATCAAACTTTAGTTAATGAAAACGTTTAAACCTTTGAAAGTACCCCTTTCGGATCCATTGAAAGTACCCATTTCAAAACCATTGAAAGCACTTCTTTCGAAACCATGTAAAACCCTTTATTTATCTAGGCTGAAAGACCAAAACCTTCCTTTCGAAATTATTCTCTAATACCTTTCGAAACCTTTGAAAACCTACCTTTCGAAAGCTTTAAAACCTTAGACATCATACCTTAAAACAACTTCAAAACATTGCCTTTATAAAGCCTTGTAAAAACCTTCACTTTCAACCCTTTCGAAACCATCAGAAAACATTACCTTTCGACTTCTTCGAAACCATTGGGGATGTAACGACCCGTAAATTTCAACTGTTTTAATAACGTAATTAGTTGAAATTTTGTGAAATTTTAAACGATAAAATTTTGGAATAAAAATTTAATATTTGGAATACGTCTAGTTAAACATAGCAACTGGTAAATTTTCGTCCGAAAATATGAAAGTTTATTTCGAGCGTAAATTCACTTCAATTTAATCAGTTAAAAAGCAATGAAAATAAAATGTTTCCGAAACCTAAATATTTTTACATAGAAAAATTCTAAAACATCTTCTGAGCAAGATGTTAGTTTGTCGTTTTTCCAAATTCGGACATCTTTGGCTCTGTCAATCTTATTTTTCAGCGTTTTTCTTGCATTTTCCGCTATTAGAAAATTCGAATTTTTATAACTAAATCGTACCACTGATATCTTTATACCGTTTTGATCGTCTCGTCGTGCTGATCTCAACAGTGTATTCATTTGTGTATTTCGGTAATCCGGTACGCGTTGAGACCGTAAAACAGATAACCGCGACGGCCCGTCTTTTATTTCTTAGTGACCGTTTATTTTCCACCGTTCAGAAACCAATAGCCAGCAGCTTTTATTACCTCTGGGAATTCATGTAGCTGACTATTGATTGTTACCGCTTTTCATTTATTGCTTGTTCATTTTGTCTGCCCTTTCCTATTCTTTGTTTTGCCGTGATCTCTCCTTATTTTCTTCTTTCAGACTTCTCTTTTTTTTTTCCTAATTTGCTTCTGTCTATTTTGAAAGAAAATATATACAATAAAACAAAGTTTCGCATAGCATTTCTAACTATAGCCTAAAATGAATTTAGCTGCAACCCTCCCATCAGCTGATCACGGCAGCCAACCTCCGCCTCTTCCACCCGAGATCACCCTCCCATTTCCACGCGCGAGCCGAGCCCACTACCACCGAACCACCCATCACCATACCTCCATCTCCGCAGTCAACGCCTCACGCGGCACCTGCCCTCTTCCTGCCGACAGCCGCCTCTCACTCTCGTACTCTATTGCCTTCCCCGGAAGCTTGCAGCCACCCAGGCGAGTCACTCCGCCACCATCCTTCCCCGGCACCTCTCCTCACTGCCTGCAACCGGAACCACCATCCCACTTTTTTTTCCACATCCGCCACGCCATACCCCCTCTGCTCCATGCCTACACCCACGCCCAGCCTGCAAGCACCACCGAGATCCTCTGCATTCTCCACATGAGCCTTCCTCTTTTCTCTCTCTCCGCCTTGTTCCCTCCGTCTTCGACCCGCGTCTCTTGCCTATCCAGATTTGCACGTCCCTATTGCGTGAGTTTATGTACTTTCATATTAAGTTCTATATGCATGAGTATATACTAGTTAGTTTTATTGATTTATATATATGGGTACATAGTTAGTTATATATGTTTATATAGGTCAGTTAACTAGTTTCAATATATGATGTGTTAAAGAAGTTGTAAGCAGCCTTAGTGTTATATTTGTTTGTTAAAATTTTACTTTAACTGAGTATATATATATACTATCTTTCGAGTTTTAACGTATTGTTTATATATATAGATGTTTGTATATATATAGATTTGTATGTTAGTATAAACATGAGTTCATAATCTGTTGTCTGTATATTTCAATAAAGTAATGCTACTTAGGCTTATAATATAGTTGGATCTGAAGTCTTAACAAATGGGTATATTAGCATATAGTTAATATATTATGTTAGTGCTGTGTGAATAAAGGTGTATAGTTCGCTCATACTAAGCTTTATATTTGATTATGAAATTTTTTTTACAGATATAATATGTTAGCTTTATATATATGTTATACATAAATTTTGTTGTTTATATGAAGTACACATGTACAGATTCCATAAATATGTTTGCTATAAACATATGGGCGGTTTGGTATTAGTGTATAGATATAACAATTATATATCTATAATCGTTTGCTTATATTTCTTTCGACATATATAGTTATAAATTTCTAGTCTGCATCTACGTTTATTTTATACGGTCTGCACATATGTCTAGGGGCACGAACATTTGTTTACACGTAAAGTTTTTGTTTTGTTACATTGGAAATTTTCTTTTAAGATGTGCATATATATAGGTTCTTAAATAATATCTTATATAAAATAGTTTAATATGGAACTTATATTGCTGTAGCCTACATGGTTAAATATATGATTTTATATAAGTAGGTTTCTTTAAATAAATATAGTGTATATATGTGTGTTTGATTTCTCCTATATGTGTTTTAATTTGAAACAATGATTTTGAAATGTATATCTATATATTTAATATAAAACGGGTTTGACTTTAAAATATAATTTTACATGTAAATAGTTATATATATATATATAAAAGTGAACTTAGACTATTATCATCATCGATCCAGTTTTGATTTGATTTCGTCAATTTCTATTTCTTAGCTTTGATCGACCAATTCGTGCCCATCTCACCTTGCTTTGGAAATCGTATTTAGATCGGTCATTTCGCAATTCAAATTATAGCCGGATGTGTTGTCTATCCCCTCTCTAGCCTCGAAAGGTGAGCAATCACTCACGATTAACTTTCTTTTATTTATTAAATTCGATTTCAATTGAAACGACAATTGAAATATGCTACTGTTATTTATGCTATTAACTGTATCAGTTCACCTTTGACATCTGACACCATTATATGTTATATATGCAATGATAATCCAGTTTGGTTGTTAAATGATTGATTGTTTGATGTTTACAATTGGACGTTAAAATTGTAATGTATAAAGTGATAAATATTATGCAAGTAAATTTGACGTAGGATAATTAAAATTTGAATCGACATATATGTTGAATTTGATTAGTTGAATATGACCCCTTTTATTTGTTAAATTAATTGACATGTAAAATAGTGATAATTACACTTTGATCCATTGAACGTATATTGGATTAATTGTTGTAGTGTTAAAATTGAAATCGAATGACAAGTGAAGAACCGTATGAATAATTAGTGTAATAATCTTTAATCTACATGAAATGATAGTGTAGATTCTAGAAATAATTATATTAATTCGTACAAATAATAATGCGAATTAATACAGTTATTTCGGGATTATTTGAATTGATTATTGGATTGTTATTGTTTGTTGTTATTGCTTGTTTATTTTCTTTGACACCATCCCAGTTATCACACTGCAAGTTCCCTTTGTTATGCTTTGATTTTGAATTGAATTGGAATCGGGTTGAAATGATAAATACCCAAATTGAACTTTGACCTAGGATAGAAAATTAAATAAACCCGATTGGTCAATAATTTGATTTAAAAATAAACGAAGATTTTATTTGAATAAATAATATGGTTTTGAAATGAAGTTGAAATTTGAATTTTTATGAAAGGAAAATGTTAATATTTAATAATCTGAAACAAAATATTAACAATGTAATTGATGAAAGAATGATGTTAAATTTGAGAAATGATTGAATTAAGTTTGAAATTTAATTAACTTTGAAATTATTAAACTTTGAAATGATTTAATAATTAAGTTTTGAATTATTTAATAATTAAATAAGATTGAATTATTTAATGATTAAATTGAATTGAATTCTTTAATAAGTAAAATTGAACTTTTGAATAAGTAAATTTTTCTTCGTAAATAATTGAAATCGAGTTTCTTTATTAATTAGTTTTGGAAATTATTTAAGTAAGTAAATAAGTGAAATTGAATTTCTTTAACAAGAAATAAAATGTGATTTATTGAAATTAATGTAAGACTTTAAAATTAAAGGATTTGATTTGATGAATTTAATTTAATTCAAATTGTAAGTTTTGAAATAAGGAAGTTGAATTTAAATAATGGATTTAATGAATTGGAAATTAAACAGAAATTGTTTTAAATGAAAATTTACTTAACGAACATTGAATGAAATTGATATATGGATTTAAATTGGTTTGAATGTTAAATTAATTTAAATGATTTCGGAATGAAACTTATATACGAACTTGAATCAATGTTTGAATTGTTTTAAATAAAATTTGAAATTGAATTATAAGATTTTGAAACGGAAATTATGGAAATTGATTTAGAAAGATAAATGAAATGTTGGTTTGCAAACTCTGATTGAAATTGATTTGGCTTTGAAATAAATAAACGACCAATCGGTGAAATAATTTCGGAAGTTATTAAAGAGACCGGAATCGGTTATGGATATACTCTCTATCTAAACCGAAAACCACTTTAATAACTATACGCGGAGTGATGATCCAGAATGAAGTGGTTGGAATGATGTACGTGATGACTGAAGAAAGTGAACGATAATGGATAGCCATGACACTTGTGTCAAATTGGAAATGACTAAAACAGGAGCCGTGCCGGGCCAATGGAGGATTAGCTACCTCAAGTGGACACACTTCTTCGAACTACTCATTACTTGTTGTCGATTGATGCACCCTTGATTTTGGGAGTGTTGTTTCATGGTGTTGCGGGCGCTGTGGTGTTGCGTTCTCACCAGTCCGGATCAGGCAAACGGTAGTGTCACTACCTTGGGTATTGCCTCATGTGCCTTGTCATACTTGTACCCCTTTATTCGCGACCACTACGATTTTGGTTTGTACCTTTAGTATATGGATTGCCCTCTGGTGACTTCCGGTTTTAGAGAAACTACGGTCTTGTATATGCTTTTGGGAATAAAAATGTGTTAAGGGTGGAATGGGCCATGACTTAACACTATTTTGATATCTTTATATTACTGATAGACATTATCTACTTATCATACACTACTACATAGTAGATAGTTTAACGGATCCTTAAAGGATGGTTATTCCAAACATCCTTTGAGTTACTTGTATTTCAATTGCTATTTCACTTGAGATTGATTTATTAATATAAGAATGTTAATCCTGACTCGAGTGTTTTGTGTTTTGCTTTACGCTCGGGTCAGACCGAGTGTACCAGTATTCGAGGCTCACCTTTGGAGTTAGAGCTTTGCTTGAAGATCTAGCCATCAATTCTGCTTTCAGTATTCGATGATTTCAGTGATGTATTATGATTTATATCTGATGTATCGTGTTACTCTCCCGTTGTATCTGGTTTAACTCTGATGTATCGTATTACTCTTCTGTTGTAAACTCTGATGTATCTTATACATTTATATAGTAGCTTCATGAACTACTATCTCTTTTATTTCCGCTGCATTTATTACTCTGTGTCTATGATCTGTGATTATATTTATTTACTGTATATGTTCGGTTTTGCCAATTTAAATTAACAACGCGGTATTTTGAGAAATTCAACTCCGGCATGAGTGTCTACCTATACACTTATAATCGATGCGAATGGTCCAAAATTCCGGGTCGTTACAGTTGGTATCATAGCTTTTGTAGCTCTAGGCAAAACTCAACATGTAGGGTAAATGTATTTACAGAATCACTCTCATTCGAGTTTCAATATCTTCCTTTGACTCAATTCCTTTGAATTTTGGAACGTTCCCCTCGGTTCCGAAATTCATTCGTGTCCTTCACTATTCGTCTTCTTTCAATTCTGGAGCACCCCATAACTCCATTTTGAATGATATCTATAATAGATCGGCGGTCTCGCCAATCTTCGAATGATTCGTAAAGGAGCAAAACTCCTTTACAATAGGCATTGATTTACCGGAGATTTCTGCATCCTCGGTTTACGATGCTATCTATCTCCTGCTATACCTGAATTCTATTTCTTGAGATTGAATGTCGATTTACCTCAGAATTCTGCACCGATCTCATTCTTGAAGTCATGGTCGACCCGGAAAAGGTTGCCCGCGATTTATATAAACTCATCCATCTTCTTATTTGTTATTTAAATCATCTTATCTTCCGTTTCAAACTTATCTTCGAATCAAAATTCTCTTCGATTTGATTTCTATCAAATTTGAATCTCTATCCATGCTTGAAATCCATCTTGTATCGTCGAGCGAGGAAGTGTAATTGTAAATTAATATTTTAAAATGTTTTAATATACATTGTGTTGTTTGAGTTGTTTATGTTGATTTGGGTTTTCGATCGATTCGTCTGATCAACGCTATCGATAGGATTTCCAAAACACTTGAGCAAACTGACACAATATCGTTTTCAAATCTGGTAAATAAAATAAAAGTTTTGTATGATTATATTATATATAAATATAAGTTTTCTGAAATTAAATTGTTAATGAATTTGTTGTCAGAAATAATAATATTTGATTTTCATGTATTGTTTTGTAAACCATTGATTATTGCATAATAAATAAATGAATTTATGAAACTTGGTTATAATATGATTTGGGATTTGAAAGGAATTTAAATAAAGAATTTGAGAATTTAAATTTCTGGTGATTTCAAACTTTGATTTGAAAATTTTAAAGTGTATAGTATTTAAAATATTTTGAATAGAAACTGTTTTCAAAGAATTTAAATATTGAAATCAGTACTCTTCTCTTTATCGCTGGAACATAATTTCGATGATGGCGGCCGCATCATCGACGTTCATTTTCGAGTTTCGAAGTGGAGAAACTATTATGTAGCTTTGCTACGGTTTTGTTTTGAAAAATATTTTGATTTGAATTTCTTAAATATGACTTGATTTATATATATATATGGGTATATTATTTTAAATTTAATTTGATTTAATATATATAGTATATACATAATTATTTCTAAAGGATTTGAAATAAAACGGAAATTTAATTCTTAAAATCATGTTAAAAGATGTTGTCGATTATAAATAAAGCTAAATTTTGGATAAATATTTAAACTTGAAATAATTGAATTTGAAAATTTTATTTGTATAGTACTAAATTGCATTTCAAAATAACTTACCTAAATTATTCAGAAGTTAAAATGTAATTGGATAATATACAATATAAAATAATTTTATAAATAAAATTTGAGTGTTTATAATAAATGTTATGCACTTAGATTTTAATTATATAAAAAAATGCTAATAAGGATGATAGAATAATAAGTTAATTGAATGTGATAAATAAAGAAAATTTTGTTCTGAAAAAAAAATTGAATTAAATCAGCTTAATGAAATACCTTGAATTAAGATCAGTTATTGAATATTAATTTATTTAAAATGAAATTTATATGATTAGAAATAACAGTTGAACTAACAAATTTAAATCGAATGACTATTTATTGATTTAATATAAATGGATTTAACCAAATTGAAGAAAAATATAAATTAATTTAAATTGAAATTTATATGGTTTAAATTAATTTATATGGTTTAATTATATGTAATAAGATATATTAAGTGGAACAAATTTAATAATAATTTGGAATAAAGAAGAATTAAATTTGTTGAATAAAATATGATTGTAATAAATGACTATTCAAGTTTATGATTTTAGAAATTGTTAATAAAAGATAATTGGATAATAAAACAATGAATAAATGAGATAAATAAAATAAAATTTTGTTTTGAAGAAATCTTTTGGTATCAAATATTAATAAATTGGAATTAAATCAACTTATTGAAATACCCTGAATTTTAAATCAAATATTGAGTATTAATTAAGGTAAATTGAAATTTATACGGTTTAAACTAATTGTTTTATTTTGTTTTCAATCTGTTTTCTTTCTGGTTGTTTCTATTCTCCTACCTCCTTCCTTTTCGGGGACGAAAAGTTTTGAGTGGGGAAGAGTGTAACGACCCGTAAATTTCAACTGTTTTAATAACGTAATTAGTTGAAATTTTGTGAAATTTTAAACGATAAAATTTTGAAATAAAAATTTAATATTTGGAATACGTCTAGTTAAACATAGCAACTGGTAAATTTTCGTCCGAAAATATGAAAGTTTATTTCGCGCGTAAATTCACTTCAATTTAATCAGTTAAAAAGCAATGAAAATAAAATGTTTCCGAAACCTAAATATTTTTACATAGAAAAATTCTAAAACATCTTCTGAGCAAGATGTTAGTTTGTCGTTTTTCCAAATTCGGACATCTTTGGCTCCGTCGATCTTATTTTTCAGCGTTTTTCTTGCATTTTCCGCTATTAGAAAATTCGAATTTTTATAACTAAATCGTACCACTGATATCTTTATACCGTTTTGATCATCTCGTCGTGCTGATCTCAATAGTGTATTCATTTGTGTATTTCGGTAATCCGGTACGCGTTGAGACCGTAAAACAGATAATCGCGACGGCCCGTCTTTTATTTCCTAGTGACCGTTTATTTTCCACCGTTCAGAAACCAATAGCCAGCAGCTTTTATTACCTCTGGGAATTCACGTAGCTGACTATTGATTGTTACCACTTTTCATTTATTGCTTGTTCATTTTGTCTGCCCTTTCCTATTCTTTGTTTTGTCGTGATCTCTCCTTATTTTCTTCTTTCAGACTTCTCTTTTTTTTTTCCTAATTTGCTTCTGTCTATTTTGAAAGAAAATATATACAATAAAACAAAGTTTCGCATAGCATTTCTAAATATAGCCTAAAACGAATTTAGCTGCAACCCTCCCATCAGCTGATCACGGCAGCCAACCTCCGCCTCTTCCACCCGAGATCACCCTCCCATTTCCACGCGCGAGCCGAGCCCACTACCACCGAACCACCCATCACCATACCTTCATCTCCGCGGCCAACGCCTCACGCGGCACCTCCCCTTTTCCTGCCGACAGCCGCCTCTCACTCTCGTACTCTATTGCCTTCCCCGGAAGCTTGTAGCCACCCAGGCGAGTCACTCCGCCACCATCCTTCCCCGGCACCTCTCCTCACTGCCTGCAACCGGAACCACCATCCCACTTATTTTTCCACATCCGCCACGTCGTACCCCCTCTGCTCCATGCCTACACCCACGCCCAGCCTGCAAGCACCACCGAGATCCTCTGCATTCTCCACGTGAGCCTTCCTCTTTTCTCTCTCTCCGCCTTGTTCCCTCCGTCTTCGACCCGCGTCTCTTGCCTATCCAGATTTGCACGTCCCTATTGCGTGAGTTTATGTACTTTCATATTAAGTTCTATATGCATGAGTATATACTAGTTAGTTTTATTGATTTATATATATGGGTACATAGTTAGTTATATATGTTTATATAGGTCAGTTAACTAGTTTCAATATATGATGTGTTAAAGAAGTTGTAAGCAGCCTTAGTGTTATATTTGTTTGTTAAAATTTTACTTTAACTGAGTATATATATATATATACTATCTTTCGGGTTTTAACGTATTGTTTATATATATAGATGTTTGTATATATATAGATTCGTATGTCAGTATAAACATGAGTTCATAATATGTTGTCTGTATATTTCAATAAAGTAATGCTACTTAGGCTTATAATATAGTTGGATCTGAAGTCTTAACAGATGGGTATATTAGCATATAGTTAATATATTATGTTAGTGCTGTGTGAATAAAGGTGTACAGTTCGCTCATACTAAGCTTTATATTTGATTATGAAATTTTTTTTACAGATATAATCTGTTAGCTTTATATATATGTTATACATAAATTTTGTTGTTTATATGAAGTACACATGTACAGATTCCATAAATATGTTTGCTATAAACATATGGGCGGTTTGGTATTAGCGTATAGATATAACAATTGTATATCTATAATCGTTTGCTTATATTTCTTTCGACATATATAGTTATAAATTTCTAGTCTGCATCTACATTTATTTTATACGGTCTGCACATATGTCTAGGGGCACGAACATTTGTTTACACGTAAAGTTTTTGTTTTGTTACATTGGAAATTTTCTTTTAAGATGTGCATATATATAGGTTCTTAAATAATATCTTATATAAAATAGTTTAATATGGAACTTATATTGCTGTAGCCTGCATGGTTAATATATGATTTTATATAAGTAGGTTTCTTTAAATAAATATAGTGTATATATGTGTGTTTGATTTCTCCTATATGTGTTTTAATTTGAAACAATGATTTTGAAATGTATATCTATATATTTAATATAAAACGGGTTTGACTTTAAAATATAATTTTACATGTAAATAGTTATATATATAGTTATATATATATATAAGTGCACTTAGACTATTATCATCATCGATCCAGTTCTGATTTGATTTCGTCAATTTCTATTTCTCAGCTTTGATCGACCAATTTGTGCCCATCTCACCTTGCTTTGGAAATCGTATTTAGATCGGTCATTTCGCAATTCAAATTATAGCCAGATGTGTTGTCTATCCCCTCTCTTGCCTCGAAAGGTGAGCAATCACTCACGATTAACGTTCTTTTATTTATTAAATTCGATTTCAATTGAAACGACAATTGAAATATGCTACTGTTATTTATGCTATTAACTGTATCAGTTCACCTTTGACATCTGACACCATTATATGTTATATATGCAATGATAATCCAGTTTGGTTGTTAAATGATTGATTGTTTGATGTTTACAATTGGACGTTAAAATTGTAATGTATAAAGTGATAAATATTATGCAAGTAAATTTGACGTAGGATAATTAAAATTTGAATCGACATATATGTTGAATTTGATTAGTTGAATATGACCCCTTTTATTTTTTAAATTAATTGACATGTAAAATAGTGATAATTACACTTTAAACCATTGAACATATATTGGATTAATTGTTGTAGTGTTAAAATTGAAATCGAATGACAAGTGAAGAACCGTATGAATAATTAGTGTAATAATCTTTAATCTACATGAAATGATAGTGTAGATTCTAGAAATAATTATATTAATTCGTACAAATAACAATGCGAATTAATACGGTTATTTCAGGATTATTTGAATTGATTATTGGATTGTTATTGTTTGTTGTTATTGCTTGTTTATTTACTTTGACACCATCCCAGTTATCACACTGCAAGTTCCCTTTGTTATGCTTTGATTTTGAATTGAATTGGAATCGGGTTGAAATGATAAATACCCAAATTGAACTTTGACCTAGGATAGAAAATTAAATAAACCCGATTGGTCAATAATTTGATTTAAAAATAAACGAAGATTTTATTTGAATAAATAATATGGTTTTGAAATGAAGTTGAAATTTGAATTTTTATGAAAGGAAAATGTTAATATTTAATAATCTGAAAAAAAATATTAACAATGTAATTGATGAAAGAATGATGTTAAATTTGAGAAATGATTGAATTAAGTTTGAAATTTAATTAAGTTTGAAATTATTAAACTTTGAAATGATTTAATAATTAAGTTTTGAATTATTTAATAATTAAATAAGATTGAATTATTTAATGATTAAATTGAATTGAATTCTTTAATAAGTAAAATTGAACTTTTGAATAAGTAAATTTTTCTTCGTAAATAATTGAAATCGAGTTTCTTTATTAATTAGTTTTGGAAATTATTTAAGTAAATAAGTGAAATTGAATTTCTTTAACAAGAAATAAAATGTGATTTTTTGAAATTAATGTAAGACTTGAAAATTAAAGGATTTGATTTGATGAATTTAATTTAATTCAAATTGTAAGTTTTGAAATAAGGAAGTTGAATTTAAATAATGGATTTAATGAATTGGAAATTAAACAGGAATTGTTTTAAATGAAAATTTACTTAACGAACATTGAATGAAATTGATAAATGGATTTAAATTGGTTTGAATGTTAAATTAATTTAAATGATTTCGGAATGAAACTTATATACGAACTTGAATAAATGTTTGAATTGTTTTAAATAAAATTTGAAATTGAATTATAAGATTTTGAAATGGTAATTTGGAAGTTTTGAAACGGAAATTATGGAAATTGATTTAGAAAGATAAATGAAATGTTGGTTTGCAAACTCTGATTGAAATTGAAATTGATTTGGCTTTGAAATAAATAAACGACCAATCGGTGAAATAATTTCGGAAGTTATTATAGAGACCGGAATCGGTTATGGATATACTCTCTATCTAAACCAAAAACCACTTTAATAACTATACGCGGAGTGATGATCCAGAATGAAGTGGTTGGAATGATGTACGTGATGACTGAAGAAAGTGAACGATAATGGATAGCCTTGACACTTGTGTCAAATTGGAAATGACTAAAACAGGAGCCGTGCCGGGCCAATGGAGGATTAGCTACATCAAGTGGACACACTTCTTCGAACTACTCATTACTTGTTGTCGATTGGTGCACCCTTGATTTTGGGAGTGTTGTTTCACGGTGTTGCGGGCGCTGCAGCGTTGCGTTCTCACCAGTCCGGATCAGGCAAACGGTAGTGTCACTACCTTGGGTATTGCCTCATGTGCCTTGTCATACTTGTATCCCTTTATTCGCGACCACTACGATTTTGGTTTGTACCTTTAGTATATGGATTGCCCTCTGGTGACTTCCGGTTTTGGGGAAACTACGGTCTTGTATATGCTTTTGGGAATAAAAATGTGTTAAGGGTGGAATGGGCCATGACTTAACACTATTTTGATATCTTTATATTACTGATAGACATTATCTACTTATCGTACACTACTACATAGTAGATAGTTTAACGGATCCTTAAAGGATGGTTATTCCAAACATCCTTTGAGTTACTTGTATTTCAATTGCTATTTCACTTGAGTTGGATTTATTAATATAATAATGTTAATCCTGACTCGAGTGTTTTGTGTTTTGCTTTATGCTCGGGTCAGACCGAGTGTACCAGTATTCGAGGCTCACCTTTGGAGTTGGAGCTTTGCTTGAAGATCTAGCCATCTATTCTGCTTTCAGTATTCGATGATTCCAGTGATGTATTCTGATTTGTATCTGATGTATCGTGTTACTCTCCCGTTGTATCTGGTTTAACTCTGATGTATCGTATTACTCTTCTGTTGTAAACTCTGATGTATCTTATACATTTATATAGTAGCTTCATGAAATACTATCTCTTTTATTTCCGCTGCATTTATTACTCTGTGTCTGTGATCTATGATTATATTTATTTACTGTATATGTTCAGTTTTGCCAATTTAAATTAACAACGCGGTATTTTGAGCAATTCAACTCTGGCATGAGTGTCTACCTATACACTTATAATGGATGCGAATGGTCCAAAATTCTGGGTCGTTACAGGGGAACCACCCCTTCGAAACCATTTTAAAACTTTTCGAAATCATTAAAACTTTATAAACTCAAACCTTTCGAAAGCACTTGGGTTCAATTTAAAACATGTGGGAAACACCTTTCGAAACCAATTATATCAACACCTTTGAAACCATTGGGTTATACTTCAACAATACAAAAGGTTCTATAAAATCATTTAAGTCGAAAGCCTACCTTTTGAAAATATTCCTAAGTAAAAAAGTGATGGTGTCGAAACCACCCTTCCAAAAGTATTGGAGAAGTGGCAAATTTTTAAAAGTTAAGTATACCATTCGAAAGCATTGACTTTGAAAGATTGAAAAGCAGCAGCTAGGGATTTCGACCCCTTCGAAAGTATAACTTAAAACAAAAGAGCACAACCCATTCGAAACCATTTCTTTAAAAACATTAGACTCAGTCGAAAGCCAACCGAGTCGAAAGCTATCCTTTCGAAAGCAAAGCAGGTGTGTAACGACCCACTATTTTGGACCATTCGCATCCATACATGTCGGATTTGAATTGCTCAAAATATCAGATTGTTAATTTAAATTGGCAAAACTCAGCATATACAATAAATAAAATAATCACAGATCACAGACACAGAGTAATATAACAATAATGCAGCGGAAACAAAAGAATAGTAGTTCATGAAGCTACTATATATATAACAGAGTTAAACAAGATACAACAGAAGTCTCGAATATAATAGTCAAATACAATATCAGAATACATCACTGGAATCAACTGAATATCCGAAAGCTGGATAGATAGCTGGATCTCCAAGCAAAGCTCCAACTCCAAAGGTGAGTCTCGAATACTGGTACACTCAGTCTGACCCGAGCGTAAAGAAAACACAGAACACTACAGTCAGGATTAAGATTCTTATATCAATAAATCCAACTCAAGTGAAATAACGACTGAAATACAAGTAACTCAAAGGATGTTTGGGATAACCATCCTATAAGGATCCGTTAAACTATCTACTATGTAGTAGTGTACGCTAAGTAGATAATGCCTATCAGTAATATAAAGTATCAAAATAGCGTTAAGGCGTTACCATTATCCCCCTTAACACATTTTTATAATGCCATAGTCTATACAGCACCGTAAGCCCCACCGTAAACTAGTGGTTATTAGAGGGTACCCCATAGGTATAACACAAAACAAATCGTAGTGGTCGCGGATAGGATAATCAGTATGACAAGGTACATGAGGCAATACCAAGTAGGATACTACTAGTTGCGTGATCCGGACTGATGTTGAGCATAGCCAGCAGCTACGCCAGCACCTGAACAACACTCCCAAATCAAGGGGTGCACCCAAATCTAATCACATAAGTAATAGATATGGTATCGAAGAAGTGTGTCCGCTAGAGGTGGCGAACCTCAATGGCCCGGCGCGGCTCCTGTTTTAGTCATGTCAGGGGTCATCCAATATCGTTCTCTTTCTTCAGTCAACGCGTTCACCAAACCATCCACTTCATTCTGGATCAACACTCCGCGTATATTAGTTATTAAAGTGGTTTTCGGTTTTGACAGAGAGTATGTCCCTAACCGATCCCGGACTCTTCAATAACTACGTAATTATTACACCGATTGGTTATTTAATAAACTTTCAAAATAGTTTATATTTCAAAACCGAAATATCATTGCCATTTCAAAACCATATCCATACGATATCATTTTCACTTCAAATAAATCCATTTCCCAAATCATATCACTTTCCAAAGTTATATCGCTTTCGAAATCGTAACTTTTTTAAAGTCAAAACCTTGGAAATCAAACCTTGAAATTCATAACACTTTGAAACTATAGTTTGAAATCATAACATTTTGGAATTCATAACACTTTCTACTTAAACAGTTTAGATATTAAAATTAGTGTATATAATAAAATAGTTTATAAAATAAAAATAGTTTATATAAAATAGTTATAAGTTAAAATAGTTTATAATAAAATTATATATATTGAAAATGATTTATATAAAATAGTTTATATTAAAATAATTTATAAAGTAAAATATAAATAGTTGTAGATACAGTTTAAAAATACTTTATAAAATAAAATAGCTTCCATAAATTCACAAATCGATTCAAATTAACTCAACTTCCAAATTCAACTTAATTCAATCTCAATTCATAAATTTCAACTCAATTCAATTTCTCAATAAATAATTTCGAATTATAACGATTTCAAATACTGATTTGAAACACAATATAAACCATTAAATTTCAATATATTTCAAAGCTTGAAATATTCCACATTTCAAAATCTAAATTTGATAATTCCATTTATATCTCAATTTGATTTCATTTCATTTAGTTTCTGAGATATTTCTTAAATCATTTCAATACATCTAAATACAACTTCAATTTACAAATTTATATAAACAAAATATCCCATTCAAATTTATATAAGTTTGAAATATTCATTTAAGCCACGTTTTAATAAAATTCAAGTTATAAAACATATCTTAAAATTTCAATTTAATATATTTCAAATCAAACTTATTTAAGTATAATTCTTAAATAGTTACGAATTCCAAATCAATTTCAAATTTATCTTTCAACTTGAAACATTATAAACTCTATATTTGAAAATATAAATTTTACATAAATACTTCAACATATTTTATATTGATTCAAATCAACTTTATTAAATCAACTTTAATAAATCTTGAAATCCATATTTATAAAACCATATATTTCTTCCCAAAATCATAGAAATCATTTTCACAACATTTATATATAGACCGACGGTGTCTGTATATAATTTTCTATCCTATGGTCAAGTGATACAGATATTTATCATTTCAATCCGCAAATTAAAATATATGCAGGTATTTATCTTTTTAACCCGCAATCCCAAATTCAATGTCAATGAAAAATCACTTGGGTTTATCATTTCAACCCATAACGATTTTCTCCTATTCTACAGAACGTTCGAGTATGTATCATTTCAACCCATAGTGAATTCTATACTAACAGGGAACTTGCAGAGTGATAACAGATATGATAATAATTTAATAGACATATATTATCAATATAAATAACAGATAATGGTGTCAGGTGTCACAGGTGAACAGATACAGATAATGCCATATATATTGCAATATAAATAACTAGCAGCACCATATTTCAATTGTCGTTTCAATTGAAATCAAATTTAATAAATAAAAGAACGTTAAACGTGAGTGATTGCTCACCTTTCGCGGCTAGAG
This sequence comes from Allium fistulosum, assembly GCA_030737815.1. Taxonomy (NCBI): domain Eukaryota; kingdom Viridiplantae; phylum Streptophyta; class Magnoliopsida; order Asparagales; family Amaryllidaceae; genus Allium; species Allium fistulosum. The sequence goes on along the minus strand of CM060904.1, from coordinate 260,732,682 downwards.
GATAGACAAAGGAGTTGGGTTACGAATCCAAGCACGAATTCCAAACAAAGAAAAATTGGCACGAATTCGACAAGCTGATAGATAAGAATTGATGAACTAAATCAGAATCAGTTTGATATAGACAACAATTATATTATTATCATTATGAAATCAAATTTTTAAATTTTCAAAACAAATATTAAAATAACATATTCTATTAAAATCAATGTTTTAAATAATATTTTTAAAACAGTATTATATATCTAACAATATTATATAGCTTAAAACATAATCTTTGTATAGCTAACCGTAACGTAGATTTTAATATCGACACATTTGATAGTCATATAAAATGAACTAAATATATATGCATTCAAGAAATTATGTGAATAAATAAACTTTATACTAGATAAACATTTAACTGCAAAACAGAGAGGGATTGATAAGACTAGTCAGAAATTTTATAACACAATATATATAATATACCATGGGCTATAAACTACACATGCATAAATATATATGCCTTCAATATATATATATATATATATATATATATATATATATTAATCCATACTTTCGAAAATCATTACTTTATTGACATAAACTATATATATCATACCACACTCAAAATAATGCATATATATGGTAATTTTTATATATATAAAACAACCGATCTCTGCCAAAACTTTTATAATTCATCTATAAAGGAAAAAGAAACATAACTTTAATTACCAATGATATATATAAAACTATAAATACTAACATATACATATGACATATATTTGCTCTATAACATTGTCTATATAGTAACAACGTATACACAGATTTACATATAAAATATAACCTTTATAACAATAGATCATTTATATATATATATATATATATATATTGAACACATAATTCTTTGACATGATCTTAAATATATAATATATACTTTCCAAAATATCATATATATAGACAGACAAAACGTGTTTATACATGCTGAAAGTTTGCCAGGGAAGAAACAACTATGTCTATAATAGAATATAGCTATATATGTATATAAACTTTCATAAAAACATATATATATACTGGTAACAGTAATAGCTTACATCATAAACAAAATCTATATATGAAACATATAAAGCTAGAGATCAAAATTTGGTACCAGCCATAATAAATATACTCACAGCATGATGCCAATTATTCATACAATCCTTATGTTCAGACTTTCATATATATATATATATATATATATATATATATATTCAAGATCCAACCCAACATATAAATATATATAAACCAAACTCATTTACTTACTTTCGTATTATAATTTTTTTATATAATCTAGTATATATATATATTCAACCAAACATACATATTAAACAACATATTACTAATCTAGTGTATAAATTATATAAACTAAATATATATATAACTCACGTTTTAATATAAAATATATACCTAAAATGGACAAAGATGCAAGTTAGCTTGGCTAGGCAAGGCTAATCAAAGAAGGATACTGCTGCTATGGCACCCGAGTTTGGCTGGAGAGGAGGAAGTGTTCGGTGTTGGCGGCGAAGTGGATAGGCATGGTGTTTGTCTAGGTGGTTTGGCCACGTGGAGCAGAGCGGGGAAGGAGTGGACGAAAGATGCGGTGCGTCTCGGGCCATGGTGGATGAAGCACGGTTGAAGGGGAGGTTTCGGTTATTAATGGGTTTGGAATGATGCCGCCTGGTCCACGCAAATGGAAGAGGAAAGAGCAGGAAATTGATAACAACTTGGATTGTATAATTATTATTTCATTCAGAAGCAAACTGCAGAGAGAGAAGAGGAAAGGAAGAGACTATAAGTGAATCAACGTATAATTTATAAAGTGAGAATACCGAAAGCAACTACGTTGAATTTCAGAAAAAGAATAATAGCTAATGACTGTTTGCTTCAACAGTTAGATAGATGAAAGGACGATAAGCCCAAATGGTTGAGATTGGATACTGATGCAGCGTAACCTAAAATTCTTCAAGACTTAAGTCGTACACGACTTAAAGATGTGGGCATAAGTCGTCCCTGACTTATGGAAGGAATTATAGGTCGTCCACGACTTATAAAATCCCGTGAGAAAGAGCTACGACTTAATTCCAGAGGGTTACGACTTAACCAAGTTTGGGAGAAAAGGCTCCGACCTAACAAAGTTTTTAAGTCGTTGGTACGACTTAGGGAAGATAAACGGGATAGCAAGCAGTTAGATCGTGTAGACAAGGTACGACCTACTGGTGACGAGTTACGACCTAACGAAGCCACGACCTACCATAGGTCGCTGAAGTTCTGACTCGTAAAGACTTTAAGTCGTAAGTCGTGTGAAGATGGTTATATCATAAGTCGTCTGCTTGGTAAGCTGTTACATATTTTAGGTCGTTACCGACCTAAGTTAGGTCGCTGAAGCTTGGTGCCCTGGATTCTCTTGCCGAGTTAATCTGAACCGCTGTTTCTTAAACCGCTACTAAGTTGAGTCGAATGGTGTTGTTAAGTCGGCAACGACTTAAGTGATGTAATTTTTCTATTTGTATTTGCTAAGTCGCTAGGCTTTCTTGTAGTAAGTCGTAACTTGCGTAGTGTTGAGTCACCATGTTTGTAAGTCGTTGTATGGTGTAACTGTTAAGGCGGAGAGTAGGCTAAGTCGTAAGTCCGAAGGTGTGCTAATAAGTCGGAACCGACTCATGTGTTGTACATTTTTTTGTTTGCGTGAGTTGTAGCCTATAAATAGGAAAGTGGAATCATTTTGCAAGGTTGTTGATTTTTTGAATAAAATTCTCTTTTGTTAGCTTTGTGCTTTCAATTTAAATTGGTAGTTGAGTGTAATCTCCGATCTCCTCTTTCGGATAATCGAGTGCGCTCGATTCAATGATTGCAGAAGCCGATTCGCGGAATCAAGTGCGCTTGATCAACGCTTGAAGAATTGAAGATCTCTCCTCACGGCATCGTGCGCGATCAACATGTCAGAGATAGCTAGAATTCGGCATCTTCGGATCAACGAATTTGGGCAATTCAGTATCTTCCAATCCACCGATTACTACATTCATCGATCTACATTGTTTTTTGTAATATCCGCTGCGTCAGTTTTGGTATCAGAGCTTGTTTTAGCCAATCATAGCTAAATCGAGTCTTGGAGCCAATCATCTTGAAGAAGTATGAATCGAAGTGAAGATTTGAGTTTTTGTTTATCACGGCCGAGAGCAAGTTGAAGTTGTTCGACTTTGTATTGAAGTTTAGAGATCGGAACTTATCATTTGGAGAAGTTGTGTTCATCGTGTTTATCGCGATTTGCAACAAGTGTGGAGTTTTCGATCCATTTCATTTGGATCAAAGTTCGAATTGTGTTTGAATTTGAAGAGTTTGTAAAGTTTCAAGTATGCCACCAAGGAGAGCTAATCGACATCAAAACGTTGAAGCTTTGTATCGAAGAGAAGAGGCTGATGAGATGGAACAAAGAATCAATGAAAACTTTAGTGAAAAGCTTAACGAAGGAATTGGTCGATTAGAGAAGATGATGTTAGAAATGAATCAAAATCGGAGAAGGGTTTCACCTGAATCTAATCATGGGGGAAGTAGAGTCTCACCACAATCCAATCGAGAAAGAAGTATTGACAATGATCAAAGGCATGGGAGGAACGTGGATGATCGAGAACGGAGGAATGTAGATAGAAGGGATGATGGTGGTAGGCGTGAAGGTAGTAGAGATGTGGGTGGACGAGATAGACAACGATACACATCTGATTTTGAAGGGGAGTATGATGGTGGTAGTGTTCGAGGACAAGGAAGAAATTACTCTGAGTATGATCACAAGTGGGAGTCGGGGATGAAGACTGAAATTCCTGAATTCAAAGGTGGTATGCAAGCGGAGGAGTTTCTAGATTGGGTGGCTAATGTGGAGGAGATTTTTTACTTCAAAGAAGTTCCAGAACAGCGTAGAGTGAAGTTGGTTGCTACGAGGTTGAGGGGTAGAGCTTTGGCATGGTGGCAGCAAACCAAACTTACACGTGAACGGATGGGAAAGTCAAAGGTTGAATCATGGGAAAAGATGAGGAAAATGATGAAAGCCACATTCTTACCTTATAACTATCAGTCGCTTATGTATCAGAGATTGCAAAACTTGAGACAAGGGACGAAATCTGTGAATGACCATGCTGACGAATTTTATCAACTTATTGCAAGGAATGATATTATGGAGACAGAAGAATAGTTAACAGCCAGATTTGTTAGAGGGTTACGAATGCAGATTTAGGATATGGTTAACATGTTTGATCCCAGATCTGTAGCGGAAGCACATCAGAAAGCATTGGCTTGGGAGAAATAGGGACGACGAGGAAGTGGTGTGTTTACTAGTTCCAACAATCAAGTGAAGGGAGTTAGTGGAAGTTCTAATGTTTCTAAACCTATCAGTAAACCGGTGGTGAAGGAGGCTGAGAAGGCGAAAGTTAACAATGGTTTCAAATGTTACAATTGTCAGGAATTGGGTTATAAAAGCAACGAGTGTGCAAAGCCAAAGAAGAGAACCATGATTGTAGAAGTTGAGGATGAGAATGTTGATGGAGGTTATTCAAGTCCAGTTGAGGAGGATGAGCAGGATATTGCGTCAGGAGATGAAGGTTGTAATCTAATGTTGAGGAGATCGTGTTTAACACCAAAGCAGGAGGAAGCTAGTTGGTTGAGGAGTAATATCTTTCAGTCGACATGCACTATACTGGGGTAGGTGTGTAAATTTGTGATTGACGCAGGAAGCTGTGACAATATCATTTCCACTGAGGCTGTAACAAAATTAAAGTTGAAGACTGAGAAACATCCAAATCCATATAAGTTAGCATGGTTGAGAAAAGGAGGAGAAGTGAAAGTGGATAGACGAGTTCGAGTTCCATTCTCTATTGGGAAGAAATACAAAGACGAGATCTGGTGTGATGTAGTAGAAATGGATGTTTGTCACTTACTTTTGGGAAGACCATGGCAGTATGATCGAGCAGTACAACATGACGGTCTGACCAATAACTACAGTTTTATGTTTAAAGGCACGAAGATTATTTTAGTTCCAAAGAAGAGACCACAAGGGGAAGATAAATCAGAAGAGATTGAAGAGCTGAAAACTTTACTGTCTCTGAAGGAGTTTGTTAAGGAGGTTAAGGAAGAGCCGGAAGTATTTTTGTTGATTGGGCAAGAGAGCAGCGAAGAGGTTGAAATTCCAGAAGAAGTGAAGCCAGTTTTGAAAGAATTTGAGGATGTATTTCCAGATGAGTTACCGAAGGAGTTACCGCCACTAAGAGACATTCAACATCAAATTGATCTTGTTCCGGGAGCAATGTTGCCACATAGACCACACTATCGAATGAGTCCGAAGGAACATGAAGAATTGAGGAGGCAAGTGGAAGAACTGCTTGAACAGGGGCGTGTGCAGGAGAGTCTGAGTCCTTGTGCTGTACCAGCTTTATTGGTACCCAAGAAGGATGGGACATGGAGGATGTGCACCGATAGTAGAGCATTGAATAAGATTACTGTGAGATATAGATTCCCGATGCCAAGGTTGGATGACTTGCTAGATCAAATAAGCGGAGCTACTAACTTTTCGAAGATTGATTTGAAGAGCGGATATCATCAAATTCGTATCAGACCAAGTGATGAGTGGAAGACTGCTTTTAAAACCAGGGAGGGTCTATACGAATGGTTGGTTATGCCATTTGGCTTATCAAACGCACCAAGTACTTTCATGAGGGTGATGAACCAGATTTTTAGACCATTCATTGGAAAGTTTGTGGTGGTGTATTTCGATGATATTCTGATATATAGTGGAAGTCCGGAGGAGCATTTGTATCATCTGAGAGAAGTGCTGATGGTACTGCGACAAGAACAGTTTTATGCTGCAACGAAGAAATGCGTGTTCATGACGCATAGTGTTTTATTTCTGGGGTATGTTGTGTCGGAAAAAGGAATACAGGTTGACCAAAGTAAAGTTGAAGCGATTAGAGATTGGCCGCAACCCAAGACGATAACGGAAGTTCGTAGTTTTCACGGGTTGGCTTCATTCTATCGAAGATTTATTCCACACTTTAGTAGTGTGATGACACCTGTGACGGATTGTATGAAGGGTAAACAGTTTTCATGGACAGAGGAAGCAGGGGATGCTTTTGAAAAGATCAAGGAGTTGCTGACGTCTGCACCAATTCTAGTATTACCAGATTTTCAGTTGTTGTTTGAGCTACACACTGATGCGTCAAAGGTTGGAATTGGAGGGGTGTTGAGTCAGAGGGGACGTCCGATTGCATACTTTAGTGAAAAGTTATCAGGAGCGAAAATGAGATACAGCACATATGATGTGGAATTCTATACGGTTGTGCAATCTATTAAACATTGGAGACATTATCTATTTCAGAAAGAGTTTGTTCTATATACTGACCATGAGGCACTGAAGCATTTGCAAGGGCAAGACAAGATTTCAGCAAGACATGCATCGGGGATTGCCTATCTGCAACAGTTTACTTTTGTTGTGAAACACAAATCGGGGGTGACAAATCGTGTGGCTGATGCTTTGAGTAGGAGGAATCATTTGTTGACGACAATGAAGGTTGAAGTGACGGGGTTTGACATGATGCCAGAATTATTTGTCGATGATCCTTATTTTTCGAAGTGTATTGATAAAGTCAAGGAGGGAAAGACGGATGAGTTTATGATGGTAGACGGTTTTCTGTTCAAAGGAAATCGATTGTGCATACCTGATTGTAGTTTGAGAATGAAAATTGTTAAAGAGCTACATGAAGAAGGACATGTTGGGAGAGACCGTACATTGCAATTAATTTCGAAATCTTACTTTTGGCCATCGATGAGGAAAGAGGTGGAGAGGTTTGTGGAGCGTTGTCATATTTGTCAGGTTTCGAAAGGAACTGCGACTAATGCTGGATTATATATGCTGTTACCTGTACCAACTAAGCCTTGGATTGATGTAAGTATGGATTTTGTGTTGGGGTTTCCAAGGACACAGCGGGGAAACGATTCCATTTATGTGGTAGTGGATTGATTTTCGAAGATGGCACATTTTATTACTTGTAAGAAGACGACGGATGTTGTTCATGTTGCTCAATTGTTTTTCAAGGAGATCTATCGACTTCATGGATTGCCAGAATCTATTGTGTCGGATAGAGATACTCGATTTCTGAGTCACTTTTGGTTGAGTTTGTGGAAAATGGTGGGAACGAAGTTGAAGTTTAGTAGTGCTTATCATCCGCAAACGGATGGACAGAACGAGGTTGTGAACATATCATTGGGAAATTTGCTGAGGTGTCTTGTGTAAGATAATCTGAAGAGTTGGGATGTGAAGTTATGCCAGGCAGAGTTTGCCCATAATCATGTTGTGAACCGTAGTACGGGTTTCAGTCCATTTCAGATAGTATACTCAAGCTTACCGAGGGGACCGTTGGATTTAACGGTAGTACCACAACCAAAGGGGACGATTAAACGAGCTGTTGATTTTGTTGAGGGGTTGACTGATTGTCATAATATCGTTCAGGAACGACTGGAGAAAGCAAATGAGAAGTATAAACGATCTGCAGATCTAAAGCGAAGAAATGTTGAGTTTACAGAAGGAGATATGGTATATGCTGTTTTGACAAGAGATCGTTTTCCAGTGGGTGCGTATAACAAGTTGAAAGCCAGAAAAATTGGTCCTGTAGAAGTTGTTAAACGGATTAATAAAAATGCTTATAAGTTGAAGCTGCCAGAAGATGTGTACACTTCTGATGTGTTCAATGTTAAACATCTCGTACCATATCATGGGGATGAACGAGCTGATGTGGAAGAATTTACAAATTCGAGGTCGAATTTTTCTCAACCTGGGGAGGATGATGCAGCGCAACCCAAAATTCTTCAAGACTTAAGTCGTACACGACTTAAAGATGTGGGTATAAGTCGTCCCCGACTTATGGAAGGAATTATAGGTCGTCCACGACTTATAAAATCCCATGAGAAAGAGCTACGACTTAATTCCAGAGGGTTACGACTTAACCAAGTTTGGGAGAAAAGGCTCCGACCTAACAAAGTTTTTAAGTCGTTGGTACGACTTAGGGAAGATAAGCGAGATATCAAGCAGTTAGATCGTGTGGACAAGGTACGACCTACTGGTGATGAGTTACGACCTAACGAAGCCACGACCTACCATAGGTCGCTGAAGTTCTTACTCGTAAAGACTTTAAGTCGTAAGTCGTGTGAAGATGGTTATATCATAAGTCGTCTGCTTGGTAAGCTGTTACATATTTTAGGTCGTTACCGACCTAAGTTAGGTCGCTGAAGCTTGGTGCCCTGGATTCTCTTGCCGAGTTAATCTGAACCGCTGTTTCTTAAACCGCTACTAAGTTGAGTCGAATGGTGTTGTTAAGTCGGCAACGACTTAAGTGATGTAATTTTTCTATTTGTATTTGCTAAGTCGCTAGGCTTTCTTGTAGTAAGTCGTAACTCGCGTAGTGTTGAGTCGCCATGTTTGTAAGTCGTTGTATGGTGTAACTATTAAGTCGGAGAGCAGGCTAAGTCGTAAGTCGGAAGGTGTGGTAATAAGTCGGAACCGACTCATGTGTTGTACATTTTTTTGTTTGCGTGAGTTGTAGCCTATAAATAGGAAAGTGGAATCATTTTGTAAGGTTGTTGATTTTTTGAATAAAATTCTCTTTTGTTAGCTTTGTGCTTTCAATTTAAATTGGTAGTTGAGTGTAATCTCCTATCTCCTCTTTCGGATAATCGAGTGCGCTCGATTCAATGATTGTAGAAGCCGATTCACGGAATCAAGTGCGCTTGATCAACGCTCGAAGAATTGAAGATCTCTCCTCACGGCTTCGTGCGCGATCAACGTGTCAGAGATAGCTAGAATTCGGCATCTTTGGATCAACGAATTTGGGCAATTCAGTATCTTCCAATCCACCGATTACTACATTCATCGATCTACATTGTTTTTTGTAATATCCGCTGCGTCAGATACCGGTACGGTTAAATCGTTTCACAGATTCCACCGTGCATCGGACATCAAAATTGACAATTGAATATACCATAGAGATCAGCACGATGAGGCGATCAAAACGGTATATAGATATCAGTGGTAAGATTGAATTATAAAAATTCGAATTTTCTACTAGCGGAAAATGCAGCAAAAACACAGAAAAATAATATCGACGGAGCTAAAGAAGTCCGAATTTGGAAAATCGAAAAATGACGTCTTAGTCAGAAGATGAATTATAATTTTTCTATGTAAAAATATTCAGGTTTGAAAAACATTTTATTATCATCAATTTTAACTGATATAAATTGGAATAAAGTTACACTAGAAAATAAACTTCCAAATTATCTGATGAAAATTTACCAGTTGCTATGATTAATTAGACGCATTCCAAATATCAAATTTTTATTTCAAAATTTTATCGTTTAAAATTCCACAAAATTTCAACTAATTACGTTATTAAACAGTTAAAATTTACGGGTCGTTACACTCTCCCCCACTCAAAACTTTTCGTCCCCGAAAAGGAAGAAGGTAGGAGAATAGAAACAACCAGAAAGAAAATAGATTGGAATACAAGTAAAACAATTAATTTAAACCATATAAATTTCAATTTAAATTAATTAATATTTAATAATTTGGTTAAATCCCTTTAAGTTAAATCAATCTATCTATTCCTAAATTCATTATCTTATTATCTAGTCATCCTCAATTAACAATTTCTAGATCATCAATTTGTATAATCATTTATGGTACCCATATTTTATTCAACAAATTTATTTCTTTTATTTCAAATTATTATTAAGTTTATTCCACTTAATATATCTTATTACATATATTTAAACCATATAAATTAATTTAAACCATATAAATTTCAATTTCAATTAATTTATATTCAATAATTGGTTTAAATTTAAGGTATTTCCATAAGTTGATATAATTTCAATTTGTTAATTCTTTCAGAACAAAATTTATTATATTCATCTCATTCAATTAACTTATTATTCTATCATCTTTATTAGCATTTATTTTATAATTAAAATCTAAGTGCATAACATTTATTATAAACACTCAAATTTTATTTATAAAATCATCTTATATTGTATATTATCCAATTACATTTTAACTTCTGAATAATTTAGGTAAGTTATATTGAAATGCAATTTAGTACTATACAAATAAAATTTTCAAATTCAATTATTTCAAGTTTAAATATTTATCCACAATTTTTGACTTCAGTTTATAATTGAAATCATCTTTAAATCATAAACTTAAGAATTTAAATCTCCGATTTACTTCAAACAATTTTGAGATAAATATATATAGTATATATCAGATCAAAATTAAATCTTTATATATATAATAAATCGGGTCATACCACAGAAATTCAAATCAAATTAAATTTCCAAACAAAGTGTAGCAAAGCTACTGAATGGTCTCTTCACTTCGAAACTCGAAAATGAATGTCGATGATGCGGCCGTCATCACCGAAATTATTTTCCAGCGACAAAAGAGAAGAGTACTGATTTAAACTTTAAAATTCTTTGAAAATCATTTATATTTGAAAATACTTTATAAAATATACATTTAAATTTTAAAACCAGAGTTTGGAATCGTCGGAAATTAAACTCAAATTCCTGATTTAAATTTATATAAATTCCAAATCAATTTATACCATGTTTATAAATTCATTTAGAACAATAAATGATAATCAAATATTATCATTTCAAACAACCAATTAATTAACCTCCTTTTTTCCAGAAAATTTTACTTATATATTTATAATACAAAATTATTTCATTTACCAAATTTTTGAAAATGTTATTGTGTCAGTTTATTCTACTCAAGTGTTTGGAAATCCTATCGATAGCGTTGATCAGACGAATCGATCGAAAATCCAAATCAACATCAACAACTCAAACAACACTATAAAACATTTTATATTAATTACAAATACACTTCCACGCTCGACGATACAAGAATGGATTTCAAAGCAAGGGTAAAGATTCAAATTTGATGGACTCAAATCAAAGAGAATTTTGATTCGAAGATAAGTTCGAAACAAAGATGAGATGATTAAATAACAAAATAGGAAGATGGATAAGTTTAGATAAATCGCGGACAACCTTAATCGGGTCAACCATGACTTAAAGAATAAGATCGATGTGGATTTTCTGGGGAAAATCGACATTTGATCGCAAGAGATAGAAATCAGGCATAGCAGGAGATAGATAGCATCGTAAACCGAGTATACAGAAATCTCGGGTAAATCAATGCATATTGTAAAGGAGTTTCACTCCTTTACAAATCATTCAAAGATTGGCGAGACCACCGATTTATTATAGAAATCATTCGAAGTGGAGTCATGGGATACTCTGGAATCAGAAAACATGAATAGAGGGAGACAAGGATGAATTTTGGAACCGAGGGGAACGTTCCAAAATTCAAAGGAAAACCGAATCGAAGAAGAAGGAATTCAAGCTTGAATGAAAGTGTATCTGTAATTAAATCTACTCCATATGCTGAGTTTTGCCTAAAACCAGAGCTCTGATACCACATGTAACGACCCACTATTTTAGACCATTCGCATCCATACATGTCGGATTTGAATTGCTCAAAATATCAGATTGTTAATTTAAATTGGCAAAACTCAGCATATACAGTAAATAAAATAATCACAGATCACAGACACAGAGTAATATAATAATAATGCAGCGGAAACAAAAGAATAGTAGTTCATGAAGCTACTATATATATAAAAGAGTTAAACAAGATACAACATAAGTCTCGAATACAATAGTCAAATACAATATCAGAATACATCACTGGAATCAACTGAATATCTGAAAGCTGGATAGATAGCTGGATCTCCAAGCGAAACTCCACCTCCAAAGGTGAGTCTCGAATACTGGTACACTCAGTCTGACCCGAGCATAAAGAAAACACAAAACACTCGAGTCAGGATTAAGATTCTTATATCAATAAATCCAACTCAAGTGAAATAACGACTGAAATACAAGTAACTCAAAGGATGTTTCGGATAACCATTCTTTAAGGATCCGTTAAACTATCTACTATGTAGTAGTGTACGCTAAGTAGATAATGCCTATCAGTAATATAAAGTATCAAAATAGCGTTAAGGCGTTACCATTATCCCCCTTAACACATTTTTATAATGCCATAGTCTATACAGCACCGTAAGCCCCACCGTAAACTAGTGGTTATTAGAGGGTACCCCATAGGTATAACACAAAACAAATCGTAGTGGTCGCGGATAGGATAATCAGTATGACAAGGTACATGAGGCGATACCAAGTAGGATACTACTAGTTGCGTGATCCAGACTGATGTTGAGCATAGGCAGCAGCTACCTAAGCACCGCGAAACAACACTCCCAAATCAAGGGGTGCACCCAAATCGAATCACATAAGTAATAGATATGGTATCGAAGAAGTGTGTCCACTAGAGGTGGCGAACCTCAATGGCCCGGCGCTGCTCCTGTTTTAGTCATGTCAAGGGTCATCCAATATCATTCTCTTTCTTCAGTCAACGTGTTCACCAAACCATCCACTTCATTCTGGATCAACACTCCGCGTATATTAGTTATTAAAGTGGTTTTCGGTTTGGACATAGAGTATGTCCCTAACCGATCCCGGACTCTTCAATAACTACGTAATTATTACACCAATTGGTTATTTAATAAATTTCAAAATAGTTTATATTTCAAAACCGAAATATCATTGCCATTTCAAAACCATATCCATACGATATCATTTTCACTTCAAATAAATCTATTTCCAAAATCATATCACTTTCCAAAGTTATATCGCTTTCGAAATCGTAAGTCTTTTAAAATCAAAACCTTAGAAATCGAACCTTGAAATTCATAACACTTTGAAACTATAGTTTGAAATCATAACATTTTGGAATTCATAACACTTTCCTCTTAAATAGTTTAGATATTAAAATTAGTGTATATAATTAAATAGTTTATATAAAATAGTTATAAGTTAAAATAGTTTATAATAAAATAATATATATTGAAAATGATTTATATAAAATAGTTTATATTAAAATAATTTATAAAGTAAAATATAAATAGTTGTAGATATAGTTTAAAAATACTTTATAAAATAAAATAGCTTCCACAAATTCACAAATTGATTCAAATTAACTCAACTTCCAAATTCAACTTAATTCGATCTCAATTCATAAATTTCAACTCAATTCAATTTCTCAATAAATAATTTCGAATTATAACGATTTGAAATACAGATTTGAAACACAAAATAAACCATTAAATTTCAATATATTTCAAAGCTTGAAATATTCCACATTTCAAAATCTAAATTTGATAATTCCATTTATATCTCAATTTGATTTCATTTCATTTAGTTTCTGAGATATTTCTTAAATCATTTCAATACACCTAAATACAACTTCAATTTACAAATTTATATAAAAAAATATCCCACTCAAATTTATATAAGTTTGAAATATTCATTTAAGCCACTTTTTAATCAAATTCAAGTTATAAAACATATCTTAAAATTTCAATTTAATAGATTTCAAATCAAACTTATTTAAGTATAATTCTTAAATAATTACGAATTCCAAATCAATTTCAAATTTATCTTTCAACCTGAAACATTATAAACTCTATATTTGAAAATATAAATTTTACATAAATACTTAAACATATTTTATATTGATTCGAATCAACTTTATTAAATCAACTTTAATAAATCTTGAAATCCATATTTATAAAACCATATATTTCTTCCCAAAATCATAGAAATCATTTTCACAACATTTATATATAGACCGACGGTGTCTGTATATAATTTTCTATCCTATGGTCAAGTGATACGGATATTTATCATTTCAATCCGCAAATTAAAATATATGCGGGTATTTATCTTTTCAACCCGCAATTCCAAATTCAATGTCAAAGAAAAATCACTTGGGTTTATCATTTCAACCCATAACGATTTTCTCCTATTCTACAGATCGTTCGGGTATGTATCTTTTCAACCCATAGTGAATTCTATACTAATAGGGAACTTGCAAAGTGATAACAGATATGATAATAATTTAACAGACATATATCATCAATATAAATAACAGATAATGGTGTCAGGTGTCACAGGTGAACAGATACATATAATGGCATATATATAGCAATATAAATAACTAGTAGCAGCATATTTCAATTGTCGTTTCAATTGAAATCAAATTTAATAAATAAAAGAACGTTAAACGTGAGTGATTGCTCACCTTTCGAGGCTAGAGGATAGACAAAGGAGTTGGGTTACGAATCCAAGCACGAATTCCAAACAAAGCAAAATTGGCACGAATTCGACAAGCTGATAGATAAGAATTGATGAACTGAATCAGAATCAGTTTGATATAGACAACAATTATATTATTATCATTATGAAATCAAATTTTTAAATTTTCAAAACAAATATTAAAATAACATATTCTATTAAAATCAATGTTTTAAATAATATTATTAAAACAGTATTATATATCTAACAATATTGTATAGCTTAAAACAATATCTTTGTATAGCTAACCGTAACATAGATTTTAACATCAACACAGTTGATAGTCATATAAAATGAACTAAATATATATGTGATGTGCACATAAATATGCATATTTTTACCACCATATTTAATCTATTTAAATTAAATAAATGATCATATCGGGTATTTTAACTTGTTTAAACCAAAATTCAAATTATTTTCAAATTATCACATATTCATCTTCATATAGGGGTAAAATGGTCATTTTTATGCATTTATTAAATTGTGAAAATTTATTTGGAATTTTCTATGTTGTTTTGTAGGAAATTTGGTGAATTTTACAAGTGGTTTCATGAAGACACATGCATGCACAAGAGTAAAGAGAACAAATGAAGATGGAAATAATTCAAAGTGAAGATAATGGAGGACCCCACCTACCCACCTACCTTAATGTACAAATTAAAGGCTAATGCACATGCTTATGGAATTAATGGCTTCATGTATATTTAAGTGAGGGATTGGTCACCACACTTCCTACAAGGCCTTTTGGGCATTTGCCAAAAATATGAATTAGGGTTTAACACTTGTATAAATACCCCATATCTTCATGAAACCCCCCTTAGTCTCTCTTAGTTTAGTTTAGACTCAAAAATAAAACTCAAAGCTCTCTTTCTCTTTTCATGGCTACTTAGCCATTTTTATTTCATGTAACTTTCATTTTTTTTAATGTTAATTAGTGCTCTCTTTTCTTTTACATGCTTCTTTTCCTTTCATGTTGTAGTGTAAATCTCTTTTCTTTTATGCAAGTAGATTAGTTTTTCCTTTCTTTTTTCTCTCTTTTTCCTCTTGTTTGTTTAATGTTGCTTTCTACATTTGTTGATTTGATAACAAAAATGAGAGGCTAATCCTTTCAATTTAGGGGTAATGAAGCTCTCTTGAATCATGTAGATGCAACATAATTTCTTTTATGTCTCTTTTGTGCTTAATGGAAAGTAGATGTTTGTGTGTTTTTGTGTTTAATATTGAGTTTGATAGCTTATATTGTTCAAAACAAATAGGCTATTCATAGTCATATGAATTATTAATTACCTCTTCATCTACATATGACCATGGTAATGGAAGTGGATTTAGAATCAAAATTTGATGGTTTATGTTTCTAATTCAATAGTTAATAAACCATGCTTAAAATAGATTCTACTTTTGATTTCATATCATTTTCATTGAAGTTAGTAAGTGGGTTAGAGGGTGCATTAAAATTTGATGGTTTAAGTGTGTTAATTAATAACACAATTAGGCCATGCTTATGATAAATGCATCAACTAATGTCACAAATGACCAAAAAGAGATCATAATTTCATTATGTTGATTTATGTGATCATTAGATGGGATTTGCCTCTAAATTTCTCTTTAATCTCATCGTTTTATTCTCCTTAGTTTTAGTTTGTTTTTACTTTCTTTTAGTTAGTTAACAATCACTCGACTTTGGTTTAATTTGATTGAATAGAATTTTAAAATCATCAATTCCCTACGGATCGACCCGTATTCGCCACGTGCTACATTCGTACACCGTGCGCTTGTGGTTATTTTAATTCAAAATTCATCGGCATTTTTCTAATCGATAGAACATTTGCCGTTGAACAAGTTTTTGGCGCCGTTGCAGGGGAATTGTTTTGATTTTGATTTTCTATTCTTCGAATTATTTTCTTTTGATTTTTGTGGGTTTTCATTTTGTGTGTTGAGTGCATTTAAAAAAAAGTGTTGTGTTGTGTGATTGTTGTGTGATTTTTGTTTGCTTTTGTTTGTGTGTTTGTTTTCTAGTTTCAATTTGCATTTGCATTTCAATTTCTATTCAAAAAAAAAACACATACACATTTCAAAAACAAAAAAAAAATCTTTATTAATTGCATTTGCTTTTACATCACATTTTCACATTTGCATTTACATTGCTTTCAATACAAAAAAAATTGACATTGTGCATTGTTCACTGTTTTTGCCCTTGCCCCCACATCACCTCTGTTCAACATTATCTGCCATTCTCCATACAAACACTTCTCAAACAACCATCAAAAACTTAACTGCTTGCCTGCCTTCCCTTTATTCAGTTCACCCACAAGCCTTCACTCCACTTCCAGTCAAACATCATCAACTCCATTGTTCAATCCATTCTTGCCTCTGCCCTCTCTTCATCACAAATCAGTTCAGCCACAAACCCTTCATTACTACATTTGACAGCCACAACCACCAACCATATCAGCAAAACATTAGTGCCATCCCCTTCAAAAGCCATCATCACATTACTACGCCACCGGACATCAGACTTCCACTGCTCTTCCATACAGCAGTTAAACCATCGTGACAGTCCAACCATTACTATCCACCTCCATTTTCATCATCTACTTCATCCCAAACTACTTGCATCAGCAACTGTTGCTTCACTCCAAACCACAGCCTTCAACCTTCATTGCCATAACTATTTCATCTACCACACCAACCAGCAACAAAGCAACTCCGCAGCTGCTCCAACATACACATTCACTCGCAACCTAACTTGCAGGCACATACAATCTGCAACATCATGTGCATAGTGATACAACCACAGTTGCAATAGCAAACTACTGCATATCCACACCAAAACAATAAACTTCATCTCTCTGCCTCGACAAACCACCAAATCATACCAGAAGCTAGCATCACACTCCATTGTCTACGCTAACCGACCATCTGCCTACCCTCTGTCGTTCATCAACCAGAACTTCCTCTCAACCAAAGGCCACAGCAAACACATCCATCTTTGACATCAACTCCACTGCCTAAAAACAACATCACACTGCCTCGACATCTTCCTCAACAGCAAATTGATAAATCATTCCCCATTGCGCTTCTTCTTGTCAACCACCATTGCAACCTCAAGAATCCCCACCCAATTCGCAATCGCCTGCAATCAATTTCCAGCGCCCATGACTTCGCGACCTTCACCCCTCAAACAGTCACTAGCAACTCCACATAACCTTCTTTAAGCCATCCACTGCCTCAAAAAAAAAAAAAAAATAAATCGCTCCGCCTCAACCTAAAAACAGACCACGGTGACGCCTAAATCACCTCAAAATCGAACAATCGCGACCTCCCTCTGCAATCCATACTCAAGCCCGAATCATATTCCCCAATTTCAAAAACGCGACCGAACTAGTTTCATCGTCAACCCCAAGTCGCCTCACTAACACACAAGCGGATTTCAATTTTGAGTTGAATTTGTGAATTTACGATTTTGCGAAGTAAAAATCTTTGTTGCGAATTGAATTTGACTGTGTCTTTGAATTGAGTTCATTGGAAAAGTAATATATATTTTTTGGGTCGGGTTAGAAGTGGAGTGGGTAAATGTTTAGTTTGTTTTTTTCCCTTTGTTTTAAGTTTACATTTGTGTAGGATATACCTTTGGTTTTGTTTCCATTTCTTTTGACTTTTTTTATATTTTTAAGTAAAACAGTACTTTTAAGTTTCCTTTCCAAAACAAAAATAAAAAAAATTTCAAAAAAAAAACCAAAGAGTCTCTTCCAAAAAAACTGGGGTTGTTTTGAATTTGTTTTGTTTTTCATTTATTTTAGTTTCTTTTTCGATATAAAAAAAACTGTATATATATCTTGTTTTTATTTTCAGGTTGCAAAAGTAGAAAAGGAAAGGAGGTGCTTGCTAAAAATAACTGCTTTGCTTTGCTTGCCAAAAAAAAAACTGCTTGGTTGCTATATATATTGTTTTTATTTGTCTTGCATTGTTGTTTGCCTGCATTTTATAAAAGAAAAATTCATAAAAATAACCAAAATTTCATTCGTAGTTGCATTATTAATACACGTTTAATTTATGCTTTGCATTTCATCCTAGATTTTGATTAATAATAACGATTAGACATCGATAACTCTTAATTGTATATTGACAAGTTGTCTTCTTTGAACAATTTAATTTCTTGGTATCTAGGCTACGGCAGAGCAATAACCATTTATAAATATTATGGTGATTCGTAAATATTATAGTGGTTGTTTCTCTGAAGGTACTTAAACCTTCGGCTGCATTGCTACGGTGATTCGTGGTGCACCGATAACTCCTGCCCGTTACCTGGCTGAGAACTATCTTGTTGATTTAAGACAATTTGTAATTATACAATTTTGGGTTAACTTAGGATAAATCATTTGTAATTAGCCATCGCATTCATTTAGTTGCATTAGTTCATGCATATTTTTTTTTAAAAAAAATTAAAAAATCAAAAATTAAAAAAAGAATTATATATATTCCTTTTCCCTTGAAATTTTTAAACCATTTTCCTTTGAAATTTCAAAAATCCAAAAAAATTTAGAAAAACCAAAATCCAAAAAAAATAATTATAAAACCTTTTCAAAAACAAAGAAAAAAAATTTGCAAAACAAAAAAAAACAAAACAAAAATCAATTTCCCTTTTGAAAAATAAATTTTATTTGTAAATATTTTTCCTTTATAAAAAAAACCAAAAACATTCTTGAAAATGTCTGAGTTTCTAGACTCACTTGAATTTTACAATAGTTGTGAAAATCAATATAATCCATATGATTTCACTCCAAATTCGTATGGATATTTTAACGACAACTATTCTTTAAACAATTCGAATTTTGAACAACAAAGTTTTCAAAATGATGACCAACCCTCGACTCTTGAAAATTGCATTTCATCTTTACTTGAATTCTCTACACAACAAAATCAAGAGATAAATGATTTGTGTAATTCTTATTTGTGTAATAACTCGAGTCAAGGATTTCAAAATTTGAATTCAATTCAAAATTCAAACGATTTTGATTATAACCCATGCCAATTCAATTTCAAACTCCAAAATGAATTTCAAACTCAAAATGAAAATGGAAACAACTTTTCAAACGAATATGGCAATGGGAATAATCTTAACCACGTTACGATTGAAAATCTTTGTTCTCAACAATTTCCAAGTGAAAATCCTCATGTTAATAATTATAAATTGGATTTTGTTGAGCAAATGAACGAAATTTACGATGATCACACGGATTCGTTGTTTGAAACATAAATGAAACAACGTGAAAAACAAAACCAAATTACAACGTGTGACGAGTCAAACGATAATCCATCTTTTACCCAAATCACTGATTTTCAAATGACAACTTTTGAAATGGAAAATGAGGATCTTAATGAAGTTGCTGAAAATTTGGTAATTGAGTTGGATTTCAATTCTTTTGAGGGTGTGGAACCAAATTTAAAATTCGATCTTACTTTTCTCGATTTCGAAAATTTGAATACAACAACTTTGGATTTTGAACTTGAGATACGCAATGAAGTTGTTGATAATCCAACAAAGGAAGACAAATTTAATGAACACGAACTTTTTGGACTTTTGGATGACGAGTTGTTAAATTCCGACGGGGAAGATTTAAATCACCATTTTGATTTTGAAATCAATAATTTTGAAGAAGTTTTCAATGATAAGCTTGAATTTCAAATTGGTGAAAATGAACGTGAATTTCAATCAATTGTTTTATCGACCCCAAAAATCATCGAAAAGGAAATAACTTTTAATAAAACGACATTCGTTTTCCCAAATCAACATTCAACTTTGAAATCATTTATGGTTTGGTTTTCCGAGCTTAAGCTGTGTCTCGCATACTTGACGAGACAAATGAATCGGTCTTTGGAAGACCGTTTCATTTACTTTTTGACGATATACTTTTTGATCTCGTGTAAATACCATTCATTTTCATATAAATAAAGACAATTTTTATTTTTATTTTCTTTTTCTCCTTCCACTTGGGTTGACTGTGGGGACACAGTCAAAATCAAGTGTGGGGGGAGACTCACCATCATTTTCAATTTTTTCCAAAATAAAAAAAAAATTAAGCATTTTAATTTATTTTTAAAAGAAACACTATAAGATAAATATATGGTTTTGGTTTATTAAATTGAAATTTTTAAAAATTTATTCGTCTCAACAAAAATAAAAATGAAGTTTGATTACAAATAATAATGGTTTAACTAGTATATAGGAAGATTCATACGTGATAATTATGAAATATATCCTAATTGAAAATCTTTGTTTTAAAAAGTGGCTGATTTAAAGTAAAGGATATAACATTTTTTGTCTTCTAAGTTAAATGGTGCTAAGATGATTTTACGAAACTCTCTCTCTAATAAAAAAAACAAACAAAAACAAAAAAGACATTTGTATATATGTAAATATTTTCTATTAACACCTAGGGTCGACAGGTGTGCACACTTGTGTGTACACTCGCCATGCTCTGTACCTTTCTCACGTAAGCCCGAAAGGCAGTGCATGATCGGTATATCTAGCCTCAGTTTTATCTGAGCTAGGTGTATATATATATATATATTATTTTTAATAACGCCTACAGTCAATAGGTGTTCACACTCGTGTGTTCACTCGCCACGCTCTGTATTCCCCTCATATCAGTCTGCAAGGCAGTGCATGGGTAATATATCTAGCCTCAGTTTATCTGAGTTAGGCATATGTAAATATTGTAAATATCAATAAAATTTTCAAAAAATGGAGAGAGTAAGAAAATGAAATCTAAGCACTATTTTAACTTATTTGATTTGATTTGTTATTGAAATGAAATGAAATACCACTTTAATAAACTTTGATAATCAACTAAGGATCCATTTCAAATTACACTATGTTATCAACCAAAATAACGAGTTAAACTATTGTCTATTTGTTATGATAACTTCATTTTTGTTGGAAATTCTGACAAGTAAATGACTTAAATTTTCAAGATAATAACCAAACCTATATTTTACTTATTTGTGTTAATTTAAAAGTAAATCCTTCATTCGTAAATATTTCCAAGAACTTGCATTCATCTCGTTGTAAATAAATCTTACATTTTGTAAATATTTTCATCCTACATTTGGATTTTGTGGGTAGTATCCGCTGAAAACCCTCACGAGACAACACTCGTCCTACTGGGGACACCTAGAGGTTTAACGGCTTGTTGCATACGCTCAATGCAATCGTGCTCCCTACGAAAACAGATTTATCTTAGTTTTTCTTTATTCGAGGACGAAAAAAACGATAAGTGTGCGGGTATTTGATGTGCACATAAATATGCATATTTTTACCACCATATTTAATCTATTTAAATTAAATAAATGATCATATCGGGTATTTTAACTTGTTTAAACCAAAATTCAAATTATTTTCAAATTATCACATATTCATCTTCATATAGGGGTAAAATGGTCATTTTTGTGCATTTATTAAATTGTGAAAATTTACTTGGAATTTTCTATGTTGTTTTGTAGGAAATTTGGTGAATTTTACAAGTGGTTTCATGAAGACACATGCATGCACAAGAGTAAAGAGAACAAATGAAGATGGAAATAATTCAAAGTGAAGATAATGGAGGGCCCCACCTACCTTAATGTACAAATTAGAGGCTAATGCACATGCTTATGGAATTAATGGCTTCATGTACATTTAAGTGAGGGATTATTGAAGCTAATGATAACTTTGCCACCGCACTTCCTACAAGGGCATTTTGGGCATTCCCTAAAAATATGAATTAGGGTTTAACACTTGTATAAATACCCCATATCTTCATGAAACCCCCCTTAGTCTCTCTTAGTTTAGTTTAGACACAAAAATAAAACTCAAAGCTCTCTTTCTCTTTTCATGGCTAATTAGCCATTTTTATTTCATGTAACTTTCATTTTTTTAATGTTAATTAGTGCTCTCTTTTCTTTTACGTGCTTCTTTTCCTTTCATGTTGTAGTGTAGATCTCTTTTCTTTTATGCAAGTAGATTAGTTTTTCCTTTCTTTTTTCTCTCTTTTTCCTCTTTTTTGTTTAATGTTGCTTTCTACATTTGTTGATTTGATAACAAAAATGAGAGGCTAATCCTTTCAATTTAGGGGTAATGAAGCTCTCTTGAATCATGTAGATGCAATATAATTTCTTTTATGTCTCTTTTGTGCTTAATGGAAAGTAGATGTTTGTGTGGTTTTGTGTTTAATATTGAGTTTGATAGCTTATATTGTTCAAAACAAATAGGCTATGCTTAGTCATATGAATTATTAATTACCTCTTCATCTACATATGATCATGGTAATGGAAGTTGATTTAGAATCAAAATTTGATGGTTTATGTTTCTAATTCAATAGTTAATAAACCATGCTTAAAATAGATTCTACTTTTGATTTCATATCATTTTCATTGAAGTTAGTAAGTAGGTTAGAGGGTGCATTAAAGTTTGATGGTTTAAGTGTGATAATTAATAACACAATTAGGCCATGCTTATGATAAATGCATCAACTAATGTCACAAATGACCAAAAAGAGATCATAATTTCATTATGTTGATTTATGTGATCATTAGAGGGGATTTGCCTCTAAATTTCTCTTTAATCTCATCGTTTTATTCTCCTTAGTTTTAGTTTGTTTTTACTTTCTTTTTGTTAGTTAACAATCACTCGACTTTGGTTTAATTTGATTGAATATAATTTTAAAATCATCAATTCCCTGCGGATCGACCCGTATTCGCCACGTGCTACATTCGTACACCGTGCGCTTGCGGTTATTTTAATTCAAAATTCATCGGCATTTTTCTAATCGATATAACATTTTCCATTGAACATATGCATTCAAGCAATTATGTAAATAAATAAACTTTATACTATATAAACATTTAACTGCAAAACAGACAGGGATTGATAAGACTAGTCAGAAATTTTATAACACAATATATATATAATATACCATGGGCTATAAACTGCACACACACAAATATATATGCCTTCACTATATATATATATATATATATATATATATATATTAATCCATACTTTCGAAAATCATTATTTTATTAACATAAACTATATATATCATACCACACTCAAAATAATACATATATACGGTAATTTTTATATATATAAAACAACCGATCTCTGCCAAAACTTTCATAATTCATCTATAAAGGAAAAAGAAACATAACTTTAATTACCAATGACATATATAAAACTATAAATACTAACATATATATATGACATATATTTCCTTTATAACATTGTCTATATAGTAACAACGTTTACACAGATTTACATATAAAATATAACTTTTATAACAATAAATCATTTATATATATATATATATTGAACACATAATTCTTTGACATGAACTTAAATATATAATATACTTTCCAAAATATCATATATATAGACAAACAAAACGTGTGACGACCGCCCATGACCCCTGCACCGAATCTAGAGATAGAGCGCTGTAAAGTGTGCCAGGCGACCATGGACGATTGTCAAGGTAAGATTAAAACAGCAGAATCTATCGTATTACTCACAGCGCATGGACAAAATACAATAGAACATATGTATAGTGAAGCTTTACAGAACAAAATGACATCATATAAAACTCCATAATAGTTGAATACAAGCATCCACATAGTCAATACATCCAGCCTCACTACATATCTCTCAGAGAATACAAAAAAAACAGCGGAATATCCAGTACATATAAGAAGATAATATGCAACCCCCTAGCTCGTCTTCGATATCAGCATCGTGAAAAGAGAACAGCACCTGTCACCTGCTACCTAGTATGCCCGTCCCAAAATGGACGAACAGCCCAAGACAATAAGAATTAAAACATAAAGCCTTGAGTCAGACAACAGTCTTAGTGAGCAGTAAATTAACTAACAACATACCAAAAGAGCATAAAGGAAAAGGAATAGGAATACAACCCTCCCACTCCAACCTCATTCTACAGTGATAGCCCCCAGACACACACTAAGCAGAAGCAAACATAGCAGAGCATACAATTTAAAGTAAAGCTACTATCACTCGAGTCAAGGGCGATGTTTTCCAAGTACCAAGGCATAAATCAGATAAGCACCCAGAAAATACCGCTCTTGAGTCTGAATGACGATACAACCAAACATCCATGACTCTGGCTATCACTGTTATCATTGCTTCGATATCACCGTTAATTGAATGACCGGCACATTCTTTCAGCCGTCCGTCAAGGGCTAATGAAAACCCCGGTTCTAGACATAACTCCCGCACGTCGTCGCAGCCCATGCCTAGGACTATCGAATCTGCCCAGAGTACTCGACCATCAACAGTTGGCCGTTGGGACTATCGAATCTGCCCAAACGTACTCTTGCTTAGAGCATGCTAGAACCTTCAACAACGATGCTATCCAAGCCTCCTAGTCATCCTCCTCGACGACTATTCTCATATCCATTCATTATCCTCAACTCGAATCATATCACCGAGTTATCAACATGCTTGGAATGATCCCGTCTGGATTAGACCAAGTCTTCATCACATGATTGCCTCGCTTCATTACATCCTCGCAAAGCCTCATCTCATCATCACATCATCAAATCTATGCATAAGAGCTTCATCATCCCGCTACATATGCCACGAGCAGCTTTCCCAATTCAAGAGCCTTTCCCTTAGCTTTTGAATCACCTTCGATCTAAATCTAGTCATCAATCATCTAGTTCATAACAATCAATCAAATCAAACATCAATCCAAGCAATCAAGCATTCAAAAATGATCTAAGTAGACAATTATAACAATAATGGCATTTTCGTAATTAAAGAGTTGAAAGTCCAATAAGCATGAAAACATGGATTATATCTCTACAAACTTGATGAGTGAACTTGCATAGGTTAACATATGATAAAATGGATGTAACATCATCATGAACAATGGATCTATATGGATCTACACTTAGGATGAAGAAAATGCATGGAAATCTCTATTTTAACACCAAATCGAGCCAACAATCCGATATACTCCTTTGGATCCATGTGAGAGATAATCACCACTCACCAAATCACCTAAACAACCTCAAATCAACACGCTTCAGATCTGGACAGCGAAGGATCAAGCTTGATCTATCACGAATCCGCTTCAAACGATGAAATCTTTCTTGAAAAGATGAAGATCTTCAACTTAAGCTCTTGAATCTTCAATCTTGATCCTTGATTTGGATGGAAGGAAGCACTAGATTAGAGTGGAGAAAAGAAGTGAAGAAGTGTAGAAGTCGAGCTCTCAAAATGGCAGCACTTCGTCGCTTCAAAAATCCGGATCCCAAAAAGTGAGAACAACCCCTCCTATTTATAGCTGAAATTCCTTAAGTCGAAATCTGGCTATCTCCCTAAGTCGCTTCCGACTTACGACCTAAGCCCCTACGACTTAACAAAACCCAGCGACCTAACAATGCCATGCCAAACCCCTCAGCGACCTATCGCTTGCGCCTCTACGACTTAAGACTTAAGAGAATGCGACTTAGCAAAACTGCGCACCCAGGCGACCTACCAAAGCCCTACAACTTACGACCTAACGAGGCTTCGACCTATCACTTAGCGACCTAACCACAGGTGCGACCTATCACTTAAGTGCTTACGCGACCTAATCAACATAGCGCATCAGCGACCTACGACTTAGCAAACTTGCGACCTACGACTTAGCAAACTTGCGACCTACGACTTAGCAAACTTGCGACCTTACTATCTTAGGTCGCCTACGACCTAACTCAACACTAAACATGGCCTCCGACTTAACACTTGCCGAGTTAGCTTCGACCTGCTAACTTAACCCGGCTACGACTTATCTCCTTAGGTCGTCTACCGACCTAACTATGCTCTAGGTCGCTAAACTACCCATTTCCTAACTCCTTAAGTCGTTGCCGACCTATCCCCCTTAGGTCGCTAACTCACCCAGAAGCCCACAACCTATCTTAGGTCGCCAATCCTATAAGTCGGTCACGACTTATCACTTAGGTCATTCACTATTAACCCCAGCTTCCTTAGGTCGCTCCAACACCCTACGACTTAAGCTGCTACGACTCAACTCCTAACTCGCCAAATTCCTTAACTCGGTCACGACTTAGCTCTTAGGTCGTTCACGACCTAGGACTTAGACAAATCTGCCTAAAAATCTGAAATGACTTGAAAGTGCTAAAATTCCAGATTTTGACGAACTTGTCGATCCGTAAAAATACGGGTCGTTACATTCTCTCCCCCTTAGGAATTTCGCCCCCGAAATTCCAAGCAACAAAGCAATCAAAGACTATTCTGTACGCCTATCATCCATAACAATCAACAAACCATGCATCCAATTCTAACTTAGCGTACAGAATTCTAAAACTAGAACAAGCTACAATATCGCGAGATGACACGACACCTTAGGACCATACCTTGAAGAGTTCAGGATGAGCTGCCTTCATCCTCTCTTCCACCTCCCACGTACAGTCGTTATCATCATCACTCCATTGTATCTTGAGCAACTTAACTACCTTTCTCCTAAGCTGTTTCGTGTCGGTTTCAACAACACGAAGCGACTTACGAGGTCTTCTATCAACTGGATCAACTTCAAAATCTTCACAGCTATCAGCAGAAACCACGGTATTCGAGTCGTGCACATACTTCCGTAGATATGATACGTGAAAAACATTGTGCACACTCGACATCTTCTCAGGTAATTCCAACCTGTAGGCGAGCTTTCCAATTCGCTCGATGATCGGAAATGGTCCAACAAATCTCGGAGTCAATTTTCCTTTCTTCCCGAATCGAATAACATTCTTTAGTGGAGAAATCTTCACAAAAACCATATCTCCTACATCGAATTCCAAATCCTTACGACGCTTATCGGCATAACTCTTCTGACGGTCTTGGGCTGCCTTCATTCGTTGCCGAATGATCTCTATACAATCTGAAGTCTGACGAATCATCTCTGGCCCAAGCATCAGCTTTTCTCCAGTTTCCAACCAACATGTCGGAGAGTTACACGGTCTTCCATACAATGCCTCATATGGTGCCATACCAATACTTGACTGGTAACTGTTGTTGTACGCAAACTCCACCAAATGAAGGTGATCTTCCCATGATCCTCCGAAATCCAAAACACAAGCTCTGAGGAGATCTTCCAAAACTCGGTTGACTCTCTCAGTCTGACCATCTGTTTGAGGGTGATAAGCTGTACTCAAACACAACTCGGTTCCCAAAACTTCCTGGAAGCTCTTCCAAAATCCACTAGTGAACAATGGATCTCGATCGCTCACTATACTCTTCGGAATACCATGGAATCGGACTATCCACTTAACATACAACTCAGCCAACTTTGATGCAGTCCTAGTCGATCGAACAGGAATGAATCGTGCACTCTTAGTCAGACGATCCACAATGACCCAAATCCCTTCATTTCCCGTCCTGGTTCTAGGCAACCCATCGATAAAATCCATCGACACTTGTTCCCACTTCCATGTAGGAACTTCTAATGGCTGAAGCAATCCACTTGGCTTCTTCTGTTCGGCTTTTACCAACTGGCAGTTCATACATTTGGAAATAAAATTTCCAACATCCTTCTTCATACCTTCCCAGTAGTAGGTTCTCTTCATATCCCGATACATCTTATTTCCACCTGGATGAATTGTCAGCTTCGAGTGATGACTTTCCTTCAGAACTTCACTCCTCAATTCATCTATATCGGGAACAACTAGTCGTCCTTGCTTCCGAAGCCAACCCTCTCGATCGACCTCGAATCCTTTATCCTTTTCTGGATCCAATCCAGATTCCAATTCACGGATAATCTTGACAAGCTTATCATCTCGCTTTTGGCTCTCACCAATCCTTTCCACAAGAGTGGGTCTTATTGATAAGTTTGCCAACATCTCAGGTTCCAATTCGCATCTAGGCCTGAAGTCAAATCCAGCTAAATACTCGAGACTCTTCCATTCTGAAAACATGGCTCCCAATCCTGCATGTCTTCGACTTAACGCATCTGCCACTGCGTTACCTTTTCCCGGAGTATAAGCTATACCAAAATCATATGATGCCAAAAACTCTAGCCAACGTTGCTGCCGAAGATTCAAATCCTTTTGGGAGAAAAGATACTTCAACGACTTGTGATCCGTAAACAACTCGAATCGAACTCCCAACAAATAATGCCTCCACATCTTCAGAGCAAATACAATCGCCGCTAATTCCAAATCATGAGTTGGGTAATTCCTTTCATGCGGCTTCAGCTGTCGACTTGCATACGCAACAACTTTATCCTTCTACATCAGCACTGCTCCAAGTCCAGTACCACATGCGTCGGTGTAAACCACCATCTCATCATTCCCACTAGGAATAGTCAAAACAGGAGCACTCGTCAATCGCTCTTTCAGGATTCCGAAAGCTTGCTCACACTTAGCATCCCAACAGAACACTTGGTTCTTCTTCGTTAATCCTGTTAACGGTGCAGCTACCTTGGAGAAGTCTTTGATAAACCGTCGATAATATCCTGCTAATCCAAGAAAACTTCTCACATCTGATGCATTCTTAGGTCTAACCCAATCCTGGATTGCTGCCACCTTAGCGGGATCAACCGCTATTCCATTTCCAGAAATCACATGGCCTAAGAACCTCACTTCACTCTTCCAGAAGTGACACTTCGAAAACTTAGCCTTCAGCTGATGTTTCCGCAAGATCTCTAAAACAATACGCAAGTGCGTCTTGTGTTCTTCTTCCGTTCTGGAATAAATCAGAATATCATCCACGAACACAAGTACGAACTTGTTCAACTGATCTCTGAACACTCTATTCATAAGATCCACAAAATATGCTGGCGCGTTAGTCAATCCAAACGGCATTACCAGTCACTCAAAGAAACCGGATGGTGTCCTAAAAGCAGTCTTCGGCACACTATCCTTAGCTACTCTCAACTGGTGAAATCCCGTTGCCAAATCCATCTGAGAAAACACCTTTGCTTCATGAAGCTGATCAAACAAGTCATCTATTCTCGGCAATGGATACTTGTTCTTCTTAGTCACCTTATTCAGCTCACGATAATCCACACACAATCTCAACGACCCATCTGCCTTGGTTGCAAACACAACTGGTGCACCCCACTCGGACACACTACGCCGAATGAATCCTTTCTGTAAAAGGTCATCAACTTGCACCCTCAACTCTTGCTGTTCCCTAGGTGCCATCCGCCTTAGAGGCATCACAACAGGTCTGGCTCCTTCAACTAGATCTATACGAAACTCGATCTCTCTATGCAGCGGCAACCCTTTGACTTCGTCAAAGACATCCTCGAATCCATTAGCGATTGGCACCGATGACAGTCCATCCCGTGGAACAACCAGCGAATACATGAAGCTCATGAAGACGCCTTCCTCATGCTTACATCGTATCACAACCTTTCGCCCCTCCACATTCTCGACTGTCACTTCCAGCTTTTCGCAATCAACCTTTGCCGCATACTTCCTAAGCCAGTCCATACCCAAGATAATTCCGAACCCCGCAAAGTTCAGAACAAAACAATCACAAACAAAAGAGCAACCATGACTCGATACAACTAGACCACGGCATAACATACACAAACCAGACGAACCCCCAACTGGATTAGTCACAACCAATGGCCTATCAACAATATCCGGCTTCAAATCTAACCGGCCTACTAGTTCATTACAAACAAACGAATGTGATGCTCCAGTATCAAACAAAACTCTAACTGGAATACCACATAGGAAAAGAGTACCTTGAACCACCACACTCTTTCCCCTCTCTTCAGCAGTAGGAGCTTTCGAAGACGACGGAACAGCTCCCAAAGCATAAGCTTGCACGATCTGCTTGTCCCTCCTCGGCTCTGGACAATTCTTCCTGAAATGTCCTGGCTTGTCACAGTTGTGACACTTCATCGGCACCTTAGGATTCTTACAATTCTTTGAGAAATGGCCCTTCTGCTGACAGTTGTAGCAAGTCACCTCGCCTTTCGGCTTCTTCTGACCATCCTTACCCTTCTGCTGCTGCTGCTTCCTCTTCTTGTTTCCACCCTGCTGGGGTTTAGACTCTTCCCTGGTCACAGCAACAACAGATCCATCCTTAGGAAACAGACTCTCATGCCTGAGAGCTTTCTCCACAAGCTTCTCAAATGAATCGTCCAAATGATCCACCAACTGCTTCCCAAGATAACTATCCAAGCCGGTCACAAACTTCTCATTCTTCTGATAAGCAGATTCAATATATGACCGGGCATACTTGGACAAAGCTTCAAACTCAGAAACATACTCAAGAACAGATCTTCCACCATGCTTGAGCTCTACAAACTTCTTGAACAGAACAGACTTCTGAGCCGTAGAAATGAACTTAGCTTCAAATCTGACTTGGAATTGCTCCCAAGTAATCTCTTCTTCCGGAGTAGTGATGGTAATGGAGTTCCACCAATCAGAAGCTCTCCCTTGAAGCTGCCTCGATGCCAACTTCCTCTTAGTTGCATCATCAATTCCCAAATCACCAAAGATCCTTCTACAAGCATCTATCCACCTCTGGACCTCAATGGTAGATTCTGTTCCCAAGAAAACCTTCCCTCCAACAGCAGTATAATCCTTGCACAGCTTAGCAAAATCCACTGGTTTCGGAGTTTGGACTTGAACTCCAACATCAACTGCTGCCCCTGGAACTGGTATCCTTCTCATGATCGAAGTCATCATAGCTTCGAACATGGCTGCATAATCAGCAGTCTCTTCAGTAGCACGGCCTTCCCTAGCAGCTGGTCTCCCTCTTCGACTCATTCTCAATATCTATAAAAAGGAATGATTAGAACATCTAGAGAAACAACTGCATAAAGGACTCAACTCTACTAAACTACTATATTATCTATAGTATTCATCCATCAAAATACAATTACGTCTCTCATACGTAGTTACGACGGCGAGCGTTGGGTAAAATCGATTAACCAATGCTCTGATACCAAATGTGACGACCGCCCATGACCCCTGCACCGAATCTAGAGATAGAGCGCTGTAAAGTGTGCCAGGCGACCATGGACGATTGTCAAGGTAAGATTAAAACAGCAGAATCTATCGTATTACTCACAGCGCATGGACAAAATACAATAGAACATATGTATAGTGAAGCTTTACAGAACAAAATGACATCATATAAAACTCCATAATAGTTGAATACAAGCATCCACATAGTCAATACATCCAGCCTCACTACATATCTCTCAGAGAATACAAAAAAAACAGTGGAATATCCAGTACATATAAGAAGATAATATGCAACCCCCTAGCTCGCCTTCGATATCAGCATCGTGAAAAGAGAACAGCACCTGTCACCTGCTACCTAGTCTGCCTGTCCCAAAATGGACGAACAGCCCAAGACAATAAGGATTAAAACATAAAGCCTTGAGTCAGACAACAGTCTTAGTGAGCAGTAAATTAACTAACAACATACCAAAAGAGCATAAAGGAAAAGGAATAGGTATACAACCCTCCCACTCCAACCTCATTCTACAGTGATAGCCCCCAAACACACACTAAGCAGAAGCAAACATAGCAGAGCATACAATTTAAAGTAAAGCTACTATCACTCGAGTCAAGGGCGATGTTTTCCAAGTACCAAGGCCTAAATCAGATAAGCACCCAGAAAATACCGCTCTTGAGTCTGAATGATGATACAACCAAACATCCATGACTCTGGCTATCACTGTTATCATTGCTTCGATATCACCGTTAATTGAATGACCGGCACATTCTTTCAGCCGTCCGTCAAGGGCTAATGAAAACCCCGGTTCTAGACATAACTCCCGCACGTCGTCGCAGCCCGTGCCTAGGACTATCGAATCTGCCCAGAGTACTCGACCATCAACAGTTGGCCGTTGGGACTATCGAATCTGCCCAAACGTACTCTTGCTTAGAGCATGCTAGAACCTTCAACAACGATGCTATCCAAGCCTCCTAGTCATCCTCCTCGACGACTATTCTCATATCCATTCATTATCCTCAACTCGAATCATATCACCGAGTTATCAACATGCTTGGAATGATCCCGTCTGGATTAGACCAAGTCTTCATCACATGATTGCCTCGCTTCATTACATCCTCGCAAAGCCTCATCTCATCATCACATCATCAAATCTATGCATAAGAGCTTCATCATCCCGCTACATATGCCACGAGCAGCTTTCCCAATTCAAGAGCCTTTCCCTTAGCTTTTGAATCACCTTCGATCTAAATCTAGTCATCAATCATCTAGTTCATAACAATCAATCAAATCAAACATCAATCCAAGCATTCAAAAATGATCTAAGTAGACAATTATAACAATAATGGCATTTTCGTAATTAAAGAGTTGAAAGTCCAATAAGCATGAAAACATGGATTATATCTCTACAAACTTGATGAGTGAACTTGCATAGGTTAACATATGATAAAATGGATGTAACATCATCATGAACAATGGATCTATATGGATCTACACTTAGGATGAAGAAAATGCATGGAAATCTCTATTTTAACACCAAATCGAGCCAACAATCCGATATACTCCTTTGGATCCGTGTGAGAGATAATCACCACTCACCAAATCACCTAAACAACCTCAAATCAACACGCTTCAGATCTGGACAGCGAAGGATCAAGCTTGATCTATCACGAATCCGCTTCAAACGATGAAATCTTTCTTAAAAAGATGAAGATCTTCAACTTAAGCTCTTGAATCTTCAATCTTGATCCTTGATTTGGATGGAAGGAAGCACTAGATTAGAGTGGAGAAAAGAAGTGAAGAAGTGTAGAAGTCGAGCTCTCAAAATGGCAGCACTTCGTCGCTTCAAAAATCCGGATCCCAAAAAGTGAGAACAACCCCTCCTATTTATAGCTGAAATTCCTTAAGTCGAAATCTGGCTATCTCCCTAAGTCGCTTCCGACTTACGACCTAAGCCCCTACTACTTAACAAAACCCAGCGACCTAACAATGCCATGCCGAACCCCTCAGCGACCTATCGCTTGCGCCTCTACGACTTAAGACTTAAGAGAATGCGACTTAGCAAAACTGCGCACCCAGGCGACCTACCAAAGCCCTACAACTTACGACCTAACGAGGCTTCGACCTATCACTTAGCGACCTAACCACAGGTGCGACCTATCACTTAAGTGCTTACGCGACCTAATCAACATAGCGCATCAGCGACCTACGACTTAGCAAACTTGCGACCTACGACTTAGCAAACTTGCGACCTACGACTTAGCAAACTTGCGACCTACGACTTAGCAAACTTGCGACCTAACTATCTTAGGTCGCCTACGACCTAACTCAACACTAAACAGGGCCTCCGACTTAACACTTGCCGAGTTAGCTTCGACCTACTAACTTAACCCGGCTACGACTTATCTCCTTAGGTCGTCTACCGACCTAACTATGCTCTAGGTCGCTAAACTACCCATTTCCTAACTCCTTAAGTCGTTGCCGACCTATCCCCCTTAGGTCGCTAACTCACCCAGAAGCCCACAACCTATCTTAGGTCGCCAATCCTATAAGTCGGTCACGACTTATCACTTAGGTCATTCACTATTAACCCCAGCTTCCTTAGGTCGCTCCAACACCCTACGACTTAAGCTGCTACGACTCAACTCCTAACTCGCCGAATTCCTTAACTCGGTCACGACTTAGCTCTTAGGTCGTTCACGACCTAGGACTTAGACAAATCTGCCTAAAAATCTGAAATGACTTGAAAGTGCTAAAATTCCAGATTTTGACGAACTTGTCGATCCGTAAAAATACGGGTCGTTACAAAACGTGTTTATACATGCTGAAAGTTTGCCAGGGAAGAAACAACTATGTCTATAATAGAATATAGCTATATATGTATATAAACTTTCATAAAAACATATATATACTGGTAACAGTAATAGCTTACATCATAAACAAAATCTATATATGAAACATATAAAGCTAGAGATCAAAATTTGGTACCGGCCTTAATAAATATACTCACAACATGATGCCAATTATTCATACAATCCTTATGTTCAGACTTTCATATATATATATATATATATATATATATATATATATTCAAGATCCAACCCAACATATAAATATATATATAAACCAAACTCATTTACTTACTTTCGTATTATAATTTTTTTATATAATCTTGTATATATATATATATATATTCAACCAAACATACATATTAAACAACATATTACTAATCTAGTGTATAAATTATATAAACTAAATATATATATAACTCACGTTTTAATATAAAATATATACCTTAAATGGACAAAGATGCAAGTTAGCTTGGCCAGGCAAGGCTAATCAAAGAAGGAGACTGCTGCTATGGCACCCGAGTTCGGCTGGAGAGGAGGAAGTTTTGGCGGCGAAGTGGATAGGCGTGGTGTTTGTCTAGGTGGTTTGGCCACGTGGAGTAGAGCGGGGGAGGAGTGGACGGAAGATGCGGTGCGTCTCGGGCTGTGGTGGATGAAGCACGGTTGAAGGGGAGGTTTCGGTTGTTAATGGGTTTGGAATGATGCCGCCTGGTCCATGCAAATTGAAGAGGAAAGAGCAGGCAATTGATAACAACTTGGATTGTATAATTATTATTTCATTCAGAAGCAAACTGCAGAGAGAGAAGAGGAAAGGAAGAGACTATAAGTGAATCAACGTATAATTTATAAAGTGAGAATACCGAAAGCAACTACATTGAATTTCAGAAAAAGAATAATAGCTAATGACTGTTTGCTTCAACAGTTAGATAGATGAAAGGACGAGAAGCCCAAATGGTTGAGATTAAATACCGGTACGGTTAAATCGTTTCACAGATTCCACCATGCATCAGACATCAAAATTGACAATTGAATATACTGTAGAGATCAGCACGATGAGGCGATCAAAACGGTATACAGATATCAGTGGTATGATTGTATTATAAAAATTTGAATTTTCTACTAGCGGAAAATGCAGCAAAAACACAGAAAAATAAGATCGACGGAGCTAAAGAAGTCCGAATTTGGAAAAACGAAAAATGACATCTTAGTCAGAAGATGAATTAAAAATTTTCTATGTAAAAATATTTAGGTTTGGAAAACATTTTATTATCATCAATTTTAACCGATATAAATTGGAATAAAGTTACACTAGAAAATAAACTTCCAAATTATCTGATGAAAATTTACCAATTGCTATGATTAATTAGATGCATTCCAAATATCAAATTTTTATTTCAAAATTTTATCGTTTAAAATTTCACAAAATTTCAACTAATTACGTTATTAAACAGTTAAAATTTACGGGTCGTTACAAGGTGCTTCCTTAATTTAAAACAAAGGCATACTCCAACCCCTTTGGAACCCAGCGTTTCAACTATGTACCATCCGCCTTTATACATACCAAGTAAATTGATACCTTGCGCATTGGTTTCGAGAGCATGGTGGTGAAACGTCCTAGTCGGAACCCCTGGTGCCAAAAGTGGCGAAACATGCTAAATTCATGCAAATTCTATTTTTAACTTAAAAGAGAAACACTTTTCAACTAACCTGGTATGTTTGTAAAATTTTCATTGGTTGCTAAATTTCTTTTTCAAAAGTGCTACCAATATTTCAGAAATAAACAATAATTTTATTTTACAAAATACCCCTTCTCCTTAAATAAATATATAAAACATTTAATTCCCATACCTTAAATAATTTAATATTCAACAAAGCACTTAGGAAAATCCTATAAAAATTCCAAAAATCCCAATTTAATATGTTTTCTAACATATATTAATTTCAGACCCAAATAATTATTTATTTAGCCGTAAATAATTTAAAACCCAAATAATCACTTTCTTCACTAGAAAATTAATATAAAATCCTCATTAATTCAGAAAATTATGAAAATTGAAACTCATCTCTAAAATATTATTTCCGAACTATATCTAAAATCGCAAGGCATTTAGATATCATTTAATAGGGTTTCCATATCAAAACATATCATAAAAATCAATATGAACATTCATAAATCATCAACAAGCATATATAAACATTTATCATTCAAAACATGACCTTATAATGAAAAATCACTTCGGATTCATTCATAAAACAGAAAACCATAAGAAAAATGAGACGTAATAATTATTCACCATAGCTTTGTGATTAAAGATGTGAGATTTGAATGAATTTGATGTTGATTAAGCTTCCCCTTTATCTTTCTTTTTCCTTGCTCTAGAAAATGGAGGCCGGCCTCTCTTTTAGTTTTAATTTTTTTCAAATGAAATGAAGTGAGGAGTCACGACTAAGGGTTTAGGGTATTAGAATGCATATTTTCCCATTTTACCCCTTACTTATTTCCTAACACATTTTATTCATGCTATCTCGTTTTGATTTACATATTAACATGGCCTGGCTATCCTTAATTATAATCAAATCTTAATCCATAAATCAACTTACATTATTTTATTTATTTTACTAATTAAATATCCTAAATAATGTTACTAAAAATATGGGGTGTTATAAACTCCCCTCCTTAAAGAATTTTGTCCCTGAAATTACGATAAGGTACACTACCGATCAATCAAGAAGGTAAAACATACCATCAAACAAATTAGGATAAGCATCTCTAATCCTGCTATCGGTCTCCCAAGTACAGTCTCACTCATCGTCGCTCCACTAGACTTTCACTAGTCTAACTGTCTTGTTCCTTAGCCTCTTTTCATCTCTCGCAACTATACGAATCGGCTTTCTAACTATAGTCAAGTCCGGTTCTACTACTAGATACTCTAATACAATTGGTGCTATAGTAGTCTCTGGGTCTCTAACACACTTCCTTAGATGAGAAACATGAAAACATCACGACCTCCTGCCAAACTACTCGGCAACTCTTTTCTATATGCGAATTTCCCAATCCTTTCAACAATATGAAAAGGTCCAACGAATCTCGGTGCTAGCTTTCCTGATCTTCCAAATCTAATCACACCCTTTATCAGTGAAACCTTAATAAACACATGATCTCCAACAGAAAACTCTAAATCTTTCCTTCTTCTATTTGCATAGCTTTTCTGCCTAGACTGAGCCTCCTTCATCCTAGCTCGAATCAACTCAATCTTCTCTGCATCTTCTCTTACTAAATCTGGACCAAGAACCAACTTATCCTCGGTCTCCAACCAACAAACGGGAGATTTGCATAGCCTTCAATACAAAGCTTCAAACGGTGCCATCCCAATACTAGTCTGATAACTGTTGTCATACGAAAACTTGACTAAATGTAGATAGTCTTGCCATGATCCCCCAAAATCTAATGCACAAGCTCTTAACAAATCCTCCAAGACTTTGTTAACCCTTTCTATTGGCCCATCTATCTGCGGATGGTAAGCGGTACTCATCTTGAGCTTGGTTCCTAAAATATCATGTTGGCTATTCCAGAACTAACTAGTGAACAAAGAATCTCTATCAGTTACTATGCTACCACGAATTCCATGCAGTCTAACCACATTCTTCATAAACAACCTCGCCAAAACAGGTGCTGTCCTAGTTGATTTAACCGGAATGGAATGGACACTCTTGGTTAATCTATCCACTATGACCCATATACTTTCATTTCCCCTTCTAGATCTTGGCAACCCGTCAATAAAATCCATAGAAATAGATTCTCACTTCCAAACCAGAATATCCAATGGCTGAAGCAACCCACTTGGCTTCTGACGTTAAGCCTATATCTATTGGCAATTCAAAAACTGCTTTACCCATAAGCCAACATCCTTCTTCACACCTTCCCAGAAGAAACTCCTCTTCATGTCCTAATACATCTTAGTTCCTCCTGGATGAATAGTGATCTTCGAACGATGGCTTTTCTCCAAAACTTCCTTCCTTATGTCTCCTACATTTGGAACACATAACCTTCTTTTCTTTGTCATCCACTCATTCTGGTCAAGAATGAAATCCTTTAAGTGATTACTCTCCGCTCTTTCTCTTAACTTTCTGATCCGCTCCATTAAAACTAGATCCTCCTCCTGATTCGAAGCAATCTTTTCAATCATTACTGGTCGAACTTCTAAACAAGACCACATAACTCTTTCTCTACTAGATCCACCCTCAGATCTCCACTGAACACTACAAGTCGTCAGTGCTTCCAAATCTTTCCACTCATAAATCATCGCCACTACTACATTCTGATGCTTCCTGCTAAGTGCATCTACTACCTTATTTCCTTTTCCTGGTTTATACTCAATTCCAAAATCATATGCAGCAATAAACTCCAACCATCTCTGCTGTCTCATGTTCAGCTCCTTCTGAGAGAACAAATACTTCAATGACTTATGATCTGTATAAAGCTCAAATCACTCTCCCAAAAGGTAATTTCTCCACACCTTCAAAGAAAAAATAACTGCATCCAATTCTAAATCATGTGTCAGATATCTAATCTCATGCGGTCTAAGCTATCAAGAAGCATAGGCCAATCACTTTACCCCTCTGCATCAACGCAGCTCCTAATCCAGTTCCACACGAATCTGTATAAACTACCAAATCCTAATTCCCCTCCAGAACAATTAGTACAGGTGCATGGGCCAATAAGTGTTTTAAGCTCTTGAATGCTTCCTCACACTTATCGGTCCACACAAACTTTACATCATTTCACGTTAGCTTGGTCATCGGCGCAGCTATCCGCGAAAAATCCTTTATAAATCTCCAATAATACCTAGCCAATCCAAGAAAACTCTTTATCTTGGTCGGTATCTTGGGTCTCTTCCAACTATTCACTGCCTCAATCTTAGTCGGATCCACTAACAACCCTTTCTCTGGGACTACATGACCTAGAACTTCACTTCCTTCTTCCAGATATGGCACTTTGAAAACTTCACCTTCAGCTGATGCTGCCTTAGCATCTTAGCACCACTATAATATGAACTTCATGTTCCTTCTCATCCTTAGATTATACTAGAATATCATATATGAAAACCAATACGAACTTATCCAAGTGCTCTCGGAAAATTCGACTCATCAAATCCACAAAGAATGTTGGGGCATTAGTTAGTCCGAACGGCATAGCTAACCATTCGTACGATATATATTGAGTCCTAAACATCGTCAAAGGTATACTGTCCTCTGCTACTCTAAGCTGATGAAAACCTGTCGCTAAATCCAACTGAGAGAATAACTGGCTCCACTCAACTGATCGAACAAATCGTCAATTCTCAGCAATGGATATCGATTATTTATCGTCTTTTCATTCAACTTACAATAATCAATATAGAGCCTCAACGATCCATCTGGCTTCTTAGCAAATACTGTTACTGCTCCCCAAGCTGAACTACTTGGTTTGATAAAACTTTTGCCTTCCAAATCCACCAACTGCACCTTCAACTCCCTCATCTCTGTAGGTGTCATCCTGCTTGGCGGACTACTCACCGATTCTACTCCAGGTGCCAAATCTATTCGAAACTCAATGGCTCATTTCGGTGGCAACCCAACTACAGACTCAAAGGCATCTGTGAATTCTCTAACCATGCAAAATTTAATTCAACTCGTCTTCCAACTCCACAATACCCAATAAAGCATTAACTTCACAACTAAGGTTTTCTACGGTATAAACTATCCGATCGCTACAGTCGGGGTGTCTAAGCGATATTGTCCTATCATGGCAAAAATATCCTAGCATCATACTCACTTAACCAATCCATACCTAATATAATTCCGAAGCCTACAAAGGCAAACACATGCAAACAACAAACAAAGGTATGACATAACAAATCAAACCCTAAGTGATCACACTTCATCCCAAGTGTCACATAACCCCCTATCGGATTTGCAACCCTTACTGAAGTAACTAAATATAAGGTTTCTAGGTTAAGCTTATCTACCAAACATCGAGAAATAAAAGAATGTGATGCACCAGTATCAAACAGAACGCTAATAGACATACCGTGAATCTACAGCGTGCCTCCCAAAACTGCCTTTCCCTTCTCCTACACTGATAGATTTGAAGCAGCAGGCTCCAATGCATATACCTTGCCATGTCCATCCTTTGCGAGCTCCTTGCATTGATTCTTATAGTGGCCGATCTGATCATAATTGAAGCACCTGATGTTCATCTTTTCGATCACCTCCTTTCCCTTTCCCTTTCCAGTACGACACTCATAAGCATAATGTCCTTTCTTGTCGCACTTGAAACAGACCACCTCAGACTTCCCCTTCTTCGCTACTCCTCCCTTTTGAGCATTCTCCTTGTGGAAGAACTTTCTTTTCTAGCCTTGTCCAACCTGGACCTCCCTCTCCTTCTTCTTTTCCAAACAAGCAAGCATCTCTTCATGTCTTAACGCCATTTCCACTACCATGTTATAGGGATCTCTAATGTGTGGTAAGGCGGCCCTCACCAACTCTGGCTTCAAACCTCTAATGAACTTCTCATTCCTTTTCATCACTGTATCAACGGTGGCATAACTATATCTGGCTAACTCTTCAAACCTACCAGCATAGTCCAAAACAGACTTTTTTTTCTCTAGATCAGCAAACTTTCTATTTAACACAAACTGTGCCATTACTGACATGAACCTATCCTCAAACCTCCTCTTGAACTCTGCCCATGTCATCGTCTCCTTATCTACACTAGCAGTCACAATATTCCACCAAAACCAAGCGACTCCTTGAAGTGTCTTGAAGCAAGTCTCCTTTTATGCTCATCATGGAGCCCTAAGTCAGCAAAAATTCTTTCACAAAACGTTTCCCAGACAATGATCAAATATACTTATTACAAAATACGCCAAGAGCGACATATGATGAAGCCCTCTTGGATGACCCGAGTAATATAGACATAATTGTCTTAATACACACACCAGAACTCAAACAACAACAAAACAAGAAATGCAACTGCTAATTAGCTATTTGTTAGCCTCATGCTCTCCTTCGGTAGCTTTATTCGTCATCGTACTAAAATATAAAAATCTAAACCCTGAGCCTACTCAAATCAATTATGAGCACCCGAGAGTTTAAGGGGAAAAATATAAACTTCGAGTCAGACACAAAGCCTAGTGTGTATAATACTATTCATCTTGGTTATTAATGTTAAGTGAGACCACGCCGCTTAGCGGAACAGGTTTCCCCTAACTAACATCCTATCAAAATATATCTTTCTTTCGCAAACCTTTTCCTGCAACCAAAACTGGTTAAAATCTGTAAAGCATCGTTGTGTAAACATACATATCAGGTAATAAATGAACTATCTGTTCTAACACTATAATTTTGTTTAGCTAACTACTAACCTTTGGCTGACTCGGGCCTACCAGACAATATAAACAAAATTTATCCAACATCGCTTAGACACTCTTCTTCTGGACGATCTGTCCCTAACTATCTATTAAATACTTCTCTTTTGGATGGTTTGTCCCTAACTTAACATCTCCCAGGTCACTTGATCCTAATGGTTTTGTGGGCTTACCAATAATGTATCTGTATACAAATATATATTCCCTTTTGAGTGTAATCATAATTTTAGTCTTACCTATGACAAAGCCCTACAAACTGGAATTTGGACCAAATTAACTGGGGCCAATAGCTAATGTATAAGGTGCAACCCTATACCAGTCTCATATGGTATTCTAATATCCGAGTCATTTTTACATAGGAATCCCTTCCCATAATTTTCCTTGAAAACCTTTTTCAAAATGATTAAAAACCTTTAAATCAAACTCACTCAAGGAAAATACATATATACCTTATGCTTTACTCAAAATCGCCTTGCAATGTTATACACACACACTTTACTCAAACCTTAGTTGATGATGACATTTAAACCTTTGAAAGTATCCCTTTCAGATCCATTGAAAGTACCACTTTCAAAACCATTGAAAGCACTTCTTTCGAAACCAAGAAAAATCCTTTATTTATCTAGGCCGTAAGGCCAAAACCTTCCTTTTGAAATAATTCTCATAAAACCTTTGAAAAGCTTCCTTTCGAAAGCTTTGAAACCTTAGATGTCATATCTTAAAACACTTTAAAACATTGCCTTTCGAAACCCCTGGAAAAACCTTCCCTTTCAACCCTTTCGAAACCATCATAAAACATTACCTTTCGACTTCTTCGAAACCCTTACGGAACCACCCCTTCGAAACCATTTTAAAACCTTTCAAAAGCATCAAAACTTTATAAAATCAAACCTTTCGAATGAACTTGGGATAAATTTAAAACATGTGGAATAACACCTTTCGAAACCATTTAAATCAACTCCTTCGAAACCATTGGGTTATATTTCAACAGAACAAAAGGGTCTATAAAATCATTTAAGTCAAAAACCTACCTTTCGAAAATATTCCTAAGTAAAGAAGTGATGGTGTCGAAACCACCCTTTTGAAAGCATTGGAGAAGTGGCAAATTTTTAAAAGTTAAGTATA
This sequence comes from Allium fistulosum, assembly GCA_030737815.1. Lineage (NCBI taxonomy): Eukaryota > Viridiplantae > Streptophyta > Magnoliopsida > Asparagales > Amaryllidaceae > Allium > Allium fistulosum. The sequence continues at coordinate 260,690,020 of CM060904.1, read as the reverse complement.
CCTTTCGAAACCATTTACTTTGAAAGATTGAAAGGGTGCAGCTAGGGGTTTCGACCCCTTCGAAAGTATTACTTAAAACAAAAGACCGCAAATCATTCAAAACTTTTCTTTAAAAACATTAGACTCAGTCAAAAGCCAACCGAGTCGAAAGCTATCCTTTTGAAAGCATACTCCAACCCCTTCGTAACCCAAAGTTTCGACTATGTACCTTCTGCCTTTATCCAATACGCTACGTACCAAGTAAATTAATACTATGCACATTTGTTTTGAGAGCACGGTGGTGAAATGTCCTAGTTGGAACCCCTGGTGCCGAATGTGGCGGATCATGCCAAATTCATGCAAATTCTGTTTTTAACTTAAAAGAGAAACACTTTTCAACTAACCTGCTATGTTTGTCAAATTTCCATTGGTTGCTAAGTTTATTTTTCGAAAGTGTTGCCAATATTTCAGAAACAAACAATAATTTTGTTTAACAAAATACCCCTTCTCCTTAAATAAATATATAAAACATTTAAGTTCCATACCTTAAATAGTTTTATATATACAACAAAGCACTTAGGAAAATTATATAAAAATTCTAAAAAATCCAATTTAATATGTTTTCTAACATATATTAATTTTCGACCCAAATAATTACTTATTTAGTCGTAAATAATTTAAAACCTAAATAATCACTTTCTTCACTAAAAAATTAATATAAAATACAAATTAATTCAGAAAATTATGAATATTGAAACTCAACTCTAAAATATTATTTCTGATCTATATCTAAAATCGTAAGGCATTTAGTTGTCATTTAATAAGGTTTTTGTATGAAAACATATCATAAAATCAATATGAACATGTATAAATCCTCAACAAGTATATATAAACTTTTAATCATTCAAAACATGGCATCATCATGCCAAAACACTTCGGAGTCATTCATAAAACTGAAACCATAAGAAAAATGAGATGTAGTAATTATTCACCTTAGCTTTGTGATTAAAGACGTGAGATTTGAATGAATTTGATGTTGATTAAGCTTCCCCTTTATTTTTATTTTTCCTTGCTCTAGAAAATGGTGGCTGGACCCTCTTTTAGTTTAATTTTTGCAAATGGAATGAAGTGTGGAGTCATGACTAAGGGTTTAGGGTATTAGAATGCCTATTTTCCCATTATACCCCTTACTTATTTCCTAACACATTTTATTCATGCTATCTGGTTTTGATTTATATATTAACATGGCACGACTACCCTTTGTTATAATCAAATCTCAATCCATAAATCACCTTACATTATTTTATTTTATTTACTAATTAAATATCCTAAATAATGTTACTAAAAATATAGGGTGTTACACTGTTGGGGCAATTCCGGTAATTAAAAGTGCGTGTGGCTTATGGAATGCGCAGCTTTTAGAATCAATGTAACCCGTTGATTCAGAATGGTTTTGGCACTTCTCGATGTTGCCTATCTTCAGGTAACGTGAGGAGTTTATGTTTCAAATTTAGTGCGCAGCTTATAAAATGTTCGGCCTTTAATACTTCTCTATGTTTCCTATCTTCGGACAAAGCGAGAAGTTTGTGTTTATGGGTTAATGCACTGTTTATGGAATGCGTAGCTTTTGGTGCTCCTCCGTGCTGCCTATCTTCTAGCAACGCAAGCTGTTTAAATTTTAAGAGTTAATGCGTGGCTTATGAAACGCCCGGCTTTTAATACTTCTCTATGTTGCCTATCTTCGGACAACGTGAGAACTTTGTGTTTTTAAGTTAGTGTTTGGCTTATAGAATGTGCGGCTTTTAGTGCTCCCCGATGTTGCCTATCATCAAGCAACGTGAGGAGTTCACATTTTAAGAGTTAGTGCACGGCTTATGAAATGCACGGCTTTTTATGCTCTTGGGTGTTGCTTATCTTCGAACAATGTGAGGAGTTTATGTTCAAGCCTTCCTGATGTTGCCGGGGCAACACTAGTTTTTTGAAGGCAGAGATCGGGTTCTGCCAGTCCAACGGTTTGAGTCGATTTGCTTCCGTCGACCTGGCGGGTGGTTATTATAAACACAGTTTTATTGGTTCAAAAAGTGAATCAATTTTATTAAGGAAAGCAGGGTAGATTTTTGCCTATTTACAATGCCCTGGGCATCCCGGGACTACTTATTTACTGAAAAATAGAGAGTACATAAGGTAATTTTCAAACGAAGTAACGGTGGAGCGATTTGCTATTCCATGCCCTGGGAATTTAGATTTCGTCGACGGTTGTTAACTTGAAAAGGTTTCATCCCTTAGCTTTCTATTGTTGACATATGACCCTTCCCAGTTTGGTCCGAAGGCCCCGGAATGGGGTAGACTCGCTTGAGCACGAGATCTCCCACCTTGAAGGTTTGGTTGTGAACTTTGGAGTAGAAGTACTACATGACCCTTTTTTGATGGGCAGCGATTCTCAAGTCAACTTCTTCCCTTCTTTCGTCAATCATATCTAGTGATTCGAGTAGGAGCTGCTCGTTTTGTTTTTGATTAAAATTTTCCCTTCGGTGCGAAGGGACTTCCAATTCAACAAGAATCATTACCTCTGAGCCATATGCCAGTGCAAATGGAGTGTGGCCAGTTACTGCTTTATGGGTAGTTTTGTAAGCTCATAGTGCGAGTGGAAGTTCATCAACCCAGTTTCCTTTTGCTTTAGTTAGTCCCTTTTTTATAGTGGACTTGATGATCTTATGTATTACTTCTACCTGCCCAATTGCTAGCGAATGAGCTACCACGAAAAAGCTCTTCTAAATTCGAAAGCATTTCCAGAAGTCTTTGAACTCAATGCTTTTGAATTGAGTTCTATTATCAGTGATGATTTTCTCTAGCACACCAAACCTGCAAATAATTTTTTTAATAACAAAATTAATGACTTTCTTTGTGGTTACGGTGGCCAACAGTTCCGCTTTGGTTCGTGAAATAATCAACGACAACTATAGAATATTTGCTTCCTCCTTTTGCTATTGGCAGGATGCCAATCAAGTTAATTCCCCATATTGCAAATGGACATGGGCTGACCATCTGTATTAGCTTTGTTGAAGGAGTTCTTTTAATTTTACTGAATCTTTGGTAGCGATCACATCTTTTGGCATATTTTGCAACATTGGAGTTAATCGTTGGCTAGAAGTATCTGTATTGAAGGACTTTCATCACAAGGGTATGCCCCCTAGTGTGGTCTCCGCATTTTCTTTCGTGCAGTTTCTTTAGGATTCACCGGGTTTCATCACCGGACATACATCTAAGAAGGAGGGTTGAGAATCCCCTTCGATAGAGTATTCCGTCTTGTATCATGAATCGCGGTGCCTTTCGAAGAAGCTTTTTCCATTGATTCCGGTTAGTTGGAAGGGTCCCTGCAAGTAAATAGTCCTTTATCGATGTCATCCACGTCTCCGGTTCGATGGTGATCTTGAGGATCCAGTCGACATCCATTTTGTCTGTGCTCAGGGAAGTTAGATTTCCAACTAGGACTAGCCACAACGATTGAGCTTCTCTAGAGATTGCTAGTTTAGCCAAATAATCTACCTTGGTGTTCTGCTCCCGTGGAATGTGGGTTATGGTGTAATGTTTTATGTCGCTTAGCAACCCTTGCACTTTAGATAGATATGGGGCAAGGTTTCCCCCCATGCCTAGTATTCCCCTTTCACTTGGCAGACGACTAGTTGGGAGTCGCTGTAGATGTGAACGAATTTTATTTTTAACTCTTTCACAACTTTTAGTCATGCTATCAATGCCTCGTATTACACTTCGCTTTTTGTAGCAAGGAATTCCAAACGTAAAGCGTAACAAATGCCTCGTCCTTTGGGAGTTTCAAGCACTACTCTCTCTCCCGAACATAGTTTATTAGATGAGCCATCGACAAATAGTCTCCATTTCGTTTCCACTTCTAGCGGTGCTTCTTCCTTATCATCTGGTATAGTAAACTCGACGATGAAATCTGCTAGCACTTGTCCATTGATGGCCTTCCTTGGATGGTATGTGATGCTGTAACACCCCATATTTTTAATAACATTATTTAGGATATTTAATTAACTAACTAAAATAAAATAATGTAAGATGATTAATGGATTGGGATTTGATTTAACCAAGGGTAGCCGTGCCTATATGTATAATGAACTAAAGAAATAAGATGAAAATAAGTGTTAGGAAATAAGGAAGGGCAAAATGGGAAATAAGATGAACTTATACCCTAAACCCTTAGGAAATCAAATAGATTCATTTTCGTTTTTCTAAAGCAAGACTACTCTAAGGGCTAGCCACAATTTTTAATCTTAGGAGAAGATAAAGCTAGGATTTACACGAGGAAGAAGTAAATAAACCTAATCAAGATATAATCTCACATCCTAATCACAAAGCTAAGGTGAATAACGACTACATCTCACTTTTCTATATGTCTTCGATTTTAAGGTGAAATCTGAATTTATCTTGCATGATTTAGCCATGTTTTGGAAGAGCAAAATGTTTATATATACTTGTTGATGATTCATGCATATTTATATTGATTCTTATGATATGTTTGATTTGAAAACCTTATTTAATGACATCCAAATGCCTTGCGATTTTAGATGTAGACCAAAAATGATATTTTAGAGTTGGTTTTCAATTTTCATAACTTTCTGAATTAATGTGGATTTTATATTAATTTTCTAGTGGAGAAAATAATTTATTGGGTTATATATTATTTACGGCTAAATTATAATTAATTTGGGTCAGAAATTTTATATGTTAGAAAACATATAAAAAAGGATTTTCTAGAATTTTCATAGAATTTTCCAAAGTGTTTTGATGAATATATAAAATTATTTAAGGTATGGTACTTAAATGTTTTATATATTTTATTAAGGAGAAGGGGTATTTTGCAAATGATTTAAATAAATTAATTCTGAAATTGTGGCAATACTTTTAGAAAAGAAAAATTAGCAACCAGTAAGAATTTGACAAACAAGGCAGGTTAGTTAAAAGTTTACTTAAAAAGGTTTAAAATCAGAAATTCATGTTAAAAGTACATTTCGCCACTTTTGGTTTTGCCCAGGTAGCCTTCGACTAAGACCCTCCACCTCCTTCCTCAAACCAATGCACATAGTATCAATTTCAGTGCACAGTGAATTGGACAAAGGCGGAAGATAAGGGTCGAAACCAAGGCGTTCTTAAAGGGTCAAAGTCCCTTTATGTTTTAAATGAAATAAGCGCCTCCTTGCTTTTGACCAAGATGCTTTCGACTTAGTTGGCTTCCAACTAGGTCAATTGACTTAGGAAAGGTATTAAGGTTGCGCCTTTGTTCTAAGAAATAGCTTTCGGCTAAATCAATGGTTTTAAAGGTTGGTTTTGAAATAGTTACACCCTTGTTTCTAAATAACAACTTTCGACTATGTCGAAGCCTTTACTGCCGCCTTCTACCGTCCGAAACAGAGCTTCTGAAGGCGGTGTTTTGTTTTATAAAAATCGTACAGCTTCTCTAATACTTTTGGAAGGGGTATTTCGACACCATCACTTCCAACTTAGTTATGGGTTTCGAAAGGGTAAGCTTTCGGCCCTATTGCTTGTGACCCTTTGTGATTTTTAAAGAGTAACCCAATTTCGAAAGGGAAAGGTTTTGACTAGTTAGTGTTGAATGACTTCAAAAGGTGTTTTCCACATGTTTTAAATTGAGCACAAATGCTTTCGAAGGGTTTGAAGTTTTAATACCTTCGAAAGGTTTTAAAGAAGGTTTTCGAAGGGGTAGTTCCCTAATGGTTTCGAATGGTCTAAAGGAAAGGGTTTTTCCAATGGTACTGAATATGTTTAAAAGGAAAGGGTTTTTCCTATGGTTTCGAAAGGCAATGTTTAAATGGCTTTAAAGAGGGATGTCTATGGTTTTTAGCCTTCGAAAAAAGAGAAATTTCAATAGCTTCGAAAGGTTTATACAAATGGTTTCGAAAGGAAGATTTTGCCTTTCGGCCTAAATGGAAGAAAGGGTTTTACATGCCTTCGAAAGGGGTACTTTCAATAGTATCTAAAGGGGTACTTTCAAATGCTTAAAGGTTTTTCATCAACAAAGATTTGAGTAAAGTATGTATATAGCATGGCAAGGTGATTTTGAGTAAAGAATATAATATAAATGTTTTCCTTGTTTAAGTTTGGTTTAAAAGATTTTAAATCAATTTCAGATGAAAAGGTTTTCAAGGAAATTTATGGGAGGGTATCCCTAAGTATATGACTCGGATATTATAATAGCAAATGGGCCTGATATAGGGACGCGCCCTATACATTAGCTATTGGCCCCAACTAATTTAGTCTAAAGTTTCAGTCTGTAGTGCTTTGTCACAGGTAAGAATAAAATTTTGATTACACACAAAATGGAATATATGATTGTATACAGATAGGTTATTGATGAGCCTGCAAAACCATTAGGATCAGGTGGCCCTAGGAGATGTTAAGTTAGGGACCGACCATCCAGAGGAGAAGTATTTAACAAATAGTTAAGAAAAGATCGTCCAGAAGTGGAGTGTCTAACAGATGTTAGATAAATTTTGTTATTTTGTCTGGTAGGCCCGAGTCAGCCAAAAGTTAATAGTAAGCCAAATAAAACTATAGTGTTTGGACAGATAGTCCATTTGTTGCCTGATATGTATGTTTACATAATAATTCTTTAGAATTTTAACTAGTTTTGGTTGCAGGATAACGGTTCGCAAAAGACATGATTTAAAAGAATGTTAGTGAGGGGAAACCCATTCCGCTAAGCAACGTGACCTCACTTAACATTAATAACCGAGATGTATAGTATTATTCACACCAGACTTTATGCTTGACTTGAAGTGTATGTTTTCCCCTTAATTCTTGGGTGCTCAAAATTGATTTGAGTAGACCGAGGGTTGAGGTTCTTTCACGTTTTTAATAGGATGACAAATAAAGCACCGGAGGTGAGCAGGAGGGTAACAGATAGCTATTTAGGAGTTGTAGTTCTTTGTATTGTGTTTATTTCCGTTGTGTATGTATTATGTCAATTGTGACTATATGACTCTAATCATCCAAGGGTGCATCTTCATATGTTGCTCTTGGCATATTTTGTAATAAGTATATTTTATCATTGCTTGGGAAACGTTATGGGATTATGTAATATGAAAATGGAATGTGTTTTGAAATGTAATGGAAAATTGTTGTTTTAAAATCTATGATTTTCTTCATATTCAACTACTTATTTATATTATAGATACCATTAACATAGCCGTATTTAGTCGCCGTAACCTAATACTATTGAAGACTGCAGCATTTGTAGCGCTTAGTTTTGGGCCTCTAGATAGGTGATGTTACAGCTTGGTATCAGAGCATAGGTTTATGAAATACTTTAACTAAAAATGATTTTTGAAAACATAACTCTTAGGAATTAGAGTTAAGATCGGGGTATGGAACAACGCTATGGTAATGTACTTGTATTTACTATATATAAGTATTCGCTTTATCTCTAGGATCCTCTCTTTGTTTGGCCATTCTTCTGTATCTCACGAGGCTTGAATTCAGATATAGACAGAAGAAGAGGCAGAGTCAATTTAGGAGGAGACAACACCACCACAAATGGAAATGCCCGACAAAATGCTAGAAGAAGTGAGGATCAGGCTAAGAATATTGGTGTTGGGTTTCCTCAAGTAGACATGGGAGCCATGTAACAGTTTTTCATAAATATGATGCAGACCGGGATCGCAGCTGGGGTTGTTGGAGGTAATGCTGCAGGAGGAGTTCAAGAAGCTCTGGTAGTCAACCAGTATGCTAACTTGAGCAGAGACTATACTAGAATTGGAGGAAAGCCGTTTATCAGAATGGAGGATGCTATTGAAGTAGAAAACTGGCTGCTACATTGTGCAAGGATTTTTGCTGACGTATGACTCAATAACGAGCAAAAAAGGAGACTTGCTTCAAGACAGCTCCAAGGAGCTACTTTGTTTTGGTGGAATACTGTAACTGCTTGTGTGGATGAAGAGACTAAGACATGGGTGGAGTTTAGGAGGAGTTTCAAGAAAGGTTTCTATCGGTAATGGTGTAGTCAGTCTTGGTCAAGAAGTTTGCTGAGCTGGAACAAGGAGAAATGTCAGTTCTGGAATATTCTAGTAGATTCAAAGTGTTAGCCAGGTATGGGTATGCCACTATTGGCACGGTGTTGAAATGAAATGAAAAGTTTATTAGAGGTTTGAAGCCAGTGTTGGCTAGGGCTAGTTTACTGCACATCATAGATCTATGTCATGCAGTTGTAGAAATGGCGCTAAGGCAGGAAGAAATGTTAGCTTGTTTGAAGAAGAAGAACGGGAAGGAGGTCCAGGCTGGACAGGGCCAAAAGAGAAAGTTTTTCCATAAGAAGAATGCTCAGAAAGGAGGAGCAGCGAAAAAGGGAAAATATGAAGTGGTGTGCTATAAGTGTGATAAGAAAGGCCATTGTGCTCATGAGTGCCGGACAGGCAGAGGAAAGAAGGCTGTTGAGAAGAAAGGGATTAGATGTTTTAACTGTGATCAAATTGGGCACTACAAGAACCAGTGCAAAGAGCCAGCTAAAGGGGATAAAGGCCAAGTGTCTGCATTGGAGCCTGCTACTTCAAATCCTACAGTGTAGGAGAAGGGAAAGGCTGTTCTGGGGGGAACGCTACAGATTCATGGTATGTCTGTTAGCGTTCTGTTTGATACTGGTACATCACATTCTTTTATATCTCGATGTTTGGTAGATAAGCTTAGCCTTGAACCATCATATTTAGTTACTTCCTTAAGGGTTGCAAATCTGATAGGAGGGTATGCGAGGCTTGGGATGAGGTGTGACCATTTAGAGTTTGATTTGCTAGGCCATACTTTTGTTTCTCTTTTGCATGTGTTTGACTTTGTATGGTTCGAGATTATTCTTGGGATAGACTAGTTAAGTAAATAGATGATAGGATATTTTGCTAGGATAGGAAAATATCATTTAGACACCATAATTGTAGTGATCGTATAATTTATACCGTAGAAAACCCCAGTTGTGAGGTGAATACTTTGTTGGGTGTTATGGAGCTAGAAGGTGAGTTGAATCGCATTTTTGTAGTTAGAGAATTCGCTGATGTCTTCGAGCCGGTAGTTGGATTGCCACCAAAATGAGCCATTGAGTTTTGGATTGCTTTGATGCCTGAAACAGAACCATTGAGTAGGCCACCAAGCAGAATGACAACAACAGAGATGAAAGAACTAAAGGTGCAGTTGGTGGATTTGGAAATGAAGAGTTTTATTCGACCGAGTAGTTCAATTTGGGAAGCAGCCGCGGTGTTTGCTAAGAAGCCGAATGGATCATTAAGGCTATGTATCGATCATCGTAAGTTGAATGAGAAGACGATAAAGAACTGATATACATTGTCGAGAATTGACGACTTGTTCGATCAGTTAAGTGGAGCTATGGTATTCTCTCGGTTGGATTTGGCGATGGGATTTCATCAGCTTAGAGTGGCAGAGGATAGTATTTCTTTGACGGTGTTCAGAACAAGATATGGGTCATACGAATGGTTATTTATGTCATTCGGACTCACTAATGAACCAACATTCTTTATAGATTTAATGTACCAGATTTTCCGAGAGCACTTGGATAGGTTTGTATTGGTTTACATAGATGATATTCTGATATACTCTAAGGATGAGAAGGAGCATGAAGTTCATCTTAGGGTTGTGCTTGAGACGCTAAGGGAGCATCAGATGAAGGCAAAGTTTTCTAAGTGTCATTTCTGGAAGAATGATGTAAAGTTTCTTAGTCATGTAGTCTCAGAGAAAGGGTTGTCTATAGATCCGACTAAGATTGAAGCGATGAATAATTAGAAGAGACTCGAGACAGTGACCGAGATAAAAAGTTTTCTTGGATTGGTTGAATATTATCGAAGGTTTATAAAGGAATTTTCGTGGATAGCTACACCGATGACTAAGATAATGCAAAAGGATGTGAAGTTTGTATGGACTGATAAGTGTGAGGAAGCATTACAGAGTTTGCAACACTTATTAACCCATGCACCGATGTTTGTGGTTCCGGAGGGGAATCGGGATTTAGTTGTTTATACTGATGCACATGGAACATGTTTGGGAGTTGTACTAATGTAGAGTGCTAAAGTGATTGCCTACGCTTCTAGACAGCTCAGACTGCATGAGGTTAGATATCCAACACATGACTTGAAATTAGCTGCATTTATATTTACATTGAAGGTGTGGAGGCATTACCTTTTGGGAGAGAGGTTTGAGCTCTATAAAGATCATAAGTCGTTGAAGTACTTGTTCTCTCAGAAGGAGCTGAACATGAGACAGCAACGATGGTTGGAGTTTCTACCCGCTTATGATTTTAGAATATACTACACACCTAGAAAAGGAAACAAGGTTGCAGATGCGCTTAGTAGGAGGCATCAGAATGCAGTATTAGCTATGATAGTAGAATGGAAAGACTTAGAAGCATTGTCAGCTTGTAGAGTACTGTGGAGATCCGAGGCTGAGTCTAGTGGAGGATCTGCTAGGTTGTCGTGTTTAGAAGTTCAATCGTTATTGATTGAGAAGATTGCTTCTAAACAGGAAGATGATCCAGTGTTAGCTGAAAGGATCAGGAAATTAAAGGATGGAACATAGAACGATGACTTGAACGATTTCAGTCTTGGTCAGAACGGGTGGTTGAGAATGAAGGGCAGATTATGTGTTCCAAATGTAGAAGACATTAGGAAGGAAATTTTGGGAGAATGACATCGTTGGAAGTTCACTATTCATCCAGGGGGAACGAAGATGTATCAAGATATGAAGAGAAGTTTCTTCTGGGAAGGAATGAAGAGGGATGTTGGCATATGCGTAAAACAATGTTTAAACTGTCAGCAAGTAAAAGCCAAACATCAAAACCAAGTGGATTGCTTCAACCATTAGACATTTTGGTATAGAAGTGTGATTCTATTTCTATGGATTTCATTTATGGGTTGCCGAGATCTAATAGAGGGAATGAAAGTATAAGGGTCATAGTGGACAGGTTGACCAAAAGTGCCCATTTCATTCTGGTTAAGGAAAATAGAACGGCACCTACATTGGCTAAGTTATTTATGAAGAATATGGTTAGACTACACGGAATTCCTAGTAGTATTGTTAGTGATAGAGATTCTTTGTTTACTAGCGAGTTCTGGAAGAGTCTAGACGAAGCTTTGCGAACTAAGCTTAAGATGAGTACCGCTTACCATCCACAAATAGATGGGCAAACAGAAAGAGTTAACAAGATCTTCGAGGACTTGTTACGAGCTTGTGTATTAGACTTCGGGGGATCATGGGAAGACCACCTACATCTTGCCGAGCTTTTGTAAAATAATAGTTATTAGACTAGTATAGGAGCGGCACCGTTTGAGGCTTTGTATGGAAGACCATGCAAATCCCCTGCATGTTGGTTAGAGACCGGGGATAGGTTGGTACTTGGTCCTGATTTGGTAAAAGAGGCAGCAGAAAAGATTGAGCTGATAAGGGAGAGAATGAAGGAAGCTCAGTCTAGGCAGAAAAGCTATGCAGATAAAAGACAAAAAGATTTAGACTTCTCTATTGAAGATCATGTTTTCATCAGGTATCACCGATGAAAGGTCTTATCAGGTTCAAAAAGATAGGGTAGTTAGCACCAAGGTTCGTAGGACCATTTCCTATTTTAGAAAGGATCGGGAAACTCGCGTATAGAGTAGAGTTACCGAGTGGATTAATAGGAATCCACGATGTTTTCCATGTTTCTAATCTGAGGAAATGTGTAAGGGATCCAGACACTACTATAGCACCGACTGTGTTAGAAGATTTAGTAGTGGAACCATATATAACTATAGTTAGGAAGCCCATCCGGTTAGTCGAGAGAGATGAGAAGAAATTAAGGAACAAGACAGTCAGATTAGATAAAGTCCAGTGGAGTGACGATATTAGAAACTTTACTTGGGAGACTAAGAGCATGATTAGAGACACTTATCCTGATTTGTTTGATTGTATGTTTTACCTTTGATTATTTGATGTGTTCCTTATCGTAATTTCGAGGATGAAATTCTTTAAGGAGGGGAGATTGTAACACCCTATATTTTTAGTAACATTATTTAGGATATTTAATTAGCTAAATTATATAAAATAATGTAAGATGATTAATGTATTGGGATTTGATTTAACCAAGGGTACCCGTGCCTAGATGTACAATGAACTAAAGAAATAAGATGAAAATAAGTGTTAGGAAATAAGGAATGGTAAAATGGGAAATACAATGAACTTATACCCAAAACCCTTACGAAATTAAACACACATTCATTTTCATTTTTCTCAAGCAAAAATACTCTAAGGGTCGGCCACCATTTTTAACCTCAAGAGAAGATAAAGCTAGGATTTACAAGAGGAAGAAGTAAATCAACCTAATCAAGATCAAATCTCACATCCTAATAACAAAGCTAAGGTGAATAATGACTACATCTCACTTATCTATATATTTTCATTCTTAAGGTGAAACCCGAATTTATCTTGCATGATTTAGCCATGTTTTGGAAGAGCAAAATGTTTATATATACTTGTTGATTATTTATGCATATTTATATTGATTCTTATGATATGTTTGATGTGAAAACCCTATTTGATGACATCCAAATGCCTTGCGATTTCAGATATAGACCTGAAATGATATTTTAGAGATGGGTTTCAATTTTCATAACTTTCTGAATTAATGTGGATTTTATATTAATTTTCTAGTGAAGAAAATGATTTATTCGGTTACAAATTATTTACGGTTAAATTAATATTAATTTTGGTCTGAAATTTCTATATGTTAGAATACATATAAAAAGGGATTTTCTTGAATTTTCGTAGAATTTTCCAAAGTGTTTTGATGAATTCATAAAATTATTTAAGGTATAAGACTTAAATGTTTTATATATTTAATTAAGGAGAAGGGGTATTTTGCAAATGATTTAAATAAATTAATTCTGAAATTATGGTAGTACATTTAGAAAAGAAAAATTAGCAACCAATAAGAGTTTGACAAACAAGGCAGGATAGTTAAAAAATTTACTTAAAAAGGTTTAAGTTCAAAAATTATGTTAAAAGTATGTTTCGCCAATTTTGGATTTGCCCAGGTAGCCTTTGACTAAGACCCTCTACCTCCTTCCTCAAACTAATGCACATAGTATCAATTTCGGTACACAGTGATTTGGACAAAAGGGGAAGCTAAGAGTCAAAACCAAGGGTTTGCGAAAGGGTCGACGCACCTTTATGTTTTAAATGAAATAAGCACTTGCTTGCTTTTGAAAAAGATGCTTTCGACTTAGTTGGCTTTTGACTTGGTCAATTGACTTAAGAAAGATATTAAGGTTGTGCCATTGTTCTAAGAAATAGATTTCGACTAAGTTTGCTTTCGACTAAGTCAATGGTTTTAAAGGTTGGTTTCGAAAAGTTATATGAATGTGAATAGCTTCAAGAGACAATTACTATTATGGAAATCTAGTTGAAAGGTTGGAGTGGTCTCATAAACCTTTCGACGGGGTCGAAAGGTTTGATAATATTTTACTATCCCAACCAAGTCGAAAGGTTGGGGCGGAAACTTAACCCTTCGACATGGTTGATGGGTTAGTTATTCTTCCATTATACTATCCAAGCCAATAAAGCGAGGAATGGTTACCTCAACCTTTCAACAATGTCGAAAGGTTCGACAATTTGACACTCCTTTTGATCAGGTCATTTTAGTCGAAAGTTAGAGCTATCACCACAAATCCTTTCGACTTAATCATTCTATTCAAAAGATATGCTCTCAATGACATGATTCATCTCAACCACATGGTTGTGCCTACATAAAATAATCTTATTTCAAGCATTGGGGATGTTGACAAGATTTCTTGTTAACATTTTAGCGCTAGAAGTAGGAGTCGAACCTCCGTCCTTGTTATCTTAATACAATTAATTGTGGAAATTTGGTTTGCCGTAGGAAAATGAAATCGAAAAGACTTTCAACCTTAAACGAAAGGGCCGAACATGCAACTTTGATATAAGAAAATGTTTCACCATCTTTCAACCCAGGGATCAGGGAACAAGGTCAGTCTTCCGCACCAGCTCAACCAATTCCACCACTGGCTCAAATTCAACTGTCTCCGCAATTAGCTTCAGCTCAAAATCTTCAACCAAAGGATCATACTGCTAAAATCACACACTTAGAACGACAAATGATGGAGATGAAGAATCTCCTAGAAGAAGTTCTATTCCACAAGTCATCCATGAAAGCTGCCACAACAAGAGTGGAAGTTGTCTCTCCTAGGAGAAGCTTGGAAATCAACACTAATGCCGCGAATAGCTAAACTAACATTTCCCTGAAGAAGGATCGTCTACCACTAAAGGCGAACTATCAAGGAAGGATCCAAGAGGAAGACGAAGGTCCATTGAGACAAGAAAACCTGCCGGTACCACTGTTAATATGATTGAAGATGAAAGTCCATTGAACCTGAGTCCACCCCAAAACAGAATCGACGTTATATATAACGGACCACATCCTGTAGACAGGAGCCGGAATGCCAGGAGTAGATACATTCGTGAAGCTAGGAAGGGTGTGTTTTCTGTGCAAGAAGAACCACCGCTCAAAAACCCAAAGTATAATATCAACATGTACACATTGGTGATCAATCCCCAGGAGTTGAGAAGACGAATCCATCACCCCCACAATGACCCATTGATGATCACGGCTCAGATAGGATCCTCGGTAGTTACAAAGATCCTGGTCGACACTGGAAGCACTGTAAACGTGATCTTTCAACATGCATTCGATCAAATAGGGATCTCTAAAGACAAACTTGAGCCTAGTCCTGAACCCATCTTTGGGTTCAACAACAAGGGAACAAATACAATAGGACAAGTGAAGCTCTTGGTGTAGCTGGGACTCCCTCCGTGCTCCCTTTTTTGAAACAACTTTTGTAATCATAGACCAACCATCATTCTTCGAACATCCAACGCTGGATGAAGTGGACGCTTTCGTCTCACCTAATTATCTGATGCTCAAATTCCTTACTAAGAATGGCTGGAAAACTATCTGAGGCGAGCAATTTGCATCAAGGGAAATGTACTTCGCAACTTTGGAATAGTATAACAGGGAGTTTACTTGTTACTTTGATTCTTCCATTACTTTACAGCCTTCGGATGATAGGTTTCTACATCCATCGTTCGAAGCGAAGAAAAAATCTAATAGAACTAATACACATATTACCAAAAGATGTTTTGCAATTTATGGAAAGAGGAAGAGAATGGATACCAACTCAATAGAGGAAAGCGAGATTATTACAGAGCTAGATTTCCGAGGAGAGGTTGAAAGAGTTAAGCCGGTTGAAGAAACCGAGGAAATTCTAATAGATTCTACCGATTCTACTAAAATAGTCAGAGTGAGAAAAGATCTCGAGGAGCACTTTAAATCGGAATTGGTGGAATTCTTAAAAGCCAATAAGGATATTTTTTCTTGGACCCACTCTGACATAATTGGAATTGACACTACAATCATGAGTCATGCCCTGAATGTCAATCCAAACATTCCTTCGGTCAGGCAAAAGAAGAAGCAATTCGATAAGGTTAGGATCGACGCCTTAAAAGAAGAAGTCAAGAAATTGCAACAAAATGGGTTTATCCGAGAAGTCTTCTACCCCAAGTGGTTCGCTAACCCAGTTTTCGTAAAGAAATCTAATGGGAAGTGGAAAACTTGCATGGATTATATGGATTTAAACAAAGCTTGTCCAAAGGACTGTTACCCGCTGCTAAGGATAGAGCAATTGGTAGACGCAACTAGTGGACATAAGCTGCTCTCCTTGATGGATGCATACTCCAGATACAATCAAATCCCTATGTTTAAACCTGATGAGGAGCCACCAGCTTCATTACAGATGAAGGAACCTATTGTTACAAAGTGATGCCATTTGGGTTGAAAAAGGCTGGGGCAACTTACCAAAGACTGGTTAATCAGATGTTTAAAGATCAAATCGGAACAAGTATGGAAGTTTACGTAGATGACATGTTGGTAAAATCCCAAGAGGCAAAGGATCATCTTGAAGACTTGGATGAAATGTTCAAAGTACTCTGAAAGTATCAAATGAAACAATCCCCAAAAATGCAACTTTGGAGTTCATACTGGAAAATTATTAGGCTATATTGTTAGTGCACAAGGAATTAAGGCTAGTCCGGAACAGATTGAGGCCATTAAGGATATGGCAGAGCCCAAGGCAAGGAAAGATGTTATAAGTTTGAATGGAAAGGTAGCAGTGTTAAGCAGGTTTATTTCAAAGGCCACCGATAAGTGCATCCCATTCTTTAAGGTAATAAAGAAGAGGAAAAATTTCGAATGGGATAAAGGCTGCAAAAAGGCATTTCAAGAGTTGAAATCGCATTTGGAAAAACATCCGATTTTATCTAACCCCGAAGATGGTGAGGACCTATTTTTGTATATGGCAATTTCGGAACACGCGGTAAGCTCGGTATTGATCAGGAAAACCAAGGAATTACAACTATTGGTTTATTATATAAGCAGAAGGATGAAGGATGCCGAAATCCGATATCCAGTTATTCAGAAACTAGCATACTATTTAATTCTCACGGCCCGAAAGTTAAGACTTTACTTTAAAGCACACCCAGTAAAGGTATTGACCAACTTTCCATTGAAACAAGTCTTTAGTAAACCTGAAACTTCAGGCAGACTGATTAAGTGGGGAATTGAGCTAAGTCAATATGATATAGAATATCAACCCAGAGCGGCTATGAAAGGACAAGCATTGGCTGACTTCATTAATGGATGTATGGGATTCATTTCAGAGCAATCCGAAAAGGAAAAAGACTTAAAACCCAAATGGCAGTTATTTATGGACGGTGCCTCAAATGAACAAGGGTATGGAGCATGATACGTAATAATTACCCATGATGGACACATACTTCATTATGATATGAAATTAGGGTTTTCAACAACTAACAACGTGGCAGAGTATGAATCTATGGTCGCAGGATTGACCCTTGCTTTACAACTCAAAATCCCGAGGATTCAAGTGTTCAGTGATTCCCAATTAATGGTCAACCAAATCAAGCAAGTATACCAAACAAAAGATCCCAAACTCAGTCGGTATGTGAAGAAGGTATTAAAAGTTCTCACACTTTTCGAAGATTTCTTTGTACACCAAATACCAAGGGAAGACAATTCCCAAGCAGACTCATTACTAAGTTGGCAAGTTCAAGAGGGCCCCGGAGTCTCGAATTGTGCCTATGGGATTTCAGGCTAATCCTAACATTGAGGAAAACAAACAAGAAAAAAACCAATGAGCTACTATTATTGACCCGATCATGGGCTATAGCATAAGAAATGGGGGAAACAAATCAAGAAAGGCCAAATGAAGAATCTGCAGCTCCAATAACGGAAGAATACTATGAACACACTTGGATGACCTCGATTATGAGTTATATTGTCAATGGGACACTACCTGCAGATAGAATAGAGGCACGGAAGCAAAAGAGGCAAGCTCAAAGCTTTACCATTGTGAATGGAGTTTTATACAAGAAAGGATATGCCCTTCCCTATATACGATGTGTAAAACCTGAGAGCGGATTAAAGATATTAAAGGAAGCCCACGAAGGACTTTGTGGAGATCACTCCAATGGGATCAAATTGGCCAAAAAGATAATGAGACACGGATTTTACTGCCCATAGTTAACCAACCAAGCAATCGAGTATTTTAAAAGATGTGAAAAGTGCAAACGTTACTTGAAGATACCACGTCTTCCTGCGAGTCAACTAACTCTCATCGCCAGCCCATGGCCATTCGATGTTTGGGGAATCGATTTAATCGGACCTCTTCCAATCTCCAAAGGTGGGGTGAAGTATGCTGTAGTGGCAACTGATTACTTTACAAAGTGGGTCGAAGTAGAACCACTTCCGAAGATCACCTCAGGGAAAGTGCTAAGATTTGTCATTAAGAACATTGCCACAAGGTTTGGGATACCCTATAAGATAATATCCGACAATGGAACCCAATTTGAAAGTGAAGAATTTTCACGATTTTGCCATAAGAATGGAATCATAAAAAGCTTCTCTTTTGTCGCTCACCCAAATGCCAATGTGGCACTGAGGCTACCAACAAAACAATAAAGACAATCTTGAGAAAGAGACTAAATAAGGCAAAGGGAATTGTTAACGGTAAAAAGTGAACGCTAACACCCGGTGTGTGTAATAAACTTGTGAAAGCACCACCCGTTGGTACGGGAACAAAAATATGAGCTGAAAATAGCAGAAATGCAGTAAATGAACAACAGATTTATAGTGGTTCGGCCCGTAATTGAGCCTACGTCCACTTTATAGTCTTTTATTGCTGATTCGGTTACAATTCGATACAAATCACTTGTCAAATACAATATAGCTTGATCACACAACAATCTAGACTACTAGCTCAATCTTCGGTGATGAATCTTGCTAAATCCGTATCGGATGAATGGAGTTCTTCATGAAGCTTGTTGTAGTGCCTTGAGAGTTGGAAGATCTTTACTTCTTCAGTCAATCTTCAGTGTAGCAGAGCATGGATGCTTGAAGAAATGAATTGCCAAAAGTCCTCCCCAAGTTGGAAGTGATGGGGTATTTATAGGAGCTGATCTGGACATAGGAAATTTGTCTAAGTTTTTAAGTCGTAGCCGACTTAGGGTAGGTCGGTGACGAGTTAAGGGATAGGGTTAGGTCGGCGACGAGTTAAGGGATTGGGTTGTTCTGGGCCCATCCTGTGGCTATCTTTGACAAGTATTAAGTCGTTGCCGACTTATCAAACCTTAACTCGTAAGGCCTTAACTCGCAGCCTTTAAGTCGTAAACCCACTAAGTCATAACTCGTTAGGTCGGAACCTTCTTAAGTCGGAGCATTTCATAACTCGGAATCTTCCTTAGGTCGTAACCTTTAGGTCGCAACACTACTAGGTCGCGGAGTCTTTAGGTCGCAAGCTTCCTTAGGTCGCGACTTCCCTTAGGTCGTGACATTCCTGTAGCCTTAGGTCGCTGGGCAAGTTAAGTCATTGAGTCCTAGGTCGTAGACATCTTAGGTCGCAGACTCCTTAACTCGCAGGTACTTTAACTCGTACATTGTTAGGTCGTGAGGCTGATGAGTCGTACAGACCTGATGAGTCGTAAGCCTGATGAGTCGTAAGACCATGAGTCGTATACTCCATGACTCGTTGAACCTGATGAGTCGTAAGACCATGAGTCGTATACTCCATGACTCGTTGAACCTGATGAGTCGTAAGACCATGAGTCGTATACTCCATGACTCGTTGAACCTGATGAGTCGTAAGACCATGAGTCGTATACTCCATGACTCGTTGAACCTGATGAGTCGTAAGACCATGAGTCGTATACTCCATGACTCGTTGAACCTGATGAGTCGTAGAAAGCTTGTTTCGTTGAGTCGTAGAAGAGTTAACTTTATGAATCGTAGAAGAGTTAACTTTATGAGTCGTAGCATGCTAAGTCGTAAGTCGTTAAACTTCTTAACTCGTAGGTCGTTGAGTCAGACCATTCCTTAGGTCGGAGCCTGTTGAGTCGTAGGTCATCTAAGTCTTAATTCGTTAAGTCTTGCAATCCCTTAACTCGTTAAACTTTGAGTCGCGTACTTCTTAAGTCGTGGAGAATTAAGGGTTAACATTTACCCCTCGAAATACACGCCTAAGTCGTAGGTCGTGTGTTTCGACTCATCTTAACTCGTGTGGGCCGATTCCAATTCCTTCGACCTGGGGTATAAAATGCTTAGGTCGTTCCCCTTTTCTTCGTCTTCCTATTACTCTTTCTTTAAGCCGTATCTGCCATTAACGCAATTTCAAGCTTCCAAAAGCGATTTCGACTTGATTTACTTCCAGCCATTCCCAATTACACCGCGTAAGCATCCTTTCCCTTTTCCCAATCGCCGATCATTGCTGTCGACCTTCATCCATGATTTCTTCCCTTTGGGCCTTGCGAATACTGTTATATAGGATATCCATGAACTTAAGGTGGCTCGGTATGACTTGCAACGATTTGTGATTTACGGTGATTTAGAAATAGGGTTGATGGAGAGGCTAACTGGTTAATGGATTAACGGGTTGAATAGTTAATGGGTTAGGAGTGACAAGGCTCAAGAGTTAGGAGGTAAATGGGTTAGGAATTGGATGGATAGACGGTTTACGAGTTAAGGATTAAGCGAGTCAGGAGTTAGATGGATTGGTAATTTCGCGTGATCCAGCAGTTTTGATGTTACGACTTACGACTTGAAGTCTCTTTTTATTCCTCACGACTTACGACTTAGAGAACAGCTGACCCTAGGTCGCAGGAGCCATTTGAGTCGTTCGCGACTTAACACTTGTTCAGATTTTGCTTGAATGTGTAGTACGATTGGAGAGTTACGACTCAACTTGACTCATGGCATATTATTTAGACCGTGAACGAGTTAGGACTTAGGAAAATCTGCCCCGTGCTAAGTCGTGACCGAGTTAGAACTTGAGCAAATTTCCCACTGCCTTGAATGCTAAGACTTGAGTTGTTTGAACTTTGGACTCTTGAATTTTGTTGCACTCTTTTATAGATTGTTAATAACTCTAACTGCCTGTTATAACATGTACAAAAACTGGGACGAATATACTGCCACCGACTGCCCATATCGGATGACAGATTAGTTGATAAAGATTAAAATTAAATGAATTGTATGGGTGAAATGCTACACAATAACCAACTCAAATGAAGTATTAAAGCAGAATCGTAATGGTTAACTAGAACCGATTTGTCTGCATTGACACTGCACTTAAGCATTAACAAGTTTTGAAATCTCGTAATCGACTGATTGTCAGTTAGTTTAATTCCAGTTATACTTGCTTTTTCTTATTTTCATTAGTTTTGCACAGCACTTTACACTTTTAGGAAACGTGCACCTTCACTTTTGAACATTCGGCTGATTGTGTAGAATGGCATCCCATCAAGAAGATTTGGAATCAGCTGGAGAAGCTTTTCCAATCGCTATTCCGTTGAATGATCCCCCGGAAAGGACTCCTACCACCCTGAGTCATAAAGTCTTCCGTCAACTATGCACCCAGTTTGGCATCGCTGAATCTGACGCTTTGCTTCCTGGAGTAAACGACACTGCTGATAGGCCGCCGCACGGCTTCATCGCAGTGAACCGCCAAATGTGCTTGAGTGGAGCGATTCCCCCGTTTAATGACTGTCTCCGAGAACTTCTTCTTCGATTATCTATCTCCCCTTTTCAACTTCATCCTAATGGCTACGCCATCCTGCTGGGACTGTGTGTGCTTTTTAGGAGAATGCTGGACCGTTTCCCCAGTTTTGGAGAAATTTGCTTTCTATGCTCGTTCACAAGGACCAAGGACCATCCTTCTATCACAGTTGTAAGGAGTGCCAGGAATCGCAAACTGATTATTGGTCTTCCCGAAAGCGTTCCTGGGTTTCTGAGCCAGTTTTTCTTTGTTCGTTGTCCCCCGGGATTTTACGCCATTTGGAGAGTGGGAAGTACGATTATCTATCTTTTCTCTGTGTTTTCTAAAATTCTTTGAAGTCCAAATTGTCAAGTGTTAACCTCTTTTTCTACTGTTTCAGCGCTTCCTCCTCCCTCTAGGGAAACTCGTCACAAAACTACCTTCGAGAGGCTTATGGCTGTGCCGGTTGAGGAGAGGAGTGTTCAATTTCTATTGAGAGATGAGTTACTCCATGAATTTGGACTTTTACATCCTTCCCGTTCCACTCAGCCACATGAAGTCCCTGATTCTTCGGCTGAGGAGTCAGATGCCCCCGCTTTTGCTAAAGAACCTTCACCGAAAGAATTTACCGTTGAGACTTCATTGGTGAAGTGTTCTACTCTTACCGACACTGCGGGGCCGTCCACTAAGTTAGCACTTGCCCCGGTTATTGAAGAGGAGGAAAATCTTCACACTTTTGAAAAGACGGCTGAGGTGGAAGTTGAAAAAGATAATTCTTCCATGCACCATGGCGATGATACTTTCGACAGTTTGAGCGACATCATGATAACCTCTCAGGAGCTCTTTAAAGACGATGTTTCTAAAGTGATTCCTCCTGTTATCGAAGCAACTTCTTCTTTGCAACAAACCACCACGCCTTCCACACAACTTATTGCCATTTCTACACCCAAAAGTGGTTTGTAGTCTGACGCGTGTAGTTTGCACATCACACACACTTAGTATTTTGGCACTTATATGCACTTAGCTTCTTCAACTTGAGGATTTCTAAAACTGGTCTTTTTCTTCAATTTCAGGTTCTCTGATGGGGCGAAGCGGCTCTTACTACAATAAATTCCAGCGTTACGGAAGCCATGAGGCTTATGACTTTAGGAGTTATATTAGTGCCGTGAAAGAAACTGACGAGGAGAGAGCTGCTCGAAAGGCTCATGAGAGGCGAGCTCATGAAGAGCGTCGCCGGAGAGAAGATGAGGAATACTACGGGAGAAGGGACGAGCAACGTGACTCTTCTCGCAGAAGCGACGATCCTTATAAAAGGAAATCTTACGACGATAAGGGAAAGAGTCACACTTCTGATGATTCCAGTAAACGTGCCAGACTTGGTGAGAAAGACACATCTAACACCTCGGAAAAGACAACCGCTTCTGTTCCTCCTAATACATCTTCCGGTTCTCCTGCCCTTAAGGAATCTGACATCCAGACCATCATTAATAGGCCACAGTACCAAGCTGGAGATGGTCCTCCCACACTCCAGAGCCGATTTCCGAATTGGTGTCTGAAAGGAGTGCGTTTTGATTTGGACTTGGTCCCCATTGATAAGCAGGCGATGCTGAAAAATGTCGATGCTGTAAAGCTTGACATCGAAAGAATGTCTGGGTGGCAGAAGCTGGTTGATGAACTTCAAAGGGTCAACCATCTGAACCTTGAAGCGATGATGACTATGGAAAATGATAAAACAGAATGGGACAAATGGCGTAAGCAGCATGACACGGAGATGAAAAGCATTAGCGATGGTTATGGGAAGCTCGAAGCTGAAGTTGAAAAACTTAAAAATGAGCTTGCTACTTCCTCCACTTCTTATTCTCAGAAAGAAGAAATGCTTCAAAAACAAGTTCGAGACGCCCATGCTGCTCAGCGGAATACTGAAGTCAAACTTGAAGCAGAACAGCATGTTGTTAGAAAATATCGTGATGACGCTGCTCGTCTTCAGGAGAAACTCAGCTCTCGAGACTTAGAAATTGCTAGGCTACAATCCCAGTTACTGAAGGCTGAAAGAGAACGTGATGAAGTTCTTTCTGGTAAAGCTGCAGCCGAAGAATCCCATAAGGCGACCATAGCCACCGTTGACGCGACTCTGTTCGACTTTTATATGCATTGTGTCCTGGGGCGTGGGAGCCTTTCATTTTTGGGACCAAAGTATGAAGTCACCTTAGCGGAGGTATGGGAGGCAATCATTGACTTATTTGGTGGTGCCGGATACTCTGAAACAGATCTTCAAGCTACCTACTTAAGTGAGAGCGATCGCGCTGCCCTTGCCAAAGGAAAAGAGCAGCTCATCCGAGTGCGGGCCGAAGCGACGGGAGAGAAGCTTCCTGAGAAAGAAACACCCCCTATTGCTCCTGCTTATACTTCGGTTTTAGCTCATGCGGATATTGCTGGCTCTAGTTCTCATTCCACGCCTCCCGCTAAGGTTGACGCAGAAACTGTAACCACCCCTACAGAGGAAGAGGCAATGAAAGACTTCCAAGCTCGGGAATTTGAGATTGATCTCGCTAAACCGGCTTCTCCAGGTAACTTTGACGATTCACGGTCTTCTTTTTTCTCGAAGAATACTGATTTTGATATCTTTTATTATGCAGCAGACACCCCAGAAACTGCCCCAACTCTTCCTTCTTCAGCTGCCATTCCTCCTCCTTCTCAAGTTATACCTCTTCCAGCTTCCCAGCCTGGTTCACAGGAAGAACCAATAGCGGCCCTTGAAGGTTTAGATGAACCATCTGCTTCCGAAGAACAGAAGGCAGAAGGTCTGGAAGATAGCGAGAAGACCCCGGAGCAGTCTTTCGATTATGACACAAAGCTTTCTACATTTCTTGCTCCGGGGAATGAGTCTTCTTCCAAGAAGAAGGGGAAGCGTGTGGTTTCAAAGAAAGGAAAGAAGAGTTCTTCTGCTGCTAGGGATAAGGCAGAGATTGATCCGGCTGAGTCTCTTTCTCCTTCTTCTCCGATGCGGCCTACGAAGCTAGTTACCAGGCCGGGTAAAAGCTCCAAGGGTGGGAAGAAGGAGAAATGAGTTTGATTTTGCATTTTCTGCTTTTTGTATTGACCGGGGATTGTGCGGATACCGGTCTCCGCTTATTTTTGTAACCTGTACAATGTAAAAATTTCTCATAGTGTTGAAATAAAATAGATATTTTTCTTGTACAAATCCTTGTGTATGTAGGAATACATCTGTTTTTCATTTGAAGTGTAGAGTAAACGATTCTTTTCACTTGTACAAAATTTTTTGTCTGTGTTTCAAGAACGCATTTACTCCACATCTTTATTACATGATATTGCAATGAACTTGTGGTATGTTGCTTGTATATTACTTTTATTAATGTAACTGAATTGTATAATGTTGCCCCCATGCCACAAGTATATTGTAATATTTCTCGATTTCACAAGACCGATACTCTTATTTTAGAGAATAACTTTCCACTTTTTCAGGGAAGAATTGTTCTGCTTTTAATAGAGTATTTCTTGTCTTTGGAGGAATCTTTATTTTCTTTTTCTTCCTGAAGAACACTTCGACTTTTGGGAATGATCACTTTTATTTGTTTGGAAGTGAATTTTCCTGCACAGTGAAATGAACTTCTGAAGAAGGTTTTGATTTTTGTGCCCCAGTAAAGGGTTTATTTTTGGTACTTCAAGCAAGGTGAAGTACGCCTCTGAGGAGGTCTTTTTGGTCTCTGAAGAGAAGCAATTTTGGCATTTTAACTCTGGTGAAGTGTGCCTCCGAAAAGGGCTTTTGCCTCCGAAGAGGGCTTGTGCCTCCGAAGAGGGCTTGTGCCTCCGAAGAGGGCTTGTGCCTCCGAAGAGGGCTTGTGATTGCCTGGAAGTTACTTTCTCATGGTCGGAAGGGTCCACGAGACAAGCGCAAGTTGCTTGATTGGACGTTTGTTTGTACAAACGATCGCAATCAATTAACGAGGTGCCCCTTCGGTGGTCCTACCAATCTTTTTGATTGAGTAAAGCACTCCCATTTATTGGCGTGCCTCGTTAGAGGGCTTTGTAATATTTCATCTCTGGTGAAGTGGGTCTCCGAAGAGAAGCAGTTTGCACTTCTACAAGGGTGAAATGTGCCTCCGAAAAGGGCTTTTGCCTCTGAAGAGGGCTTGTGCCTCCGAAGAGGGCTTGTGATTGCCTGGAAGTTACTTTCTCATGGTCGGAAGGGTCCACGAGACAAGCGCAAGTTGCTTGATTGGATGTTTGTTTGTACAAACGATCGCAACCAATTAACGAGGTGCCCCTTGGGTGATCCTACCAATCTTTTTGATTGAGTAAAGCACTCCCATTTATTGGCGTGCCTCGTTAGAGGGCTTTGGTTGGTGTGCCAGGAAGGTTGCGTCTTAGGGGCAAGTAGACCCATGGGATGGACACAAGCTGCCTGATCGGATGCATCACGATCAGTTAGCGAGGATCTTATTCTTTCTGCTTGGGAAGGTATCCCTTTAGTGGATCTACCTGCTTTCCTGTTGAGAGGCATACATCCCTTTGGCTGTTTCCACGTTTGCTCGCTCATGTTGTATCATCATTTGCCAATCTGCGATCCTTTATCATCGTTTCCAAGCGCGTCTTCCTTTCTTTTGCAAGTAAGTTGCTTTATCCGAAGAAGTAGACTTCACTGTTTAATGACTCCACAGAGTAAACGCAAGTTATTCGGTTGGATGCCTTTTTGTATCAACGATCGCAACCAGTTAACAAGGGCTTGACACAGTGGAGCCGTCAACTTTTTATGTGAAGTTCCTCTTGTATGGGATTTGAGTTTGGAATTTTTGTTGCTTGAAATTTGCTTTAATAAATGATTTGTAAGGCTCGCTTAGCTTTGCGATGGGTGGGCTTTGCTTTAATGACCTGCAGTATTAGATCGACATTTTAGCAATACATTTAGAGTATTTACACATCGAAATATAACAGGCATTTTATAATAGAAAACACAGAATGCATAGTTTTTTCGTTATTGAGTCACGCTGATTTCTCAGCGGTTTACAACGCAGAAGTTACACATCCATCATTATCTTTACAAATTCAAGCAATGCTGTTAAGTAAAAAATGAATGCTAGTTATTGTTGTTTCAGGATCTCCAAGCTGGATTTCCATTTGTGCTTGATTCATAGCTTTTGGATTTTTATGCCAGAGAAAGTGAGAGATGCCCCAGTCGCAGTTTTGTGGGTAATTAATAGTCATCCCAACTTATGCTTGCTGGGTATGGTCCCCCTGTGATAGCATTAATGACAAGCTTTTCTGAATCTTGCACTGCAGTGTTGTTGTGAGAATCGGATTGATGGGTAGGGTATTGTTGATCCCGAGTGGATGAGGTTGGATCGACTTCGTTCCTTTTAACGTATTGTTGGAGTTTACCCTGCTCTAGCAATTGTTCAATCACCTTCTTTAATTGGCGACATTGGTCAGTGTCATGGCCAGGTTGATTGTGAAATTGGCAGAATTTTCCATTACGCTTTGCACCTTTCGTCATCTCAGGTGGCTTAGGATACTGGACAACGTCTTTTGTTGCAAAATAGATATTTCTTGGTGTATCAGTTAAAGGGGTATAATCCGAAGAATTAAAGCGGCGAGGTTTCTTTTCATTTCCCTGGTTCTTTCCTCCTTCGTTCTCCCTTTTCTAACTCTCAGATTCTCTTTTCTTAGATGGGACACTGTTGTTATTAGTTTGGGCAGCCACCACCTTTGATGTCGTAGAAAGGTTTTCAAGGCGAATGAACTCGTCGGCCTTTTTATAGAATTTATCAAGTGAGTTCGGTTCCTTCATCTTTAGCCATATTCCAAATTTACTTGATTTATCAATGGCTCGCATCAAATAAGTCAGGATCATGCGTGGTTCCGCATTTTCTACCTCGGCTAAAGCTATATTGAAACGGCTCAAGAAAGATTTGATTGATTCTCCGGGCGCTTGTTCAAGGTTAGACAATGACATTATATCCTTCGCTTTTGAAGCATACAATCTGAACTGTTCTTTAAACTTTTGCGTTAAGTCGGAGAATTTATCTACAGACCGAACTGGAAGCTTTGTAAACCAAAGTAAAGCCACACCTTCTAGGTATACTGGAAAGTATCGACACTTGATCTCGTCTGATGCTCTTGCACCGGTCATATGCCAATCGTATTTGTATAGGAAATGATTAGGGTCAGTGGTTCCCCTATAAGCTTGGATAGTAGGAGGTGCAAATTTCCTTGGAAACTCCGCTCTTAGGATCCTTTCAGTAAACGGAGTTCTGCTTGGCGCAAATCCCCAGTCAGCCTCATCTTCTTCCCTTTGCATGCTCTCTTTCATGATGCGGCCAACCATTTCAGACAGGTACTCTTTATTGTTCAAAGACACCTCAGGGCAAGTACCAGTTCTTCCCTCGGAAGTCTGCCCGGGCATACGCTCATGACAAGTTGGTTGTGGCATAGAACCATCAGCTTGGAAAGGTGGCATTTCAGGAAGAGTGGTTCGAAGGTTTTCTGGTTGACGATTTGCCCCGAGCAGAGCAGTTAATCTATCCATCATCAAAGCGTTTTGAGTTTCAATTTGTTGGTATAATCCAGAAACTGCGTCATCCAATTCAGCCCTGGTGACTCCAACGGTTGGAGTTGCTTGGTCTGTTATTGGGGAAGCGGAAGTTCCTTCGTGAGCATTTCCGGATCTGATAGGTCTACCTCTTCTTCCAGGAGCCATTATTTCAGATCTGGTTTTTAAGAGAGGTTCTTTTTATGAATCTTTGCGAAGCAACGGTGGATGATCGCCTGAGTTGGGTTCTCAGTGAAAGCACCAAAATGTTAACGGTAAAAAGTGAACACTAACACCCGGTGTGTGTAATAAACTTGTGAAAGCACCACCCGTTGGTACGGGAACAAAAATATGAGCTGAAAATAGCAGAAATGCAGTAAATGAACAACAGATTTATAGTGGTTCGGCCCGTAATTGAGCCTACGTCCACTTTATAGTCTTTTATTGCTGATTCGGTTACAATTCGATACAAATCACTTGTCAAATACAATATAGCTTGATCACACAACAATCTAGACTACTAGCTCAATCTTCGGTGATGAATCTTGCTAAATCCGTATCGGATGAATGCAGTTCTTCATGAAGCTTGTTGTAGTGCCTTGAGAGTTGGAAGATCTTTACTTCTTCAGTCAATCTTCAGTGTAGCAGAGCATGGATGCTTGAAGAAATGAATTGCCAAAAGTCCTCCCCAAGTTGGAAGTGATGGGGTATTTATAGGAGCTGATCTGGACATAGGAAATTTGTCTAAGTTTTTAAGTCGTAGCCGACTTAGGGTAGGTCGGTGACGAGTTAAGGGATAGGGTTAGGTCGGCGACGAGTTAAGGGATTGGGTTGTTCTGGGCCCATCCTGTGGCTATCTTTGACAAGTATTAAGTCGTTGCCGACTTATCAAACCTTAACTCGTAAGGCCTTAACTCGCAGCCTTTAAGTCGTAAACCCACTAAGTCGTAACTCGTTAGGTCGGAACCTTCTTAAGTCGGAGCATTTCATAACTCGGAATCTTCCTTAGGTCGTAACCTTTAGGTCGCAACACTACTAGGTCGCGGAGTCTTTAGGTCGCAAGCTTCCTTAGGTCGCGACTTCCCTTAGGTCGTGACATTCCTGTAGCCTTAGGTCGCTGGGCAAGTTAAGTCATTGAGTCCTAGGTCGTAGACATCTTAGGTCGCAGACTCCTTAACTCGCAGGTACTTTAACTCGTACATTGTTAGGTCGTGAGGCTGATGAGTCGTACAGACCTGATGAGTCGTAAGCCTGATGAGTCGTAAGACCATGAGTCGTATACTCCATGACTCGTTGAACCTGATGAGTCGTAAGACCATGAGTCGTATACTCCATGACTCGTTGAACCTGATGAGTCGTAAGACCATGAGTCGTATACTCCATGACTCGTTGAACCTGATGAGTCGTAAGACCATGAGTCGTATACTCCATGACTCGTTGAACCTGATGAGTCGTAAGACCATGAGTCGTATACTCCATGACTCGTTGAACCTGATGAGTCGTAAGACCATGAGTCGTATACTCCATGACTCGTTGAACCTGATGAGTCGTAGAAAGCTTGTTTCGTTGAGTCGTAGAAGAGTTAACTTTATGAATCGTAGAAGAGTTAACTTTATGAGTCGTAGCATGCTAAGTCGTAAGTCGTTAAACTTCTTAACTCGTAGGTCGTTGAGTCAGACCATTCCTTAGGTCGGAGCCTGTTGAGTCGTAGGTCATCTAAGTCTTAATTCGTTAAGTCTTGCAATCCCTTAACTCGTTAAACCTTGAGTCGCGTACTTCTTAAGTCGTGGAGAATTAAGGGTTAACAGGAATTGGGTAGAAGAATTACCCCTAGTTTTGTGGGCTTATAGAACATCCACTAACTACAACGGGTCATACCCCGTATTCACTAACATATGGTTATGAAGCAATGCTACCTATAGAAATTGAGGTACCTTCTCATCGAAGGATTTCTTATGCCTTCGACCAAAATCAAGAACTAAAAAAGGAATCACTTAACTTGATTCACGAATTGAGAGATGAAGCAGCCTTAAGAATGGTTGAATACCAAAGGAAATATCAAAGTACAATAACTCAAAGGTGAAAACGAGGTCATTCAGCCAAGGAGATTTGGTACTTAGAAGAGTAATGACCAATACGAGAAACTCATTAGATGGGACATTGGGACCAAATTGGGAAGGTCCACTAATAATTTTCAAGTAAATCTCTCCAGGGGCTTACAAGTTATGTTATCCCGATGGTAATATGGTACCGAGAACTTGGGACGCAGAACATTTGAAACCATATTTTCCGACTCTGAATGAATAAAGAATTTTCAAGAATGTCTCTATTATGATTCACTAAGAAAAGTCTACATGGTCGGGAGTAAAATTCTCCTTAAACTTGGACTACCTAAAATGGTAGGCTACCAATAATGGTAGAAAGCTCTTGGTCTCGCCAAGATGGCCAGGTCAAGGCACCTCCTAGAGGGAGGGCGTATGCCTTTTGCCGCGCCAAAGTAAGAAATGGTCAAGTTAAAGCAGCACAAGCCCTTATCCGCATCACGCTATGGCCAGGATAAGGCGGCTCCTGGAGGGAGGATGACTAATCCCTTGGTCCCACCACACTATGGCCTGGCCAAGGTACCGAACAAGCCCTTAGCCGCGTCATGCTATGGCCAGGTTAAGACGCCTCCTAGAGGGAGGTCGGGTAAGTCCTCGGGCCCTGCTTGAGAATAAGCTAGCCGAGCGGACTGGAATCCCGGATGAAATGTCTGGTGGACTAAGAAAAGTCCCTGCCTGAAATGGGCAACCACCAGAAATCGGCACCGCCTAAAATGGCAACTGCTTAAATAAGCACATGAATTGGACGAAAGAGTCCCTGCCAGAAATAGGCCAAAACAAATGAATAAAGAAACTCGGGCCTGAGAAAGAAAAAGCATGCAAAATATCATCAAATCTAAAGATGACGCACTCAACAAGAGAATCAGAAAGAATTCACTGACTTCTCCTCATGAAAATCCACCAGATTGATTCTCTAGTCTTCTATTATTAGTTACCAGAAATGGTATTCTGGTCTTCTATTATTAATTACCAGAAATGGTATTCTGGTCCTCTATTATTAACTACCAGGAATGGGTATTCTGGTCATCTATTACTTATCACCGGGAATGGTTTTCTGAACTTCCATTATCAATGCCAAATTGGGTATTCTGGCCTTTTATTACTTATTACCAGCTATGGATTTCCGGTCTTCCATTATTTATTATCTGACATGGATTTCTGGTCTTCTACTGCTTATCGCTAAAAGCGGTCTTATAATCTTCTATTATTGAATGACAAAATAAGTCATTTGAACCTTTAACGTTTACAACCAAAAGATATTCTCCTGGACTTTCATATTGGCACAGATGATTTAATTGGTATTCTGGTCTTCTCTCATTATTACCAGATTGATATGGGGTTTTAGCTTTCTATTATAATGATCAATATGATTCTAGTCTTCCTATTATTATTTAATGTGGCATTTTTGACCTTTATTGTTGCAAGATATGAACTTCTAAATTGTCTATGTATGGTCTTCTGGCATTCTATTGATAAGAGAAATTGATAAATCCCGACCATCAATACCCAAATCTGGGACTTCAAATACTTATGATCATTATAGGTTTTGAATGTTCAAAAGATGAATCTTCTGTTAAAATAAAATTAGAGTTAAAGGTCAACCAAACTGAAATGGTATTTGTAGTATGAACTAACCATGCGACTATTATTAGATATATTGCAGCAATACAGGGACAATCTGGCAATCCTGGAATCTTTGTCCAAAAGAACAAAAGCCTTCTTTATACAAGGGGGGGGGGCAAAATGTTAACCATAAAATATGAATAAAGATAAAGAAGGCCTTTCAGAAGGCTTCCGCATGAATAAAGAGCAGCAGGTAAAGTTACCTTTCGACGGTGTCCAAAGGATTGCTCAATGCTAGTAAAGAGAAGCACATAAGAACTATGGAGTAAACCTTCCGCAAGCATGAAAGGAAGAATTACTAAGGCACAACGAAGCAGCTAGGTGCAAAACTGCCAAGCACCTTTCGGTTGGGGTAGAAGAATAGTCCCGCAACCATAATCATAAAACAAAGACTAAAGCAAAGGAGTTCAGATCAAACCTTTCGAAGGAGTCGAAGGGATACAGTCAACAGAGTATAGCAGTCCTAGACCTTTCGAAAGAGTCAAAAGGTTTCATCACTCAACATTTTAAAGAGTTCTTACCTTCCGAAGAGGGTGGAGAACTCAAAGCAAGAACAAGCAACAACATAATGACCTTTTCGAAAGCATAGCAAGCCTTTCGGACCGGTTGGAACACATCCAAGATACCTTTCGACGATGTCAGAAGGTTTATGAAGAAAACATCACTCATAGGTCAGTAAAGAAAGAAAGACAACCTTTCGACAACATCGAAGGAAAGCATAGCTCTCGACAACAATCAAGCAAAGAGCAACCTTCCGACAAGGTCGAAGGGTTTACAATAACTAAGGAAAAAGAAAACTTCCGATAAGGTCGAAGGGGTCACAGCAACATAAAGAAGGAAAAACTTTCGACAAAGTTGAAAGGTTCATGAAGGTGCAAATAAAAGAAAACCTTTCCAAAAAGTCGGAAGGTCCATGATAACAGATGAAAGACAAACCATTTGACAAAGACGAAAGATTCACAGTTGCATATAAAAGGGGAACCTTCCAACCCAGTCGAAAGCATGAAGTCGAAAGGTCGGCCACCTACATCTATAAATAGGACCCAAGGGGTCCAGTTTAGGGGATTAGATTTTCTCATTCTGCTCTCATTCTACAACTTCTGCTCCCGCTCACTACGTTGATAACCCTAATTTAGAAATTAAATGTGGGATTTGCCTCTTAAACTTTGTATCAAACTTCATTATGAGAAAATAAAATGGATGATGGCTTGTGATCAACTTTGAATTTGGGGATGATCATGATCACGCGTTAATTCAACATTAATGGTTGATCATACATGATTTATTTCTTACCTTCTTCGTTCATTTCGAGCATACGTCATGGAACTATCATGGGATATTTTCATGAGTTTTATTTCCTTATATATTAAATTTATGATTTCGGCTACAAAAGGGAAATACAACTTGTGATATAAGATGTCAGATCCTTGATATGGTTTTGTTACATATTATGTCAACTCTTTATGGCATCAGTAATCCTTTCGAAAGAATTCCACGAAAGGACTATCAACCCAAGAGGTTGAAAGCAATAAAGAAATCTAGAATAGAGTAAGCATCTCTTTCCGACAAGGTCGAAAGTTCTTGAATACAACATTTCGGCGTGATCGAAAAGAGGTGAAATACATTGATGATTGAATACTTTTAACCTCCAGGGGAGATGAGACTTGATAAAGTGATAATGTTGAAAGTTATATGAATGTGAGTAGCTTCAAGAGACAATTACTATTATAGTAATATAGTCGAAAGGTTGGAGTGGTCTCATAAACCTTTCGACAAGGTCGAAAGGTTGGGGCGGAACCTTAACCCTTCGACAAGGTTGATGGGTTTGTTATTCTTCCATTATACTATCCAAGCCAATAAAGTCAGGAATGGTTACCTCAACCTTTCGATAATGTCGAAAGGTTCGGCAATTTGACACTCCTTTCGATCAGGTTATTTTAGTCGAAAGTTAGAGCTATCACCTCAAATCCTTTCGACTTAATCATTCTATTCTAAAGATATGCTCTCAATGACATGATTTACCTCAACCACATGGTTGTGCCCATATAAAATAATCTTATTTCAAGCATTGGGGATGTTGACAAGATTTCTTGTTAACCAATTTTTTTTCTTTTGTTTTTTTTAAGAGAGTGTTTTGCAAAATCATTTTAGCCCCATGTAACTTAGAGGATAAAAATGTTATATCCTTTACTTTAAATTCACCACTTTTTTTAAAAAGATTTACAATTAGGATATACTTCATAATTAACACAAATGAATCTTCCTATATACTAGTTAAACCATCGTTACTTGTAATCAAACTTTATTTTTTTGTTAAGTAAAATAAATTTTCAAAAAATTCTATTTAATAACCAAAACTTATACTTATCCTATAGTGTTTCTTCAAAAATAAATCAAAATACTAAAAAGAAAATGTTTTTGAGATATAGAAATTTTGAGATTTTTTTTTGAAATTTTGAGTTTATAGAAAATGAAAATTCAAAAATGCCATGAAAATTAAAAAAGTGAAGACGAGACTCGTGGCGAGTGAACACACAAGCGTGAACACATGACTCAAGGTGTTAATAAAAATATATACATATATACAAATATATATTTGTTAACCACAAAATATGAATAAAGATAAAGAAGGCTTTTTAGAAAGCTTCTGCATGAATAAAGAGCAGTAGGTAAATTTGTTGTAATTATTTTCAATTATGAACTAAGCTATGGTTTGGAGAAATAATGCTTTAATTATAGAATTATGGATCATATGGTACTATTGAATTATATCTCAAACGATTAAGAGCAAAGCACTCATTCAGTGAGAGTACCATAAGAGTTAATTAACTATATGGATTATTACATATAGATATATTTAATCAAATGTCTATTAATACCAAAACGATTCCATGCACTTTATTGTATTCACTGATGAGTTATCACAAATATGATTATGTGTATTCGATACACATGTAACAACTTTAGGATAAGTTCACATAATATAAAACTAAGGTAAATGAAATTACATGCAATAGCAAATAAAATGATTTGATCTGATTGAATAGGTGAGTATATTGGAAAGAGTTCTGAACGTATCCAAAATGAATAAAGGTTCAATCTTGAAGTCACTTCTCTCTATGATACATAATGATGTATCAATAAGGAGTAATCAAAACTTGTTGAACAAAGTATGATTAATGGTGAGTGAAATTGAGTTAACGTCTTTCTATGTGGTCATGTACTTAATAGTGTTACACAAGGTTAAAATTAATTTAATCTAAAGAATAGTATACAAAATCATTCAAGATAAGAGTTTATAAGAAAGCCCAACATATCCTAGGCCAAGGAGTTGACAGGTTGTGCGAGTCGAAAGACTGCATGTAATGATTATACGTAAGGGATCTTATATGGATCACCTCAAAAGGAGTTTGGGAACGATCTTTATTGGATGAACAGTTCATATTTTGAACATGAGTTTCTTAAACTGAAGATAAATCAGTTTCATATATAAGGCGGTTCATAAACTATCTATGAATACCTATTCTATTACACTGAAAAACAATTGTTGGTTCAAGAAATACCAACATTATAGCGAAGTAATTTCTTTTATTAATTATTGATTGTAAAATGGATTTAGATACGATCCAAGGATAAAATTGATTACGGGAGATGAAATGAAATTAACAAAACCTAAATGAACATAATGCATTAGAATGTCTAATAAATATTCTTGCACATTAAAGAGAAATTGTGAGTTTCTTAACAATGTCGAGAATAGATAAACCTCGGTTGATAATTAAACCATTAAGAGTATCGACTCTGCCATATGGTATGCTGCACAAATCTGAAAGGATTCTATGTACGTTATTAAAATATGACTTTGATAGTTGTATCCAAAGGGATATGATTCATCGGTAACAAATGCGACTTTAAAAGAAAGAATAATGCAATTGGAATATAATGAATAACATTAATAAGAATAAAACCATAAATTTTTGTCCCTTAAATTTGCGTAATAACCATTCAATATGCTCAAGTAGATTCGGCTTTTACTCACAAAATTACCATTTGGTATGACTTTATGTTTTGGTATATATATGTTGAAACAGAAAATTCTAAATAATGATAAAGATTTAGAATAGACTGTTTGCTCATAACAACCAAAGTGTCTCGAAGTCAGTGGGAGCAATATTGAGTTTGTGGGTTTGTTTCGAATATGATCCATGAAATATCACGAAAGTATAATTCTATAAACATCAGAAATGAATAAGTATTTGATAGAAATATCGAATAGTTTGATTTTTAGTCAAAATGCAGAGGAACTGTTTGTGTATAAGAAATGACTACTAAGAGGTACATAGATATATCTGGACAATAAGTAAACAATACACCGTTGATTGTAATGATGTACTTATGTTAAAATCAGTAGTAGTTTAATTGTTTAATACTTAATATTGTATTTGTAAATTATATCATTTGTAATAAGTATAAAGAATTTTACGAATGTCCTAAATGATATATGGAACATGTAAGATGGAGTCCTTATGTATTAGCAATATTAATTATCATACATGTTGTATTGTCTACAATATTGCAATTTCCTTATGTATTTGATGCATGAAGCATATATCAAATCCACGAAATGGTAGTTTAGAGTGTTCTTGAATATTTATGAAATAGTATAGAACTATTTATAGAGACAACGGAATCTATATAAAGGAGTATTAGGACTCAATTTCATAAGTAATATCAAGAGTGCCAATCTTAAATTCATGATCAAACCTTAGTAAAAGAGCTTTAAGTTGAAAATGTTAAACAAAAGGTTGTGGCTGATTCAAGAAAAAGGCTAAGTATTTTGCCTTGAGTAGCGCTACAAGAAAAACAATGTATAATTATAAATGCACAAATTTATAACTGAGCAAGGGGTGATTTCAATTATTAAGAATGCTACATTACTGTTATATAATAATAATGTGATGATAAGAGCTCATTTGAAGTCTAAAAACATACTTCGGCTAGTTCCACATGATAAAGATTGTTTATCGGCATCATAGAGAGTTGACTAACAAAGTATATAATTAAAACAATATAGCAGATCCATTCATGAAGGGTGTAGCTACTACCACCTGATTAAATTAATTAATATTTATGAAATATTAATTATAAAATTTTATTTCTATTGATCGATGTTAAATAGTGTGTGCATAATAGTTAAAACACACATATACCAATATGTGTGAATCAAATGCATATTTATTTATTCAGGATTGAAGTAGTTAGGAAGCCCATATAGGGGCTATTATAGCTGGCCACAGGAAGGTGCAAAGAGGCTTGAATTATGATTCAAAAGGAGATGAAATGGTAAGATAAAAGGGTGGATCTATATCCCTTTTTTATCCTTAGTATCTTCCTATATATTCATCTCTACCCTTATTTTATTTCCACTTTTCGTTTCTCCTCCTAAGACCAGATCAGGCCGACCCTACTCTATCCCTCCTCATACTCAAGCTTCCAAATACATAAATTAAATACAAATTAGAGATCGGTGGTTGTTGCTTTCAGTTTGGTAGCTATTTTGAAGGATTGGATAGTGATTCAAGGAGTGATCGGATTTAACATTACGAGGTGCTACTTATAGATCATAGATTGGTAATAATCTAGTTTATGTTCATTTATATTTATATATCATTTATGATGTCATTATGCTGTCTTTAGTAATATGTATACTATCATGAATCCATATGTGTATCAACATTGGATGAATGTGTTTATACGTGTGTTGATAAAAAAAATTCTTTTCCATACATACATACATACATACATATATTCATATATATATCTGTGTGTGTGTTCATATATATATATATATATATATATATATATATATGTTCATATATATATTCATATATATATATATATTCATATATATATATATATTCATATATATATATATTCATATATATATATTCATATTGATGCAGCGCTAAATCAAGATGAGCGAGTTACCTTAGGTCGCTCCACCATAAGTCGCTCCACCATGGTATGTCGCGAGGAAGAAGATGCGCCAGAAACCCTAGGTCGCGGTCGCAAGCTCCTCCTCCTCTTTGAGTCCTCCTCCTCATGTCGCGAACCAGCTCCGTATGTTGCGAGCGATCTATTTCTTATGTCGAAGCTTGATGCAGCACAATCTTATGACTTAGGTCGCCAATGACCTAGCAAATCGATAAGTCGCCAATCTTCTGATGTCTTAGGTCGCGAATCTTTATGTCGCGAGCAGTTAGGTTGCGAGCTCCAGATTGCCAATGACGTGCTTCCTTAAGTCGCGAAGCAGGTTAAGGTCGCGTGAAAATTTCCAGAAGCCATTTTTAGGTCGCTGACCTTAAGTCGCTCGTCTTTTATGTCGTTTCTTTTTTTAGGTCGCATGTGTGTTTGTATGTGTTAGGTCGTTAACGACCTATGTTAAGTCATGTACCTGTGTTGTAAAAATCCTATAAATAGCAGGTGAGTTGTATCATTTGAAGTTGGTCGATTTGAATAAAATTTCTTTTGTGTGCTCTTGTGCCACCATTAAAATTGGTAGTTGAGTGTTATCTCCTATCTCCACCTTCGGATATTCGAGTGCGCTCGAATCAACGATTGTTGAAGCCGACTCACAGAATCTAGTGCGCTAGATCAACGTTCGAAGAATCGTAGATCTTCTCTCACGGCATCGCACGCGATCAACGTATCGAAGATAGCTAAAGTCCGGTATCTCACGAGATCAACGGATTTGGGCATTTGGGTATTTTCAATCCATCGGTTCTACATCAATTCACCGATTAATTCCGCTAATCGGATTGGATCCTGGACGGATTCGATTGACATCGTCGAATTCGCTTATCACGCTGCGTCATTTGGTATCGGAGCTAGATCGCAAGGAGTTTGTGCGAGATTTGCATCATTTGGAGAATTGGGTTCTCGGATTTTGAAGAGATTTGTTCATTTGGTGATTTTTTTTGAAGATTTCAACAAGTGGGTAATTTTGATTTGAAGATTTTTAGATCGAAGTGAAGTTTTTGTTGGAATTTGTTGAAGAGTGATCATGCCTCTGAGAAGAGCTAACCGTTATCGCAACATTGATGCTTTGTATGGGAGAGAAGAGGCCAATGAGATGGAGCAAAGAATTAATGAAAACTTTAATGAGAAGCTTAATGAAGGGATTGGTCGATTAGAGAGGATGATGTTGGAGATGAATCAAAATCGGAGAAGGGTTTCACCTGAATCTAACCATGGGGGAAGTAGAGTTTCACCACATTCAAATCGAGAGAGAAGTGTTGATAGTGATCATAGAAGTGTGGGTCGAGATTGTGATAGAAATGTTGATGATCGAAATCATGATAGAAATGTGAATGATCGTGATCGGAGGAATGTAGATCGAAGGGATGTTGATGGAAGAAATGGTGGTAGTAGAGATGTTGGTGGTCAGGATCGACATCGATATACATCAGATTTTGAAGAGGAGTTTGATGGTGGTAGTGTTCATGGACGAGGATGAGGTCAAGGAAGAAATCATTCAGAGTATGATCACAAATGGGAGTCCGGGATGAAAACTGAAATACCGGAATTCAAGGGAGGTATGCAGGCCGAGGAATTTCTTGATTGGCTAGCTTATGTTGAGGAAATTTTTGACTTCAAGGAGGTTCCGAAAAATCATAAAGTGAAGTTGGTTGCTACTAGGTTGAGGGGAAGAGCTATGGCGTGGTGGCAGCAAACCAAACTTACTAGAGAGCGGATGGGGAAGTCAAAGATTGTTGCTTGGGAGAAGATGAAGAAGTTGATGAAGGTTACCTTCTTACCCTACAATTACCAATCACTGATGTATCAGAGATTACAGAACCTAAGGCAAGGGACGAAGACTGTTACTGATTATGCTAATGAGTTCTACCAGTTGATTGCTCGAAATGACATTATGGAGACAGTAGAACAATTGACCGCTAGGTTTGTTGGGGGACTTAGAACATAGATCCAGGATATGGTGAACATGTTCGACCCTAGATCTGTAGCAGAAGCACATCAAAAGGCGTTGGCTTTGGAGAAACAAGGTAAACGTGGGGGAGGTGTGTTTCCAAGTTCTACGGGGCAGAAAAAAGGAGCGGGTAGTAGTTTTAATGTTCCTAAAGCATCGAGTAAGCCGGTTGTTCATGAAGTGGCTAAACCAAAAGTCAACACCAATTTCAAATGCTATAATTTCCAGGAAGTGGGTCACAAGAGCAACGAATCTCCGAAACCAAAGAAGAGAACTATGATGGCTGAAGTGGAAGATGAGGATGTAGAAGAAGATCTCAATTCACACCATGATGAGGATGAAGAAGAGGTGTCGGGAGACGAGGGATGTAATCTGATGCTACAGAGATCTTGTTTAACCCCGAAGCAGGAAGAGGAGTCGAGTTGGTTGAGGAGTAACATTTTTCAGTCAACGTGCACTACTTTGGGGAAGGTCTATAAATTTGTCATTGACGCTGGGAGTTGTGATAATATCATTTCAATGGAAGCTATGAGGAAGTTGAAGTTGAAAACGGAGAAACATCCTAATCCTTATAAACTTGCTTGGTTGAGGAAAGGAGGAGAAGTGAAGGTAGAGAGGCGAGCTCATGTTCCATTTTCTATTGGGAAGAAATACAAAGATGAGATTTGGTGTGACGTGGTTGACATGGATATTTGCCATTTGCTGTTGGGAAGGCCGTGGCAGTACGATCGGGAGGTACAGCATAATGGTCGAACAAATAGCTACAGTTTCTTGTTCGAGGGCACGAAAATCACTTTAGTTCCGAAGAAGCGACAGCAGAATGAAAACAAGCTGGAGGAGATTGAGGAATTGAAGACTTTGTTGTCCTTGAA
Source organism: Allium fistulosum (assembly GCA_030737815.1). Classification (NCBI taxonomy): domain Eukaryota; kingdom Viridiplantae; phylum Streptophyta; class Magnoliopsida; order Asparagales; family Amaryllidaceae; genus Allium; species Allium fistulosum. Next base: position 260,649,734 of record CM060904.1, on the reverse strand, counting down.
GGAGTTCGTGGAAGAGGTAGATGAGAGCCCTGAAGTTTTTATGTTGATTGGGCATGAAAGCAGTGAAGTTACTGAAGTTCCGGAGGAAGTGAAGCTAGTTTTGAAGGAATTCAAAGATGTGTTTCCAGAGGAGTTGCCGAAGGAGTTACCACCGCTTAGAGACGTACAACATCAAATTGACTTGGTGCCAGGTGCTGCATTGCCTCATAGACTGCACTATCGGATGAGTCCAAAAGAACACGAGGAGTTGAGAAGACAGGTGGAGGAATTACTGGAACAAGGGCGTGTTCAGGAGAGTTTGAGTCCTTGTGCAGTGCCAGCTTTGTTGGTGCCGAAGAAGGATGGAACGTGGAGAATGTGCACATATAGTAGAGCATTGAATAAGATTACGGTGAGATATCGATTTTCTATGCCGAGACTGGATGATCTGTTGGATCAGTTGAGCGGTGCTGTTGTGTTTTCAAAGATTGACTTGAAAAGTGGATACCATCAGATTCGTATTAGACCGGGTGATGAGTGGAAGACTGCTTTTAAAACTCGGGAGGGTCTGTACGAATGGTTGGTGATGCCGTTTGGCTTGTCAAATGCTCCGAGTACATTCATGAGTGTCATGAACCAGATTTTTCGACCATTTATCGGGAAGTTCGTAGTGGTATATTTTGATGACATCTTGATCTACAGTGGAAGCACTGAAGAACACCTACAACATTTGCGAGAAGTGTTATTGGTTTTATGACGTGAGGAATTTTATGCTGCAACGAAGAAGTGTACATTCATGACTACAAGTATTCTATTCTTGGGCTATATTGTGTCGAAGGATGGTATTCAAGTTGATCAGAGTAAAGTTGAAGCTATTCGAAATTGGCCACAGCCTAAGACAATAACAGAAGTGAGGAGTTTTCATGGTTTAACATCATTCTACCGAAGATTCATTCCACACTTCAGTAGCGTAATGGCACCAGTTACGGAATGTATGAAAGGGAAGAAGTTTGTTTGGACTGAAGAGGCTGATTCTGCTTTTCATAGAATCAAGACACTCTTGACCACAACGCCCATTATTAGATACCCGGACTTTCAGTTACTCTTTGAGCTAAATACTGATGCGTCCAAGGTTGGAATTGGGGGAACGTTGAGTCAAATGGGTCATCCTATTTCCTACTTTAGTGAGAAACTGATGGGAGCTAAAACGAGATACAGTACTTATGACTTGGAATTCTATGCAATAGTCCAAGCCATAAAGCATTGGAGACACTATCTATTTCATAAAGAATTTGTGCTATACACTGACCATGAAGCTTTGAAACATTTGCAGGGGCAAGATAAAATTTCAGCAAGGCATGCTTCGTGGGTTGCTTATTTACAACTGTTTACTTTCGTTGTGAAGCACAAATCAGGAGTTACTAACCGAGTTGCCGATGCATTGAGCCGTAGAAATCATTTGCTGACAATTATGCGAGTGGAAGTAGTAGGATTTGATTTGTTGCCAGAGTTGCTTATTTCAGATTCTTATTTTGCGAAAGTGCTGGATAAGGTACAGGAAGGGAGTTCTGATGATTTTTTGGTGAAAGATGGGTTCTTGTTCAGAGGAAATCGGTTGTGTATTCCGGATTGTAGCTTGAGGTTGAAGATTGTCAAAGAATTACATGAAGAGGGTCACGTGGGCAGAGATCGTACATTGCAGTTGATTTCGCAATCATATTTTTGGCCTTCTATGAGAAAAGAAGTTGAAAGATTTGTGCAGAGATGTCACATATGTCAAGTTTCCAAGGGGACAGCTACGAATGCAGGATTGTATATGCCATTGCCCATGCCTACTAGACTATGGGTTGATGTTAGCATGGATTTCGTTTTGGGTTTGCCTAGAACTCAACGGGGAAATGATTCTATATATGTTGTGGTAGACCGTTTCTCGAAGATGGCACATTTCATTGCTTGTAAGAGGACGACGGATGCAGTTCACGTGGCACGGTTATTCTTTAAAGAAATTTATCGTTTACATGGGTTACCTGAATGTATTGTTTCTGACCGAGATACTCGATTTCTGAGTCACTTTTGGTTGAGTCTGTGGAAGATGGTTGGGACGAAGCTGAATTTTAGTAGTGTATATCATCCTCAGACGGATGGGCAAACTGTAGTTGTGAATAGATCATTGGGAAATCTGTTGAGATGTCTTGTGTCGGAAAACTTGAAGAGTTGGGACTTAAAGTTGTGTCAAGCAGAGTTTGCTCATAACCATACTGTTAATCGAAGCACTGGTTACAGTCCATTTCAAGTTGTATATTCAAGCTTGCCAAAGGGGCCGTTGGACTTAACGGTAGTGCCACAACCGAAAGGAGTGATTAAGCGGGCTTCAGATTTCGTTGATGAGTTGAAAGATTGTCATAGAATCGTTCAGGAACGTTTGGAGAAGACGAATGAGAAATATAAACGAGCTGCAGATAAAAAGAGAAGAAGTGTGGAGTTCAACGAGGGTGATTGGTGTATGCGGTGTTAACGAAGGATCGTTTCCTAGTGGGTGCTTATAACAAGTTGAAAGCCCGAAAGATTGGTCTAGTAGAAATTATAAAATGGATCAATGAAAATGCTTATAAGTTGAAGCTGCCAGAGGATGTTTACACTTCTGACGTGTTTAATGTTAAACATCTTATACCTTATTATGGAGATGAACAACCCAATGGGGAAGAACTTTTATATTCAAGGACGAATTTTTCCCAACCAGGGAAGGATGATGCAGCGCGAAATCAAGATGAGAGAGTTACCTTAGGTCGCTCCACCACGGTATGTCGCGAGGAAGAAGATGCGCCAGAAACCCTAGGTCGCGGTCGCAAGCTCCTCCTCCTCTTTGAGTCCTCCTCCTCAAGTCGCGAACCAGCTCCGTATGTCGCGAGCGATCTATTTCTTATGTCGAAGCTTGATGCAGCGCAATCTTATGACTTAGGTCGCCAACGACCTAGCAAATCGATAAGTCGCCAATCTTCTGATGTCTTAGGTCGTGAATCTTTATGTCGCGAGCAGTTAGGTTGTGAGCTCCAGATTGCTAATGCCATGCTTCCTTAAGTCGCGAAGCATGTTAAGGTCGCGTGAAAATTTCCAGAAGCCATTTTTAGGTCGCTGACCTTAAGTCGATCGTCTTTTATGTCGTTTCTTTTTTTTAGGTCGCATGTGTGTTTGTATGTGTTAGGTCGTTAACGACCTATGTTAAGTCGTGTACCTGTGTTGTAAAAATCCTATAAATAGCGGGTGAGTTGTATCATTTGAAGTTGGTCAATTTGAATAAAATTTCTTTTGTGTGCTCTTGTGCCACCATTAAAATTGGTAGTTGAGTGTTATCTCCTATCTCCACCTACGGATATTCGAGTGTGCTCGAATCAACGATTGTTGAAGCCGATTCACGGAATCTAGTGCGCTAGATCAATGTTCGAAGAATCGTAGATCTTCTCTCACGGCATCGTGCGCGATCAACATATCGAAGATAGCTAAAGTCCAGTATCTCGCGAGATCAACAGATTTGGGCATTTGGGTATTTTCAATCCATCGATTCTACATCAATTCACCGATTAATTCCGCTAATCGGATTGGATCCTGGACGGATTCGATTGACATCGTCGAATTCGCTTATCACGCTGCGTCACATATACACATACATACATATATTCATATATCACTCGGTAATTAAATTTTTTAATTTTTTCTTATTCTAATTTTTAAAAATAATAATTTAATAATTTTAGAACAAGTTTGATTTTAATATATGTATATTATATATTTAATATACATATAAATTTTATAAATGTATACACATAATATGCTTTCGAATCAAAAATTTAATTTTTTAAAACCGTATGCATATATATACACATGCACAATTTATTTAACATAAAACCTAAGTTTTACAATATTTACATATTTGTAAGATATAAACACACACACATATAATATGCAAATATTTATTTAATCAAATTTGTGCATTTTTTAAATTGTTTTCGAAAAAAATTAATATATATTTAAATGATTTTAGTGCGGAAATCGATAATAATAAAACTAATTTTTTTAACCGCAAATATTTAAATAAAAAATCATTATTATTTTGGCCGAATGTGTGTGTTTATATGTACATTTACTAATAATTTGATGTGTGTGTGTCTATATATGACTATGCGTGTGTATTTAAAAAAATTCCATGTTTGAAATATACATATATGATATATGTATATATATATTTAAAATTAATATTACAATTTAATTTGAATTTAGTAGATATTTACTAAGCAAATCTAGATTGTAAATTTTGAATTTAAAATTTTGAATTTGAATTTGTAGTATGTATATTAAATTTGCAATTACTTCATATTATAATGCTAACTATATATATAGTTAGTTTATAAAATATATGTATATACAAATGTAAAAACATATATAAACTTACATATTAGACGACATATATGTATATGATATGGCTAATAAATAATTTGTGGTGTAAATCCCAACATCTATACATGGGCATGCTAAACTATGCACACTGTCTACGTTGCATATGCATGTACACACATGTGTATATGATACACATATTATGTTATGTAATATTAAAATAATAATAAAATAAACTTAATTTATCTTAAATAAAATATTGATTCTATTTAAAATAAATTTAGGTTGGATCTAAATAATTTTAGACTTTATAGGCATAATAATCCAAAATGGATTTTTGTTTTTGAAATTTACTCATCTACCCCACTACATGCTGGCCTAGTTATAAAGGATTTGTTGGAGGCTTGATCTCAGATTGACTTGAGGTGTATCACTAACATTCTACATGCACCATAGGCTGGATATTGGATCGTTTTAACATAGTCTGGCTAGATATTTGATGTACATCCTCTTGCTATTCGATATCATGCTTGTAGATGAAGGATTAATTTACATACACCATCCTTTCTTCCTATTTGATATTTCGAGAGAGATGTTGGAATTCAGACCACTGGTAAGTTGCATATTCTTTAAGATCTGTCATCATGTGATGACATGTTTGAGAGACGTTGGGCTATTCGGTCATAATATATATTGGGCCTACGATGGGAGGGATGGGTAGATGCTTTGATGTGATTTTGATATCTATTGGGCCAGAGTTTCTCCATAATGCTTCACATTACCTTACTACTCTCGTGGAGTGAACTCCAAACATATAGGTCCTTATCTAGCCCTTGGTATAGTTTAGACTCCTCCAATTTCCTTTGATCCCATGACATCGCAGTACTTTCAACAGGTTATGGATTTGGATTTTGGTCTAGATGCCTATTTCAGAGCGTACGATACCAATGGTGCTCTTATCGAGCAGCCAAGAGTTTATCGTCTTGATCAGGATATTACTAATATTCGTACTGCTGGATTATACCCACCTTTCGAGGTAATTAAATAAACTAGCAATTCATTGTACAATATTAGTTAAATAGGCTTATACTCATATATTATTTGTAGTTACAGTATGCGGGTAGGATGGATGAGCATGGACGATATATTTTCGCACTTCAGCATAAGACATTAAGTCATACTTAGATGCTCAGTCAGCAGGTTTAGCTTATGCAAGCACAATGTAACACCCCTAATTTTTATTAACATTATTCAGGAGATTTCTTTAGAATAAATTAAATAGAATAATGTAGAGTGATAAGGAGATTGAGGTTGGTTAATAAATTTAGTGGTCGTGCTTATTAAAATAAATGGGCTTATAAATAGTTAAGTGTTAACTAAATAAACATAAGGGCATTAGTGTAAATAGCCGCCCCATATTATCTCCCCCTTATACTCACGTTAGCACACTATTCACGCTCATTTTATCCTAAGCAAAAATAAATGTAAGGAAGCTAAAACCAAGATGGCCATTAGGAGAAAGAAGAGAATAGGAAACACAAATCTAAAGCTTAGGATCAAGCAAGAAGAAATCAATCTCATGTAATCTCCAATTTCCTTATCCAATCTAAGGTGAATAATAATCACAAGCTCTACTTTATAATCATTGATTTTCAGATTTAAGGGTAAATTCATTTTATGATGTATTGGATGATGATATGCTTAATTTATCATATATTTAGTTTAAACAAGATTGTTTAAAAAGAAATATACACGATTTTAGGGGAAAACCGATTTATATTGATGTTTAAATGCCATGGAAATTTTTTATGTGATGTAAAGCATGATTTTGGAGTTGGGTTTTAATTTTGATAATTTTAAAAGCTATGGAAAGATTAATATGAATTTTCAAAGGAAAATATGGTTATTTGGGTTTATAAATTCATTTCGGAAATTATATTAAGAATTTGGGTCTGAAATTTTGATATGTTGGATAACATGATTAAAGTGAATTTTGTAATTTTTTGGGGATTTTTACAAAGAAATTTAATATGGAAATTAAATTATTTTGAAAGGAGGACCTAAATGATTTAATTGATATTAAATGGGAATGGCTTATTTCTTAAATGTTATTCAGTTTTTAGATCTGAGATAATGCGGCAAATATTTGTAAAATAATTTGAAAGTTTAAGACAACCAATCAAGTGTTTACAAGTGGGCAAGTTAGTTACAAAAAGTTCTTATTTCGTAAAAACAGCCTTATGCTCAGAAAAGTAGGTTCCACTTCCTTTGGTAGTAGCTTTCGACTGAGAGCTTCTGCCTTTAATCTAGTCGAAAATTTCTTAGTCGAAACCATGAAAACAATACACATGGTATCACTTATGTTCGTACACAGTGGATTGGAGAAAGGTGTAAGGTAGGGTGTCAAAACATAGCTTTCGAAGATGTCGCTACCTTTGTTTGGTTTTCTAAAAGAAAAGCGCTTGCTTGTTTACAAAGAGGTCTCAAAGTAGTCGAAACCGATGGTTGCGAAAGGGTATTTCAAAACAAGGTTTCGAAGGGGAGCTGCCGCCTTTTTAAAGTAAGTAGCTTCCAAAGGAGTTACTAAGTTTTCAAACTGGAAGCTTTCATAAGGGGTAGTTTCGACCAAGTTGAAACCCTTCTGAAATTTGATGCCTTTCGATGGTATTGCAGACATTAATACTCTTGAAAGGTACCGTTTGCTTTTATAAATATAAGCCACTTTCTATAGCTTTTTAAAGGTGTTAGGGGTTTCGAAGGCAATGGTTTCGAAAAGGGCTTCGAAGCCAACCTTCCAATATTTTACCCAGATATTTTATGCTTTCGAAAGAATGGTTTCGACACCATTATCTTTCTCCAAATACTTTTATATATGATAAAGAAAGGTTTCAAAAGGGGTACTTTTGTTTATGTTCACTTTGATCCAAAATTATACTTTAAATATAAACCCAATGGCTTCAGAAGTTATACTTCCAATGGTTTCAAAAGAGGGTCTTTCAATGTTGTCGAAAGGGGTACTTTCAATAGGTTTCGAAGCTATGCTTCTAAAGTTCAACGTCAATACTTTGATACAATCGAAAGGTTTCGAAGGAAAGGTTTCGAAGTATTTGAAAGGAAGGAGCCTAATGTTTTGAAGATATATTCTAATGCTTTTGAAGTAGGTCATCCAATGAAGTCGAAAGCAAGGTTTCCAAGGTGTCGAATGGTTTTGTAACCCAAACTCATTTGTAAAGGGAAAACTCATGGCTAAGTACAGGATCTTTTGAAATTATTTAAAGAAGAAGCTTTCCTTGTTTAAAGTATAGGTTAAAGAGATTAACCATGTTTTATATGAAAAGTATTTCAAGGACATTAAACCCATAGGAGTGGTATTGTTTTGTAATTATGTTTGCTTCTCAAAATATAAGTATATCCACATGATAAAGGACCCATAACTATATTTTAGGGATAAAGGGTAGAAGATCCAGCTAGGTTAACCAAGTAGTGAATATAAATTGATTAAACTCCTGAATGAGTAGAATTGTGTCCAGGAAGTCGGGGAGACTAGAATGTAGGATGCCTAAATCTTGAAGTTGTCTGGGAGACAGGTTCATAGTAAACCCATGAAAACTATGATTTGGAAGTTTTTGGAGGAATCAATTGGTTCATAGTGATCCCTTAAAAACTATACTTTTAAGAGTTGTTGGCAGGGGCCAACTGGTCTGTAGTGAACCCATGAAAGCTATATCCAGATTAAATATTGACATCAGTCAACAGGTTCCTAGTCAATCCATGAAAATTAGGATAAGATAGAAGTTATTCGAGGCATCAATAGGTTCCTAGTCAACCCATGAAAACTAGGATATGAGATGAGTTATTGGAATCACCAATAGGTTTAGGGGAACCTATGAATTAATTAAGTTAATTAACAAGGGCCTATAGTTTCTTCGTGATCCCATGAAAACTATGAAATAGGACAGGGTGTCCCTGAAGTATAAAAAAGGTTATTAGCAAGCCCATGAAAACTAACAGGTCAATAGTGACCTTAGAAACTATAAATATGATATGTAGTTAATTAAATCGGAGATGGGAAATCCAGAATGTTTTATATGAGTGCATATCATTATAATATTTTGAAATGCTATGTTTTAACCATTGTGGATGCATGAGCACAGTATATGGTTTTATAAAGGTTTAAGATACTAGTGAGGGGAAAACTCATTCTGCTAAGTGTCGTGGTCTCACTAGATATCTAAATGGATTAAGATATTAGATTATTATTCATACCATGCTTTATGTCTGACTCGAAGTTTTTGTTTTCCGCTTAAACTCTCGGGTACTCAATTGATTTTGAGTAGTTTGAGATTTAAGATTTCTAGGTTCTCCTCTTAGACGAATAAAGCTTCCAGAGGCGTGCAAGAGGCAGTTAGTTATTTAGAGTTATCTTTTTCCACTGTGTATTTTGAATGTAAAGGCACACTTGCTTTATTGCCTTAGTATATACTCTGATCAACCAAGGGGCATCATCGTATGTCACAGTTGGCGTATGTATAATAACTATATTTTTTTGAACGTGGTTAACGTCTGGGGGATTATGTAATGAACATGAAATGTTTTGAATGGAATGTGGAAATGTGTTTTGATTTGTTAAATTTTTTCCATATTATTGTGATCTGTGTATCAATGTATCTAACACCGCCATATTTGGTAGCCAAGGATTAATAACTATGGATGACTGCAACATCCGTAGCCATTAGTTTTGGGCCTCCAAGTAGGGGGATGTTATACACAAATTAATGATCTACAGGCTTAGTTGGCTGCAGTCCAAGTGGGTGATGGTAGCCCTGCTCATTTTGGTGACGTGGAGGATGACGACGACGACTTTGACGACGACGACAATGTAGTACACTTAAGATGAGTGTTACCTTTATATGATCATGTATAGACATGTACGTTATTTGGATTTATTATTGTATTCGCATTCCAGGTTACTATTTGACGTTCTTCATTATTATTATCTTCGCATTTTGTTGTTGTATTGCTATTGATTCTATTATATGGACATTTGTTTTGTTATTGATTCTATTATATGGTCGTTAGTGGCATGATGTATAGCTATATTGTTTATATGACTATTATTGATTCCATTATATAGCTGTTGTTGGCATGACGTATAGTGTTATTGTCTATATGACCGTTATTGATTATATTATATTGTCGTTGTTGGCATGGTGTGCAGTGTTGTGTACTTGTTATTACTTTCAAAACCCTATAAATAATACTTATACTATTTTTCATTTTAAAATCACTTATCAAGTTAATAAAAAAAATTAATTTCATTTATCATACAATGTCAATGAATGTATGTGTAAGCCTTCTCCCCAATGACCAACTAGCCAAAGATAACACTTTAGAAACAACAAGAAGAAGGGGTTATAATGGGCGACTCACCAACAATATATTGTTTCTAGGCTTACGAATCTCCCATGGCTGTTGTGAATTATGGCCTTAATTTTGGATGTCATTATCTAGTATGATGATTCAACATATGTTGATTCATGGGTGGATCAATAACCCACTACCTCAACATGCAGTTGGCTACATACCGGAATTGCAGAATGAATTAGCCTTATTACAAAATCAAGTAATTCTAGCAATGGTTCAAGTGCGAGAGTTAACTCTTATCAAAGAGATGAAAATCAACGTGCTTTAGTGCAACTATGGCTTAAGGCTTATACTGAATTTTCGACAATAGTTGATACAAATTTTGAACATTGTTACTATAGATGTCTCGAAAGTGGGTGTAGGGTCCATTGTTAGCTCGACTCGCCGCTCCCTCAAAGAGCTGAAAAGTTAGCCTCAAACTTAAGGAATGAGATTACACTGCTTAAAAACCAACTTCACCATCTTTTATTCGAAGTAATTAATAGTTTGTTTGTATATCTAGGCTACAATTATCATATAACCAGTTGTTTTTACTGTATTTATGCAATGTATCATTTAACATATTCTATCTCTACAATGTAATGTATCATGTACCCTTTCATTTATTTGGATTCCTTGATGACGATGCTTGTTAAAGTTGAGAAGGCAATACATGGAAATAATTGTCTACCCATGCTCCAAACTATATTAAACAGATTCCACAACGAAAAGTCAAATCGGTATAGTTATATCCATGCCACTTATTACAGTTGTGATGATACCACTTTGAAATAATTTCCTACCTATGCCCCAAACTTTACTACAGCGGACTCAAATTCACTTAAAATCCAATATTCATCCCTAATATCACATTATAAACTTCACTCTTTCTCACACATCAGGCAATCATATACTAAAATTGATACTTCATCTTTTCTCAAACATGTTATGGAGATCGATAGTGATTCCGGATAGGAAGAAATTCTACATGTGGAAGTAGTGGAAATGCAAGAAAATGTAAACCTATACCAAGGAGCTTATGTCTCCATATACCAAAAGCATCGTGGATCGGCCTTTGGTAGGGAACACATAAATCATAATCATTTTGTATTCCATAAAAATCTCGTGCTAGACTACTTCGACCCACATTCCACATATAAACCAGATAGTATCAGAGAAGATACACAATAAAAAGAGATATATTCTTTAGGATTTGATAGGTAATTAAAGTAAGAGTAAATACTTCATTCATAAGCCAAACACTTCAAAAATGCAGGGTGAAAAATGATCGTCGCATTAAGGATGTTAGCTTATGGCACCATAGCAGATGTGTTAGATGATGCATACTAGATTTTAAAGAGCACTATAATAGAAACCCTTGATAAATTCTACCAATTTGCGGTAGACGTTTACAATACTGAGTACGTCAGATCTCCAAACAAGGATGATATTGTGCGGATTAGAGAAATGCATAAAAGTAGAGGATGGCTTGGAATGTTGGGTAGTGTCGATTATATGCATTAGGAATCAAAGAACTGTCCCCAAGCATATTATATAGCCTATAACGGTACCGAAAAAAGTAACTATTATTTTGGAAGCGGTTACTTCGTATGATTTCTCGATTTGCCATGCTTTCTTCGGAATACCTCAATTTAATAATGGATTAAATGTTATTGAGCGGTCGCACTTATTTAATGATTTGGCACTTGGCAAAGCAACTATCGTGACATTTACTCTTGGTCAAAATGTATAAGAACACAAATATTAACTTGGAAATAGGATTAATCCAAAATGGAGCCCCATTGTGAAGACATGTCCAAATCCAACAATGGCGAAGCGGGTAAAGTTTGCTAAGATGCAAGAAGGACAAAGAAAAGATATCAAAAGAGCTTTCGGCATCCTTCAATATAGATTTGCAATGATTAGTTATCCTTGTCGATTACGGTATTGAGAAAAGATGTCAACAATTATGTTTACATGTATAATTCTACATAATTTGATCATTGAAGATGAAAGAGATATGGACGAGGTTCATCATCGCTATAAATAAGATGGTGCAAAGCAAATTCCAGATATATTCCAAGGTGAAATTCCTATATTCAAAGAACCTTTCAACATCTACGTAGAACATTAACTTTCATTTTGAGATGCAAAGCTTCGTAATAGACTTCAAAAACATCTTATGAACCATAGTTGGAATCACTTTGAAGAATGTTTGTTCAAACAGATTTCTAAAACAGTAGAACATTAATTAAAAATCACAGAAACCAGATTTCTAAGAATACAAAGTATGGTGCTAATAATACAAATTGCTAGGTTAAAATAAACTACATTTAGGGAATTTAGTTATAATTATTTGCCTTCTACACTCCATCTAATATTAGGCTTGACCTTCATCTATTTCCGTCAAAACCTTATCCATAATCAATTGCTCTTATTTTTAACGTTCTGTTTCTGCTTTTAGACGTTTAAGATCCATCTTTTATTGCTTATTCTCCACTTGCATTACGTCAATCTTCTCCTATGTCGCTTGCTTCTTTCTTGATGTCTTCCTTCGTGAATTTCATGGGTAGCGTTCACTCTAGAATTCAAGCCGACTTCAAATTCACTCTTTTTTGTTGCTGGTTTGGACCTCAGTGGTCTATAATCTTCATCAGGTCATTGAGTGAGCATATCCACCTCATTTTCCCCCATAAATGGCATTTCTTTGCTCGATGTGTTTTCCAGACTAGAGCAGTATGATGATTTTGATGCTTTGTTCTTTCTTTTCTCCTTTGTTTGAACGTCCCTCAAGCTCTTTGCATTTTCAAAATTCCACTTCGGTTGACTTGTCAAACTCATAATAGTTCACGAATTGGTAATAGTATGGGTTTTTAACACTATTTTCTCTTGCAAAAAGCTTTAAGAGTTCCTTGTTCGCCATTCTTTTTCGATAATAGAAGAAAAAAGAAGGTTATATACTAATGAACAAATGAAAATCAAGAAACATAACATATGATCTTCAACTCCCATTACATAGGGATTTTCTTTGTTTATTTTATAAATCTTCGATTCGCAAAATTTAGTTTGCCAATTGATTTTACCGAGTCATCCTTGAATAGAAGACAATAAATATGTGTTGTTTAAATGCTTTATTTTAAAGGTATTCCTTATTTTCTTCCAAAACTTATCGCCACTATGGTCTGTATCCCTTTATTGAATCTTTGGTATAATTACTATAAATGTTGTCCAAGTCTTAGTTTTTGTTGCTTCACTATAGGTTCGATGAATGTTAGCTCGGAACAATGTCGTATTACTCACTATCATCTTCGAAAATGTAATTTATAAAATTCAAAGATGTGTAAACTCTCCTAATGGTAAATACATTATGGAGCCCTGGTTTGATATAAAGTTATTGCGGTTTAGAAGAAACAATATTGAGAATTTTTAGGACTGAAAGTGGGTTATCTATTGAATTATGGGGAAATATAACTATTATAGTAGCCATTGGGGCTTTAGTAGCTGTTAAAGGTCTGGAAGCCTATTAGATAGGCTCCTAAAGTTGGACACCTATTTAATAGGCATCTGAGCTTGGACGCTAGTTAAATAAGAACATGGGGCCAATTCAGGATATGAAGATTACACATTATATAACATGTAATCAGCTATGTTAGGGCATTGCGTTTCTAAAATGCTGAATATTACACTTGAATGTGACACCCTTAGAAATGCTCTTGGTATCATTGTTTACAACTTTATTAAGATATATGAACTGAAAATATATGGGAAAAAAGCAAATTTATTTGCTAAAATAGAATTTGAACTTTGGACCTTAATTATATATAAAAAAATTTCTTTTGAAACTAAATGTTAGATTTTGTTGTTATATACATGCACGACAATATCAAAATATTATAATTTTATTACAACTACTAATAACAAATTTGACGAAATGCGCTTCACGTGTGCATAATAATGTAACTATACATAAGGTATGCATTTTATACATGCAAAACAAAATGATTAAAACAATTATATGGAATTTGCATAAGAAGAATTAAAATAAATCGAACCGTTAATGTTTACTCCATATGGGAGACATAACACAGGTTACATGGCACACGTTCAACGTGTGAAAGACAATGGTTATAGTTTGACTTTAGAAGCTTAATGACGATTGTTGACATCATAATATCTATTCAACATATACAAGCTTGTATAAATGTTCAACTAAAAATTTGGTTCCATCCCTTACTTCTAGAATTAATATGTGAAAAATTCTTTCCAAAAACATGCTTTAAATTACATTCCAAAAATAATTATTATTTTTTGAAAATTAAACCTGAATAATAATCGCATATTTCTTTGATTAAAACATTTTTTATTTTTTTTTGGAAAACTGCAAATATTTATAGAGAAATCTTCAAATATATTTGCTGAATTTTTTGCAAATATTTATAGAAAACTTTGCAAATATGTGTAGATTTCTCTACAAATATTTGCGTCGTGCAGCGTGGAAACTACAACTTTGCAATTATTTGCAAGGTTTTCCGTAGATATCCTAAAACTTGAAAATAAGGTTTTTTGTAACATTTTTTGGAAGGGTAGCAGCTATGTATTTTAAAACTTAAAGATGGTATTTTACGAGTCTTTCCAAAGTTTAATTTAAGCATAGTATCTTCGTTCAAAAATATTAGATATCATTGTAATAATTATTTTATGTTCTTCTTTTGACAATGTTGACATCAACATCAACAATGAAAGAACTCTATATGGTGAAGTTGAAAATGTTTTTAAATATTATGAGGTAACATACAATGATAATCAACCATTAAACTTAAATCCTATCACCGTTTTTAACTTACCTTTGTACTTTGGCATTGTTATTATTTACTAGATTAAAATTAATTTGATTGGAATTGTATATGAATGGGATTGACATTCACTTTAAAGTTTTCTATTAGGTTGTGAGTACATTTGTTGCCTAAAAGGTATTTTGAACAAAATTCATATTTATTTGAGATAATCTAACTTTGCATCAAATATTCGTTTTCTAATTTGCAAAAAATATAATCAGTAATAATTTCAAAATATTGAATTCTATTTTGTAAAAAAAATGTAAAAGTAAAAAACATGCGTATAGTCTTAATTATTCAATTGTAATATTAACTTTCTAGTGTATAATACATTAACTTTCATACAAAGTATCTAAAAATAATTATTTAATTTATGTTTAGATGCAGTTGTCTTTTATTTTCACATTGTTACTAGTATATTTTGCATTTGAAGGTCCGATGGTGTTAGACTTTGACAAGATGAAGGAATGAGTGAAGAACTCGAGAATCATCAAACACAAGAGATTCCCCAAGAAACTACTTAGAAAGTCAGAAGAAATGATAGGAAAATAAAGACAAATGGATCAATCGATAACGGTCATGGCTACCAATTCATACCATCTTTCGGTATCAAACCATAGTATCGATCGATTTCTTCATAATATTAAGCGATGGAATTGCTCCCATGAAAGATCAAGTCAAAGAGCTATGCAGGCCAATTATAAAGAAGATAGCTAACATGAAGAAATATTTGGATCGATCAACGCAGGTCCATATGAATGAATTGGAACTAACCATAATATCAATATTACGAAACTAGGTCAAGTTGACCTAATCTTCTACCTACAAATATGGACCTTGACATGGTTTCCATGATGATTTTTTATGGATATTAATGCACGATTTAAGGTGCCTATCTTCAATCTCTTCGCCAATCAATACAACTCCACACATAAGAATAAGGGATCAACTATTTTTGACAAGAGACGCCTAGGCTCTATTATTTTCTTTTCTCTTAAATTGTCTCTATGGTTTGAAGAATTATTAACTTTGATCTCTTTATCATTACAAAATAATACCATGAGCATCATATACAATGATGTAGGTATAGCTGAACCACTCTAAATCCTAAAGATAGGCAGGGTGGAATATACATCGAAAGTTAGGTGTCGACGGAATAGATGCTCACAAATAGCTTCGATGGAATAGACACCTAGAGTTAGGTGTCAGCAGAGTGGGTACCTAGAGATAGACACCAACAAAAAAAATTGTTCTCATAGCTTGCCATATATAATATAGCACCTAGAGACGAGCCTCACTAGACAATTAGTCAAATGTGAATTGTTTCATAGAATACTGTAAATAAATTCACAATGGATGGAAAATCTAGTTTAGGGTAGGACTAACAAACTTAGTTTGAAGACACGTGTACTTGCAAATAAGTAAAAGGCCTAACTTTTGTTTAGCATCAAATAATTCTTGTTGTTGACCGTAGTCATATACTATGATAACTTATAAATTTTAATTCATTTTCAGTTAAACCAGTAATTATAGTCATTTCTTACTAGTTGTTGAATGGGATTGATTTGATCAGATGTAAAATTATGCAGTTTCCTACAGAGCAAGGGGTATGGCCTAGGGGCAATTATGTAATTTGTTACATATATCTAACTCCATAACCAATCTTGTTCGTAATAAAGTTGTTTAATTTTTTATTATAAACTCGATAGATTGTGATATATTAATTTAGTGATTAATTTAAATATATTAAAATAGAAAATTCATCAACAACATAATATGTGATAATAATTAGAAACAGTTGTAATCATGAGAAAATTATCACAATTAAAATAACATATCATTTTAAATATTCCTGGTTAAGATGTTTTGAGAAAGGATATCGATACATCCATTGAGACCATGGTATTAAGCTCTCCAATTGTTGGGCAGGTATTACTTTTGGTTGCTAGGAGCACAAAAGAGTTACATATTGATAGTTATTGGATAACTATGTAATGAATCACCTGAGGGTTTCTAGTTAGTTAATAACAACTAAGTCAAACGGAAAATCTCAGAGTGATGATATTACAAAGTTCTCTCGACTTAAGAATACTATTGAGCTTCATACTTGTTTGCAACCAAATTAGCCGCAAACACCCGAGAATAGGCTTGTGTAGTGAAATAAATGAAGAAACTAAATGGAAACTGAGGAATATCTCAAATTAACAAGAAAAACACAGTAGAAAACAAAAACAACAAGATTTATAGTGGTTCGGCGTTGATTGCCTACGTCTACTTTAACAATTCTCTTTATTTATTCAGAACAATCTTGATTACAGTAAGAAATAGAAAGAGACAAGAGAATAATGGAGGAAACTGATTACAATAATAATGTATTTAACCAGCATTGTAAAGATCCTAAGAATGACCCCCTAGGCCTCTATTTATAGGTGAAGGCAGCCACCAATCTGTTTGGAACTTCGGCAATAGGACCTTCTAATACATATGGGCCCACCATAGGGAGCACTATGCCCAATTCTTAATGGAGAAGGATCGGTACCGATCCCTCCATATGTTGAATTTAGGGCAGCTGTCCCTATGGTAGCTTCTTTATGCTCAAACATGATGGTGTCTCAAATATCAAAGTGTTTGGATGTATGGAGCTCTTGTTTTCTCTTGATCTTTAGTTCAAATCCCCATTTATATCATCATTGCCGATCCCACCAATTAGCAGTGTCAAACCCTCTTATTCAATTATGCTCTACCGATCCATAGTGTTTAGGATGCTATGATGAACCATCCAACTTCATAGACATATACCGATCCATCTTGCTTGGAATGTTATGCCTATCCCTAGTGCTTTAGGATATTGCGACGAAACCTTTAGTGCCAGAGATATACACCGATCCCTTCATTTGTTGAATGTTATGCCAATCCCTTTAGCATCATCAAATCATGTTGAACTAAGTACTACAACTTATACCGATCCCTCTACATTTCCATCCAAGTTGACTATCCAGCCATGTAACCATGCTGACCCCTAGCGCTTCACCTAGCTATGCCGACCCCTTAAGTATTCCATCCATGTTAACAAATTACTATGCTGACCCCTATTCCATCCAAGTTAACAAATGACTATGCGGACCCTTATTCCATCCAAGCTATTTTCCATAGTTATGACATCCTTCGTTGTTTGCCTATCAACTCCTTCAATCTGGGCTTCGTATAACTTCCTGGACTCTATTTCTGGATCCTGTATCCCTTGCTTCATGGTCATCCTTCTTGAAAACAATCAAATCTTTCATGCGCGATCGGTCCAATATGGCCAGTCAGGGTACCGAGTAACACTTTCCCCCTAAAGTATGACTTGTGAGTAACATGATGTGCTTTGTACCGAAAAAAGTCTTAGTTGCCGGAAAGGAATCCATTCGACTTTCTGATTGACGTCTATTTCTTCATCGACTTATAGGCCTTCTTCTATTTGAACCAATCTCGAACTTGAAAGCTTTAGGCCTGACTGCAATTCCAATTGATTTCAAAAAGTTGAACTTTTGAGTCATTCTCGCGCATATCCACATACACATTTCTGTTGTTGGTTCCTGGACATGTTCAAACGTTAACAGGTTGTTGCTAACTTTTATCATACTTTGTATGTTTATGATTGCAGTCTAACCTTCATGATAGCGATCATCATTTATTTTTCAGTTGTCCATAATTTTTCGTTTCTCATCTTTTATTCCATTCCTCCCCCTCTTTTTTTATATGTGGAGGGATCAGAATTCGAAATGCCGATCCCTTACTAGGGACACGTGATTAAGGATCGGCATGTCTTAGTGCCGACCCCTTTTCCTTGTCTTGGATTGAGTCACCCCTATAACTGGTCCCTTCCCCATACACGCGCATGTAAAAGGTACAGCCTTCTTTCCTTTTTCCCTTCACTTTACTGCTCCCAAAATTTTACCTTAACATTTTAACCTGCCCTTGCATTTCCAAGTTTCCTCTCTACCGAACCCATAACATCACGAAACCCTTTATTACAAACATCTTCAACCTTAAACCTTAACCTCAAACACAAATTCGAGTTATTTCCTCTCATTCGCTCCTCCTTAATCTTTGATTCCAAAGCCCAAACACTCGCCCTCTAATTTAACTTTATATATATAGGTATGAACTCTTCTTTACTCGTGTAATTGGGTCATGAATCTCGAGCTTGGATTAGTTTGATTGTTTTTTAGGTGTATAGCTTAGTAAGTAGTATCAGGATATGAGGGTGAGGAGGAGAAGAAGGAAGAGATGGAGAAGAAGATGGAGAAAAAGGTTCAGGCAAGATGGCATAGAAGATGGTTGAGCTCTAGAGTTGGTTGGAGAGGGTTCGATATGGCTTTGAGTGAAGTGATAAAAGTTCAGTGTGAAGTGGTTTGGCGAGGGATTGATGAGGAGGATGCGAAGGAAAAGATCAGTAGGACATATTCGTGGAAAGGGATCAGCAGGATGTTGTACCGATGAGGGATCAATGTGAGGTTGTTTGGTGAGGGATCGGTAAGGAGTGCATTGATGAGGGATTGATGTGTGGTCATTAGGCATGGGATCGGTGTTAGTAACTTAGGTGTATGGATCGGTTTAAAATTATTGGGATAAGGGATCGACATAGAGCATAGGGATTGGTATTGACACTAAAGACTAATCTAACCTAAGTCATTTGAACACTTAACTTCATGTTGCCTTACCTAAATATAAGACGACCAAGGAGAATGCGACTTGCATACTTGGACTATCAGACTTAAGCTTGAACGAACAAACTTCCGGACTGCTCAATATGGATTAAGTAAAAAAATTGGCTAACAAACTTGAACAATGGACTTTATAATTCAAAATGTCGATATCCGATCCTAAAGCTTTCATGGCCGATCAACTTTCTTGTTGATTGAGACGGTCAACTATTACGGTCTCTTTAGACAGAACTCCAAGTCTTATCATTTTATTATTGCTTTTCTAATTTCAAACTATTTATGCTTGCTTCACACTATTGCACTACACTAGTTCACACACGATAAAGGTGAAATATGTTCTTATTTCTAATCTTGATTGTCTACTGAGTATAGCTGACATAGACTCAGAAGCACAAAGCGCTCATTCAACATGTCTTCTGAATCAGCGATGAGACACGATGGTTCCGAAGCAAAATCAAGTTCTGCCACCATATCCGAAAGACCTTCGAGCCACCGCACAAAACAACCAGAAGCATATAATCCTCAAATTAATCTCTTCTCCGATATCACAGTTCAACCAACATAAACCATCAACCTGGCTGTCGATGTCGTTGTAGGTGTCATCGTTATAGCTAACTCGGTCGACTCACAAGCTTCTCGAATCTACGAAGCCCCTCTTAGTCAATTGTGCTCCATCCATGGAATCTCATTCGAAGATGTTATAGTTCCAACGAGGCAAGATAGACCTCACTTGCCCCAAGCTGGATATACGGCGTGTAACAAGATCATGTGCTAGGCTGGGTGTGTTCCACCTTTTAACTCCTTCGTCCATACCTGGGGATCAGCCCTACTCAGTTGCATCCCAATAGTTATGCTTTCATCCACAGGACTTTCCTTCTATTTATGAACGTTCTATTCCGTTCGTCGACTCCCGAGAACATAAGATTTATCTATAACTTTAAACGATGATCAGGAAGTCCTTCTTATATCTTCCTTGAACCTTTGCCAAACTGCCAAGTATTGTCGGGTGCATGGAACAGGCTTTCCTTATTTAAGCGCGAGTGGTTTTACATGTGATGTCCTCCTGGCTTCGCAAGGAGATGGCTAGACGGAAGTAAGTGTTACTTCTGGTTTCCTCTTAAGTTCGATAACTCAAGTCATAATTTCTCATTTGAGTGTACTAACATCTGAAGTTATTTCAGGTGTTCGTCCATGACCCGAAGGCACCGAGAATTCTAGAGCTATCGCCGCCATTCGTGCTACTCCCATTGAGGACTGGGATATTAAACTCCTCATTACTGATGAGCTGCTATCATTATTCAGGCTGTTGGAAGACGGCTGCAGAATTGGACTACTCGGGATCAAATCAGTCCCAAAGATTGTTGCTGAATGAAGAGAAGAAACAATCGACCCCGTCGTTCCCCTAGTTGAGAGGACTCGGGAAGATACAGAAGAAGGGGAGATCAAAGATTCTCAACCTAATAGAACGAGAGATGATGTTACAAGCCTTGGAAAAGCCCCAGTGGTTGAACCGCCGTAGGTCAGTCAATCGCAAACACCCTCGAAGAGGAAGAAGAAGTTGGTGTACCGACTGCGCAAAAGTAAGGCTGGGTCAAATCCGGAGTTCATCATTTCTCCCCTTGGAGATGAGTCATCTTCTCAGCGGTTGGAAAGTTCGTTAAAAGGGCTCTCTAACCTCCAAATTCCAAATGATATAATGACCTACGACTTTACCAACATTAATATCAAAGGACTTACCTCCCCTACTATAAGCAGTGAAGGCATCCAACCTTCCAACAGAGGGGAGAGCACCCCGATGAGTAAAGCCACCATTACCGGTTCGTTGGGGGGAACACTAGGACACTCACAAACACTTGCACTCCACTATACACTTGTTATTAATCTTTCGTACGATAACTTTTAATATTCTCTTATTTGGTTCTTTCTAGGTGCAATGTCTTGGTCCTGTGCCTTCGATCGTCTCCGGGGTTCTTCTACTTATTACCGCTTAAGCTGAGACTCCGAGTCTGGGAGACATAGAGAGAAAGCTAATGGATGAGATAAAGATTACTATTCAAGGGAGTCTTCTTCCTCATCTAAACGGAAGTCTGAATCACATGCTTCTCGTCATGACGATCACTCTAACCTTCCCACTCATAGCAGAGAGAAGTCTTCACATCATGGCTCTCATGCTGCCATGCCTCATGACCAATATTTTAGGTCGTCTAGTTCAAGCCAGTCATGCGAGTGCCGCTCCGGCAAGCATCAACTTGTTACTTCCGATCCGCTTTCGTCGGTTCCCGCTCCTGACTCTACTACATTGGAAAAGTTAGCTGAACTTAAAGCTAATTTTCTAAAGATCTGCTTTGATGGACTTAAGTTCCTCCCCTCTATACACGTTATTCCAGGAAGTGACAAAGAGAACTTATTATTGTGCGTAAACAACATATTCGTTCATCACGAATCATTTATTCATTTAGCTGAAATGGTTTCCGAAGTCTCCATAGAGCGCCGACATGAAATCGACCGTCTCAAGTTGGAGGCTATTCACGACAAAGATATCATCAAGCATCGGGATGCTGAGTTGCTTGAGTACAAAACCCAACTTGCTGAAGCAGAAAAGAATGCAAAAGAAACAAAAGAGGCGGTAAATCGCTGGTAAGGCTTTGCATAAGAAGGAACTTGACGTGGCGCTTCATCGTAGCGGCACTCTGACTTTAGAAAAGGACTACTTGCAAAAGGAGAAAGATGCCTAGCTCACTACATTGAAGAGCTTGAAAAATTATTAAAGAAAGAGAGGGAGGAGAAAATCGAGGCACAAGAAAAGTCATAGAGATACTGTGAGGAAGTCGTCGAGGCGAGAAGCTTAAGGACAAAACTTGACGAACAATTCGCCAAGATTGAAGCTTTAAAAAAGATGCCCGAGAAGAGGGCAGGAAAGAAGTGCTTGAACAAGCTAACTCCCGGGTAGAGGCTGCCATCGAGTCTGGTAGGAATGAGATTAAGGACTTGTTCGATCCGCTTATCATTGAATATAATGCGAAGGTCCTTCTCCACCGCGACTTGACTTTTCTTAGCGATGTGTATCTTGAGTCACTCGCCGAAGCCTGGGAGCACATCATCAAATAAAGAAAGAGGAATTAGGAGTGGCTGAATTCAATGAAGATGAACTTGTGAGAAAAGTCCTTCGAGGAAATGAGCCGTCGGATCTAGCCACTGCTAAACTTCAATTTTTCAAGGCTCCTGCACCGGCTAAGGAAGGAGTGGATATCGTCGAATCTTCTGGAACCGATCCTAAGGGTTCTTCTCCTATCCAACTAGCCGGACCATCATCTTCTCATATTAAGGAGCAAAGTCTTGGCTGCGATCTGACAGACCTAGCTTTGGACCACATATGCTATCTCCCATTCTCGAAGGAAGCACTCTATTGACTACAAAAAGTCAACCGGATGCTGGTATCATACTGAACTTCCTCGAATTTGAAAAAAATTTGTTCTCCATGCGCAATGGCTTTCAAATAATGTCCATGCTTTAAAAATATTTTGCAGGTCATCCGGGCCCTGATCAAACTCCTAGAAGTGGTGCCGCCACAGAGCAGTAGGAAAAGACGGCCGAAGTCACGGCCGTTGTCGATATTCCGAGGCTTGATGCTCAAGTTATCAGTGTGCTTGACGAATATAAACCTGAAGATCCCTCTATTGATGAATCTGAAGATGTAATGATCACAAGTGCTTTAGAGCACACCACTAAGACGAGTATGAGGGAACAGGTCAAAGAGGAGGAGAATTCAAAGTGCAAATTCAAAGGTGAGCCCATCGAGGTGGCAGTTGAAGATCTTGATCTTGTACCAATGCAAGTCTTTCCACTAGGCGGGACGATTCCCAACACAATCTCTCCTTCTTCTTCAAGTATTCCGGCTAAGGGCGACAAAGGGTCCCAAAAGAGACGCTCTGTCAACTCCACCACTGAAAAGCCAAAGTAGGAGAGAAAATCGAAGTAGTCATTACTTTGTATCAGTGTACATAATTTGAATAATTATCTCTTTTCTTAGTCATAGGTGCACGGGTACGAACCCCGATTTTTGGAATAACTTGTAATGGAATTTTGAGACTTGTGAATAAAAGTTTTTTTGCCATCGATTAATCATCATGTGAATTATTATTTTAATATTTGAATAATTACTTTTCATTCAATGTACTTGTAATTTATTGATTGCAAATCCCGTTAGAAATTCACCATCTCCATCTCAAGGCCTCTCTACGGTCGTTTCCTTAAGTTGTAGAAAATGCTAAGCTGGAGCTATAGTGAGCTATCATATTCAGCCTCTAGTGGTTTGTATTCCTCCCATCGATTTCAGGTTAGAGTTGTTGGGACAAGGAATAGTCAAAATCCATTCACCTGTCCATTGAGTTTACAAGTCAGTCCGCGTTCCGGGGACTTAGAGTTATTTCGCGAGCGGTCGGTTCATGCTCGATTTATGTTTTATACTCTAGTCCGCACTCCAGGGACTTGGATTTTTCTCGTGGGTGGTCAGTCACACCCAAATTGTTTATGCTCCAGTCCGCACTCTGGGGACTTAAAGTTTTCTCATGGGCGATCAGTCACACCCGAATCATTTATACTCCAGTCACTTAGAGTTCTCTCATGGGCGGTCAATCACACCCGAATTGTTTATATTCTAGTCAACACTCCGAGGACTTAGAGTTTTCTCGTGGGCAGCCAGTCACACCCAATCGTTTATACTCCAATTCACACTCTGGGAACTTAGAGTTTTCTCGGAGGCGATCATTCACACCCGAATTATCTATACACCAGTCTGTACTCCGGGACATAGAGTTTTCTCGTGGGCGATCGGATACACTCGAATTGTTTACACTCTAGTCCACACTCCGAGGACTTAGAGTTTTCTCGTTGGCGATCAGTCACACCCGAATTTTTTATACTCCAGTCTGCACTCTGGGGACTTAGAGTTGTCTCGTAGACGGTCAGTCACATCCGAATTGTTTTTGATTTTACTTCTTTTTGGTCGCCTCAATTTCGTTCCAGTCCCAAAATCCGGGCAGGAAGTTTTTCAATCTCTAGATTGTCGGCGATCTTTGTTCCTTATTACATGTCCCGTCCTTCGGTTCATCTACAGGAGTTGCTAATCGAGCAAATTAATGGAGCTCATCTTGTTCGATCCCATCGGGGATTAGCATGATCGATCGATTTCAAACTCCATGAGCTTGTTCACACATCACACACATTGATATCAATCAGTCTCAATGTGTACATAGCATAAAATGCAGTAACAATCATTTACGCAAAGGAAGTTCGAGAATCAAATGAGAAGGAATAAACTAGTCTGAATTATTACATATTCAAAAAATCAAATACTAAAGCAAATGTCGAAAGTAACTAGTATTGAAATACAAAAGAAATGTTCTAAGTTAAATAGCATCGTAAATGCACGCTATCCCACGCTCTTGGAAATGTCATGCCACCAACAGTCGCTAGCTTGAAAGTTCCTTCTCTAAGCCTCTTTTCAATGACATACGGTCCTTCCCATGTCAGATTCATGTGCGATGGGACCCCAAAAACCCGTTTCTGGATAAGGTCGCCAACTTCAAAGGTTCTTGATCGTACTTTGTGTTGTAATATCGGGCGACTAAATGTTGGTGTGCAGCTGCTTTGAAATAGACTTTCATGCACTTTTCATCAATGAAGTCCAAAGATTCCAAGAGGAGATCTTTGTTCATTCTAGGGTTGTAGTAAGTCACTTTATAAGAAGGGACTTCGAGTCCTACTGGAATAACTGCGTCGGTTCTGTAAGCTAGAGCAAATGGAGTATGGCCAATCGTGGACTTGTCAGTGGTTCCGTAGGCCCAAAGTGTCGTAAGAAGTTCATCCACCCAGTTGCCTCTAGCTTTTTCAAAACGCTTTTTCAGAATAGATTTGATAATTTTGTTTACAACTTCAACTTGTCCATTCGCTTGAGGGTGAGCGACCGCTACAAACCTCTTTTCAATGGGATATCTTCGACAAAATTCATAAAATTCAACACTATCGAACTATGTCCCGTTGTCAGTTATGATCATTCGTGGATGACCGAAGTGACATATGATGTTTCAAATAACAAAATTGATTGCTTTCTTGGTTTTGATCGTGGCTAACAGTTCCGCCTCAGTCCATTTTGTGATGTAATCAACCGTGACAATTGCATTCTTTGCACCACCATTAGAGATTGGTAAAGAGACGATGATGTCAATTCCCTAAATAGCGAATGGACATGGACTGACCATTTGCGTGATCTCTATTGGCGGCGCTCTTTGGACCTTCACATATACCTGGCACTTATCACATCGTCTCACATAATTAGCAGTATTTCGGTTTACAATTATCTAATAATATCCGTAATAGAGTAATTTCATTGCCTGAGTTTTCCACCTAGCGTGATCGCCACATTCTCACTCATGAACCTCTTTCATAACACACTTTGTCTCGTAATGAGCGATACACTGAAGTAAGGGAATAAAAACCCTTTTCTATACATAGTTCCTTCTAGCATAATATACTGCGAAGTTTTACAAAGGACTTTTCGCTTTTCGTTTCTCCTTTTAGGCAACATTCCATGCAACAAGTAATCTTTAAATGGAGTCATCCACGATTCCTTCTTAGGTTCCGCTTCTAAAACTTGATCAATTTCCATCATATTTATGCTTGGGGTATGTAATATCTCGATTGGAACCAAGCCCATCTGTTGCGCATCACCAGTACTAGCAAACTTTGCCAATGAATCAGCTTCTCTGTTTTGCTCACATGGGATTTGTGAAATTTCATAGTATTCGATATTCGCCAACAACTCCTGAACTCGGGTAAGGCACAGGGCAAGTCGTTGTCCCTTAGCCTGATAGTCTCCTCTGACTTGATACACCACCAACTATGAGTCGCAAAAGATTTCAAGAGACTTCACTACGAGCTCTCTGGCAAGTTTAAGTCCAACAATCAACGCTTCATACTCAGCCTCATTGTTTGTAGCAGGAAAGTCAAGCTTTAAAGCATAGAAAATTTATCGATTCTCAGGGGTTACAAGTATAGTCCCAGCTTCGAAACAGTGATCATTAGATGCTCCATCAGTGTACACCTTCCATTGCACAGTAGGGATTCCACTAATTTTTGAAGCTTATCTTGGACGATAAATTCCGCTATAAAGTCTACCAACGCTTGAACATGGTTAGCTCTTCACTACAGATATGTAATATCAAATTGGCTGAGCTTGATGTTCCATTTAAGCAACCTCCCAAATGTCTCAGGTCGTTGTACGACCTGTTGTAATGGCCGGTATGTGTAAATGTTGATAAGATATTCTTGGATGTATGGGCGAAGCTTCCACGGCGCGATTAGCAAGCATTATGACAATTTCTCTATCTTCGGATAGTTCCTTTCTGTACCTGTTAATCGCTTGCTGACGTAATACATCGGTCTCTGAATCTTGTTCTCCTTGCGAATAAAGGAGGCACTTATAGCATGTGATGACACAGCCAAGTAAATGTACAACTCCCATCAACTGACTTTGACAAGATAAGTGGTCTCTCCAAATGATTCAGCAGAGCTTGAATTGTGTCTTCACTATCCCACGTCCATTCAAAGTTTGTCTTCCCTTCCTAATCAAATCAAAGAAAGGAATGCAATTGTCTTTTGCCTTGGAGATAAATCGACTTAAAGCAGCAACCATCCCATTTATACTCTGCACTTGTTTAATTGTTCGGGGCCCTTAAATATCTCAAATAGCTTGAATCTTTTCAAGACTAATTTCAATTCCTTGAGCATTAAAAATAAAGCCCAAGAACTTTCCTAACGAAACACCAAATGAACACTTCAAAGGATTGATCTTCATGTTATAAAATCAGAGGATGTCAAACATCTCTGCCATGTCTTGAATGTAGTCGTTAGATCGCCATGACTTCACGAGCATATCATCTACATAGACTTCCATCGTCCCCACAATCAGATCTTTAAACATCCGGTTAACTAAGCGTTGATAGGTTGCTGCGGCGTTCTTCAATCCAAACAGCATGACCACGTTACAGTATAATCCAACATCTGTCACAAAGCTCGTGTGTTCCTGATCAGGGACATGCATCGAGATTTGGTTATACCCCTAGTACGCATCCATAAAGGACATCAATTCGTTCCATGCAGTAGAATCAATTGGCTGATCAATCCTTGGAAGGGGAAAACTGTCTTTATGACACGCCTTGTTCAAGTCTGAATAGTCGATGCACGTTCTCCACTTCCCATTCACCTTCTTCACCAGCACGGTATTAGATATCCATTCAGATAGAGGGCATCGTGAATAAACCCATTGACTTTCAGTTTATCCACCTCCTCTTAAGGGCGACGAATCTCTCTGGATCCATGCCTCGCCTTTTCTGTTTTACCGAAATATACTTCGGATCAACGTTTGATGCATGGCTCACGATGGCAGGCGACATCTCACACTTGTTAGAATGAGTCCAAGAAAATACATCCATATTCGCTCGGACAAAGCCAGTAAGTTCTCTCATCATTGAGGGTCTAAGCTGTGATCCAATCTTCAATACCTGTGATGGGTCATCATGGCTGACTATTAGATCAATCGTCAACTCAGCCGGTGCAGCCTTGGTCTCCTTTAGCTCCTCCTCCTCGTCCCTTGAATCTATATATCTATAGAACCGACTATGGCTCCAAGCCAAGACTTAGGTGCCATTAGTCAATCCTCAGTAACTTAGATGCGGACAGACTTGTTCACACCCTTTCCCTTCTCCTTACGCCGAGCTTCTCTCAACTCAGCAACATAACAGGCACATCTAGTCGCCTAATCACCATGCACCACTCCTACTCCATTATCAATCGGAAATTTCAAAGTCAGATACCATGGGTCAAGAGTTGCCCAAATTTATCCTGGGCCGGTCGGCCAAGAAAAACATCGTACGGTGATTCAATATCTAAAACTATGAACGGTAGGATCTGCACTCTCCTATGTTCACCTTCCCTCAATTCAACCGGCAATTCCACAAAACCAACTGCCTCAATCGCCACACATTGAAACCATGTATACGAGCATTAGACGGTTTCAAATCTTTAGCCTCCACCCTTATTTGATCATAAGCCTTCTAGAAAATTATATTTACCGAACTTTCACAGTCAATCAAAATTCTTCTCACCAGAGCAGGGCCAATCATGGCAGAAATGACCATCGGGTTAATTGTAGGAGCCTCTACTTTATCTACATCTCTGCTCCTAAACACTATACCATCTATCATCATACATTATTGCTTGGCCGAAGCCATGTCCTCATTTGAACATTACTCAAAATCCACGTGCCTCATCGCATTGGCATAGCGCTCCAACTCCTGCAAACTCCTATCTGTAGGATGCGGTTCTCCAATTATTGTGTTAATTACTAATCTCCCTCCGGTCCGCGCAGGCTCCTCAGCCCTAGACAGAGCTTACCCTCGATTGGGGCTTGATGTCCACTATCCGCCATCCTACAGAGTTTTCACAATCTGATGCAACTTCTTCTCCCGAATCAACTTCTCAATAGCATCCGGGAGATGGCTACACTCGTTCGTATTGTGCCAATAACACTCGTGAAACCGGCAATACTTTCCAGTCTGTTTTTGTGTCTCTGTCGACTCCTTTGGGCACAACTTCTTATATTGAAAAGCTTTACAAGTGGATAGATAGATGTTCTCTAAAGATACGTTTAGAGGCATGTAGTTATCATACATAGGAATCCTGAGCTTCGGTCTTCCTGGCTCCCTCCTCCGGTCTCGATTCCCTTTACCATTTCTCTTTTGTTAACTCGGCTTGTTCTGAACATTAACCTGAACCTTCCCAGAACTCTCATCAGACTGCTTTATTGCGATGTTTCTTTGCACCGCTTCTTTGCTTGGTCCCACAACATTGCTCTTTCTAGAGGACCTGGCATCCTCCTTCCTTATAAATTAAACCTCCTTCGAATATAAGCATTCCAGCATGGTCGACGGTTTTCCAGTAAGCCAGTCACCAAATTCGGATTCCGGGTCAATCCCTCTCGTCACATCCATAAGTATGGCATGGTCATTTGGGATACTAACATCATTGGTAGCGATATGAAATCTTTGCAAGAAGTCCTTCAATGGTTCCCCCGGAGATTGGATTACAGTGGGTAGTGGCATCACGTCTTTAGGATGAGTAGCATGCATCCAGAACTGTTCCATGAACTTCGTTGCTAGTTCATCAAACCTTGAGATCGATCGCGAGGGCAATCTTGTAAACCACATCATTGCGATCCTAGAGAGAGTTATAGGGAAGCATCTACATTTGGTTGCATCGTTGGCTCTCGTTGAGTCTATCAACCTTTCGTACCTCATGATGTGCTACCTAGGGTTAGTTTTTCCCTCATAGGTAGGAATTGTAAGCATGTTGAACCTTCTCGGATACTTTACATGCAAAACATTGCCAGTAAATGGGGTATGACTCCTCAAGATCCACCAATCATCATTTGTCAATCCCCGGTTCTCTCTCACCGGTTGTCTAACCATTACCGATAAGTCCGGTGTTTGGATGGGTGGTGCTAGGTGGTGGTCGCGCTGCACCTCACGTGAATGGTCCGGTCGATGTCTACGGGACATTTCACTCCTCCTTGGTCTATCGTCGTCTTGATGTGCGCCATGAGCATTCATCTCGTCGTCGTTACGGAGAGGTAATTGGTCAGAATTCAAATAGACTCTAGCATCCAAACTCTTAGAACCAGCTCTAGCACGATACCCAAAGTGCTACTGAGGAAGAACTCCTTTGGCGGAGGGATCTGCACTGATCCATAGGGGGGAGTGACGGGGGACCGACACCGATCCGGCTTGGCAGGCTATGTTGGTCTGCCAAGCGATGCTCCGACATCTGTTCTTGCCCTCCTTTGACCCTGCAATGCCTACGCCTGTGATATTCATCTGAAGAGGTTGAACTATCCCACACCGAGTAGGAAGCAAGATCCCTTCTGGCACTCTGACGCTGTTGTTGAGCAATCTGGTTCATTAGGTAAGCATTGGTCTGGATTTGCTCATTCAGCTGCCTACAGCTCTCCATCAACTCCCTCGTCAAGTTGTTGAATCCAGCTCTAGTTATGGAATCAGCGGGGTACTGGACTTCAGCAGGCTCCACATTTAAATTTGCAGGCTGGTTGCTTTGAGCCCCTTGTTGAATGCTGGCAGTTTCATTTGCATCAACGTTTTGGGAAGTTAATCTGGTATGCCTCACCATTCCTGATTTCGTTGCTTAGATTCTAGTAAATCTGGGTAGTATCTGCGAGCTTCTAAAGATGAATCTGGATCTCCTTCGGAAGATTTTCTCAATCCAGTAGTTGAAAAAGGAATCCCAACGGGATGAGAATCAGACTCTCAATGAAAGCACCAAGATGTTTGTAACCAAATTGGCCACAAACACCCAAGAATAGATTTGTGTAGTGAAATAAATAATGAAACTTAATGAAAACAGAGGATTTTCTAAAATTAACAAGAAAAACACAGCAGAAAACAAAAACAACAAGATTTATAATGGTTCGACGTTGATTTCCTACGTCCACTTTAAAGATTCTCTTTATTGCTTGACAACAATCTTGATTATAGTAAGAAATAGCAAGAGACAATAGAATAATGGAGAAAATTAATAACAATAATAATGCTATTTAACCAGCAGCGTAAAGATCTTCAGAATGATCCCCTAGGCCTGTATTTATAAGTGAAGGTGGCCACCAATCTGTCTGGAGCTTCGACAACAAGACCTTCTCATCGATATGGGCCCACCATAGAGAGTGGTAGGCCCAATTCTCAATAGAGATGGATCAGTATCGATCCCTCCATATATTGAATTTGGAGCAGCGATCCTTATGGTAGCTTTTTCATTCTCGAATATGATGGTGTCTCAAATATCAGGGTGTTTGGATGTGTGGAGCTCTTGTTTTCGCTTGATCTTTAATTCAAATCCCCATTTATATCATCGTTGCCGATCCCCACAACTAGCAGTGTCGAACCCTCTAATTCAATTGTGCTCTACCGATCCATAGTGTTTAGGATGCTATGCCGAACCGTCCAACTTCATAGATGTTAACCCAAAAAATGGATCAACACCCTGGTTTGAGTATGAAAGCACCAGCCCTGTTCTCATAGACCAATAATGTAAATAGAAAATGTAGAAAAGAACAAAAAAAGAAAGAAGACTTAGAGTTTTCTCGTTGGCGGTCAGTCACACCCGAATTGTTTATACTCCAGTCTGCACTTTGGGGACTTAGAGTTGTCTCGTGGGCGGTCAGTCACATCCGAATTGTTTATGATTTTACTTCTTTTTGGTCGCCTCGATTTCGTTCCAGTCCCAAAATCCGGGCAGGAAGTTTTTCAATCTCTAGATTGCCGGCGATCTTTGACCCTTATTACATGTCCCGTCCTTCGGTTCATCTACTAGAGTTGCTAATCGAGCAAATTAATAGAGCTCATCTTGTTCGATCCCATCGGGGATTAGCATGATCGATCGATTTCAAACTCCATGAGCCTGTTCACACATCACACACATCGATATCAATCGGTTTCAATGTGTACATGGCATAAAATGCAGTAACAGTCATTTACGCAAAGGAAGTTCGAGATTTTGTTAATCAAATGAGAAGGAACAAACTAGTCTGACTTATTACATATTCAAAAAATCAAATACTAAAGCAAATGTCGAAAGTAACTAGTACTGAAATACAAAGGAAATGTTCTAAGTGAAATAGCACCGCAAATGCTCGCTATTCCACGCTCTTGGAAATGTCGTGCCACCAACAGTTGCTAGCTTGAAAGTTCCTTCTCTAAGCCTCTTTTCAATGACATACGGTCCTTCCCATGTTGGATTCATGTGCGATGGGACCCGAAAAACCCGTTTCAGGATGAGGTCGCCAACTTCAAAGGTTCTCGATCGTACTTTGTGCTGTAATATCGGGCAACTCAATGTTGGTGTGCAGCTGCTCTGAAATCGACTTCCACGCACTTTTCATCAATGAAGTCCAAAGATTCCAAGAGGAGATCTTTGTTCATTCTAGGGTTGTAGTAAGTCACTTGATAAGAAGGGACTTCGAGTTCTACTAGAATAACCGCGTCGGTTCTGTAAGCTAGATCAAATGGAGTATGGCCAATCGTGGACTTTTCAGTGGTTCCGTAGGCCCAAAGTGTCGTAAGACGTTCATCCACCCAGTTGCCTCTAGCTTTTTCTAAACGATTTTTCAAAATAGATTTGATAATTTTGTTTACATCTTCAACTTGTCCATTTGCCTAAGGGTGAGCGACCGCTACAAACCTCTTTTCGATGTGATATCTCCGACAAAATTCTTTAAATTCAACACTATCGAACCGTGTCCCGTTATTAGTTATGATCGTTCGTGGAAGATCGAAGTGACATATGATGTTTCAAATAACAAAATTGATTACTTTCTTGGTTGTGATCATGGCTAATAGTTCCACCTCAGTCCATTTTGTGAAGTAATCAACCATGACAATTGCATTCTTTGCACCACCTTTAGAGATTGGTAAAGAGACGATGGTGTCAATTCCCTAAATAGCGAATGGCCATGGACTGACCATTTGTGTGATCTCTGTTGGCGGCGCTCTTTTGACCTTCATATATATCTGGCACTTATCACATCGTCTCACATAATTAGTAGCATTTCAGTTTACAGTTGTCTAATAATATCCATAACAAAGTAATTTCATTGCCTGAGTTTTCCCCCTAGCGTGATCGCCACATTCTCACTCGTGAACCTCTTTCATAACACACTTTATCTCGTAATGAGCGATACACTGAAGTAAGGGAATAAAAAACCCTTTTCTATACATAGTTCCTTCTTGCATAATATACTGCGAAGTTTTACAAAGGACTTTTCGCTTTTCGTTTCTCCTTTTAGACAACATTCCATGCAACAAGTAATCTTTAAATGGAGTCATCCACGATTCCTTCTTGGGTTCCGCTTCTAAAACTTGATCAATTTCCATCATATTTATGCTTGGGGTATGTAATATCTCAATTGGAACCAAGCCCATCTGTTGCGCATCACCAGTACTAGCAAACTTTGCCAATGAATCAACTTCTCTGTTTTGCTCTCGTGGGATTTGTGAAATGTCATAGTATTCGATATTCGCCAACAACTCCTGAACTTGGGTAAGGCACAGGGCAAGTCGTTGTCCCTTAGCCTGATAGTCTCCTCTGCCTTGATACACCACCAACTATGAGTCGCAAAAGATTTCAAGAGACTTCACTCCGAGCTCTTTGGCAAGTTTAAGTCCAGCAATCAACGCTTCATACACAGCCTCATTGTTTGTAGCAGGAAAGTGAAGCTTCAAAGTATAGCAAATTTATCAAATCTCAGGGGTTACAAGTATAGTCCCAGCTTCAGAAAAGTGATTATTAGAAGCTCCATCAGTGTACACCTTCCATTGCATAGTAGGGATTCTACTACTTTTTGGACGCTTATCTTGCTTGATAAATTCCGCTATAAAGTCTACCAACGCTTGACCCTGGTTAACTATTCATGGCAGATATGTAATATCGAATTGGCTGAGCTCGATGTTCCATTTAAGCAACCTTCCAAATGTCTCAGGTCGTTGTAGGACCTGTTGTAATGGCTGGTCTGTGTAACTGTTGATCAAATATGCTTAGATGTATGGGTGAAGCTTCCACGGTGCGATTAGCAAGCATCACGACAATTTCTCTATCTTCGAATAGTTCCTTTCTGCACCTGTTAATCGCTTGCTGACGTAATACATCGGTCTCTGAATCTTGTTCTCCTTGCGAATAAAGGAGGCACTTATAGCATGTGATGACACAGCCAAGTAAATGTACAACTCCCATCAACTGACTTTGACAAGATAAGTGGTCTCTCCAAATGATTCAGCAGAGCTCGAATTGTGTCTTCACAATCCCACGTCCATTCAAAGTTTGTCTTCCCTTCTTAATCAAATCAAAGAAAGGAATGCAATTGTCTTTTGCCTTGGAGATAAATCGACTTAAAGCAGCAACCATCCCATTTATACTCTGCACTTGTTTAATTGTTCGGGGCCCTTAAATATCTCAAATAGCTTGAATCTTTTCAAGACTAATTTCAATTCCTTGAGCATTAAAAATAAAGCCCAAGAACTTTCCTAACGAAACACCAAATGAACACTTCAAAGGATTGATCTTCATGTTATAAAATCGGAGGATGTCAAACATCTCTGCCAAGTCCTGAATGTGGTCGTTTGATCGCCATGACTTCACGAGCATATCATCTACATAGACTTCCATAGTCCTCCCAATCAGATCTTTAAACATCCAGTTAACTAAGTGTTGATAGGTTGCTCCGGGGTTCTTCAATCCAAACGGCATGACCACGTAAAAGTATAATCCAACATTTGTCACAAAGCTCGTGTGTTCCTGATCAGGGACATGCATCAAGATTTGGTTATACCCCGAGTACGCATCCATAAAGGTCATCAATTCGTTCCCTATAGTAGAATCAACTGGCTGATCAATCCTCGGAAGGGGAAAACTGTCTTTATGACCCGCCTTGTTCAAGTCCGAATAGTCGATGCATGTTCTCCACTTCCCATTTGCCTTCTTCACCAGCATGGTATTAGATATCCATTCAGATAAAGGGCGTCGTGAATAAACCCATTGACTTTCAGTTTATCCACCTCCTCTTAAGAGCGACAGATCTCTCCGGATCCATGCCTCGCCTTTTCTGTTTTACCGAAACATAGTTCGGATCAACGTTTGATGCATGGCTCATGATGGCAGGCGAGATCTCACACATGTTAGAATGAGTCCAAGAAAATACATCCAGATTCACTCGGAGAAAACCAGTAAGTTCTCTCATCATTGAGGATCTGAGCTGTGATCCAATCTTCAAGACCCGTGATGGGTCATCCTGGCTGACTGTCATATCAATCGTCAACTCAGCCAATGCAGCCTTGGTCTCCTTCAGCTCCTCCTCGACGTCTCTCGAATCTATATATCTATAGAACCGACCGTGGCTCCTAAGCCAAGGCTTAGGTGCCATTAGTCAATCCTCAGTAACTTAGATGTGGACAGACTTGTCCACACCCTTTCCCTTCTCCTTACGCCGAGCTTCTCTCAACTCAGCTACATAACAGGCACATCCAGTCGCCTGATCACCATGCACCACTCCTACTCCATTATCAGTCGAAAATTTCAAAGTCAGACACCACGGGGCAAGAGCTTCATAAATTTATCCTGGGCCGGTCGGCGTAGAAAAACATTGTACGGTGATTCAACATCTAAAATTATGAACGGTTGGATCCGCACTCTCCTACGTTCACCTTCCCCTAATTCAATCGGCAATTCCACATAACCAATTGCCTCAATCGCCACACATTGAAACCATGTATACGAGCATTAGACGGTTTCAAATATTTAGCCTACATCCTTATTTAATCATAAGCTTTCTAGAAAATTATATTTACCAAATTTTCACAGTCAATCAAAATTCTTCTCACAAGAGCAGAGCCAATCATGGAAGAAATGACCATCGGGTCAATTGTAGGAACCTCTACTTTATCTACATCTCTGCTCCTGAACACTATATCTACATCTCTGCTCCTGAACACTATATCATCAATCATCATACATTATTGCTTGGCTAGAGCCCTGTCCTCATTTGAACATTACTCAAAATCCACGTGCCTTATCGCACTGGCATAGAGCTCCAACTCCTGCAAACTCCTATCCGCAGGATGCGGTCCTCCAATTATTGTGTTAATTACTAATCTCCATCCGGTTCGCTCAGGCTCCTCAGCCCTAGGCAGTGCTTACCCTCGATTGGGGTCAGATATCCTCTATCTGCCGTCCTACGGAGTTTTCACAAACTGCTGCAACTTCTTTTCCCGAATCAACTTCTCAATAGCATCCGGTAGATGCCTACACTCTTTCGTATTGTGCCAATAACACTCGTGAAATCGGCAATAATTTCCAATCTGTTTTTGTGTCTCTGTCGACTCCTTTGGGCACAGCTTCTTATATTGAAAAGTATTACAGGTGGATAGATAGATGTTCTCTAAAGATACGTTTAGAGGCATGTAGTTATCCTACATACGAATCTTGGGCCTTGGTCTTCCTGGCTCCCTCCTCCGGTCTCGATTCCCTTTACCATTTATCTTTTGTTAACTCGACACTTGTTCTTAACATTAACCTGAACCTTCCCAGAACTCTCATCAGAGTGCTTTATTGCGATGTTTCTTTGCATCGCTTCTTTGCTTGGTCCCACAACATTGCTCTTTCTAGAGGACATGGCATCCTCCTTCCTTATAAACTGAGCTGCCTTCGAATAGAAGCATTTCAGCATGGTCGACGGTTTTCTAGAAAGCCAGTCACCAAATTCGGATTCCGGGTCAATCCCTCTCGTCACATCCATAAGTATGGCGTGGTCATTTGGGTTACTAACTTCAGTGGTAGCGATATGAAATCTTTGCAAGTAGTCCTTCAATGGTTCCCCCGGAGCTTGGATTACATTGGGTAGTGGCATCACGTCTTTAGGACGAGTAGCATGCATCCAGAACTGTTCCACGAACTTCGTTTCTAGTTCATCAAACCTTGAGATCGATCGCGAGGGCAATCTTGTAAACCACATCATTGCGATCCTTGAGAGAGTTATAAGGAAGCATCTACATTTGGTTGCGTCATTGGCTCTCGCTGAGTCTATCAACCTTTCATACCTCATGATGTGCTACCTAGGGTCTGTTTTGCCCTCATAGGTTGGCATCTTAATCATTTTGAACCTTCTCGGATATTCACATGCAAAACATTATCAGTAAATGGGGTATGACTCCTCAAGATCCCCCAATAATCTTTTGTCAAGCCCCGTTTCTCTCTCACCGGTTGTCTCACCATTGCCGATAAGTCCGGTGTTTGGATGGGTAGTGCTAAGTGGTGGTCGTGCTGCACCTCACGTGAATGGTCCGGTCGATGTCTACGAGCCATTTCACTCCTCCTTGGTCTATCATCGTCTTGATGTGCGCCATGAGCATTCATCTCGTCATCGTTCCAGAGAGGTAATTGGTCCGCATTCAAACAGACTCTAGCATCCAAACTCCCAGAACCAGCTCCAGCACGATACCCAAAGTGCAACTGAGGAAGAACTCCTTTGGCGGAGGGATCTGCACCGATCCATAGGAAGGGACCTACACTGATCCATCTTGGCAGGCCATGGTGGTCTGCCAAACGATGCTCTGACATCTGTGCTTGCTCTCCTTCGAACCTGCAACGCCTACGCCTGTGATATTCATTTGATGAGGTTGAACTATCCGACACCGAGTAGGAATCAAGATCCCTTCTGGCGCTCTGATGCTGTTGTAGAGTAATCTGGTTCATTAGGTTAGCATTGGTCTAGATTTGGTCATTCAGCTGCCTACATCTCTCTATCAACTCCCTCATCAAGTTGTTGAATCCAACTCTAGTTATGGAATCAGCGGGGTACTGGACTTCAGCAGGCTCCACATTTAAATTTGATGGTTGGTTGTTTGGAGCCCCTTGTTGAATGCTGGTAGTTTCATTTACATCAACATTCTGGGAAGTTAATCTGGTATGCCTCACCATTCTTGATTTCTTTGCTTAGATTCTAGTAAATCTGAGTAGTATCTGTGAGCTTCTAAAGATGAATCTAGATCTTCTTCTGGAGATTTTCTCAATCCAGTAGTAGAAAAAGGGATCCCAACGGGATGAGAATCAGACTCTCAATGAAAGCACCAAGATGTTTGCAACCAAATTAGCCACAAACACCCAAGAATAGATTTGTGTAGTGAAATAAATAAAGAAACTTAATGAAAATAGACGATTATCTCAAATTAACAAGAAAAACACAACAGAAAACAAAAACAACAAGATTTATAATGGTTCAACGTTGACTGCCTACGTCCACTTTAAAGATTCTCTTTATTGCTTGACAACAATCTTGATTATAGTAAGAAATAGCAAGAGATAAGAGAATAATGGAGAAAACTAATTACAATAATAATGCTGTTTAACCAGCAGCGTAAAGATCTTTAGAATGACCGCCTAGGCCTGTATTTATAAGTGAAGGCGACCACCAATCCGTCTGGAGCTTCGACACCAAGACCTTCTCATCCATATGGGCCCACCATAGAGAGTGGTAGGCCCAATTCTCAATAGAGATGGATCGGTATCGATCCCTCCATATATATAATTTGGGGCAGCGGTCCTTATGGTAGGTTTTTCATGCTCGAATATGATGGTGTCTCAAATATCAGGGTGTTTGGATGTGTGGAGCTCTTATTTTCGCTTGATCTTTAATTTGAATCCCTATTTATATCATCGTTTTTGATCCCCCAAATTAGCAGTGCCGAACCCTCTGATTCAATTGTGCTCTACCGATCCATAGTGTTTAGGATGCTATGCCGAACCCTCCAGCTTCATAGATGTTAACCCAAAAAATGGATCAACACCCTGGTTTGAGTGTGAAAGCACCAGCCCTGTTCTCATAAAGCAATAATGTAAACAGTAAATGTAGAAAAGAACAAAAATCGAAAGAAGACAAGAGATTATTATTGTGGTTCGGCTGTTAATGAAGCCTACATACACTTTATAGTTTTTATTAGAGACCGATTGCTGTTACAAGTAGCGTTTGATTACAAGGCTTGTTATCCCGCCTTTTGGCAAGGCCGAGATACCAAGGAATTAACTGAAGAAAATATGGATTATGCATCCTCGAGATCGAGTAATCGCTGGATATCCCTAGATATCGATGAATTTTACCCAAGACCGGATTGAGCCATAATTGATAAGACACGACAAGCAAAGTCATAGAAACCAACATTCCAAGTTTCGAGTCAATCCGAGTTCGTACACTCAAGATATCATCGACGCAAGTGTAGGACATAGCCTTGGTTCGAATCCATCATGTTCGACTCCACCAGGTTCGACTCCATCTACCTCGTATCCATAGAGCTGCAAGTCTGTGTTCTTCGACTCCATCGAAACAAATTCCTTCGAAATCACAATAGCCAATCACTTCGAATTCATCCTGTGTCGTTGGTTCGAACCCATCCTAAAAAGGTAGCTTCGTATCGATCGACTATTGTTTTCCAATGATCGATACGAACGAGCATACTGAATCCATCCTACGCCTGGCATTCGAATCCATCCGGTTTGGACGACTTCGAATCGATCAACAGATATAGGCCATGATCGATTCGAACGCACCTTGCCTCGAATCCATCCCCTCAAATCCACCAAGTTGAAGCAGCGGAAAACGTGGAGTCGACCCAGTCGATTCGGAGGAAAAGGCGGGTTGACCCTGGAAATGCGCACCACGTCATCGCTTGGACACGGGATGCCATCGATTCGACATAATCGATTCGAAGGAGATCGATTCGAAGGAAATATTTCAGCCACAAACACAACCTTGAATCGATCATAACTCGAGTTCTACAAGTCCAAATGTCATGAAATTTTCACAGAAGCTTAAGCACATGATGAAGAATGTTCACACCAAATTTTAGCTCGATTGGATGATTTCTTGATCGATTCGAACCAAGGGTCGAATCGATCCCAAAGTGGGCCCGGATCACCAGATTTCGGCCATGTGGGCCCCTTTACGTACTAGAACTGGTCTCCCCTCATTTTAGGCGAAATATCAGCCTCCTACACCTATAAATAGAGCCCCTAGTCATTCAGAAAAGTGGTCGGATAATTCTGAGTACTGAAGAGCGCCCAGATTCTGCCAGATGTACTTCGGAACACCGTCGCTGCTTTAGATTGAGAGTTAACTTAGAAATTCAGTTGTATTACATTATAAACTACTGTAATCTTCAAGTATCGAGCAATAAAATCATCAAACTTCATAGTGGACGTAGGCAAAACGCCGAACCACTCTAAATCGCTTGTCTTTGCAATTTACTTTCTGTTATTTGGAGTTTTTGTTAGATAATCCACAGTTTTAATTCTCATTCTTCACTTTTATCTCTTCAAAAACTTCCGAAGAGTGTTGTGCCCATTTTTGGTACAAACACTTTGGTGCTTTCACTGAGAAAAAACCAGCTTTTTTCTCCTGCTCCTTGGATCTACCGTCGATACCGGATTGCACAAATCCAAGAGGAAGATCCAGATCTCTAATTTATCATCCTTCCATTCTACTCAGATTTGCATAAAGTCTAGGAAAAGGATTCATCATTCAAAATGGTTAGCACAAGAACCACTTCTACAGATGCTGGACAAGAAGGTAGGGATGGACAAAATCCTGCTCAACAGCAGCCATCCAACCAAGACAATACTGCTCATTCAGATCCGTCTGGGGCAGTCACCAGATAAGAATTCCATGTGTTACTTCAAGAGATGACTCAAAGTCAGCAACAATTGGCCGAACAGTTGCGTGCTAATATTGAATTGACAAACCAACTGAACCGCCAGGGCCGTAGGAGGTCCAGAAGGGATGATGTTTCCCGCTCATCCACTGAAAGCTCTGCCTCATCTGACTATCATCATAGATCTACCCGCCCCCGATTGAACGGAAGTCATGCTCAAGCTGCCGGATATCAACCCTCCCTGACTGTCGGACAGTTGAGGGCGGGACCGTCAGCAAGCTTCCAGGCTGGGCCATCAGCACGAGGTGGTCGTACTCCACAATATACTACGGACAATCATGTCACAGCTACCACAGTAGAGACAAGGGTTGATACCCGACATCTTCCAGATTTAGATAATCAACAGCAAGGACGTACTTCTGAACCATACGTCCCAGAAGATGCTGAGCCAAGGAGGCGAAACTTGGACCGTCGACAGCGCCCGGTCCAAACTCGCACTGTGGAACCCGACCACACCTTAGCTTAGCATGCTCAAAATGTAGCGATGCCTGACATCTCGACTATGATACGACAAATGATCCGTGAAAACCAAGGTCTTACCAACGACGATTGGGGGATTTCTAGAAGTCATACTCCTTTCACGGACGAGATACTATACGCTGAACCTCCTTGGCGATTCAGAATGCCAACTCTCCCTATGTACGAAGGAAATTCTGATCCCAATCAGCACATATTGAAATATGAATGGTCAATGAGCGCCGCAAGGGCCGACAATGCAGTGAAATGTCGAAGTTTCCCCATCTGACTAGGAGGAATTGCAACAATGTGGTTTACAAGATTGCCTCCAAGATCTATCTCTTCATTTGACCAATTGGCTAAGAAATTTGTTGAACAATTTCGCATGCATG
Source organism: Allium fistulosum (assembly GCA_030737815.1). NCBI lineage: Eukaryota > Viridiplantae > Streptophyta > Magnoliopsida > Asparagales > Amaryllidaceae > Allium > Allium fistulosum. The sequence goes on along the minus strand of CM060904.1, from coordinate 260,608,197 downwards.
TCGCTAGACCCAAAGATGTTAACACCCTGTCCAGTGTTACCCAAGCTCGTAGGGAAACACTAAGGCGATACTTGGAGAGATTCCATGCGGCATGTGTGGAGATTAGTAATCCCAACGACAACTCAATTTTAATGGCATTGACAAAGGGAATTGATCCCGATTCTGAATTTGGAAACTGGTTAGCTGGAAAACCACCCGCATCGTTGGACCGTTTCTACTCCAAAGTCGCTCAGTTCTTACGGCGAGAGTTCGCGAAACAGTCTAGGAAGCAAGACGATGCGAAGCCCGGAAGTGAGGGAATACAAAGCAATGTAGCAGTTAAACAGTCCGGTGACAATTCCGGAAAAGTTCAATTAAACATACAGAACAAACAAACTCAGCCAAGAGATAGCAATGGTCAGAATAAGAAGAGAGATCCGAATCCAGGCCCACGGCGTAGGGCTCCGATGTTCGAAAATTATACACCATTAAATACATCGCTGGAAAATGTGTACCTACAAACTTGCAACACTGAATAGTATAAGAAACCCGCTCCGAAGCGGTCATCGGAGAGGAAGATTCAGACAGGAAAGTTTTGTAGATTTCACGAGAGTTATGGCCAAAATACGAATGACTGTCGACATTTGCAAGACCTCATAGAAAAGCTGATCAAGGAGAGGAAGTTAGATCAATTCGTACGGGCACCACAGTCTAGTGGTGCGGGCCCGTCAAATCCAAACCGTACACAGGATCAAGAAAGACAAGAGGAACCCGCTCGTACAGGCGGGAGGCTGGTTATCAATACCATAAGTGGTGGACCTCATCCAGTGGACAGAAGCTCGAGGGAAATGGAGTCGTACGCTAACTCTATCAGGCATGCGAGCTTCGAATGCTGCAGTAATTGTGAGGATGGAACCCCGGCTAAACAACAAAAGACAATGTCCGATGACGTCATATTTAGAAGCCGAGATGCTGAGAAAATCGAAGCTCCAACAATCGACCCACTAGTCATATCTGCCCAGGTTGGTCCTGCTTGGATGAAGAGGATCCTGGTCGACAGTGGGAGTTCTGTAAACATTTTATTTAAACGAGCTTATGATTTAATGAAGATGGAAGCTAAAGACTTGAAACCCTACCAATCTCGAGTTCACGGCTTCAATGGAAGTGCTACAATACCCACTGGGGTAGTGGAACTGCCGGTGGAACTGGGGCTTGGAGAACGCAGGAGAGTCCGACTGCTGCAATTCATTGTTCTTGACATCGCTTCACCGTATAATGCATTCTTGGGCCGACCAGCCCTTGCTGAATTCAGGGCAGCCATTGCCCCGTGGTGTTTGACTTTGAAATTCGCAACTGACCATGGGATTGGAATCATTCAAGGAGATCATGCAGTGGGAAGAGCCTGTTATGTTGCTGAATTGCGTGAAGCACAGAGAAAGGAGAAAGGAAAGGGCGTTGAGGAATCTCTCTTCGTCCGTTTCGCTGATAATTGACAACTAGCACCTGGGCCCCGGCCCGGGCACCACTACCAATTCCTTAAAGATCTTGACCCTAGAGATAACGAAGATAAAGATGAAGTCAAAGAGAATCAAGCGTCTCCAGCCGAACTGACTATGGACGTCCCAGTCAGTGAGGATGACGACTCAAAAGTACTAAAAGTTGGATCTCAACTGGGAAAACAGATACAACAGGAATTGGTTGAATTTCTTCAAGCAAATCTCGATGTCTTCGCCTGGGCGCACTCTGACATGTGCGGAATCTCACCGAACATTGCAAGTCACTCCTTAAATATTGATCCACGACATGTTCCGGTAAAACAAAAGAGGCGTGGTATGGATCTAGAGAGATCTGCCGCCCTTAAAGAAGAGATTGACAAGTTGCAATCAAATGGTTTCATCCGAGATGCTCTATACCCGGAGTGGGTGTAAAATCCGGTAATGGTTCGAAAACCGAATGGGAAATGGAGAACTTGTGTCGACTACTCCGACTTAAACAAAGCTTGTCCAAAAGATAGTTTTCCACTTCCTCGAATTGACCAACTCGTAGACTCAACCGCAGGCCATGAATTGTTATCCTTTATGGATGCTTATTCCGGTTATAATCAAATACCTATGCATCTACCCGATCAAGAACATACTAGTTTCGTGACCGATCTGGGACTCTACTGTTACAGAGTCATGCCTTTTGGTTTAAAGAATGCCGGAGCAACTTACCAACGCTTGGTTAATCGAATGTTCGCTGACCAGATCGGGAAAACCATGGAAGTTTATGTGGATGACATGTTAGTAAAGTCCCGATTTTCCACAGATCACGTCAGAGATTTAGATTCAATGTTCTGCATCCTACGAGAATATGGAATGAAGCTTAACCCGTTAAAGTGCCACTTTGGCATTGCATCCGGAAAGTTCCTCGGTTTCATCGTCAACGCCCGTGGGATAGAAGCAAATCCCGAAAAGATCTGGGCAATAAGGAATTTGCAAACTCCAAGGACCATAAAGCAAGTCCAGAGTCTCAACGGGAAGGTAGCAGCGCTAAGCAGGTTCATTTCAAAATCCACCGATAAATGCATTCCTTTCTTTGATCTAATCCGGAAGGGAAAACGAAACTTTGAATGGACTATGGAATGTGAAGGCGCATTCCGATCGCTGGTTCAGCATCTTTCTACACCACCGATCTTGTCAAAACCGATTGATCACGAACAATTATACCTTTATCTGGCAATATCAGAGCATGCGATCGGTGCTGCTCTGGTCTGATAAGAAGATCGAGTGCAGAAACTGGTCTATTATGTTAGTAAACGATTGACCGGAGCTGAAAGAAATTACCCCAGGTTGGAGAAACTGGCTTATTGCCTGGTCATTGCCTCAAGAAAGCTTCGTCCTTATTTCCAAGCTCATCCGCTTACTGTGTATACCGATCAGCCGTTACGACAAGTCCTCACGCGGCCTGAGACGTCGGGAAGGTTACTCAAGTGGAATATCGAACTGAGTCAATTTGACATTACTTATGCTCCGTGGAAAGCCATTCAAGGGCAAGTCCTAGCTGACTTCATAGCTAAATTTACTGTTCCAGACGACTTACCCGAAACCAGCGAATCTCCTGAATATGTCTGGAAACTTTATACAGATGGTGCATCAAACGATCGGTGTTCGGGCACTGGTGTTGTGCTAGAAACCCCCGAAGGTCGATCCATATGCTATGCTTTGAAGTTTGATTTTCACGCAACCAACAATGAAGCCGAATATGAAGCTCTATTGACTGGGTTAAAACTTGCCAGAGATCTGAGAATTATCGCTATAGAGATTTATTGTGATTCACAGTTGGTTGTGTGCCAGGTACGGGGAGAATATCAAGCAAGAGATCGATGATTAGCTGCTTATCTAGCCCGAGTTCAGGAAGCACTGGATCAGTTTGATTATTGTGCCATTTACTATATACCACAAGATCGCAATCAAAAGGCCGATTCATTGGCAAAGTTGGCCAGCACAGGTGAGGCACAGCAAATGGGGCTCGTCCCCGTCGAAACTTTGTCCTCCCCAAGCACTGATCAAATGAAAACGAATGATGTGTTGGAAACATCTCCCAGTAGAGAATCATGGATGACTCCGTATCGAAATTACATTGAGAATGGGATATTGCCTAAGCACCGAAATGAGAAAAGGCAAATTTTACGAAAAGCTTCACGATTCATCATACAGGATGGGATCATGTATAGAAAAGGTTATTCTATTCCACTCCTCCGGTGTATCGCTCACGATGAAGTCAAACGAGTGTTACGAGACGTACACGAAGGAGAATGTGGCGATCACACCGGTGGACAAGCGCTTGATAAGAAAATACTCCGATATGGATATTACTGGCCGACAGTGAATCGAGATGCAGCCAACTATGCCAAAAAGTGCGACAAGTGCCAAAAACACACTCGAATTCCAAGGGCCCCACCTACCGAGATAACTCAAATGGTCAGTCCCTGGCCGTTCGCTATGTGGGGTATCGATATCATCGGCGCTTTACCTCTGGCAAGAGGTGGTGCGAAGTACGCCATCGTCGCAGTTGACTACTTCACGAAATGGGCCGAGGCCGAAGCTCTCGCAACGATTACGTCGAAGAAAGTAATAAACTTTGTTGTCCGCAATATCATTTGTCGATTTGGACTCCCGCATACCATCATCACCGATAATGGGACCCAATTCGAAAGTTCAGAGTTCAAGAATTTCTGTCAACGGTTTCATATTCATAAAAAGTTCTCTGCAGTCGCACATCCACAAGCAAACGGCCAGGTCGAAGCTGTTAACAAAGTTATCAAATCCATTTTAAAGAAACGACTGGAAAAGGCTGGGGGCAAATGAGTCGATGAACTCCCTATGGCATTATGGGCTTATCGAACAACTCACAAGACCGCAACTGGACACACCCCATTTTCCTTATCTTATGGCTCAGAGGTCGTTATTCCAGTCGAGATAGAAGTATTTTCTCACCGCATAACTTATTACGATCCAAAAACAAATGCTATATTACTCGCTGAATCTTTGGATCTGTTAGACGAGAAACGGGAGGAAGCTGATTTGAGAGCGGCCGCATACCGAAATCGGGTCGCCCGGTTATATAACACCAAAGTTCGACCCCGAACCTTTGAACTCGGTGATCTTGTCCTCAAGAGAATCTACCCGGTTCCTTCACACATGAAACCAAATTGGGAAGGACCGTACGTGATTACACAAAGACTTGGAGATGGCACATTCAAACTATCAACCGTGGACGGTCTAGTTTTACCCAGGGCCTGGAACAGTGAGAGTCTCCGTCGCTACTACATATGACAGGCTTTATTTATTTCATTATGTTTTTTATTCAGCAATTTACTTTTGCATTTCGAAATTAGAATTTGTAATAAGGCAACTGACTTGCCGTATTTTCTTATTTCAGCAATAAAATGCCATCTCTTCGAGCCAGAGCTGTGATTCATTAAATACAATGTACAACATCACGATGCACGAAGAGCTAAATTCCATCACATAGTGGAATTTATTCAAGTAGGGAGTGGCTATGAAGCAATCAACCACTCACTAAATGAAACCCGAGCTCGGGGGCAAGCCATCACATCAGGCCAGAAACGGGTTGATACACGACAACCCTTCACTTAACTCCGTACTCCCAGAGTGTGAGGCGGAGTATAAACATTTTCCTAACTCCGTACTTCCAGAGTGCGAGGCGGAGTATAAACATTTACAAAATCCTAGAGTACTCCGAGAGCGCGAGCTGGGTACAAACATTCCTTAACTCCGTACTCCCAGAGTGCGAGGCGGAGTATAAACATTCATTTAACTCCGCACTCCCAGAGTGTGAGGCGGAGTATAAACATTTTCCTAACTCCGTACTCCCAGAGTGCGAGGCGGAGTATAAACATTTACAAAATCCCAGAGTACTCCGAGAGCGCGAGCTGGGTACAAACATTCCTTAACTCCGTATCCCAGAGTGCGAGGCGGAGTATAAACATTCATTTAACTCCGCACTCCCAGAGTGTGAGGCGGAGTATAAACATTTTCCTAACTCCGTACTCCTAGAGTGCGAGGCGGAGTATAAACATTTACAAAATCCCAGAGTACTCCGAGAGCGCGAGCTGGGAACAAACATTCCTTAACTCCGTACTCCCGGAGTGCGAGGCGGAGTATAAACATTCATTTAACTCCGTACTCCCAGAATGCGAGGCGGAGTATAAACATTCATTCAACTCCGTACTCCCAGAGCGCGAGACGGAGTATAAACATTTACTTAACTCCGTACTCCCAGAGTGCGAGGCGGAGTATAAACATTCATTCAACTCCGTACTCCCAGAGCGCGATACGGAGTATAAACATTTGCTTAACTCCGTACTCCCAGAGCGCGAGGCGGAGCATAAACATACGTCAACTCCACACTTATCCCCAATACTGGGGGCAGAACCATAACACATAACAAGTTGAAGACAAAAAGGGAATAAATTTTCATTTCCACTATTAACAAAAAGAATCTGATTACAATGTGGTTCAAAAAATTTCTACTAGTTGGAGCCGAATCCACATCTATACACGGCTACAGAAAAGTCAACAAATTATTACCCCATGCAATGGAAAATTAAAGAAAGAGTTCAATCTTTCTTCTTCCTTATTTTCTTCTTCGGGGTAGCTCCACCAGATCTGCTACCTGATTTTCCCCTCGACCGTTTGCTCTTTTCGGGCTTGTCCTCCAGCAGCGACATAATATCAACGTCTTCCTCAGAGCTTGAGACGACGGAAATTCTTCTCGGAGGACGAGCTGAAGGCATGGGAGCAGTAACGGGGAGTGGGGCAGGGGCAGCGTCGATCACTACAGTACCGCCCGGTGAAATCACCATTAACGGGGCAGGCCCGGGCGGGTTCATACCAGCATTCCCCGCTGCCATCTCGGCATCAATCTCGGCAATAATTTCGTCCTCACGGGATGCTTGGGCCGCATCAGATGTGATAGTAGCGGGCATAGATGAACTAACGGCCAGAGCAGCCCCACTCATAGCATCGGACGGGTTGACGGAGGGATTGATGGGTTCATTAAGAAGCTCCTCAATCATTTGAGAGCTAAAAGAAAACATGTTTGCATCTCCCTCTTCGCCAACTAAGGTAGAAGTCGTGATGGCTTCAGTAAAAACAACCCCTTGCGTTTGATATGGAACTGATAGTGCAAGGGGCGCAGAAACAACGACTTCAGTCACTGAAATGCGACAAAACGAAGATTGTTAGTCACATGTGTTGCTTAAAGTTCTTCACACTAGAATGCGGGAAGCGTTCAAATACCTTCCTTAGTCTGGACCGGAACGCGAGCAGAATCATCGGCGGAAGATAATAGCGGTTGGTCAGGATTATATGCAGGAACAGACTGGGGATCTACCGCACCAGTGGTTTCGGGCAATGTTGGAATTACAGCTTCAACACTTGCCTCGTGATGCGCGATCCCCGAGCCTTCGCCTGTCTCTAGAGATTGAACACCAAGCTTTTCTTTCGCCATAGAAATCACCGCCTCATGAAGGACCTTCCTCTCATCCTCGGTGAGCAAACGCATCTCCAACTCAAAGTCATCAAGTGTTTCATCTGGATGCGCTGCTCTCTTCTCATCCACCAGCCGGGTCCAGGCGTTGTACAGGATCATGGAGTCATCTCCCAGCCACGCTAAATTTCTATGCTCCAGAACATTAGCGTTGTACGTGACCAAGAGATCATCAAACTCAGCATCAAGCCTGGACCTCTCCTCCAAAATCTTTTCTTGGATTTCTGCTTCCACAGACTTAGTATTGACCGCCGCCGCAGCAAGCTCGGCCTTGAGAGATACTGCTTGGTCGCAAGCCTCTTGTGCAGTGGCGTTTGCGTCATCCTTCTCCTTCTCCATTTCGGCAAATTTGGCCTTGAGTTCGTTCAGCTCTTTAACGGCTGAGTCTCGCTCAGCCGCAATGGTGGTGTTGCGGTGGCCCATCTCTTCTACCGTGGCGCAGTGTTCCTGTTGCATCCTCGCCAGTTTGGCCACGGCATCCTCATGTTTCTGAAGTGCTTCAAGCTCTGACTTCCGAAGAGTCTCCATTTCGGATTGAAGAACCTGAATAATACGTTTCTGTTTAACAATGCCAGCATCACGTTCCTCAATGATCCTCGCCCGGTCAAAAGCTACCTTCGATGCTTTCACTGCCGCTTTGTACCATTCCTTATACTGAGCATAGAAGTCACGGATATAATTATGAGAATTGTTCTCAGAATCCGGAGGAATTCTATTAAGATTAGGAGGGAAGACATAAGCATCCATACAAATTTCAGGAAAATCTCTTTTCATTTGCGCAAGTTTGATGGCTCCCTCACTTGACAACTCAGCCGGAGCTTGCTCTATTATAGCGGCTGTTGTCAGTTCCATTCTTGGCTGCTGAGTATCAGGCCGAGTAGATTGAGAAGGCGGCTGTTGCTATTGGGAAGGCCCGGGAAGATCAACTGGGGCCCTAGGAGGCGGAGGAGAGCGAGATCGGGGTCGGTACTGATATCCCCGGTCTCTGTCAGAGTAATCATGGCCAGAACGGCCGCGCGAGTAATCTCTATCTCTATTATAACGTTCTTGACTTGAATAGCCTCGCCAATGATCCCTATCTGTCTCTCTCATGCGGGAATCATAAAATGGAGAAGATTGGCGCACGTTCCGGAGCCTATCCAAAGTGGAGCCTCTGCCTGACATTTCACCTGCGATAAAAAAGGATTACGGGTTAGGATCCGATAAAGCAATGTTTACTATGCAAAAGTCATGAAGTGCTATGGAAGTGTGTGTAAATGTGTAAACCTCCAAACCGACCGGAAGTGTTGACCGCACTTAAAGGAAGGGGATCGTTCATCTTTAGGACATCTTGAAATTCCTCCAACCCAGGATTATGAGAAATCGATATATAATCTGGGATAGGAATATCATCAAGCCCTTTGAAAGCATCTCTTGAATGAGAAGGGGCGGCCTCAGAAATCATGACTCCGGAAGCGGGAGGAAACACATCTACATATTTCCCCCCTTTAGACTTAAGTTTTATGGAAACGGCGACCTTGCCTTTCCGTTTTTCTCCCGATTCTTCAAAGTTTCCCGAGAGATCGGCCATCGGCTCCGAATCTGTATGGGTTCTTTCTTCATCACCCGCTTCGGTTATGGTGATCCCAAGCGGTTTCTTCGCCATTTTCTTCTTGGTTTTCTTCTTGGTTTTCTTCTTGTTCTCCTTCTTGGAGGCAGGCTTTGCCAACCCTTCAATAACTATACTTTGATCGATTTCGATCAGGCCGAGAGTCCTTAAATTATAGTCATTCAGCACCGAGTCGATATGTCTCGGCTCGCTCGGAACTTCTTGGAGACTTCGGACTACGTTCTTGAAATACCCGCCATCAGGTCTGGAGATAATGGCTGTGAAAGAAATAAGATGTCAATACTAACGCCAAAAAGCTATTGGTCAAGAGAACAGGTTAAGGCGCTTACGTCTAGACAATCATCGCCTAGCAAAACCCGGAGGGCATCGAACATAGAACCATTCGTTCTTGAAATAACTCAGTCGGGTCCAGGCTCCGACAACAACTTGGCAATTCCTAACTGCCTCTAGAAATGTGAAAGACGGGCTATCACCCCTACTCTTGAAGTTAAATATGTGTCTAATCTAGGTTGGCCTTGGCGGGCGAAAGAGACAATCCATAAATATGACAAAGGCACTGTTCAGCAACGCGTGCCCATTGGGATGAAGTTGTGAAGGAGCGATTCCTAAATATGATATCATCCCTCTGATATATTGATTGAAAGGAGGGAGAGTTCCGGCCGCGCAAGCATGGCGATAGAAAGCTGTATATCCATCAGGCGGATTGTGCGGTCTATCATCGGCATTAGGTAATAACACAACATCCAGAGATATGTTATGCTTTAAGCATATTCGTCCCAATAAGGATTCGGAGATGTTAGATTGAACCGAATCAACAGGGTCCTCAATAAATATAGCCTCTGGCAATTCATCTGGAGCTGGATCGATTACATTGGCAGGAATATCGGGAATCTCAAGCACCGGAGGAGTCGAGCTCTGTACCTCTTGTTGTTGGGAGCTCGAAGATTCCATAATTAACTAACTCATCATAAAGAAACGTTAAGTACATACAGAGCCCGTGCATTCCCCAGTGTGAAGTGTATGAACGTGTTGTGCAGTGCAAGTGTTGTGCATAACTTAAGCAGATTCTACAGGTTAAAACGGGGTGTACGAACGACGAGACTCTGAAAATCAAGACTGGGAACGACCGTCATCGCTGACCGTCATACTATTGGTTATTGGTCATATTATTGGTTAAGTCATTGTTCCATCGACGAGCTTCAAAAGGAAGTCAAGTATAGTCCTATAGTCGGGTTCAATTATGCAAGGCCGAAGCTCGTCGGAGTCAAATATGCTAAAGTACATTAAGATCGTCAAAGTCCAACTTGAGATTAGTCGTAGTTCAGAAGTTAGAACAAGTCATAAAAGTTGGGTTCTCTAAACTGAAAGCGTTCGAATCCATCAAATCGAATCGATGTGCTTCGAATCCATATGGATCGACTCGATGTACTTCGGGATGGAGAAGCGCCTCGAATCCATGGGCGCTGAGTGACTTCGAATCGGTCGACCTTCGATACCTTCGAATCGATCAAGGTATAGTTACATCGAATCGATCGGCACGAGGCCCTTTCTTCCTTTGCAAGAATCGATTCGAAGCTATGCATCAGAAAACGATTCGAATCACTCGTTCCTGGATCGATGCGAAGCAGAGAAAGACAACACTCTCAGTCGATGCGACTCAAATAATTTCGTTCCTTAGCCCCATCGAGTCGACCCACTCCATTCAGATCTCACCACTCAGAATTTTTGAAGACGAAGATAGGTCTAACATTTTCATCTCGAATCAATCCTTTAGTTACCTGATTCGATTGCGAGTGGAAGCGTGGACGAATTCGATCGATTCGTGGAAAGCCCGTTAGTTTTAGCTCTGGGAGATCGGTTCGAAGAAACGGCTGAAGCAATGGTAAAAGTAAAAAGTGAGAAATGAATAGGACCCCGGTATATATAGGGGAAAAATGATGATTCGCATCCCGGTAAAAATAGACCGGCCATCCCAGTTTTACAGTCACTTCGATTCAAATGATGCTCTCGAATCGATCACTAAAGGGTTTCTATCGAATCGAGGGAAACAGTGACAATCACCAATCCAAGACCGTCCTTCGTATCCATCTATCCAATATACAATAGGTTCATCGATATGAAGTACAAAGCAAGAATGTCCCTAAAAAACATTCGACTCCAACAACTCAGACAACCACATCGAATCCATACAGTATCGATTCGAAGCATTATCGATTCGAAGGAGTAACCGAACAGAGGCTGGATTGAAAGTCATATCGATTCGAAGCACGAGGTCCCTCAAACCCTCGATTCGAAGGCCATCGATTCGAAGAAACCGAACTAAAAACGACTTGCGATCACGCAATGTTAACCAAAGTCAAGATAATACACGTATGCACATATCTCTGACTAATGTTCGATCTTTGTCATTTACAGGGATCAAATGTTCATCTCGTCTTGCCTCAAAACACTAACACCCAGTCACAATTATACGACGGTCAATTACAGCGATACAGAATGCAACTTTCAGTAAAGCATGTCATAGCTGTCCAATGAGAGACTGCAGCTTTCCAAAGCACGTCATGTTTACACAAGACGTACTTTGGGGGGCAAATGTTATCCCGCCTTTTGGCAAGGCCGAGATACCAAGGAATTAACTGAAGAAAATATGGATTATGCATCCTCGAGATCGAGTAACCGCTGGATATCCCTAGATATCGATGAATTTTACCCAAGACCGAATTGAGCCATAATTGATAAGACACGACAAGCAAAGTCATAGAAACCAACATTCCAAGTTTCGAGTCAATCCGAGTTCGTACACTCAAGATATCATCGACGCAAGTGTAGGACATAGCCTTGGTTCGAATCCATCATGTTCGACTCCACCAGGTTCGACTCCATCTACCTCGTATCCATAAAGCTGCAGGTCCGTGTTCTTCGACTCCATCGAAACGAATTCCTTCGAAATCACAAAGGCCAATCACTTCGAATCCATCCTGTGTCGTTGGTTCGAACCCATCCTAAAAAGGTAGCTTCGTATCGATCGACTATTGTTTTCCAATGATCGATACGAACGAGCATACTGAATCCATCCTACGCCTGGCATTCGAATCCATCCGGTTTGGACGACTTCGAATCGATCAACAGATATAGGCCATGATCGATTCGAACGCACCTTGCCTCGAATCCATCCCCTCAAATCCACCAAGTTGAAGCAACGGAAAACGTGGAGTCGACCCAGTCGATTCGGAGGAAAAGGCGGGTTGACCCTGGAAATGCGCACCACGTCATCACTTGGACACGCGATGCCATCGATTCGACATAATCGATTCGAAGGAGATCGATTCGAAGGAAATATTTCAGCCACAAACACAAACTTGAATCGATCATAACTCGAGTTCTACAAGTCCAAATGTCATGAAATTTTCATAGAAGCTTAAGCACATGATGAAGAATGTTCACACTAAATTTCAGCTCGATTGGATGATTTCTTGATCGATTCGAACCAAGGGTCGAATCGATCCCAAAGTGGGCCCGGATCTCCAGATTTCGGCCATGTGGGTCCCCTGACGTACCAGAACTGGTCTCCCCTCATTTTAGGCGAAATATCAGCCTCCTACACCTATAAATAGAGCCCCTAGTCATTCAGAAAAGGGGTCGGATAATTCTAAGTACTGAAGAGCGCCAAGATTCTGCCAGATCTACTCCGGAACACCGCCGCTGCTTTAGATTGAGACTTAACTTAGAAATTCAGTTGTATTCCATTATAAACTACTGTGATCTTCAAGTATCGAGCAATAAAATCATCAAACTTCATAGTGGACGTAGGCAAAATGCCGAACCACTCTAAATCGCTTGTCTTTGCAATTTACTTTCTATTATTTGGAGTTTTTGTTAGATAATCCACAGTTTTAATTCTCATTCTTCACTTTTATCTCTTCAAAAACTTCCGAAGAGTGTTGTGCCCATTTTTGGTACAAACAAGGCTTTAGATTGTCCTTAGCTAGATTTAATCCCCAGGATTGAAATCCACTGGAGAATCACAGTGAATTCCTTTGTAGATTGTTGTGAGGGAGATAAAGAGTGAAGAAAGTTTCCAACAGAGCTTCTATAACCAGTCCAGAGAAGATCAAGTTTATGTTGCAGGTAGGATGGTATTTACAGAGATCAGAGAGCTTTTGGGCCAGGCCTGTTCGCCAATTGCTTTCAGATGGACATAGGAGTATCTAGAGGAGCTTAGCTTGCGACCCGAGCCAAAACCATGGATCGCTAGCGATCCATCGATTTAGCTCGCATGCAAGCTAATTACTTGGCTCTTATCCTTACGGCTTCACTATGCTAGATCGTACATACTCCATGGTTAATTATGGATCGCTGGCGATCCATAGTGCATGGATCGCTAGCGATCCATACACTTAGCATATTTTGTATTTTGTTTTCTAGGCATCTTAGCTCCCCACGTGACACAGCAACCTAGCGATCCAATGATGAAGTATGGATCGCTGGCGATCCATTGCATATGGGTCGCTGGTGATCCATAGCGTATGCGTCGCTGGCGATCCATAGCTTATGGATCGCTGGAGCGATCCATACACTTAGTTTATTTTAGGACTTTGATATTTGGAATTTTCTCATTGCCTTATATCGATGTTGTTCGGGTAATCCGTTGCATGTTGCTCTGTTTTGATGACGATTTACTAGCTGGTTGTATTTAGCTGCTGATTGGACTCAACAGACGCTGGACCCTTGGTTTAGTCAAACTCAATCAATGCTTTAGTAATATGACTTGGCTCTCTTTAACTTGTTGCTTTAGCCCTTTTGGTTGAATTCCAAGCCATTCTGACTTCATCAACTTATTCCTTCTTCTATTAGATCCTGGTGGGTTAGAAACCCGGATAACATTTCCCCCCAGAGTACGTCTTCGTTGGAAACAAGGCGTGCTCTGGAAGTTATCGATTTTAGTATCTGTTTATCGAATTCCAAGTGACCATGTTTGAGTTCCACGGATACGTAGCAGGTTACGCAGCTGATCACTTAGTTTTGGTCTTGACCACTACTACTTGTCATAACGTATCAAATTTCGCTCCATAACTTCCCAGTATACTTTGAAATAATAGGTAGATGTCGCAGCGTGAGTTCAAGTAAACTTTGCCTTCAGCCCCATGGGTCTCTAGCGATCCATAGATGATCGATCTCTAGTGACCTGATTACCTCAAGGTAAAAGTTTGCCTTCATGAGTATGGGTCACTAGGATTCCATATATGATGCATCGCTGGCGACCCGATGACTTAGGAATTTTCAGCCATCTTCATTTTTTATCTGCCTATATAATTTATTCGAGCTGAGCCAATTCATTAATTTTTTGCCAACTGAGTCTTTTTGTCTTCGTGGGATCCAAACCCCAGGTGATTCAATCCTTTTCCTATTCGATACGATCCATCATTTTCCAGCAATCTACCCTTGTCATCTGCCGTGATGCTTTTTGTGCTACTACCACCGAAGCATCGTCACTGTCTCTGTCCATCTTTGACTGAAACCCTAATTCTCCATTGCCTTAGATCACCTTCGATCCTTCCCTGAGCTTGCCACTAACCTAGTCACAGCTTGCTGATTCTAAGTCTCCAATCATTCTCATGTTTAAGAGTTCAATCTGAGGTGGGTTTGCTAATCATAGTGTTCATTTAATGATTTGATGGTGAGGTTGCATTTTTTGATGTTGGTCGTGAGGAGTTTAAGTTGATTGCGGCTTAATGGAGGAAGGTATTAAATCGAGTCTTGAGTTTCTCCTGGAACAACATTCGAGCCTTGTCTCGGTGCTTGACACGTTTTGCTATCTTCGTCCTTTAAGCCAGAATTGACTTATGCCAAGTTCTGTAGTTGATACTGCATTACACACCGCGAATTGGTCCTGCCTCTTTCGGAGAATTTGGACTTATCTTGCTTGTTTTTCCACGCTCTGTATCCCTATAATGAGAAGAATTTTCCACATCGCTTCGGACAATGGATCCGTTATCGATCATTGACCAATAACGAGTAAGCGTAGAGGAAGTAAAAACAAATGGAAACGATACAGAAATTCCTTTCCTTTTCCACTGCGAGCGAACTATCTACACAGGATAGAGCATTTGTAGTGTTTCAGACACCGAGCTTACTCCCTATAGACAGCACACTGCACTTGCCCCGGTACACACTTGAAATCCATTGTGTCGGCACGAATCAATACCTATCCGAAATTCAAGTGTTGTAGGGGAAATCATTAGTTTAGAATAGAATTACCCGACCATTTTGAATGCGAGTTCTTTTGTTTAGAATGAAGTATCCATCTTCGCACCTTAAGGCAAGCGGAGGAAGCCCAACACTTTTGAAAGCCGAGTCGTCGTCAATCGCCCTTTCTCCTTCCACTTCGCAAGCTGAATATGGCCAATTGGTCCCTGTAGGTCCGGTCTTGGATCGAATGCCCCCTAATTTTAGAGTTCTACTCAACCTGCCAGAGAGGGCTTCTTCGATAGTTTCCGCTAAGGTT